>CM062814.1:987090976-987718642 GCA_031772625.1 Pinus tabuliformis
TAACCACAAATTTTTTTACCTGACCCATAAAAGCTACATCCATAGCTCTCTAAAATGTTGCTCCAGCATTTGATAAGCCAAATGGCATTCTAGCGTACATAAATGTACCCTAGGGTGTAGTGAAGGCTGTCTTTTTTCCTGAAACCATTTGAAGTAATTGATCCATTTTGGTCAAAGGGTAATTATCCTTTAATGATGCTTTGTTCAAATTTCTAAAGTCCACGCAAAGTCTTATTTTTCCATTCTTCTTCCTAACAGGAACTAAATTTGCAACCCAATTAGAATATCTAAGAGGGGGAATGATTTGAGCATCTAGCATTTTCTTAATTTCCTTTTCTACAGTTGGTAGAAGGGATGGATTAATCCTCCTAAGTTTTTGTTGATAAGGTATTGCTTCTAGCTTCAAAGGGATCTTATGTTGTATTAATGAAGTATCATAGGTTTTTAAATCAGCATAGGTCCAAGCAAAAACATCCTTATAATTTTTAAGTAACTTAAGATATTGAGTTTTAATCTCAAGGTCTAGAGATGCACAGATTTTGATGCTTTTGACATCATCATTTGTTCCAATGTTAATTTCTTCTATGTCTTCTTCCAAAGAAATGGACTAAGGATTTCGGAGGACATCATTTTGATCAAACAATTTTTCTAAAGGTATCAAGCCTTTGGGAATAAAATTGTTAGACAATTGTATAATATCATGATCAGCAATTTTTGAACTGAAATTTGAAGTATCATTCTCACTTGTATTTTCATTTATTTCATATCTATCTTCATCAATTTGTAGAACAAAAAATTGATTTACAACTTGCAGAAAAGATTTCAAATGTTCATCATCTTCAAATATCTGCCAGTGTTTTAGATTGTCTGGGATAGATGGTCTATACTTGACTTGTATTTGGTAGAGTAAATTAGTCTGATCAAGAATTTTAAATGAACTAGCAGAAACAACTAAGGCATCTGCATGAATATTCTGATCTCTTGGAATATAAGTCAAATTAAAAGCATCAAAGAAGTTTTCATCTGAATCCAATACTTCATTTCGGTAAGACCTAAGTTTGGGGTGTTTAGTCTGGCAAATATTTCTCACTTGCTTGACAATAAATTCTGAATCAATAAAAACACTTAAGTTTTGAACCTTTAAGCTTTTGGATAATTGCAATCCCAAAAGGAAAGCTTCATATTCAGCCACATTATTTGTAACTTCGAAGTCGAGCTTACATGATTGGGTAATGTTTTCTTTTTCTGGTGATATTAAAACTACTCCAACTCCTAATCCATCTTTTGTACAGGAGCCATCAAATAATAGTTTCCATATATTAGTTTGATTTGGTACTAGACTCTCAATTACATCTTCAATTTTAACTTGAGTTTCATGCACTTGGTTTGAAGAGAGTTGAAAGCAACCAAAATCTTGGTCAATTGCATAAATGGGATGGTTCCTTGGCTGGTCTATTTTGCAAACAGTGTGCACAAATCTCACCTCTCTATATAATCTTAGTTGTTCTCCCCCATAAATTGGAATAGTAGCATAAGACATATCCATCTGAAGAGTTCCCCCTAATTTGGCACAGCAAGACCTAGAAAGGAGAATTCCAAATTTGGGAGGGATATCTATGACAACTATATCAAGTACTACACTTTTCACTGGGATTTGGGCAAGGGTGACTACTAAATCCTTAATCAATCCTAAGCAAGGCACCCTTTTAGAATCAAAGGTGTACAAGTCATGACAGGATCTAGTTATGTCAAGTTTCAAATGATCCATAATAGTTTTTGGCATGAGGTTATGTGATGCTCCAGAATCAAGCATACAATTATACAACATGGAATCATGTGTCTTAAGAGTTACATAGAAAGGAGGCACTATTTCATCTATCATATCTGAGCTAGGGCCAAAAAAACCGCTGGTTTTTCATCTTGCAGACTGATGATATCACCTTCAGCATCAACCGAGGTATTTTGTATCCATTTGGAGACCTGATTTTTATACCCAGGATTTTTAGAAAGTTATGAAAGAGGAATTGGGATTTTAACTCTTTCTAACTCTTTTTCAACATTAAATGTAGTAAAAGCATTTTTGTCATTTTGAGGAGTATCAATTGACTAATCTAATGGTCGAATAAAAGTCATTTGAGTTTGAGCAGTTTTGGCATGAGGTTCAATTACTGGAGTTTCATTAGGAGGTCTTCCAGGCCTAGGCCTAGGCCTAAGGTCATATCTTTTGTTCAACTCTGCGATTAAAAATTCAAAGAAGGCATGGTATTTAGAAACCTGTGAATATTCTTGATCTTCTTGAACCTGATTTTGTTGTGTAAGAGGAAAAATAATTGTTTGATTAGGAGAATTATCCCTATTATTTGTATCTTCAATGATGGTCATATTATTATCATCAGGTTGTTGATCATCTATCAACAAAGGAGTGGGAATCTACTGATCATTACTAGGTCTCTGAAGAATTTGTAATTGTGGATTTCTTTTATACTGACCTTGAGTTTGATTTTGGCATCTGGTAACTGTTTGTTGAATTGTCCTAGGTTGAGTCTCAATCTTTTAAATTCTATTAGATAGATTTCTAAGACGAGAAGTTATTTCATCTATTTTAGAATCTTCAGTTTTAGTCTTAGAGGAACTAGAAGCCGCCGGTATCGATTTGAGTTTTCTTTGGGCCTTTTCCTCCTTAGCTTTCAAAGAAATTGAATCATCCCTGTTTGCTTCTACCTTAATAGCATTTGTTTTCATATCTTCAAGAGTTCTTGAAGTTCTCTCTCTGAGCATAACAGCAAGATCATCATGAAAGGCTTTAGAAAATCTATACTTTGTTGTTGCTACTGGGGGTTTACAATCAAGGGGCATTTTATGATAAAGCTTATTGAATATTTTGATAAATTTTGACACAGGTTCACCAAAATTTATTTTAAGTTCATTAAAATCAATGAGAAAGTAAAGAGGATCTTTTTTCACACCCCACTGGTTTTTAAATATGTTTGTAAGTTCTTCCCAATTTCTAATGGAATTTGCAGGTAACTGCCTAAACCAAATTCTTAGATTTCCTTCAATTGATTGTACAAGCAATCTCATGTAAACATTTTCTTGTTCAATATTCATGTTATCTGCAAAGTCTAAAAAGGCTTGAAGATGGTCTTCGGCAGAGGGAATGGTTTCTCCATTATACCTGGGAAGGTATTTCAAGTATCCAGTTGGGAGTGCGTCGAGATTAGGAGGTAAGACTAAAGTTGCATATCTAGCCTACAATAGGTTGGAAATCCATAGAGAGGTGGTGTATGAGGTGTTTGTGTGGATGAAGAAGTTGAAGAAGATGAAGAAGGGGTTGAAAAAGGTGATTGAGGGGGTGAAGAACTAGTTGGAGGTGAAGAAGGGGGGGATCTCCTAAATGATTTCAAAGGAGTATTAAGAACTACCTTTTGGACCTGTGGATGAATACCCTCCTTTGTTTCAAAGAGTGGATTCGAATACACAGAGAGGGAATCTTCAAGTTGTTCATAGGTAGAAGCTTCAGGTTGTCCGAAAGTGGGAGGAAATGAGTAAGTGGTAGGGGATATGAAATCTATTGGTTTGTATTCTGGTAAATTAACACCAAATTCAGACTCAATTTTAGGTGATCCTAGTGGTAGTGAGGGTTTTGGATGAGATTCAAATGAATGAATGAGGAACGTTGATTTAAAATCAACTCTCCGTCTAAGAGTTCAGCAACCTGTTGAAGCTCCGAAAATCAAGTCTACAACAAGGGGATACCCACCCGATCCGGACCTTGGTTAGCAACTCCTTTTCTGTTTGGTGTAGTGGGTCTGACTGGGGATATGGGACCAGTTTCCCAATTTATGTGTGTGTGTGTGTTGAGAATTGATATTTCCTTTCTAATAACTTCTAAGTAAAATGCTTTTATTTTAAATCTAATTTAACGACATGCAATTGTATTCTAATAAACAGAAATATCTAATTCTAAAACTATCGCAGGATTTAATCTTTCAGTTATGCGATCTAAAATGATTTCAAATGGAAATTGGTAATAAATATCATTCAACTGCTATGAGAAAATAATTCAATAAAGATAAACCATTTCGTATAAAAAGTTAGACGAAACAATTGTGAAAAACATATCGCATAATAAGTTACTCATATATTAAAGCATAAATAAATAGCTATCACAGTACAGAAGTGCCAAATGATAGCACAAGCATTCAAGAATTCATATATAAATAACTAAACATGAATATCAACTTAACACATGAGCAAAAACAGTTAAGAGATAAAAGTACCATTTATAACTAGTTCTACTCATGAGCTTCAGCAATAATGATCTATCTCTTCTTAATCCAACATCTACTAAGAGAACAAAAGTGCAACATCAGTAGTAGATATTAAACGCAGATATCAATAAATCATGTTCCATTCATTCATCAAAACCTCCTCAGAGGGTGCAAAAGTGCATGTTCTGAGGACAAGTTTTTGATAAATTTCAGGACCCTTCTCTAAATGCATGAGAAGGATTTAAATACTACTAGCTAAATCTAAAAATAGTTTATTACAAAAATGTAGGATACGGTTTAAATGACCGTCCTCATTTTAGGAAAAAATAAAGCAAAACTAAAACTAAAACTGAATCTAAAACTAAAACTAATAACTAACTATCTATGTATTCGTTCCTTGTAGTCGCAAGTGTTATGCTCCTATACCAATAGGTGTCATATTTCATGATTGACTGGTTAAAATCCCTAATATGTTCATCCTTTCCCTGCTGCAAAGGTTTTCCATATTTTGAAAAAATCAAAAAAATTAAAAAATGTAAAGAGGGTATGCCCTAAAAGAAAGATCTAAGGGCAAAAAGAATGAAATGGTCAAAAAAAGAAAAGAAATGAACCCCAAACAAAGAGGACCAGGAAAGTGTGCAAGTCCAAAATGCCACTACTATTCTATTTTTGCAAATAATCTGATTGTGTGCAGTTGGTTAACTCTTGCCACAATTGATGAATGGCCAAATAGCTTAAACTTGGCTGGTTCATGTTTCAATTTCCTGTTTTAGAGATAGAGAATAAAATCTGTCCAAATTGTTTAATCTTGGCAGATAAATAGTTAGGTAGAGAAGCAAAAGAGCTCAACAGTTTAATCTGATCCCTTGGAAGAAATAAGGGCAAACTTAGATAGGATTCCCATGAAAAGAAAAGAAAATGGATAAAGGTTTGTCTGTCTAAGTGCACCCACAGAAAAGAAGAAAAAATGTTAGGCAAAGTAAGCAGGGTAGGTAGATGGTGTTGAAGAAGCGCTCTTGTGATTGATTTTGTTTCCAAAAGCTGTTAATCTTATCTCTATCACAATTGCATGACAGACATTTTGAAGCAGCTCAAGCAAGGCATAGAGGCATCACTAACTTCCCTTCACACTTCTCCCAAAATCACTCACTAATCTCCCCCAGGGTGTTGAGATCTGCTCAATATCCCCAAATCACTCCACCTCATTTCATTAAACCCTAAGTAAAACCCTTTTGCTTAGGACATTGTACAAAAGCACATATAAACTCTTTCTTTCCTAAGCCTAAGTCATTAAACTTTATTAACTTAGCGCTTGTGTTCATATCGTTCCTCATATTGACTATTAATTTCATTGTAAAAAATCCCTATCCTTAATACCCCTCCCGTACTATGTATATAAAATAAAAACCCCATGTATTAATTTTCCCCGCCCCGGTTTAAATATAAACTATATTACTATGAAAGGGAATTAAGGGTTTGTCATAAACCTTATAATAGCCCTTCATGCGCAACCATGGGATTAATTAACTTTTGGTTAATTAATAACCAAGCCCGCAACCTCGCGAACCAATGGTAAACGACCCTGACGTGTTATAAAACTTTAAAATATTGAATGGGCCCCGCATCGTAACCCTAAGCCATCTCCGACATGCCTTCGACCGTCAGATCTAGGCCCAGTCATCAACGGCCCACGATCGTATCGCAAGCCCCTCTCCCGTCGAAGTTTAACTCTCGGGGAGTCGGCGGTATTGCCGCCTTATTAGGGACATGCGTCAACCTCCCGCCGTGCTCGCTGCCTCTCCACCCCAAACTACTCTGGCACATAAGCGGTGCAGGCCAAAACCACTTATCGCCCTCCTGTTGACCCCGCCCGCTGACGTCACTATCGACTCACCATCCCGTACCCCCGCATCACGACAAGACATCACATCCTGATGACGTCATCCAACCAAAAAGTGCCAAAAAGCCCCGCGAAAGCCAAATTTTGTTAAAAAGTCGAGAAAATGTCATTTTCGCCCATTTCTCTCTACGAACTACTTTCATGCAAATTACGTCCAGTTCATTGCTCAAGCATACAGTTCGCCACCCGGCCAAACAAAGTCCAGCATCCTGCTCCGCAGCTCGTCGGTCAATCTGCAATTGCCCTGTTCGCCTCTAAAATACAAGTATTTACCCCGTTTTCATTTCCCGAACCTATAATTTAAGTTTTCCTCTATGAATTTTTCGTAAAAGAGCCAAATTCAAGTTGAAAACAGTTCACAGTTGCCATATGAGGACACCCGAACCACTGTTGTTTTTCCCCTTTTCCTACAGAAGCCCTACCTCCAGTTTAAAGATACAAAAAACAAAAATGGAGGCTCATGTAGCCCTCAATGTGGCGCCCCTCAATGCACCTCATAAAGACCAGGATTGGTTACCCTTGGCTGGCAGAGATTTTAAAATTAAATAGTTATCTAGTGATATGAACCATCTCCAAGCATTTTGCCGAATTAGGAATAGTCATCTGAACAACTCTGATATCTTTGGAATATGGGAATCTAACCTCCCCAGGTATTACCTTGCCCCAGTCAATGTGTTCCCAGATATTATTCACCATTGCTGTGCAAACTATGACCCTGTCAGTAAAGCAGTTATGACCCCATCCCAAATTGTTCTCTTTTACATAACTGTTGAATCTATCAATGAGATGTTACACTTCCATCCCACTCAGCCCCTTGCTCCTCTTTCCATGGGATTTTTGCTTGAGCAAGGCTCTCAATTGCCCAGTGCAGAAATAACCCGGATTGCTAAATTATTCATGAAGCCAGATTGCCAGCCCCAAGGCCCACCTCCCTATGTACATGCCTGGTTTACTGAAACTGGCAGGCTTATTCTTGACATGATATCCTTTATCTTGGGATTCAAAACCAGTGAATTTGTTGATGAGACCATCTTAGTTATGTTGTCAATGTTTACTCCAGGACAGCCCCCTGCTGTCAAATATGATTATGCCTCTTTCATTGCCAATAAAATCAATGAGCAATTCATAAATCTAGACAGAGAAGGAGTCTTCAAGTACACTTCATTCATATATCACCTTCTGCTATATTATCAGCCAGACAGTTTTTCATTTCCCATCAGGAAATTGGATTCCAAAGGAGAGAGGAGGTTTGTGATCTTTTGGACCTCAGTCTTCCACAATGTTTGTGAATCCCCTTATACCTACTGTGAATTCATTGACTTGTTTATACATCCAGCCTCCACTCTATTGATAGGAGCTCCTCCTCCTAGGCTCTCTGGTGATATAAAGAAGATTTTACAGCTTTCCAAACAATACAAGATAGGTGACTGGTGTTGGAAATAATACTGAGAGGGGGGGGTGAATCAGTATTATCACATCAATAAAACTTTTTCATTTCCATATTCAGATTCATATATGCTACTTCCACAACTTCTTATGATTCAGTTAGTTGATCCTTAATGACTGCATTAGAACATTATCAACCATATTAACAGTAAACAGGTGCAGTAAAATAGAACAGATCATCACACATAAGCCACACACATGAACACCATGATATAAGGTGGAAACCCAATGTGGGAGAAAACCACCTACTGCAAGTCATCTCAATCTTATTCTTAATAAGAAAATCCTTTTACAATATTTATGTACTGGTGCAGTCTTATACCAGTAAGCAGGCTTCTACCTGCAGAGAGCTGCAACCCTCTCTCGTTCTCCAGTCTCTCCTGGAAGAGAGCTACAACCCCCATAGTTCTTGTACTAGCCGATCCATTTACTAGTACGCAGGCTGCTACCTGCTACAATGCTCCAAATTTTTCAACTGCTACTGGAAGGGAGCTACTACCCCCTTAGCTCTTGTACTAGCTAAGATACTAGTACGTAGGCACCGGCCTACAATCTTCTCTCCTCCAGGTACCACGTTTCATACATTTTCAGACTGGATACACCTGAAGCACAACACATAATCTTAAAGGCCACGTTTCATCCAATTTTCATACTGGACCCATAAATATCTTTGAAGCACATAATCAATCAATCTTCTGAATCACCCAATCACCAGATCAATACATATACAAGGATAATATGAGTGTTAGCAACCCGATCTAGTCCATTAGATCCATTACTAGATCTCATCCATCAACACAATCAATCAAACTGAATATGTAGAATACTAACACCATTAAACAGTCATCAGAACACATCAACAACCTGAACCACCTATAACTTTAAACATCATAGCTCAAATGGTATATGCTACTACAATGAACCAAACCTGTGTACATACGTGCTTTCACCAAAGCCAACCCACGTACAGATCTATAAATATTCAATCATGACTTGCAACGATTTCAAACTTAAGTTATACCTAGTTCAGATCATTACAAGTGTCAGTATACAGATCTAGAATAAGCATAATCAACTGTATAGAGATAGTTCATTTCAAACCATTTGATCCTGATCTATCCTTAGATCTTGTTCTCCATCAACCGGTGAGATCCCTCTTTAGCTCAAATCCAGATCTGCACCATAACCCAATCACAGTATTCCAGATCTAGATATTCAATAATTCAGATGATGCTTTGCCAAATGTTCTCCTTCCTCTTTTATAGCCTTAGTCCTTTCTCAATACCACGGTCCAAAACCATAGGATCAAAAAACTGTTGGACTAATACCATGAACCAACCATGAAAGTGCGTGAGATCAACACTTTTGGATGCAATACCACGGACCAAAACCATAGGATCAAAAACTGTCGGACTAATACCATGAACCAACCATGAAAGTGCGTGAGATCAACACTTTTGGATGCAATACCATGGGCCAAAACCATAGGATCAAAAACTGTCGAACTAATACCATGAACCAACCATGAAAGTGCGTGAACTTTTCTCTTGCATGAAGGGAACTTTTCTCTGCATGAAAGTGCGTAAACATTTCTCTACATGAAATGAACTTTTCTCTGCATAAAAGTGCGTGAACATTTCTCTACATGAAATAAACTCTTCTCTGCATAAAAGTGCGTGAACTTTTCTCTACATGAAATAAACTTTTCTCTGCATAAAAGTGCGTGAACTTTTCTCTACATGGAATAAACTTTTCTCTGCATAAAAGTGCATGAACTTTTCTCTACATGGAATAAACTTTTCTCTGCATAAAAGTGCGTGAACTTTTCTCTACATGAAGAAAACTTTGTTGCACTATAATTTATCAAATAAATTTGTTGCACTATAATTTATCATTTGTGTGATTTGCCGTCAAGGACAACACTTGTCTCATAATGCCAACAATCTCCCCCTTTGGACTTGTCATACTGAGAATTGTCATCTAATATCTCTTCCGTAGATTCATCTAAATATATATAAGTGAGTTGATCTTCTATGAGTTGTTTGCCATCAAGTACAACACATGCATCATAATGCCAACAATCTCCCCCTTTGGACTTGATGGCAACAATACCAAATCACTCTCCCCCTTTGACATCAAGGGCAAAGGGCGAACCAAGATATTCTCTTTCCTAGAAAGGCATTCCGCTGTTCATACTCCCCTGAGTGCCTACTGAAATTTCTAAATGAGCTCCCCCTTTGTATATGCCAAGGTGTACCTATCTGTCCATGCTCCCCCTGAGTACATGCTGAGTCTCTGCTCTGCTGAAGTGTGCTGTTCATGCTCCCCCTGTCTATAAGCAAGGTCTGCAAAAAGATGTTTTACAAGAAGAACATGACTCTATCATAAATGACCTTCCTATCACCAAGGACTCATACATACATCCATTTCCCAACCAAGTGGGGATATACTAGAATTGACTCATCCACCCAACCAAGTGGGGATACATCAAAAGATAAAACAAGAACATTACATCTTCATCCCAGGCATAGTGGGGAAACCAATATAGGCCGTTACATGACCTTGACACCATAAAAGAGATACATGACATAGAGACAAAATATCTAAAGCAAGACTTATGAAAGTCACCAATAACTGATAGGAGCAGCATCTGTCAAACACTTTTCAGATCAGCAACCATGATCTCCTTCTATTCTCCTTCTGCACCTGTTTTAACGAACCAAGAGCTTCTAAGGTAATGCCAACAATGCATTATTAGAAGTTAATCTGCTCCCCCTGAACCTGTGCCAGATGGTCTCTCTCAGACCCATATTAGACTCTTCTCACCCAGAGTTTGGCCTACTGATTTTATTCAAACCAACATATACGCGACTGTATCCACAGAAACTTGTGTATATACGCGGATACTCCTTATGAAACTCGCGTACAACCAATTCCAGATCACCAACCTGTAAATGTCCTGTAAGTCATCAACCTATAACAAGGTATGTCTGCATCAATTCATCCCTTTGAACAGAATTCTATCATCATATAGGTAAGAACTCATCATCATCATGTCTCCAACAATGCAACTTTGAATAATCATCCATGTATCCAGCCAACAATCCTCATCCATATATGTGCCAAGAACAATAGGAATCCTGCATCATAACTGTAATATATGATCTTTATGCATATGACGGCAACGGCATATGAGTGACTCATCATCAAGTAAAGAAGATGTGAATTCAAGCTTTTTACTTCTGAAGATCACCATGTAAGCATCATATATGCACCATCTAAGAATCAATTCACAAATACAATCTGAACATCAACTATGTAACCCCAAGAATCATATGAGATTTTATCATGGACAACTCATAACCACATCATAGCAAGATATATCATTTAGCCATATAAACATCATCATCAAGGACTATTAACCATAATGCCAACAATGCATTATTAAAGGCATATGCTCCCCCTCAACCTGTGCCATCTATTCACTGTTAGATCTGAACATGCATATATCAGCATCAAGACATCATCATCATCAAGTTAGGATCCTTCTAAACATCTTTACAAGTATCAAGACATTTCCACACATCCTCAGCAGACTGTAAACATTATCAAACAGAGAAAATAATGGACTGAATCATAACAAATCCTTTTCCTGAACCTGTCCCTACTGCATTTCTTCAGATAATCATATACGCTACTGTGCAGTATCCAACTCGCGTATATACGCGACTTCCCTTTATGGAACTTGCGTATAAGATTCAGGACACTGAAGTTTTATGCTTTCAGCTCCCTCTGAGTCTGTTATGTCTGTGTTGTGCTGTGTCTGAGTACATTGTGTTGTGCCACATCTTTCTGACTGTACTTCCTTCTTCTTCCATATCTTCAAGTGTGATGTTGTTTTCTCCTTTTGGTGTGATGTCTGTGCTTTGTTCCTGCATTCCTTTGCTATATGTCCAAGCTTGTTACATGCATAACATCTTACATGTTTCATATTTCTCCTGTAGCAATCAGCAGCTTTGTGACCAAACATATTGCAAGCAAAGCAATATCCATTAAAGTACCTTGAATGTGATGATGTTTCTGCATGATGGTCTTGAACCCTTCTTCTTCCACATCTAGCTGCAACATGTCCAAGATTATGACATACATAACATTCAACATTATTCATAGGAGGAGTAAAAGATTTTCTTTGAGGAGTCTCTTTCCTTGATTGTTGATGGGGTTGACCTTTCATCTCCTTGTTGATCATTTTAGATTTCTCTTTAGAGTTCCTTGCCTCACCTTGCGAACTAGATTCTCCTTCAACAGATTCATGAAAACCAAGACCATTCTTGATAGCAGGAGACCTTTGACTACTAAGAATATCATCTAAGGCTTTAGTACTATCTTGAAATTTCAACAGTTTATCCTTTTCTTCTAATTTACCTTTCAAGATATTTACCTCAACTTGAAGTTGTTCCTCCTTTTCTAGACATTGCTTCTTCATGTCTTCTTCAGCTTTCCTTCCTTCTTCCAACTGATGCCTTAGTTTGAGAATCTCCTTTTCTTGTTCTTCATTCAAATCCTGCTGCATTTGACGAATTCTGAAGGCACATTCCAGTTGAGATTTTAAGCTGATAACTTCATTTATCTGTTTTTCAATAGCTTGGAGTAGATCTTTATTCTGCTTCTTTGATTCTTCAAGATCTTCCTTTAGCGAGCGGATCGTGGCTTCAATACTTTCATAGTAACTGGATCTATCTCTGAGTTTCTTGATGGTTGTGCTTCTTTCATTGACTTCATCTCTTAATGATGTCACTTCACCCTGCAACTTTTGACATTGATTTTACTTGTCCTTGAGTAACTTTCTTACCTTGTTTCCTTCCTCTGATTGAGCTTTTAGTTTGGTAACTTCTTCTTTGAAAGCACATTCCCTTTTGTTCAATAGATCTTGTTGATCTTTAATTTTGTCTATAAGCCTTCTAAATACTGTCTCTATTTGATATCCTTCTTCCTCACCCATAAGAGCACATTCAGTTGTTTCGTTATCACTTCCATCCTTTCCAAATGGATAGATAGCTGGAACATCAGAGGATAGCAAATTCGTACCTGATAGTTCATCTTCATTCTGAAATGATTCTGAATCTGATTCTGAATCTGAAGAGCTTCTTATACCTAATCCCCAATCGATTCTCCCACTGTCATAGTTCTTCTGAAATGTCTTCTTCTTCTTAGGTGCTTTCTTCTTAAGCTTCTTTCCCATAGTTCCACGGATCTCCTTCAAGCGATCAAGCTTCTACCAAAGGACCTGCTCTGATACCAATTGTTGGAAATAATACTGAGAGGGGGGGTGAATCAGTATTATCACATCAATAAAACTTTTTCATTTCCATATTCAGATTCATATATGCTACTTCCACAACTTCTTATGATTCAGTTAGTTGATCCTTAATGAGTGCATTAGAAAATTATCAACCATATTAACAGTAAACAGGTGCAGTAAAATAGAACAGATCATCACACATAAGCCACACACATGAACACCATGATATAAGGTGGAAACCCAATGTGGGAGAAAACCACCTACTGCAAGTCATCTCAATCTTCTTCTTAATAAGAAAATCCTTTTACAATATTTATGTACTGGTGCAGTCTTATACCAGTACGCAGGCTTCTACCTGCAGAGAGCTACAACCCTCTCTCGTTCTCTAGTCTCTCCTGGAAGGGAGCTACAACCCCCATAGTTCTTGTACTAGCTGATCCATTTACTAGTACGCAGGTTGCTACCTGCTACAATGCTCCAAATTTTTCAACTGCTACTGGAAGGGAGCTACTACCCCCTTAGCTCTTGTACTAGCTAAGATACTAGTACGTAGGCGCTGGCCTACAATCTTCTCTCCTCCAGGTACCACGTTTCATACATTTTCAGACTGGATACACCTAAAGCACAACACATAATCTGAAAGGCCACGTTTCATCCAATTTTCATACTGGACCCATAAATATCATTGAAGCACATAATCAATCAATCTTCTGAATCACCCAATCACCAGATCAATACATATACAAGGATAATATGAGTGTTAGCAACCCGATCTAGTCCATTAGATCCATTACTAGATCTCATCCATCAACACAATCAATCAAACTGAATATGTAGAATACTGACACCATTAAACAGTCATCAGAACACATCAACAACCTGAACCACCTGTAACTTTAAACATCATAGCTCAAATGGTATATGCTACTACAATGAACCAAACCTGCGTACATACGTGCTTTCACCAAAGCCAACCCACGTATAGATCTATAAATATTCAATCATGACTTGCAGCGATTTCAAACTTAAGTTATACCCAGTTCAGATCATTACAAGCGTCAGTATACAGATCTAGAATAAGCATAATCAACTATATAGAGATAGTTCATTTCAAACCATTTGATCCCGATCTATCCTTAGACCTTGTTCTCCATCAACCAATGAGATCCCTCTTTAGCTCAGATCTAGATCTGCACCATAACCCAATCACAGTATTCCAGATCTAGATATTCAATAATTCAGATGATGCTTTGCCAAAAGTTCTCCTTCCTCTTTTATAGCCTTAGTCCTTTCTCAATACCACGGTCCAAAACCATAGGATTAAAAAACTGTTGGACTAATACCATGAAAGTGCGTGAGATCAACACTTTTGGATGCAATACCACGGACCAAAACCATAGGATCAAAAACTGTCGGACTAATACCATGAACCAACCATGAAAGTGCGTGAGATCAACACTTTTGGATGCAATACCACGGGCCAAAACCATAGGATCAAAAACTGTCGAACTAATACCATGAACCAACCATGAAATCACGTGAACTTTTCTCTTGCATGAAGGGAACTTTTCTCTGCATGAAAGTGCGTAAACATTTCTCTACATGAAATAAACTTTTCTCTGCATAAAAGTGCGTGAACATTTCTCTACATGAAATAAACTCTTCTCTGCATAAAAGTGCGTGAACTTTTCTCTACATGAAATAAACTTTTCTCTGCATAAAAGTGCGTGAACTTTTCTCTACATGGAATAAACTTTTCTCTGCATAAAAGTGCGTGAACTTTTCTCTACATGGAATAAACTTTTCTCTGCATAAAAGTGCGTGAACTTTTGTCTACATGGAATAAACTTTTCTCTGCATAAAAGTGCGTGAACTTTTCTCTACATGAAGGAAACTTTGTTGCACTATAATTTATCAAATAAATTTGCTGCACTATAATTTATCATTTGTGTGATTTGCCGTCAAGGACAACACTTGTCTCATAATGCCAACAATCTCCCCCTTTGGACTTGTCATACTGAGAATTGTCATCTGATATCTCTTCTGTAGATTCATCTAAATATATATAATATATATTTAGTTATCTAATATATATATGGGTTTTTAGCTGAGGCTTTCCCAAAAGTATTTTCATGTGTATTGTGCATCGATTTTTCTTCTTCTGGTCATATTGTTCAGCTCGATCTTTAAGCTTCCGCAAATTGATAATAGAAGTAGGTTATAGTATTCTGCTTTGATTTATATTGCATTATCAGGTTAACCTACACAACAAAATTTTCTACAAAGATATCTCAGAACATACTCTTTTGTGCCCCTCAAATATTTGAGCACATGTTTTTCTACTACCCATGCTCCTGACTTAGCTCCACCATGAATTAACTCAAGGTGTTCACTACAAAACATAAATCTAGTTTGGTGTTGACCAAATACATTAAGGCACCTATCAACTACCTGTACGATGTGGGATACACCAACTGTAAATATGAAGCTATCAACTTCTTCTTATTGGTGATCATGGGTGTGGACATACATTTACAATCCTCCATTCCAAATCTCTTCAAGTTCTCAATTAATTTCTTCTTTTATTTCTACCAATCCTCCAAACCAAAGAAGAAATGCATCATGCCATTGTCTTTCATCACAAACCTAGTTGTCATATCTATTTTTCACCCTTCCTTAAGCTTATCTACTCTTGTGAGAAACAAGTCATCTACATATAGCACTAAAGTAAGCAAATCAATGCCAACAAATATATAATATAAGTTAAGATCGACTTCACTTTTATTGAATCCCATACTTAGCGAATATCCATCAACCATAGAATAGCATGCTCTTGGTGTCTGCTTTAATCCATACAAAGCTTTCTTAAGCCTACTAACATTGGACGCCTTCCCATCTACATCAAATCCTTGAGGTTGCTTTATGTACACTTCTTCCTCAACAAATCTATTAAGAAAAGTTGTCTTCACATCCACCTAAGGTATCTTCCATCCCATAAATGAAACTAAATATATAATTCCCCTAATGGAAGTGTACTTGGAAACTAGAGAAAATATAGCATAGTCCACTCCCTCTTTCTGCGAGAACCCTCTTGGTCACAAACCTCACCTTGAAATCCTCCATGGTACCTGATCATTGAGTGTTTCGAGGGAAAAGAGAGCTCAAGAAAGGCTCAAAAATAAATTTCTTGAATTACCATGAAACTAGGGTCAGATCGAAGAGCTCATCACAAGCTTTCCAACAGCGTAAATGTCACCTCAATCCAACATCGTATGCAAACATTATGGCCAATCGAATTTTTGGTCAACTAGGCCCCTTGGCTAAAGTTAGCGAAGCGCCAACTAAATTTGCAAGTCCGGTAAATTTGGCAGAAATTAACGAGGCAACAATTTGGCACTTTACAGCTATGGTTTCCAGCGACCGAAACTAGGGAAATTGTCACCTACTTAATTTTTCTAGGTGATGCCAGAATTTTGGCCAACAAATTTTGTCCATATTTTTTTAAAAATAAAAAACTAAAATTGGCCAATGGCCCAACAAACTAACATTGTCTACCATTATGTCATGAAGGTAGGCTTAAAAATTAACGCCAAGTTTTTTTTATTTACTCATATTTTCCACAAGGGAACAGGGGCATGGAACCCAATGAAAAGGTGGAACCCTGAGTGGGAACGGAAACTGAAGCGCTGAACCCTGATGCAGGGGAATATGTAAGGAATCTAAAAGACTCCCTAAGGGCCAAATTTTGACAGTTTTAGAACCAAGCCAACTTTCTACTCATTTTACTCTGTTTTTTTGCAAGGAGCACAGCGGTGAAGTCAGATTTGTCATCTGAGCAACAGATATTTAGTCAACTTGCATAGAGGAATCTTTGTAGAATCATGAGGAATCTAAAAGATTCCCTAAAGGCCAAATTTTGCCAATTTCAGAACTAGGTTGAATTTATGCTCATTTTACATAGTTTTTCGTAAGGAGCACAGTGGTGAAGTTAGATTTGTCATCTAAGCAGAAGATCTTCAGTGAACTTGCAGAGAGGAATATTTGTGGAATCGTGAGGAATCTAAAAGATTCCCTAAGGGCCAATTTTTTTACAGTTTCAGAAATAGGTCGACTTTATACACATTTTACTTGGTTTTTCGCAAGGAGCTCAGTGGTGAAGTCATATCTTTCAGTTGAGTAGAAGATCTTCAGTCAACTTGCAGAGAGGAATATTTGTGAAATGATGAGGAATCTAAAAGATTCCCTAAGGGCCAAATTTTGAATATTTATTAACTAGGCCAACTTTATATTCATTTTACTCAATTTTTCGCAAGGAGCTCATTGGTGAAGTAAAATATTTCATATGAGTAGCGGAATTCTGGTGAACCAGAGAGAAAGAATCTTTGAGATTCCCAAGGGTCCAGATTTTGACTGAAGTAGAAAGGGGTCGAATTTACAGTCATTTGACACAATTTCGTGTCAGGAATTCAATTGTATAGTTCATTTCTTCAGCAGAGGTGTGCATTTTTAGACCATCCTCGAAAATGGAGATATAAGGTGCGTTTTGTACATGCATGTAATTTTATTTTTGCTAAAGATTAATGAAAGCAACCCCTCACTTTGATCAAAGCCCGGAGACGTAGCCCACACTATGTGAAATCCGTTATAAACCTGTTGTGTCTTTTCTTCTCATGGTTTCCTTTCATTTTCACTTATGTTATGTGTATGCATTTTATGGTTACATGCTCTTTTACATGTGATTCTGAATGCATCAATGAAGTAAAAGGATGTGAATCACTACCATATGTAGTACATTTGATTTGGTAGATCCACTTGGAAGTTTCTATTGAGTTCCCCTCCAATCTTGACACTATGTCCCAAACATCATTATTCATGGTGGATATGAACTCCTCCATCATGGCATCCTGCCATACCTACTAGTTTATTTCCTCCTAAAAATTAAAAGGCTCAGAATCAATGGTACTTCTCATCAATTTCATGTAAGTAAGAAACCTCTTCAAAGACTTACTTTCCATAGATGTGCTCCTAAGAGCCCCTACATAATCCTAAGGGAAATGTCTATGTGAACCATCAAGGTGCCTTAACAAAAATAAAAGGGCTAATGTCTCCTCCTCCTCACCTAAAGGTTGTCATCCTAAACTGAAAATTGGCAGTTTCTTTGGTGACCTGGATTTAACCTTTGTAGCTTTTTTCTCCTCATCTTCTATCACGTGAATGGGCTCATGCGAATTCTTGGATGCAAAGTCTTCCTCAAAAAATTCATGCTTACTATTGTCTTCATTTTTTGTGGGATATAGACCTTATATGCCTTTGAAGTCTCACTATAACCCACAAATAAATCCTTCCTACTAGAGGGCTTGGCAACTTGATCCTCTTTTCTATATAGGTACATGGATATAAATTAGACAACCAAAGATGTGGAAATAAATAACTTATGGCTTCACGCAAGTGAATGCCTCCTTTGGTGTCTTATCTTTCAAGATGTTATGAGGACATTGATTATGGATGCATATTGTTGTGTTGCATGCCTCTTCTATTATGAACATAAATATGATAAT
This sequence comes from Pinus tabuliformis, assembly GCA_031772625.1. Classification (NCBI taxonomy): domain Eukaryota; kingdom Viridiplantae; phylum Streptophyta; class Pinopsida; order Pinales; family Pinaceae; genus Pinus; species Pinus tabuliformis. The sequence goes on from CM062814.1 coordinate 987,109,454, forward strand.
AATAATAACAATAACTAATAAGTATAACTAATCATTATGAAAGGACATGTATGTTAGTTGGGACATGACTATTCATGAAATGGCATCCGGCCCAGTATTTATAAGGGGCCATCATTTGTAATTCTCACCATATCATTATTCACACATCTATTACATATATTGTATTTTACCCTCAATTGATTACTTTATATTTCAAGTCTTTTGGATTATTTAATTGTGAGCCAGGTTTAACTATCACAATTGGTATTAAAGCCAACTCTAATCCCAACCATTGGCATACTCCTTCTCAAAACTCAACTCACTTGGCCTTTGGCCACAATCCTTTTATTTGACAAAGTTTTTTCTATCTCTGATCATTGACAAAAAGAAAAAAGAAAAAATTAGTCCTTGACCATTTTCAATTTCAAAATTCTATTGAAACGAGAATTAGTCCTCTAAGAGTTTGAAGAAAAAGGTCAAGATAAAAGATTAAAAAATAAAAAATAAATACACATCTGCTACCAACCACCTTGCATGTCTACCATTGAACAAATATGTCACCGTCATATACATTTTTCTTATTTTTTTCATGTTGTATTCGCCACCCTTATGGAAATCTGACTTGTTAGACTCCCTACACAATTGCCACCGATGTCGCAATCTGACTTCTTTACACCATGCCATCATCTACCTATCAATTATGTTCCCATGATTTTGTACCACCATTCACTAGCTATTATACCCCACATCTACTTAACCACCCTTTAGCTATTTGACGAACTATCAATTTTCCTTACTATTTGGTTATCTTTTTCCATATAGTTTTCTTAACCGCCACACCACCCGACGTGGCTCAGTTCATCCTAGTTAGTTAATTTGGGTGAATATGTTGTCATTGTTCTACATATTGGTGTGACTTCTCACAACAAATAGAATAAATAAATATTTGGAGGGTATATTGTGGCTAATCCAAACTTGTTGGTAAACATTATATAGAAAGAACATCAATGCAAGAGTTGCGACAAGTGAACACATATCAATTCGAGTTTATACGGATTTAATCGTTGTTAAATCACACTGTCAAAAGAATAGGTGAATATTTTCGGAGTGTTTAACCAACAATTAAATATACACCACACGAATTTTAAGATAAAATTCGAATATGCACGCTATATTATCTTAACATCAAATAATGTTACATATAAATACATTTAGTGTTGTCTCAAGATAGGTAGACTATCTTAGACACACAATCACCTAGTTGAGAGAATATCTCAACCACACACCAATCTAGGAAACAACTCCTAACTAATAGGAACAAAATCCTTTACATAGCAAGAATCACAACTAAGACAAGTAGGAATTACATTTTCCAACACATCCCCCTTAATGACTACTTTTCTCTATATAAATTTGCAAAGTCTAGTTATGGTTGACATCCATATAAAGGAACAACCATCCACTAGAATGCATGGGCGCCCAACCGCTGCAACCACCAGTTTAGTAGGATGTCCTTCGCATACTTGGTTCTGTCAGCCATTATAACTGCACACATTTACCTATACCTTTAAATCCCCCTCCAATATCATCATCATGGGTTTTATCGGATTACCCTCAACCATGCCACCAAGGGCTCTTAGTCCAGCCACCAAGGCTCAACTCAACCATGAAAGCTCAACACAACAACGAAGGCTCAACTCAGCCATGAAGGCTCTAGCACAGCCATGAAGGCTCAACTCAGCCATGAAGGCTCAACACAGTTACGAAGGCTCACCACAGACCCAACTTAACCAGGCCCAAGGTTTTCTCGGCTCACCCTCAACCATGCCAAGGGTTTTGTCAACTAACCATAAAACATGCCTATAGGAATCCCTGCCCACTTCACTCTCACCTGTGGTTTTTGGCTTACCACAAACCAACACTGCACAGTGGTTTCCGGCTGACCACAAACCTGCAATTACAAAGTGGTTTTAAGATTACCATGAACTTTATGGGGATACACATGCCTTACAAGGCTTACAACACAACTCTAACTCTTGGAATTACCAAGTACATACATTACAAAGACCACTACAAAACATCCTAGACTTTCTTACTAATAAATGTATGTCACTTAATACACCATGAGTTTATTCCACACACTCACACTAATACACACAAAGACGATTTTCCATCATCCTCCAATCTCTGATGCTACCATCTTCAATGTCATGTCTTCATTATATCTAGTGGTTAACCATTCCTACAAATACATTTGTCTATTGTTGAAATGGCTAATTCCAACATAAACTCACACTAGTGACAATAGTTGGCCAAACTAAATGTCACTAGATTCTTTAAACCAGATTTACATTAATGACTTGAATCACTAAAAACAACGATGACACGGACAATTTCTGCAACTGTACATTCCTCACACGGGAGATTACATATCTTAATAAACATTTTATTTAGTTCTTGTGGTGATCCGCATCAAATGATGTATCTTAATTCTCAACACTCGTTGAAATATCTGAGCTATACTCAATGCTACAGATTGGACTCCATATCCCTGGCTATACATGTTCCCGTACCTGCAAGCACCTTCGATGGTACCTGAGGCATCGCTTCCACCGCAGAAAGTAGTATGTGTTTGATTCCAAGGTCCAGGCTGATAAACTCACTTAAGGGCGTGGTGATATACATTCTCAATGGATTGAGAGCGGACTGACCCAGTGAGAGCGGACTAATGCTCAGCTGATTTCTCACACTCGACGAATCTTTCTCACTCGATGGCTACAAGCAGGTCTCTGCAAACCCTGACGGAAAATCAATCAACCACCAATGGCCCAAGTCCGTTAACACTGCCATCGGAGCCAGGTCCACACAGTTTAGGGTCGTAATTGAGATCTTGGGGGAAATTAAACTAAATCTACAGCAACACATATTACATAGAGGCTCTGGGAACCTTGGGGTGGAAACGTTAGTGGCAACTGATCCATCACTGACAAGAAATTGTATTGAACAACGACATAAGTCAGATGGGTAATATCGACTCCAGCAGCTCAACGCACAAGCAACACTCTGCGCACCATAATCGGCTCTCCACCGTCGACCGATTTAATTTATAAAACCAATCACATGCTCCCCACCATCGCTATGAATCCATCCTTGGCGAGCTTAGGCGCACCGGGGTTGCTCTTGATAAAGGGTGGGTAGATCACATAAAGAAGAAGCAGAGCAAAATCAGAGACACCATACCGGATACCTGACCCCAGCCACGAGCTCTTGAAGAGAGCCACGAACTGGTAAGCCACGTGATTTTTGAGACTCGTTTTGATGAAGCCACGGTATTGGATCCCCGAAGGCCGAGAAGATTGTTGTGAAGGTCAGGGTTTTGGTGAGCACCACAGCACCGCAACATCTTAGTGCTCAGGTCTTTACACTTGCCAAAATATCTCCACACCAGCACTATGGTATCGCTCTAAGGTATAATAAACCAACCTGACAGATTCCTATTGTTGAATGTTGGCTCTGCACGCAGATCGTTCTGGCTCGGATCCATGGATCGAACTCTTTAGCTAAAATGCATCTAGCAGCCTCTCCCAACAACGATCAATCATTCAACAAACTCAAGTAAAACACACACTAAGAAAATAAAACGTACACTACGAAAATACTTTCTATTCCCCTGCACTTCTATGAGGGAGGCTGAGGCTAGACCCATACGGGTTCTGATACCAAGATAAAATTTGAATATGCACGCTATATTATCTTAACATCAAATAAGGTTACATATAAATACATTTATTGTTGTTTCAAGATAGGTAGACTATCTTGTACACACAATCCCCTGGTTGAGAGAATATCTCAACCACACACCAATCTAAGAAACAAATCCTAACTAGTAGGAACAGACTCTTTTACATAAAAAGAATCACAACTAAGACAAGAAGGAATTACATTTTCCAACATTTTATTGTATAAATGTGACATTCCAACTATATTATTGTATTAGCCGTTAGACTATCTTGTACACACAATCCCCTGGTTGAGAGAATATCTCAACCACACACCAATCTAAGAAACAAATCCTAACTAGTAAGAAAAGACTCTTTTACATAAAAAGAATCACAACTAAGACAAGTAGGAATTACATTTTCCAACATTTTATTGTATAAATGTGACATTCCAACTATATTATTGTATTAGCCGTAATAGTCATCACGAATAAGGTTGTAATCATTAAAGAGAGAGCATACCGACTTAGGAGAAAAAAACATTGTATTTACAAAATCATAAATTTAAGTGACACAAATATTTTATTAATAATTCAATAAAGTCAAAAGGGTAAAAGGAATTAACATAAGAGGCTAACTACACTTTATGTGTGTGTAATTGTCCAAGTAAGTATTAATCTACTTTTTAAAAGATTGAAAAGGAAAAAGATAAATAACTATAAAATCGTTGTAAAGCCAAGAGGGTCATATGGGGAGGGGTATAAGTATTAAAATTTTAATAAAATGTTAAAATATTTTTCATTAAATTATTAATTAACGAAAAAGAAGGGAACTTAAGAAAAATAAAGGGAATCAGCTTATAAAGTATAAAAAGGTATTAGTAATGATATTTTGTTTTCCATGTGTCACTAATAATAAAAAGAGGTGATTTGGAGAATAACTAAAACTATCAAGTATGAATCTCATATATAAGCCAATATTTTGGAGTAAATGTCTTTTTAGTGAAATGTAATTTGAGTATTGATAAATTCTTAAAAACTGCAAATGTTGTTGTCCAATATATGGAAAATATTTATTATAGAAGAATACAAAGGTAATACACAAATACAAATAGAAAAAATAGAAAATGAACTTGTAAAGCTTCAACAAAACAAGAAGGTATCTCAACGGAAATGAGCAAGGAGGTGTCACAAGATAACCTATATCAAGCCTCCTATTGAGATGATATTTATGTCAAGGATGCACATAAAGTGTTTGATGAAACGCTTCAATGAGATGATTTATCATGCTTTGCTTGCTTCAGATTATACATTTTTTGTGGTGAAATGGGTGACCTATGGAAGAGAGATATGTTTGTTGTGTATTATAAACAACATCAATAATAAATAAATAAAATAATTATGATGGAGTTGAAAATTTTTACATGTAAATGCGCATACTAATATAAGACCTTTTAAGGCATGTGTACCAGTGGGAAATTACTAGCAAAGTCTAAAACTAGCTGATAGAGGAGCATGTTGAACTTGACTCCATGAAAGAGTCAAAGTTACTGGTTAACAGTGGTGGTTTCAAGCACATGATTTTAGTTGCCTATGGTTTTGTGCCCATGGATTGCATGTAATGGAGTCTTTAAAAGGCTTGGGAAGACTTCATTGTTATGTATCAGGGATGTGAGGAATGAAAGTTCACTTGGTTGGTTTGGCAGAATTTGGCATAGGGACTAATATAATATTTAGTTATCTAGGTTTTTTCCAGAATTGAGGTTTTTCTAGGATAAACATTATGTTTGTGTATTTTTTTGTTTCATAAAATTTATCTTTCTTATTTTATTTCTCTCAGTAATTTTTAACAATATTATTGCAAACTTGATGATGAAGTTCTATCAACATCAAAAAAAAATTGACAACCTGGCAATGTACAACAATTTATGGGATCAATGAAAATTACCTTTATATTCACTCAATTGTTACAAGAACATGTTTATGATTTGTAGGGTTTTATCAACATTAAATAATTTCGACAACTTATGGCATACAACAACTTATGGGATAGTTGTGGATTACTTTTGCATTCACTTAATAGATACATGATCATGCTTATGATTTGATCATGTTGTCAGTGAAATATCCATTCGTTATCAAAATTGGATTTTAGAGTAAAGTATGAATCAAGATTTAGGGCTCTGTTATGATGTACCCAATTTTTCTTATCCATATGCTTGACATGTACACACAGCATGCCAACTGATATCTTGTTTAGATAAAATGTTGTGAATAATATGTGATGTAGCATGTGTTTAATGTGATTGGTACAACCTCTCCCAGCCTTAGCCTTTGATCCAAAAAATAGAACTCGTCCTCTCGTCTGCATAAAGGGAATGAACCTGCAATGTTAGTTTGATGAGTATCCAAAAGGCAAAATGTTGATGCTTTGGAATGGTCTACTTGCTAAAGGAGAATGCAATGTAGTAAGAGCACCTATGTTCCATTTTTGTATAGAAGAAGCATGAATTTTGCTCCTAGGATTCTCCTTGCACTCTAATTGATTTTATGTAGTTGAAATCTAGAGAAATTTAACATTTTTTCATCCAAATGCAATGTGACAAGATCTTAGTGTTAACGTGGATTTCAAACAAAAAGATGATCGGCAGTCTCATAGGCCATGGATTCATTTTTTTTCACCATGATTCAATATGAACATGATGGTCCACTTGGTGTTGAACATCTTGATCTCTTGTGATATTGACTTGATGTTATTCAATTTTCATTTTTTTTTATTTTGACACAATGGAAGGCTAAGAAAATTACAATTTTGACAAATTTTCCATCAAATAACTTTCCTCTATGTTTTTAGAATGATGTATTTTAGGATACTATGCAAAAGCAATGGATATATTTTTTAGATATTGGAAATTAGTGAATCTATATAACACTTTACTACATTTGTATTACACATAAATTTCATAATATATCTGGTTGAAAATTATTTGGACTCCTTTTGGTATGTGTTTGATAATATTTTATTAGTTTATCATAGTTAGTAGTATTCACATGCAAAATGACTTTTGCATTTGAAAGATTGTTGGTGTTCGGGTAAATAAAGTATTACATATAGGATGAACTCCTAACATAGATCAAAGTTTAGAAAACTTTGCTTCTGTAAGAGACTTTGTGAAAATGTTTGCAAGTAGATCATCTTTAGGGGAAAATGCACTTCAATAACCCGATCATGAATGTATTTTTTAATGAAATGCATTTTAGTTCAATGTTTTTGTTGTGTTGACGTTAAAATGGATCTTCAGCAAGCTTGATCACACTCTAATTGTCACACCAGAGGGTGGTTATATGTTGTTGCTGGAATCCAAACTTTGAGAGGACTTGTTGAAGACATAAGACTTCTTGACTTGCATTAATTGTTTCTTGATTTTTTTCTTCTGTTGAATAAAGAGTAATAGCCTACTACTTTTTACAAACCCAAGTGACGAGTCCAAAATCAAGACTGAAAACCTAACTTGTAGTAGACTTTCGATCATTAGGGTCACCAACCCAATATAAATCAATGAAAACATCCAACAAAGGAGTCCCTGTTATCACTCTGTAATTTTTGAGGTTGCTAGAGAAATTACAAAGGTAACCACAAAACCACTTTGGAAGTTGGGATCTAGCCCTGCCAGCTTCAGAGAGGGATCTCTCTGTCATATTTAAATTTGTTTGGTTTCGGATATTAGGCTAGTTATAAAAGTTCAAGGTTTGGTTTATGTATTGGTTTGAATTGTATGGTTGATTGATGTCTAGATTACCATTGGGTTATGGAGTCTGTGACTTAAAAGATGGATCTGTTTCAATATTTTGTAGATAGATTTCACAGGGCAAGGCAGCCAAACTAATTGCATTCTTTAATTTTAAATGAAGTGAATAAGAAGAAGAGAAAGGGTTTCCATTAATTAAAGAGAAATTAAGAATTCATTTACTTAATATTAGTAGAAAACATTAAAATTATTCAAAGCCAGAATCAGAGTCTACATCAAAACAAATTATGTTCTTCAAATTCCTATGGAACAATTCAAATTATGAAAACACATGAGTATGGTAAACATAGAATAATAAACACATAAACACGATAGATGGAATTCACCAACAATTTGACACAAGAATCCTGTGAAAGATCTTTCTGTATTATTGATAAGTTCATTGAAGCTCGAAAATGTACAATAGATTTCTTAGATGCAAAAACCAACCCTTCATTCTTCGAAAGGAGAAGTATTTATAAGTTTATTTACAAAATATCCTATCATAACCGATCAGGATGTAATTTAGGAATTTCTAAACTAATTATATCTCTAATTTACAAAAATATGGGAAAACTTGAACTGCTTGGATTACTCACACTATTTTTGAGGAGATTGTTGTTGATCTGGCCCTTGACTTTTGTTACGTTGTTTGTCCTACTGCTGAAGAGGAATTCACTTTTTACTCAAGTAACTCGCATAATTTTTCCCACCTGTCTTCACTTGGGATTGACAATTTGAGTAACTTCCTGTAAATTTCATCTACCTCTGTATATTTGGCAAAGTTGGGCTTAGTGATAAAAATGTATTTGGTTTCATGTTGGATGTCTACATCAAATTCTCGTGCCTCTAAGAAGGCTTTCCCTATTATACTCCCATGTATTACTACAAATTTGGCACTATCTCTAGCAATGTACATCAATTTCTAGTTGTAATCGGGCAATGTCATTCATTTTTCATTTAACACCTGCAAACTTAGAAGTCCCTTTTGATTGTGGACCTCAAACTTGTTGAAGAATCTATGGACACCATTCTCCATAACTTGACACTTTTTCTCCAGCTGCAACATATGATTTCTCTTGGTCAATACTTTCTTGATTTATAATATGGTCTCTATTTTTCCTTCTATTTCCAGTTCTTCCAACTCATATCTATTTTTAGAATTTAGAAATTTGATGAGGTTTGTGGCTTTAGTTGGCTTGTCCCCCAGCATTTCCCTAATTTCTTGAATGGCTCCTCTGGATTTCTGAATCAGCTCATTCAGCTCAAAAATAATTTGTATTAATGGCCAAATATCGATCATTGATTTTTTGATATCTATCCATATATTGTCCTTAGCTTGAGCTAAGGTATGATCCATGGCAGCTTCTTTTTCCAATTGTTGTATCCTTTGCATTAGTCTCTAGGATTTTTGTACCTCTGTCAATTGAGAATTATCAATTCTCGTTTACTGTGCCTGTAGAGTCCTCACTTGTCCTTATAGTTTCTTGATTTCCTCCCCTTGTAAAGACATGTCTTCCATGGCTTTTACCAGTTTACTTGAGTCATTTGAAGTTGGTGCAGGGGGTGTTGTAGATGTAGAAACTCCTATTGTAGTTGTTGTAGCCGTTGCTGCTGTAGTTGATGTAGAAGCTCCTGTTTTCACTATTGTTGCAAGAGGTACTACATCAAGTGGGATTATAGCTAGTTGTGCATTTTGTTCTTTCTCCTTGATCAACTTGTCCATTTCTGCTTCCATGTCCCTTATCTGTGCATTTTTCTCCATAATTAATCTAAGCATGTCTTCTTTTTGGCTCTCTATCTCCCCCACTTCTTTTGCTTGTGGATCCTCGGTTGCTGACATTTTCAACTGTTTTCTGAGTGCTGCTATGTCAACATTCTTCTTCTTAACTATTTCTTTTTCTGCCAAAACATTGCTTGGGTCATATCCTTTCTTAATGACCAAGTCTATCAAGGATTTTATCTTATTATCTTTTGCTAAAGAAGAAGCTTTTTCAAGTTTTAATTGGGATAGAATATTTGTGAGGGATGCATGCAATTTGGAAACAGTCATTGCAGTACTTGTCAATGTAGAATAGATCATCTCTCCAGCGTTCCTGCGCATGTCCATATGATCAACAAGATGGACATCCTTTGCATCAAACTCAAATGTAGTTTGCTTGTAATCTGTTGCAGGTTTACAATGGAGGACATGTGCCTGCAAGAATTCCATCTGAATTCTTATTTTCTCAGTGTCGAAGGCTGACAAGAACTTATGATGGGTAGAGAAAGTTTGTTTCCAAAATTGATCATAGGTGTTGACTTTGAGAAGCTCATTTGTACGTTTTATCTCCTCATTCTTGTCAAATATGCTTGTTTCCATTTGACCTTGGATTAATTTTGATGTCTGAGTTGTATATGGATTCTCTTGTGAGACTAAAGAGAATGGAGATCCTGTAAAGATGTTATCCCTTGCTAGAAAATGTGGAGCCTTGAGTACTATAGGAGCTTTCCCTACTCCTTTTAAAAAATCTATCTTAGGATTTGTCCTTGCTTTCTTGGTGTAAATTTTGAATTCTTTGGTTGAAACCTCTGTGACTGAAGGAGAGTCTTCTTCCCGTGGCCTTTTCTCTATTTTTTCCCAAGGTGTGGGAGTTATTGAAGTAGTGGTAGACAGCAGTTGCTCCTCTGCTTCATTTAGAGTATTTTCTTCCCACTCATATAGTTGATGTATCTCTCGATTTCAAGCATCTAAGTGTGAACATATGGAGTGGTTTTTTGTTCCACTCTTAGTTTAGAGATCATACCAAATGGGTCCTATGACCACGTGAATCTCAAGGGAAAATTCGTCTATTTTAGGAGGATATTTTCCTCCTCTCGTGTTGTCCGGCTATTGCAAATAAATGGTCCTATCTGAGCCTTTATTCTGAATTGTGATTTCTTCTTGGCTAACACAAAATGGACCTCATCTGAGTGTATCATTTTCCTGATGTATTCTAAAGCAAAAAATATCATTGGGAGATACATGGGCAGTTTATAAAGTGGCAGCTCACACCCATACACTATTATTTCGGTTTAATTCTGGTATAAATACCAGTCACCTGTTCTGACCTACTCACTTAGGTGTAAAATCCTCTGAATCTCTGAACTGACCCTGGGTTCTGTCTCACTGCTCAACAAACATGTAGTTGGATGAATAAATCGATCAATAAAGTCTTTGAAGATGTATTCTTCTAAATTTCTTCTTTGCATGGAAGTCCAAAAAATGAATGAGTGTGGCTCCCCCTGTTCATTCAGTTTTTTCACTGCAAATGGGAACTTATCTACTTGATAAAATAGAAACATATACACAAGAATAGAGGCATATTTGAACATTCCTTCAGTTTGAAGCTTAAGGAATTGTTCATGAATGTTGTCAACAAGGAACTGGCTAAAATTGAAAATTACTGAGGGCTTTTCTTCAATGGAGAAAATGGACAGAAAACCTAAAATAGGTTCATCTACCCATTCATCTAAATAATACCCCAGCAAACATGAGAGTATGGAAATGATTTTCTTAGCTTTGTCTGGAAAAATGGAGGAGGGATATGGTGGATTCTTTTTTGGGATCTGGATATCTTCAGGTAGGAAGATTTCGAAAATCTTGGATCTCTAGGAAAATGTCAAATTCTGATATAATTCATTCAGGGCTTCCACTGAGAAAGGAGTAGTGGAATCATTTTGAGGGATCTACAACATTTGGTTAATTGACTAAAGGGTGATTGTGAATAGAATTCACCATTGTGGGCCACAATGGCTCTCTAGTTTGGCAAGTAACAAGCTTTGAATTTGAGGACGAATTCGAGGAAGTGATGGGTTTGGGGAAACATGTAGAGGGGTAAATTGGGTTCCCAAAGGCCAATTTCATCACTTTTTTCAAGGAATAAATATTTGAGCCAGCTATGTAATTCGAATAAATCGAATTCACAATTCAGTTCTGAGATTTTATAGTCTCTGTCAGCCAGGGGGATGTGATCAAGGTCAACGGATTGGGGAATCAGAGGATTTTCATTATTAACATTGGTTTTGCTCTTGGGAGCCATATTGGGCATTTTGAAGGAATTTGGAAAAATCTGAAGAGTTGTGAAATTTACCGGGGAAAAGTTTAACAATGGAGGTTGGCGACGATGGTGAAGTCGGTGCTACTCTGCCTTGGTTTTTTGCTCAATGTCAGGACAATTTAACTGTATTAATTAAGATTGAGAAAATAGAACTGAACATCGTAGGATCATATTCAACAAAGGGTGTAACAAGAATGGATAACAGGCTTCTTATGGTTAAGCAATCTTCTGTTAAAGGCGCGAGACCATTAGGGGGTTTAACAGTAATTTAGAGTAATATTAAATGCATAACGGGTAGGGGAAACTGTCAGACTGGTGTCGCAGAGTGATTAGTGGTGTAAGCGCAAGGAACCATAGGCGAGAAGGAGAGGATTAGGTAGTTTTCGGAGGGAGTAAGGGTGGTATATGATATTGAGAGGGGGGGGTGCGAAAGAACAAGAGGGTGACGCGTAAGGTGGGGCCAGGGTGAGTGAAACCACATTTTCGAACCACCCCCTGCGCCGATAAAGGTTGGAAGGGCGGGGGGGGTGAAAAGCATTGTATACCATCGATTACCATCGTAAAGGACACGTAGCTTAGATCAAGCCCACCATTTATCCGCTAGATGACAAAACATATTGTCGTTTTTCACTTTTTCTATAGGCACCAAAAGTTAGGACAAGGCCTATATTTCTTTAAAGCATGAATAATACACTTTTAATGTTTTTCATCCTAATTTTTGAAAACAAGGCCTATATTCTACAAACCAAGGGTGCATTTAAATGTGCAGACCCTTCGTATTTTCCTTTGAAGGAGAGATTTATCCTAATCTAAGTTCTAACCTACAAACTTAAATTATTTATCCAGCTTAAACAATTGGATCAATTTCTTCACCTATGTACCTAATTTTAACCAAGTTTAAACAGTTTGGTTAAATTATTCTCTGGTCTAACAATAGAAATTCAAATGTGTTTGACCGTGATTATATTGTATGATTTAAAACAAGATGCACACAATTCCTAATTTATTTTTCAAAGAAAAACTATTTTTCTCCTAATGGCATTTGAATTTGCATCACTTTCACTCTTTTTTCTTTTCATGGGATTATTTTCATCTTTTTTTTATGCTTTTATTCTATTTTTATTTTTATATACCCTCTTTTCATTTATTTATTTATTTATATTTTTTCTTTTTTGGAAATCATTTGCAACATGAAATATTATTTACAATTGGATATACTGAAAGAAGATATTCAATCATCATTTGATCCTATGAATCATAGGACCCTAATAGTGGCTCCAGCTGGGGATGGCACTCTCCCTGTGAGGTGTCAAGAATTGTTGATTAGTACCCTTGAATCATCTCCTTCAATATTTTTTTCTGCATCTGATTTGTTTTGTTGTTGTTGTAGTTATGGTGGCAAACATGACTAAAAGCTCAGGGCCTTCTCTTTGGGCTTCAACTTTCTGACATGAGCTACCCAATCATAACAGTACAAATAAAATGATATTTACAATGATTTTGGTGAGAAATGCTTCTATTCTTGGAAAACATAATGTTTTAACATTCTTCCATTGACAGGTCCACCAGGCAGCTCTGCTCCATCAATGTCCTTCAGAAAAAATGCATTATTTCCCCTGTAAGCATGGATTGTGTAAGGTCCCATCCATAAATTATCAAATTTTCCATGCTTACCTTTTTCTTCTCTTCTTGAATCCCATTTCAAGACATTGTCCCCTATCTGAAAATCATCGGCTTTGGTTCTTCTGTCATAAATCTTCTTGATGTTTTCCTGGACCAATTGGGTTCTATTGTAAACTTCTTCTCTTGATTTCTGCAGTTGAATTGTTTGATTTATTCTTCTTTGAAGGTCATTAGGTTCCACTTGCAATTCCTGCATCATTTTCAAAATAGGGATACCTAATGAAGTTGGAAAAATAACGTCCATTCCATAAACCAATTGGTATGGAGACATGCCAATTGATTTCTTAGTGGTGAGTCTGTCAACCCATAATGCATTTACCAATTTGTTATGCCATGATTTCTTGTTATCTTGCAACAATTTCTTGATGATATTAACCAGAATTTTGTTGGAAGACTCTACTAATCCATTCCCCTGGGGGTAATAGGCAATAGAGTGTCCTAAGGTTATTTGATATTTGTTGCAAAACTCCACCATCTTCTTTGATTTGAATGTTGTTGCATTATCTGTAATGATTTTCCTGGGACATCCAAATCTTGAAAGAATATTATTTTCTAAGAATTTAATAATCACTGCACCAGAATATTTCCTGGTAGGTATAGCTTCAATCCATTTGGTATAATAATTGGTGGTTGTAAGAATCCATTTATGTTGGGATGAGGAGGAAGGATTAATTTCTCCAATGAAATCCAAACTCCACTGTTGAAAAGGAGTTTCAGTGGATATGACCTTCAAGGGTAAAGGAAGCATTTTCCTTTTGCCTTCAAATATCTGACATTTGTGATATGAGGTGACTTTCTTATGGAAATCTGCAAATGACGTTGGCCAATGAAAACCAACTCTTAAGATCTTGTTGGCAGTGGTATTCCAGTACAAGTGTCCTCCACAATCTCCTTCATGAAATTCTTGCATTACTTTATCTTCTTCATCTTTCAACAAGCAATTTAGTAAAATTCCTCCAACATCTTTCCAATACAAATTATTGTCTAGAATACAAAATTTCATAGCTTTGAGTTTAAGAAATCTAGCTTTAGTCTTGGTCAAACCAGGAGGAGCTTGTAAATGATGTAAAACAAAAATAAGGTCTGCATACCAGGGAGAGGTTGCAAAAGCCTATGTTACTTGTGGAGTCGCATGCTCTCCTTGTTCATCAAGTATAGCTAGAAAATTTATATCCAAAGCATGTAAATTTGATTCAGCCATCAATTTAGCTAACCCCTGACCCTTAATGAGTTTGGTAGGTTTTATTTCAATGTCATATTCCAGGATAATGGAAATCCATTTACCCCTTTTCCCATCAGGATCATTTTGGGTCAGTGTGTCTTTTACCACAGCATTTGGAACAAAAGCAATTATATGTGGTTGAAGAATATAAACTCTAAAATCTTTAATTGCTTTCACTAAAGAAAATGCATTCTTTTCCATGATGATGTATTTCAATGCAACATCTCTTAAGGCTTTTCTAAAGAAAGAATAGGTTTTTCATGTCCTTCATTATTTTTCTGCAAGAGAACTGTTGCAATTGTATGCTCATATGCAAATGAGAAAATGAGAAAATCTTTTGTGAAATCAAGATTGATAGACACAAGAGCTTGGGTTAAGGCTTGTTTTACCTGATCAAATGATTGTTTTGCCTCTCTGTTCCACTTTACCTCAGTGTCTTTTCTCAACATATTTTTTATATTTCTTAGAAGTTCTGCTAAATTAGGAATAAATCTCCTTATAAAATTGATTTGGCCAATGAAGGATTGGATTTCCTTTACATTTCTAGGGGGATTTATTTTTAAAATAGCTTCAATTCTGTTAAGATCTATTATGATCCTATCTTTTGAAATGATATGTCCTAGCATTTTCCCCTTTTCTAATCCAAACAATGTTTTCTTTGGGTTCAGGGAAATACCAAATCTCCTACATTTTTCAAAGGCCCTTCTTAGGTGAAGCAAATGTTCTTCGTCTATTTTTTAAAAAACAGTGATATCATCAAGATATATAACTATGAATCTGCCTATTTTATTTGCAAAGGTAAAGTCCATTGCTCTTTGAAATGTAGCGCCAGCATTCATTAAGCCAAAAGGCATCTTCACATGCATGGCAGTGCCCCAAGGTGTAGTAAATGTTGTCTTTTCTTGGTCTTCAGGATGCACTAGGACTTGATTGTAACCAGAAAACCGATCTAATAAAGAAATTCTACTAGATCCAACCACCTTCTACAAAATGTGATCCATTTTATGCAAAGGGTAGTTATCTTTCACGGAGACTTTATTAAGATTTCGGAAATCAATACAAAGTCTAATTTCTCCAGTATTTTTCCTAGTTGGAACTAATTTTAACACCCACTTATAATATCTCAATGGTACAATGATCTTGGCATCATACATCTTTTTGACCTCCTTTTCAATTAAAGGCATCAGCATTGGGTTGATCCTGCTAAGTTTATATTTAAAATGCTTTTGGTCTTCTTTTATGGTAATCTTATGTTGTATAATGCTGGTGTCATAAGATTTCAAATCTTCATAACTCCATGAAAACACATCTATGAATTCCTTGAACAAGTTTATGTACTTTCGCTTTTTAGTTGGGGTAAAGATTTGCTTAATTTAACCATCTTGGGTTCTTGTTCAGTTCCTATGTTACAGTCTTCAACTTCAGCTCCAGTAGGTTCGATTTTAGGTTTTTTGGCTACATCATTAAAATCAAACAAATCCTCTAAGGGGACTAACCCTCTAGGCAAAACATTGTCTTTCAATTGTAAGATTTCTAATTCTTCTTTTTCTTGATCTATTTCTTTCAATTATAATTTTTTCACACTCTTATGTACACTATCTTCTATGACAAAATCTACATATATATTAGCACACTCAAACTCATCCTTTAATTGTAAAAAAAAATCAATTTGTTCATCATTTCCAAAGACTTTCCAGTATCTGATATTGTCTGGTATAATTGGTCTTTTTTTGCTTCAAAAGTGTATTGGTGACTAGGATTGTATGCAATTTTGTAGATACTAGCTGAAGTAGCCAGACCATCAGCTAAGATGTTTTGACCTCTAGGGATCACAAACAAGCCATACTCAATGAAACATTCAATAAAATCCAAAACAACATTCCTATAGGCCCTTAACCTTGGGTGTTTGGCAGAGCATTCCCCTTTGATCTGTTTTATTATCAGTTTGGAGTCCCCATGAATTGAAATTCTTTTGGTACCTAGCTTCTTTAAAAGTTGTAACCCTAGAATTAAGGCTTCATATTTAGCTATGTTGTTAGTACACTGAAAGTTTAGCTTATATGAATGGCCTTTTGAGTGATTGGTTTGTGAATTTGAAACCCATACACCTACCCCTAATCCCTCTTTACTGACAGCCCCATCAAAATCCAAATTCCATAGAGGTTCATTTTGTTTATCATGTTCCACCATATTTGTTTTTCATTCCTCAATTTCACACAAATCAGTTTCTAAATTGGCAATTTGTTCATTTATGTTTCCATCATTGTACAAAATGAAAGAATCGAGGTCTGAGTGGACTGAATATAAGGAATAATTGTGGGGTTTATCCTGATTGCTAACCATAAATTTCATTAGTTTTTCCGTATATAGTCTTCTTTATTGACAAAACACTAGAATGGTAGCATAGGTCATATCCATTTGAAGGGTTATTTGCAGTTTAGCTCCCCACGAGAAAGACAGTAACATGCCATATTTAGGTGGTATGTTAGCAACAACTATATCCATTACCAAGATCTTGGATGGTATTTGTGCTAAATTGACACATAAAACCTTAGTGAGACCTAGGCATTTTACTTTACTTGAATCCAAAGAATACAAATCTTTGTATTTTCTAGTGATATCCAATCCCAATTTTTCCATGACAACCTTGGGCATGAGATTATGAGAAGCCCCTGATTCAAGCATTGCATTGTACAAAATTTTATCATGAATGTTTAAGCTAATGTAAAATGGAGGTACATCTCCTTCTTCGGGTTTTCCATCAACTTCAGGCCTAAACAGTATTTCTGGTTGATCATCAAATACATTCACTATATATGTACCTTCCCCTATATTCAAAGCTTTCATCACTTGTGATATGTATGTGGTTTTATCCATAAGTTCTATTAGAGGAATGGATATTTTAAGTTTTTCCAATTCATGTTCTATGTTGAATGATGTTTGAGTTTTGTTTAGATTGAGGGCATCTTGTTTCTCAACAACCTCCTTTTGGGAAATATCTTTTTTTTTGCTAGTAGAGGGACTATCAGTTTGAGTTTCTTTGAAGATAGTATCAAATATCTTTTGGGTTGGAACATCTGCATTCTTTTTAGCGGGAATGTCAAGATTTTTCTTAGCAGGGATGTCCGTTGCCTTTTTATTGGGAGTATCAGCATTATTTTTAGTAGTATTATCAGTTGTTTTCCTACTCCTTAGGTTATATTCCATATGGACTTGCATAATTGCATTTTCAAAACCTTGCTTGTAATCTTCTGACTCCTCGAGATTTACTTCATCTTGTGAAAGTAAGAAAAGGTCTTGTTCTTCTTGAGTAAAGAATGTAGAGTCATTATCATTTATTCCCATTAAATTGATCTAAGTATCATTAAGATCTTCAATTAATACTCCCTCCTCGTCTGTATAGTTTTCTTGAAATGGAGGTTTGATCTGCTGATCTGGACCTTTTTGTTCCCTTTGTTTGATTTGGGGTGGATTTCTCCTAAAATTAGGATTTCTAATTTGGGGAGTAGGTTGGTTTTCTCTAGGAGGAGCCCTATCAGCTATACTTATCCTCTCCATCATCCTCTCCATTGTTCTGACCATATTATCTATTTTATAATCGGATGAAGAAGAGGAGGAAGGTTCCTCCTTGATAGTAACCCTTCGTTCAGTTTTTAGTTTAGCTTTTTTGGCTAATAAAGTAGCCTCAAATTTAAGGGAATTAGCTTGCATTTCCTTTAATGTAGTAGGGTATCTCTCTCTCAGTTGGTATGCAATATCCACATCAAAGCCTTCAAGGAAATGGATAAGGGCCAAGCTTGGTGGAGGTTTAATAGGAGCTGGAATTGCATTATAAACTTTATTAAACCTTTCACAATATTCTTCCATAGTTTCATTAGGTCTTTTTTTAAGTTTTTATACCAATTCAAAATTTGAAGGGGATTCTTTTTTGTTTCCCACCTATTTATGAAAGCCTAATCAAAGGCATCAATATCAGCTATACTAGCTGTTGTTAAATTTTTGAACCATTTTCTTACCTCTCCACCCAAACTTTGGGAAAAAAGTCTCATCTTTACATCGCTTTCATCCACTTCCTGAAGATCAAAGTAATCAATCATTTTATCTACATGTTGTTGTGTAGTGATGGCACCAATTCCATCAAATTGAGGAATTCTACTTTGATAATCTTGGGGCATAGGATGCAATTGCCCGAGTAAGACCAAGGGAGCATAACGAGTTGTCGTTTGGGGTTGAATAATAGATGATCTTATGGGAGGTATAGATGTAGGAGTTCTTATAATAGGTTGGACCATTGTCTGTGATACTATTGGAGAAGTAATGGAGATTATAGAAGAAGTGGGACTAATTGATGCAGGAAGGACATATTGAGAGGAAATAGAAGATGTTTCAATAATCAAGGCAAAAAGTTCAACAGGTTGTTTAACATAGGCTTCACGTACAGCTTGATCAAGTTCTAATAATATATCTTTGTAACTTGTTGAATTTTTGGAGGGTTTGTTGATCAAAATCTGGTTCAACAGATTGACCTTCAGAGATATAGGGTTGTAGCACGGATTGATCAATTATTGTTTCATCCACAAAACTTTCAGACTTAACCCTAAATAGGAAATGTTCAAATGGTAAGTCAAACTGAATATCTTGTATAGTGACAAATTTGTCTAGGAGATAGTTTTCCTTAGGTAGGGGACTATTACTTCCTTGACTTTCAGTTATGCTTCTTTTTCTAATCAATTTTTTAGAGTCATCTAAGATCTTGGTGGGTTTTGGATCAGGATGTGATCTGGTGTGAACTCTTTTTGGATCCAGACTTTTAATATTAAGTGCGAAACTCAATTATTTACATTGTTTTCAACCCCTGAACATTTATTTCTAAAATTTGAACCATTACTTTTCCTGAAATAAAGTTTTTTGAACTAGGGAAATGAATCTTTAGAAATGAAAGTTTGTTCTCTGTCCTGAGTATGATCGCCACTATGTTATCACTCTGTAATTTCTGAGGTTTCTAGAGAAATTACAAAGGTAACCACAAAACCACTATGGAAGCTGGGATCTAGCCCTTCCAGCTTCAGAGAGGGATCTCTCTGTCATATTAAAATTTGTTGGTTTAGGATATTAGGCTAGTTATAAAAGTTCAAGGTTTTGTTTATGAATTGGTTTGAATTGTATGGTTGATTTATGTCTATATTACCATTGGTGTTATGCAACCATCTCACAAAATATAAGAAACGATAGATCGACGACTTAAAAATTAGCCTCTTCGAGTGGGAAACCTCCTTTACATTGCACAAATGAACAATTCTTGGATGATACAAATGACAAACCTCCTTTCTATGTATAGGAGTCTAAGGGGTCACAATATAATCAAATCGACATAGCAATAATAATATAAGGGTACAAAAATAACAATAGTGGGCTTATATGTGGCACAATAATAAAAATATGGGGACAATAGGGGCACAACAATAACAATAAGGACTAAAATGATTATAGTAATGGGGGAATCACTAGTATTATAGGGACCTAACATGCCCCGCTCCTTCAAAAGAAGTGTTTTCCTCAACGCTTGAGTAGTTATGGATGCTTCTATATAAAATTATCATCCTCCCATGTGGAATCTTCAGTAGGTAAGTTCTTCCACTTGATGAGATACTCCGAAATTGATCGATTTCGAAGCTGTCAAGTTCTTGTTTCCGTGACTGCTTCAGGTTCCAATTTGATTTTTCCTTCCTCATCAATTTCTGGCAATATTGTTTGAACTAGGATCTTGTCAACTATAACCTTCTTTAAGCATGAAACATGGAAAACTAGGTGCACTCAGGAAGCTGCAGGAAGCTCCAATTTGTATGCCATGGTACCAATCTTTTGTAATGCCTTGTATGGACCATAATACTTTGGTGATAATTTATTATCCTTATTAGCTTTCTTGAGGGACATTTGTTTATATGGTTGTAGCCATAGAAATACCCAATCACCTACATCAAAACTTATTGCGATGTGATGTTGATCTGCCTATTGTTTCTATTTTGTGCCAAAGTGAGGTTATCCTTTAAGAGTTGGAGAACTTGTTGTTGATGCTTGATGTGATATTCCACTACTTGAACCTTAGAATTTTCTCTTGAATTTGATGTGATGGATGGAGGATGATATCCATAAAGTGCCATAAATGGGGTCATTTTTTCTGCAGTATGGAAGGAAGTTTTATACCACCATTCAGCCAGAGGCAACCATTTGACCTATTGTGTATGTTTATCAGATACAAAGCAAAAAAGATATCATTCCAAACATTTGTTTACTATCTCATTTTTCCCATCATATTGAGGATGATAAGATGAGCTATGACCTAACTGAGTACCCAGACAAGAAAATAATTTTGTCGAAAAATTTCCAGTGAAAATGGGATCTCTATCACTTTCAATAATCTTTGGGTTTCCATGTAGCTTTTCAATTGTTTCCATAAATGTAGTAGAAACTATATTGGCTTTAAATGGATGAGATAATGCACAAAATTGTGCATACTTGGTAAGTCTGTCAACTACCACCATGATGACACTCTTTCCTTCGAACTTGGGTAAACCTATGATAAAATCCATTGAAACCTCCTCCTAGTGTTGGCTTGGAATGGATAAAGATTGTAAAAGAACTGGGGTATTAATTGTTTCAACTTTATTTTGTTGGCAAACCAAACATTTTGCCACAAACTTTTGAATATCCGAATTAAGGCCATCCCCAAAAAATTCATTCTTAACCCTGTGGTAAGTTTTTAAAAATCCTGAGTGCCCTCCTAAGGGAGAGGTGTGCAATTCCATAAGAATATTTTGTTTGAGTTTGGAATTATTACATAGGTATAAGTGATCTTTGTACCATAATAAATCATTTTTCTAGATAAATGTATCAGATGTACTGGGATATTGCTGTAGCTTTTGAATGAGTGCCCACACCTCTTCGCCATTCTTCCATTCATCCCTTGCTTTGTTTATCCAATCTGGTTGGATAATAGAAATGGCGCAAATAAATGCTTCCACGTCCTCATCCCTTCTGGAGACTGCATCTACCACAACATTTTTCTTCCATTTTTTATAGATGATTTCAAAGTCATAACCCAACATCTTTGTGACCCATTTTTGTTGCTCTTCTAAAGATAATCTTTGTTCTAAAAAGTATTTAAGACTATCATGATCCGTTTTTACCTTGAAGTATCTTCCCATTAGGTAGGGTCGTCATTTCTTAAGTGCATGTAGTATTGCCAATATTTCCTTCTCATAAATAGATTTGTGTAAATAATTTCCTTTGATTGGACGACTTCCGAAAGCAATGGGTCTTTCTTCTTGCATTAATATAGCACCAATTCCATTTCCTAAGGCATCACATTCCACAATAAAGCTTTTTGTGAAGTCTGGCGTAGCTAAGAACGATGCTTGGCACATTGTCTCTTTAAGATGTTCAAAGTCCTTTGTTACTTTTGGAGTCCATGAAAATGCATCTTTCTTCAATAATATTGTTAGAGGTGTTGTTATTCTCCCATAATTCTTAACAAACTTGTGATAATACCCTGTCAACCCGAGAAATCCTCGCAGATGCTTTATGGATGTGGGGATTTTCCATTCCTTAATGGCTTTAATTTTGCTAGGGTCTACCTTAACACCTTCATGAGATACAATATGACTTGGATATTCCACCTCTTGTAATCCAAAGAAACTTTTGGAGCCTTTTTCATATAATTGTTTCTCCTCCAATAGTTTGAGCACCCTATCAACATGTTGAACATGATCCTTCCAAGACTTCTCGTAGATTATTTTATCATCAAAAAATACTAACACAAATTTTCTAAGGGTTTGAAAATGGAATTCATCAAACCTTGAAATGTAGAAGGTGCATTGGTAAGGCCAAAAGGCATGACCAAAAATTCATAATGACCCTCATGAGTTCTAAATGTTGTTTTTGGAATGTCTTCATCTCCATTTTGATTTGATGATATCCTGAATGAAGATTTAACTTGGTGAAGTAAATTGATCCATGAAATTCATCCAATAATTCATCAATGACAAGAATGGGAAATTTATCTTTAATAGTGAGCTTGTTGAGCTCCCTATAATCCGGACACATGCGCCATGATCCATCTCTCTTGTGCATTAATACTACTGGAGTAGAGAAAGAACTTTGACTAGGTTGAATTATACAAGCCTCTAGCATTTTTGCAACAATATGTTCAATTTCACTCTTTTGTGCATAGGGATATCTGTAAGGCCTAATGTTTGGAGGAACACTTCTTGGAATCAAATGAATAGCATGATCATGATCACAAATTGGTGGGAGGCCTTTGGGAGTCTCAAATACCTTGGAATGATTGTCCAATACTTTTTGGAGCTCTGGAGAAATAGATGATTTCGAAGTGGGAACCTCTAGCGAACATAATTGTGAAATTACGCCTCATTGTTATTTCTTTAGAAGATTTGTCATTCCATTAGAGCTGATTATCTTTCCTGGTTTCCATGCGATTCCCCTTAACTCAACTTCCTTTGCTTCAGAAAAAAGAAAAAAAGAAAAAAAAAATCATGAAAAGTTCTTGAAAATTAAAAGTTATCGTACCCAAATATTGTAGCCATTGGACTCCTAGTATAACATCAGCACCACCCATGGGAATGGAAATCATTGGGCTATTTAATACATATTCTCCCATGGATAGCTTGATATTATGGCACTTTCCAGAGAAATTTATGGTTCCTCCATTTGCAACCATCACTTGACACTCTGGTGCTGGATATAGGAGGCAATTCAATTCCTTAGCTATCTTACAATGAATAAAATTATGGGTATTGCCCAAATCAATCAACACTATTACATTTTTCTTCTTGATATGTCCTTCTATCTTAATAGCTTGAGGAGTGGTAATTCTGGCCAATGAATTACATGATATGGTCGGATTCATTTCTTCTTTCTCTAGGGTTTTTTCTTGGTGTATATCCTCTTCTTTTGACGTTTCTTGTTCCTTTTCTTCCTCCTCTTCACAATCTATGTAAAATAATTTCTTCTCGGCACATTTACAACCTTTAGTGTATTTTCTATCAGAATTGTAACAAAGCCTTTTTTCTCTTTTTTCTTCCAATTGTTGTGGTGTCAACCTTGTAGGTTGTGGAAGGCTAGGGGCAACAACACTTCCATCTTTATAGTTATGAGTGGTAGGCTTCCTTGTTGCCATAATTTTTCTTTCTATTTTTCATGCCAACCTGAATGCCTTCTCCAATGAATCAGGTTCCCAAAAGTGAACCTCTTGTTGCATGTTATCCTTTAAATTCCCTATGAGCACATCAATCCTGTGCTCCTTTGGAATATCTTTTACCCTTATATTCAATTTTTGGAAGTCCTCAATGTGCTCCATCATTGAACCCTTTTGTTTAAGATTTATCAATTGGCTTAAAAAGGTGTTGCTTTTTGTATCCTCATAATATGTTATCATTTCTTCCGTAAAAATTTCCCAAGTGACAATTTTTTTACAAGAGAAAAGCCATCGATACCATACAAACTGATTGGGTTCCAAATATAAAGTTGTAATGCATGCCTTTTGTGTGTTTTGCACTTTATGGAGATCGAAATATTGCTCCATCTGTAGTATCCATGTTACAGGATCCTTGCCATCAAACTTCCTAATATCGATCTTTGGAACATGGTTGGTCTTTAATCCAACATTAGAGTCTATGAAATCATGATTATCATTTCTTTTGTTCTCATTGTGAGTTTCATTTACTACCCTTTTGCCATTAGTAAGCATTTCTTGTAGCAATTTTGTCAAATCTATCTTCAAATCTTCCAGGTTGCCTTTAAGTTTTTCTTCTATCTTAGCTACCATGCCATCTATCTTAGCTTCCACACCATTTATCTTAGATTCCATGCCATTCATATGAGCTTCCACGCCTTTCTTAAACCATCCATATTAGCTTCTGTTACTTTTTGTGAGAGTGAAATTTGTTGCACTTGGTCTCGTAATTTTGATATATCGTGTTGTATTTCTTTCTCTTCTTCATGAGTCATGTTAGAGCTTTCATATCGCTTACTAGGTGTTTCCATTTTATTTCTTTAGGGCATCAATTAATGATAATTATGCTTCACTATTTCCTTTGAATTCCTTCAAACTATTTTTTCAAACCAAACTTATGCAAAATTTTAAAAAGACTACACACCTTTTTTGGCTTTGTAGGAGCTTGATATTGAATATGTTTTATCTCTGTAATTTCGAATCTCCTAGGATTGAAATCACGACCTATGGTAACCCTCTGATTCCTCGTTCCAACCCTGCAACTATTATCAAGATTGAATTCTCCAAGTAATAGTTATGCCAAATCTCCCAGGATGCCCTGATTATAGACTAGTTCAGTAGAGCAAATTTGTACGAAGTGCCACGTGTCCCTATTTCAATGTTCAGAGATGAAACCAATATACATAAAAATACAGTCCGTCCTATTTATGTATCTTTTTACTAAATTTCAATATGATTCTCAGAGAGAAATTTATGACGATTTTCCTCAAGTAACTTGTTTTAGATATAATTCAGGAGCCTGCAAAAACCCTAACTTCCTTGGATCATATCTCCTAAAATATAATGAGACAATATCTGAAATTCGGACTTGAGATTCATTGATATTTCTAATAAAATGGGTTTTAATTTCAACTTCTGAAACATCGTAGAAAAAAAATTATAGCGAAAATACCATGATGACCTATTTAGAGCAACGAAACCCTAGAATCTAAAGCTCTGATACCAAATGTTATGCAACCAGCTCACAAAATATAAAAAAATATAGATCAACGACTTCAAAATAAGCCTCTTTGAGGGGAAACTGCCTTTACATTACAAAAATGAACAATTCTTGGATGATACAAATGACAAAACCTCCTTTCTATATATAGGAGTCTAAGGGGTCACAATATAATCAAGCTGACATAACAATAATAATATAAGGGCACAAAAATAACAATAGTGGGCTTCTATGGGGCACAATAATAACAATATGGGGACAATAGGGGAACAACAATAACAATAAGGGTTAAAATGATTATAGTAATGTGGGAATCACTAGTATTATCATGACCTGACAATTGGGCTATGGAGTCTGTGACTTAAAAGATGGATCTGTTTCAGTATTTTTTAGATAGATTTCATAGGGCAAGGTAGTCAAACAAATTGGATTCTTTAATTTTAAATGAAGTGAATAAGAAGAAGAGAAATGATTTCCATTAATTAAAGAGAAATTAAGAATTCATTTACTTAATATCAGTCGAAAACATTAAAATTATTCAAAGCCAGAATCAAAGTGTACATCAAAACAAATTATGTTCTTCAACTTTCTATGGAATAATTCAGATTATGAAAACACATGAGTATGGTAAACAAAGAATAATAAACACATAAACACAATAGATGCACTTCACCAACAATTTGACACAAGAATCCTGTGAAAGAGCTTTTTGTATTACTGATAAGTCCACTGAAGCTCGAAAATGTACAATAGCTTTCTCAGATGTAAAAACCAACCCTTCATACTTCGAAAGGAGAAGTATTTATAAGTTTATTTACAAAATATCCTATCATAATTGATCAAGATGTAATTTAGGAATTTCTAAACTAATTATATCTCTAATTTACAAAAATATAGGAAAACTTGAACTGCTTGGATTGTTGGCACTATTTTTTTGGACACTGTTGTTGATCTAGCCCTTGACTTTTGTTGCATTGTTTGTCCTACTATTGAAGAGGAATTTAATTTTTACTCAAGTAACTCACATAATTTTTCCCACCTGTCTTCATTTTGGATTGAAAATTTGAGTAACTTCCTGTAAATTTCATCTACCTCTGGATATTTCGCAAAGTTGGGCTTAGTGATAAAAATGTATTTGATTTCATGCTGGATGTCTAAATCAAAATCCAATACCTCTAGGAAGGCTTTCCATGTTATACTCCCATGTATTCCTGCAAATTTGTCACTGTCTCTAGCAATTGCCATCAATTTCTGGCTGTAACCGAGCAATGTCATTAATTTGTCATTCAACACCGGAAAACTTGGAAGTCCCTTTTGACTGAGGACCTCAAATTTGTTGAAGAATATCTTGACACCATTCTCCAGAACTTGACACTTTTTCTCCAGCTGCAACATAATATTTTTCTTGGTCAATACTTTCTTGATTTCTAATATGGTCTCAGTTCTATCTTCTATTTCCAGTTCTTCCAACTCGTATCTGTTTTTATAATGTATAAATTTGATGACGTTTGTGGCTTCAGTTGGCTTGTCCCCCAGAATTTCCCTAATTTCTTGAATGGATCCTCTGGATTTCTGAATCAGCTCATTCTGCTAAAAAATAATATGTATTAATGGCTAGATCTTTGTCATTGATTTGTTGATATCTATCCATATATTCTCCTTAGCCTAAGATAAGGTATGAGCCATGACAGCTTCCTTTTCCAATTGTTCTATCCTTTGCATCAATCTCTGGGATTTTTGTACCTCTGTCAATTGAGAATTCTCAATTCTCGCTTTTTGTTCCTATAGAGTCCTCACATGTCCTTATAGTTTCTTGATTTCCTTCCCTTGTAAAGACATGTCTTCCGTGGCTTTTACTAGTTTACTTGAGTCATCTAAAGTTGGTGCAGGGGGTGTTGTAGATGTAGAAACTCCTACTGTAGTTTTTGTAGACGTTGTTGTTGTAGTTGATGTAGAAGCTCTTGTTTGCACTATTGTTGCAATATGTACTACATCAAGTGGGATTATAGCTAGTTTTGCATTCTATTCTTTCTCCTTGTTCAGCTTGTCTATTTCTGCTTCCATGTCCCTTATCTGTGCATTTTTCTCCATAATTAATCTAAGCATGTCTTCTTTTTGGCTCTTTGTCTCCCCCACTTCTTTTGCTTGTGGATCCTTGATTCCTAACACTTTCAACTGTTTTCTAAGTGCTTCTATGTCATCATTCTTCTTCTT
The DNA here is from genome assembly GCA_031772625.1 of Pinus tabuliformis. NCBI lineage: Eukaryota > Viridiplantae > Streptophyta > Pinopsida > Pinales > Pinaceae > Pinus > Pinus tabuliformis. The sequence goes on from CM062814.1 coordinate 987,136,888, forward strand.
AACTATTTATTCTACTTCCTTAAAATTGCTTGGGTCATATCCTATCTTAATGACCAAATCTTCGAAGGATTTTATCTTATTATATTTTGCTAAAGAAGAATATTTTCAAGTTTTAATTGGGATTGAATATTAGTGAGGTATACCTGCAATTTGGAAGCAATCATTGTAGTACTTGTAAATGTAGACTAGATCATCTCCCAAGTCTTCATGTGCATGTCCATCGGATCAAAAGGATGGACATCCTTTGCATCAAACTCAAATGTAGTTTGCTTTTAATCTGCTGCAAATTTAGGGTGGAGGACCTGTGCCTGCAAGAATTCCATCTGCATTCTTCCTTTCGATGCCATCTGCTTGTAATCTGTTGAAGATTTAAGGAGGAGGACCTATGCCTTCAATAATGCCATCTGCATTCTTCCTTTCTCAGTGTCAAAGGCTGGCAAGAGCTTATGCTGGGTAGAGGAAGTTTGTTTCCTAAATTTATCATAGGTGTTGACTTTGAGAAGCTCATTTCTATGTTTTATCTCCTTATACTTGTCAAAGATGCTTGTTTCCATTTGATCTTGGATTAATTCTGATATCTGAGTTGTATCTATATTCTCTTGTCAGACTGAAGAGAATGGAGATCCTATAAATATGTCATCCCTTGCTAGAAAATGTGGAGCCTTGAGTACTATAGAAGCTTTCTCTACTCCTTTTAAAAAATCTATCTTAGGATTTGTCCTTACTTTCTTGGTGTAAATTTTTAATTCTTTGGCTAAAACCTCTGTGACTGAAGAAGAGTCTTCTTCCTGTGGCCTTTTCTCTGCTTTTTCTCAATGTGTGGGAGTTTGTGAAGTAGCTATAGACAACAATTGCTCCTCTGCTTCCTTTAGAGTATTTTCTTCCCACTCATCTTGGTTCATGCATCTCTCGATTTCAAGCCTCTGAGTGGGAACATATGGAGTGGTTTTTTGTTCCACTCATAGTTTATAGATCATACCAAACGGGTCATATGAACAAGTGAATCTAAAGGGAAAATTCATCAGTTATAGGAGGATATCTACCTCCTCTCCTGCTGTCCTGCTATTGCAAATAAATGGTCCTATCTGAGCCTTTATTCTGAATTGTGATTTCTTCTTAGCTGACATAAAATGGACCTCATCTGAGTATATCATTTTCCTGATGTATTCTAAAGAAAAAATTCTCATTAGGAGATACCTGGGCAGTTTATAAGGTGGCAGCTCACACCCATACACTCTTATTTCAGTGTAATTCTGGTATAAATACCAGTCACCTGTTCTGACCTGCTCACTTAGGTGTAAAATCTTTTGAATCTATGCACTAACCCTGGGTTTTGCCTCACTGCTCGACAAACATGTAGTTGTATGAATAAATTGATCAATAAAATATTTGAAGATGTATTCTATTGGATTCCTTCTTGGCATGGAAGTCCAAAAAATGACTGAGTGTGGCTCCCCCTGTTCATTCAGTTTTTGTACTGCAAATGGGAACTTGTCTGCTTGATAAAATAAAAACATATACACAAGAATAGAGGCATATTTGAACATTCCTTCAGTTTGAAGCTTAAGGAATTGTTCATGAATTTTGTTACCAAGGAACTGGCTAAAATTGAAAATTACTTAGGGCTTTTCTTCAATGGAGAAAATGGACAGAAAACCTAAAATAGGTTCATCTACCCATTCATTTGAATAATACCCCAGCAAACATGAGAGTATGGAAATGATTTTCTTAGCTTTGTCTGGAAAAATGGAGGGATATGGTGGATTCTTTTTTGGGAGCTCGACATCTTCAGGTAGGAAGATTTCGAAAATCTTGGATCTCTGGGAAAAGGTCAACTTCTGATATAATTAATTCAGGGCTTCCATTGAGAAAGGAATAGTGGAATCATTTTGAGGGATCTACAACATTTGGTTAATTGACTGAGGGGTGACTATGAATAGAATTTTACCATTGTGGGCCACAATGGCTCTTTGGTTTGGCAAGTAACAAGATTGGCATTTGAGGACAAATTCGGGGAAGTGATGGGTTTGGGGAAACATGTAGAGGGGTAAATTGGATTCCTAGAGGCCAATTTCATTGCTCTGGTTAAGGAACATGTCTTTGACCCAGTTGTGTAATTCGAATAAATCGAATTCACACTTCGTCTCTGAGATTTTATAGTCTCTATCAGCCAGGGGGATGTGATCAAGGTCAACTGATGGGGGAATCATAGGATTTTCATTATTAACATTGGTTTTGCTCTTGGGAGCCATATTGGGAATTTTGAAGCAATTTGGAAAAGGCTGAAGAGTTGTGAAATTTACCTGGGAAAAGTTTGACAATGGAGGTTGGCGATGATGGTGAAGTTGGTGCTACTGTGACCTGGTTTTCTGCTCAATGTTGGGACAATTTAATTGTATTAATTGAGATTGATAAAATAGAACTGAACATCGCAGGATCAGATTCAGAAAAGGGTGTAACAAGAATGGATAACGTGTTTTTTATGGTTAATGAATCGTCAGTTAAAGGGGCGGGACCGTTAGGGGGTTTAACGGTAATTTAGAGGAAGAATAAATGCATAACAAGTAGGGGAAATGGTCGGACAGGTGTCGCGGAGGGATAAGTGGTGTAGGCGCGGGGAACCATAGGCGGGAAGGAGAGGGTTAGGTATTTTTCGGAGGGGGGGAAGGGTGGTATCCAGTATTGAGAGGAGGGGTGCGAAAGAATGAGAGGGTTACACGTAAGGTGGGGTCGGGGTGAGTGAAACCACCTTTTTGGACCCCCCCCCCCATGCTGATAAAGGTAGGAAGGGCAGGGGGGTGAAAAGCATTGTGGACCGTCGATTACCATCGTAAAGAACATGTAGCTTAGATCAGGCCCATCATTTATCTGCTAGATGACAAAACATATTGTCGTTTTTCACTTTTGTTTATAGGCACCAAAAGTTAGGACAAAGCCTATATCGCTTTAAAGCATGAATAATACAATTTTAATGTTTTTCATCCTAATTTTTGTTATAAATTCCTATCTTCTACAAACCAAGGGTGCATTTAAATGTGCAGACCCTTCTTATTTTCCTTTGAAGGAGAGATTTATCCTAATCTAAGTTCTAACCTACAAACTTAAATTATTAATCTAGCTTAAACAATTGGATCAATTTCTTCACCTATCTACCTAATTTTAACCAAGTTTAAACAGTTTGGTTAAATTATTCTCTAGTCTAACAACAGAAATTCAAATGTGTTTGACCATGATTATATTGTATGATTCAAACAAAGATATGTGATTGTGGCATTTAAAACAAGTTGCACACAATTCCTAATTTATTTTTCAAAACAAAACTATTTTTCTCCTAGTGGCATTTTAATTTGCATCACTTTCACTCTTTTTTCTTTTCATGGGTTCTTTTCACCTTTTTTTTATTCTTTTATTCGATTTTTCTTTTTATGTACCCTATTTGAATTTTTTATTTTTTTTTATTTTATTTTTTTTGGAAATCATTTGCAGCATGCAATATTATTTACAATTTGATATACTAAAAGAAAATACCCAATCATCATTTGATCCTATGAATATATTGTAGCTACTGCAACAACCCCTCCCAAAATTCTGGAAACTCTGAAATTTTCGGAGCCCCTATACTGGGCAGAACCCCCAGCCCACCAAGTATTATTCAAAAGCTTAGCAATATCAAAGAACCTAGGGAAGAGTCTAAATTTTTTCTAAGTAAAGCTAGGTCGATGCTTCCTACCCTAGTCAGTTGGCTGCGGAGTCGGATTGCGACTAGACTTAATCCTCGTGACTATCACGATTTCTATGACTCACAGGTCATATAGGTCGTAAATGTCGCATAGTCGCATTTCCCTCTGCGTGTTTCCTTGTGACCCTTGCGACCTCGTGACCATCTAAGTCTCATAGGTCGCGAAGTCACGTCATCCAAATGAAAACATCGTTTCGACTATGCAACCTTTCCGACTTTACGATCATCCAGGTCGCAAGGTCGCACAAGTCACGTGGTTGCACCTTTGTCTCCCATCCATGGACGTGACCATGTGACCTTTGCGACTTTGCGACCCTCCAAGTCGCATGGTCGCAAGGTTGCACCCCCATCTCCCATCCATGGACGCGACCATGCGACCATCGCGACCTTGCGACCTACAAAGTTGCATGGTCACATTTGTATAAGGTCGCACACCAATCCCATGCGACCTCACACGTGTGACAAAAACTATATATCATACGTCACTCTAGCCTCATTTTGTAACTGATTCGTAGGTTGCATGAGGAGCTAGGAGATCCTCCGACTAGGTTTCATGCGTGCGACTGTCCTGGGTAAGTAACTGTCGCCTTCTAGCAATCATTGTTTTCTTCCAAGTGTCATTGTCTGCATTTCCTGACCTCTGGCATCCCCTCACCCTAGGGTTTTAACTCCTTTACTTGGTATTTTCTTCATCTTTTTCCTAGAACAGTTGCCCTAGCTACTCTCTCCCTGCCTGGTCTCAAGCATCGCCCTTGCTTAAACCTAGACCCCCCTGTTTCATCTATATGCCTAAATTTAGTCACCTAAGAGGGACCCTAACCTCCTAAGGCTATTTTTATATCTTCCTCGATCTTCGTTCAACCTAAGACGTGCGGCATGAAGCCGCGATATCCTTTTCCTCGACCTCGAGACCTTCCGACCCCATCGGGTTGCGACTTGCGACCAGTCCCCCTATCCCACGACTTTGCGACCTTGGGAAATCCATGACTCATGGTGCAAGTCGTTTAGTCGCACTCCTTAGCCTGCAACCTTACGGCCTGTCCCCCCTGCGACTCACCTTGCACCTACTGCAATCTCTTTTTTTCCACAAGTTTTATTTTTTTTTCATGCCGTCTCTCTCATCATGGGACTGTGTTTTTGACATGCCAGATGACGTAGATCTAGAGTGAATTTCCATTCTTATTTTGAAGATGAGACGGCTCGCCCTACCATTAAAGCTGCTCATGGGGCCTTAGGAAGCGGGTCGTGGGAGGATGACCCAGAAGAGGAGCCACCTATCTTTAGGGATATTTCTTGTACCATCAGCAAAATGATAAGGCTCTCCTGGTATAGCATTTACGAAGAGTTTTCAAATCCAGACATCCTGGAGGCACAAGAGGATTTTCAATTTTACCTCCATGTCAAAAGATCGAGGTTACACAAGGTGGAAGCACAACCCCCAGTCTTCCCTTGCTCGAAAACCATTGAATGGATCTTGCAATGCACAAACATAGAGTCCTGGTTGATTAGAGGCCACGATGGAGCACCCATAGCCGCTATCTCCCTAGCAGACATCAGTGCTTACTATAGACTCCCTGAGAAACAGGAGGTCTTCAATACCAAGTGGCTCATCGGGTTCTCGACTCCAACAAAAGACATCCTCAGGGAATGGTGGCAAGACCCTGCAAAGTTCCGAGTCAGGACAAATCAAGCTTACAAGATAAAGGGATTGCGAAAAGTGTATCAGTTAATTGCTGCAATGATGTGCTGGTTGTATGGCAAGCTAGACTGTGAAATTTTCTATGGCACCTGGGTTCCCCTCATGTACATTGTTGCCACCCGAGGGACCATTTTTAATTGGGCAAGCATCATGTGCTCATCATTGAAAACAAACATAACAGCTGCCAAGCTCCCACAACCAGAACAGCCTCCAGAATTCTATATGTCATCATACCTCCTCGATGTTGTTTTCTCGAGATGCTACTTCGAAAACTAGAGTTGCAACTAGGACTCGTCAGTAGCCAACCCTGTGCATAGCCATTATAAAAAAAATTGGGACACAGGTTATAAAGGCATGCTAGAGATAATCTCTAAAAATTTCATTTGTCCATTGTACCAACTACTTTTTGGTGAGGAACCACCATGCATGTCTAAGAGGACCATGAAGACACTCGTTAAGGTAGCACATTGGTTCCCCATTGAATAGGGTACGTTCGTTAGGGTGTTCAGTACCCATAAGCCTCTACATGCCCTACCCAGGTTTGCCAAAAATAGGAGACTCCTGCAAGAGGTCTGCTACTAGATGACGCAAGGGTTTTCAAAGATATTGAACAAAAAACCCTAGCCCGCCTTCCCCCTCACTATTGGGGCATACATGGTAGAAAATTTCAAATAGGTAGAGGCAAAGGCTGAGGTGCTAAAAGGAAGCCTTTTCGTAACGCTCAACTACCGAACTTATGATCCGGAGAAAATAGTGGTCGCCCATTGCAAGAAGGAAAAATTCAGTTGGTCATATTCTCATACCCAAAAGGACATTGAAGACAGGGTTAGGAACTGGTATAACGCTACAAGGAAATTCAACCCAAGCGAAGAACAGGCTGCAGAGGATGAGCCCCAAGATGATTCCCAGGAAGATATAAGCCTCAAAGAAAGAGCTTCCGCCATAAATAAAAAGCAGCTCGAAGCACCAACAGGCACTAGGGAAGCTGAGCAACGTAAAGGGAAGGAGGTTGAAGACCCCATGAGTGACAATGAGGAGGAGGATGCAATGCTGGAAAAAAGAAATTCCAGCTTGGCAAGAAAAAAGCAAGAGCTCAAGAGGCAAAGGGAGTTGGAGAGAAAACAACCTCCAGATTCTAGCAACCAGAGCCAGAACGAGAAAAGGAGAAGGCAGGAGGAACAAGAGAAGGAGAAATAGTTGCGAGAAAAGCAATGGGAACTGTTGAAATATGGCAACAAGAATATTCCAATTTAATTTGTCCTTGAATTAAATTGTGAATTAAAATAAAATTTAGTCTTAACAACTACTTGGAAATAATTAATTAATTTATTTTAAATTAATTAGTTGGGGAAATTCAAGTTAGAAGTCTTTCTGAAGTCATGCAAGAGTTATCCCTTAAATTAAGGAGATAAGATTGAGTTATATTTGAGTTTTAATTAGTTAACTCAGTTTACTAAGTTAAGTCCAGTTAACTTAGTTCCAAACTGTTTGAGGAACTAACAGTGAGTTAATAGTTAGTTGATGCATTAATGCACTCAACTAGTGCTACTCCAGTTAACTGAAGATTCCCTCATCAGAAACTCATGAATGTTTATTTTGAGAAAGACCCAGTTGAGATTAATGTTCAAAGACAGTGTACTATCAGTTGCATGTGTTTTCTCATGGAGAAAACTCATGCATGCAATCAAGGATTCATCCTTGAGGATTGCGTAGTTTTGAAGGTTGGTTTTCCACTTGATAATAGGAAAATCATCCACAAGGAACAGCGCAAGGAAATCGGAGCTTGGAGGGCAAAGAGGAAGGCTGGAGAGAAGCCAAGATTTCCTGTGAGCATCTGTGAGGATTGTACTGTGAGTTGGCTAGCTATGAGAGCTAAGGCTTTGTATAATTCCTATGTATTTCCACCTTGTATGATAATACAATAGTGTGGGGTTTTTAGCTGAGGCTTTCCCCAAAATTATTTTCATGTGTATTGTGCCATTGATTCTTCTTCTTCTGGTTATATTGTTCAGCTCGATCTTTAAGCTTCCACAAATTGATAGTAGAAGTAGGTTATAGTATTCTGCTTTGATTTATATTTCATTATTGGGTTAACTTATCACAGATTTTCTGCATGGTATCAGAGTTGTGAACAGTATACTGAGAAGAGAATTCGAAGTTTGAAGTTCGGAGTTGTAGGGGAAAATTGAATTCATATCATACTTCAAGGTTGGCCAATTGCATTCTATGGCTTGAGACTCGAGTATGCCTTGGAAGGTAGCTCGAATTACATAGCATGGAAAGATAGAATGGAGGTTGTATTAGAAGACAATGGATTGAAGGAATTCATTGATCAAGAAATCCCAAAGCCAGCTTCAACTAATGCACAAGAGTTGGTTGAGTGGAAGAAGTGTGTGGCGAAGGTGAGACGGATCGTCCTTGAGGGAGTTCGAGACCACATTTTCTCGAGTCTCCATGTGAAGGATACTCCATTTTCAATGTGGAAGACATTGAAGGACCTCTACCAGAACAATAGCGACCAAAGGAAATTGGCACTCAAGGATAAGCTTCGAAAAATCAAGATGGAGAAGGGAAATACTATTTCCACATATCTGAACAAGCTCAACACCTGTAGAGATGAGCTTGGAAGTGTGCGAATGACTACTGCCGATGATGATATGGTGAGCTTCTCTCTCCTTGGCTTCCAAAGAGTTGGAATAATTTCCAGGACTCTGTGAATGGAAAGCAGAAACTACCGGATTGGGAACGACTGTGGTCGGATCTTACGTAAGAGGAGATCAAGAGGAGTACATGAGATGGTTCTTCATCCAAGAATGATGATGAAGAAAACATGGCCTTAGCGAGTAAGGCAAGGAAAGGGAAGGGGAAGGCTTCCCATTTCAAATCGAATTCTTCTCATGGAGGGAAGAAGGGTGACATGTCTAAAGTAAGATGCTTTAATTGTCACAAGATGGGACATTATGCAACTAATTTCTCATCGAAGAAGTCCAAGAAGGGATCCTCGGAAGTATAGGAAGGTGAGGAATTAGCCTCTCAGTTCGAAATGGACTTTACCCTCATCGCATGCATGGTGTCATCGATGATGGGTTGTGTCTGGTATCTTGACAGTGGAGCCTCATTCCACATGACCGGTGATAAAAATTTATTTAGTGCCTTGGAGGAGAAAGACCTCAAGATGCGCATAGAGATGGGTGATGACAGAAGGTATAGTGTTTCAGGAGTGGGCACGGTTGCTTTTCAGAGGGAGCATGGAGCTCCTCTCACCTTGATAGATGTGATGTATGTGCCTAGACTGAAGAAGAACTTCATATCGGTCACGATGTTGGAGGAAAAAGGCTAGGATGTTGTCTTCAGTAAAGGAAATGCGTTCCTAAGACACATAGCCATGGGTCAAACTAAGAGGATAGGGATTTGGGTGAAGAATATCTATAAACTAGAGGTAGATGATTGTGCAACATTGAATACAAAAGAAGAATTGGTGCAAAGCCAAGACATTGGTGAGTTGTGGCATATGTGTTTGGGCCATTTGCATCATGGGGCTTTGAAGATAATGCAGCAGATATCTACAGGACTTCCCAAAGGTAAACTTGAGCAAGTTGACACATGCAAAGGGTGTACTTTGGGAAAGTACACCAAGTCTTCCTTTCATGATCGACAGAGTCGAGTAGAGGCTATCTTAGAGTGAGTTCATACTAATTTGTGTGGACCATTCTCGACGGAATCCATAGCGAAACAAAGGCATTATGTGATTTTCATTGATGACTATTCTCGTAAATGCTAGATTTATTTCAGGCAGAAGAAGGACCAAAATTTCACAAAATTTTGTGAGTTCAAAGCTTTGGTCGAGAAAGAGTTAGGGAAGAAGATCAATGCCTTGAGAAGCGAAAGTGATGGAGAATATGTCTCTCAAGAGTTTAAGGACTTTTGTGCAGTGAAAGGAATTAAACGAGAGTTGACAGCACCTCATAACCCACAGCAGAATGGGGTGGCCGAGAGGAAGAACAGAACTATTGTAGGGGCAGCATGGGAAATGCTGCATGACCAAGGCCTACCACTTCACTTGTGGGCTGAGGCATGCAACATAGCGATCTATTTGCAAAATAGAATCCCGCATTGCATACTTGGGATGAAGACACCAGAGTAAGCTTTCTCCGATAAGAGACCAGATGTGGGTCACTCCAGGATCTTTAGCTTATCGGTATATTTCCATGTGACAAAGGATGCACGGAAGAAGCTTGATCCGACAGTAGAGTTGGGGATATTTGTGGGGTACACTGATACACCTCACAACTATCGGGTGGACTTGCCTACCATTCGGAGAACAGTGGTTCGCAGAGATCTCAAGTTTGATGAGCAGAAGGCCATGCGAGTTTCCCTTGAGAGGGAGCTCCAACTACAGGCTGTGGAGGAACTGTTGGTTCCTAAGGAGGAGGAGCCTCAGACTGATGCAGAGCAGCTGCATGTAAAGGTTCCAGGAGCGGAGACATCCACATAAGAAGATTCTTCCAGAGATGGACAGAAGCGCACAAGAGAAGTTGACAGATTGTTGGAGGATGCAAGAGAGAATGTGGGAGCACCATCTTCTCAGCACAGACAGAGGAAGTCACCTGAGAGGTACACTGGATACATGGCCCTTGCTGGGGAATGTGTTGAGACCAAGACATCTTCCTTTGAGGAAGCAGTGCAACAGCCGATTTGGGTTGATGCTATGGTGGAGGAGTATGATGACATAGTTCATAACAGTGTTTGGGACGTGGTTCCGAGACCGGATAACAAGTCAGTTGTGAGTTCCCATTGGCTTTACAAGGTAAAGCAAGCTGCTGATGGTATTGTGGAGAAGCATAAGGCAAGATTTGTTTCCCATGGCTTTTCATAGGTCGAGGGGATTGACTATGATGAGACTCTTGCTCCTGTCGCAAGGTACTCATCTATCATATCTATGTTGGCGCTATCAGCACAGATGGGTTGCAAGATCCATCAGATGGATGTGAAGACTGCATTCCTCAATGGCCAGATTGAGGAAGAGGTGCACATCCACATCTGGTATCATCATCTCAGAGACTGTGTAGTGAGGAGGATCATGTTGTTGCAGTATATTTTGACAGAGGAGCAAGATGCTGACATTTTGACAAAGGTATTGTCAAAGTGTAAATTTGAGTTCCATAGAGACAGGATCGGGGTGGAAGATAATCTCTTTCTTGTTGAGAGGGAGTGTTGAAATATGGCAACAAGAATATTCCAATTTAATTTGTCCTTGAATTAAATTATGAATTAAAATCAAATTTAGTCTTAACAGCTACTTAAAAATAAGTAATTAATTTATTTTAAATTAATTAGTTGGAGAAATTCAAGTTAGAAGTCTTTTTGAAGTCATGCAAGAGTTATCCCTTAAATTAAGGAGATAAGATTGAGTTATATTTGAGTTGTAATTAGTTAACTCAATTACTGAGTTAAGTCCAGTTAAATTAGTTCCAAATTGTTTGAGGAACTAATAGTGAGTTAACAGTCAAGTGATGCATTAATGCACTCAACTAGTGCTACTCTAGTTAACTAAAGATTCCCTCATCAAAAACTCATGCATGTCTATTTCTGAGAAAGACCCAATTGAGATTAATGTTCATGAACAGTGTACTATCAGTTGCATGTGTTTTCTCATGGAGAAAACTCATGCATGCAATCAAGGATTCATCCTTGAGGATTGCGCAATTTTGAAGTTTGGTTTTCCACTTGGTAATAGGAAAATCATCCACAAGGAATAGCGCAAGGAAATAGGAGCTTGGATGGCAGAGAGGAAGGCTGGAGAGAAGCCAAGATTGCTTGTGAGCATCTGTGAGGATTGTACTGAGAGTTGGCTAGCTGTGAGAGCTAAGGCTTTGTATAATTCCTATGTATTTCCACCTTGTATGATAATACAATAGTGTGGGGTTTTTAGCTGAGGCTTTCCCCAAAAAGAAGAGAGGAAAAAGTAGGAGGAAGAAGAAAGAAAAAAGCAAGAAGAGGAAGAGCAGAAAAAATGGGAAGAAGAAGCCGAGAAGAGAAGGCAAGAAGAAAACAAGAGGTTGGAACAAGAGCTGAAGAACATGGAAGATGAACTAGAGAGGCAACGGGCATTAGCAGAGGAAGAAAAAAGGCAACAGGAAGAAGAGCTTAGGAGGGATAAGGAAAAGGAAGTCAGAGAGCGAACAAGGGGAGACCAGTAAAACAGCTAACTTTGGCACGGGACAAAGCGAGCTTCCTCCATTAGACATACCCCCTACTACTCCCCTCACTGGCGGACATCTTCCACTCCAAGATTTGGGCATCACAGAGGATCAAGACGAGGAGGTCCTAGATCTCACTAGACTCACTTTCGATGAGATAAACCTCAAGATCGTACAAGAAAGGAAGAAGTTTTGCAGCAGGAACCCAGCCGAGCCTCTGTCAATGACCACGGCCAAAGATATTGTGCCTAATATTACAGCAAACCCTCAAATGATTGCCTCGACCAGGACGGCTTTCACGGCCACCACAAAACACAATGTGGCTAGGATGAGCAAACAAATTGTGGATTTGCAGAACAGGCTTTACGCATCTGAACAGAGGGCCACCATGGCAGAACAGGAGAAGAAGAAGATGGAGGAAGAGTACACACAAGCACAGCAGAGTTCCAAGCAGCCATTGAGGTGGAAATAGAGACTCTAGGGGAAGCCATGACAATAGTTTACGAGGAGATGTCTAAACTACACCACATAGTAGCCCCCATCGTGGCCATCCAGGCTCACACAAAAGAAAGAGTAGCCATGCTTAAAGAGGCTATGACTGCTTTGGATAGGATACACGAATGGTCTGTTAAGTACCCTGGGCCCCGGCGATGGTCCCTAAGAAATATTGGATCACCATGCAAAATACTAAGTTCCAGCTCCACATCAAATTTATGTCCAAAGACAAATTAGTTAAAGATGTGGAAAGAGTACTGGCATCCTACAAGCATATTTTTAGCGGCTTGGAATCAGTAATCCAATTACATGGAGTGCCCTCGATAGGAGAGGTCGGGCAGGTCAGGAAGTAGGAAGAGATCACCAAGGAAGTACAGGCATTCATAGAGATGTTTAAAGAAGCAGCCCGTACGAAGGACATGTCGATTACCAAAGAAAACATCACGTGTTATGTGGTAGAACCAGTGAGGATCTACACCAAACTGGTAACCTTGAATAATCAGGTGCATGCCAAACAAAGCACTATCATTCCCGATGCCCTCGAGTTCCTACACCGACATGACAAAGACCAGCCACAGATCACAAACATTGCAACAAAATATAACCTATGGTGCACATATTTGATGGAACAACTCAGGCTTGACGTTCCAAAACTTGCCATTATTAAATTAGTGAATTAGATTGATAGTGATTTCGTGACATTTTGTCTACAGTAGCATAGAACACCTTGTGAGTATGAAAGGTCATGTAGAATACTAAAATTCATGTTGTGAATATGAAAGGTCATGAGGTAGTCCAAGAGTCAAGGGTAGGCCAAGAGTCGCTCTTACCCTATAAATATACCCTCATGCCTCATTTGTAAGGGACTTTTTGCTGAGGACTCTTTTGGAGATATACATTGCTTGAGAGAATTTATGTCCTTTTAATATATGCAAGGAGTGATTGTAAGATTCTACTATTGGATTCTTCAAATGTTTTATGTGCTAATGCCATGAGTATTTTCCTTCACTTGATGGATTGATTGTTCCTGAAAGCTATTTGATTTGCGGTCTTCTCACATGCTGTCTCATACTCCAAACTTTATGTTGCTTCATATGAATGGTATTTGTTTCACTAACTCTATACTCATGCCAGTGAACTATTTCTTTGGTGTTGGTATAATTTGTTTTGACCGCACAAGTTATGTATGTTTATAAATGTTTGATCGTTGTGAACTGATTTACAATTATTAAACATTTTATCTTAGAATACATGAGTCTTATCTAGAGTCTGCTAACAATAACTTTACATAAGGTTTATGTCGTTTATGGTTTGGCTATTCATGGTATATGCGACATAGGATATTTTTCAATTATTTCCTTGTATTTATTTGAGGTTCATGCTTTCAATTGAGTTTACATTTCACCTTCGTCCAAAGCAAAATCTACAAAATTGAACGGAAGTAGGGCCTACATACCGGAAGGGATCCCAATCACAAACAGAGTAGGTTCTAGTCAGGAGCCTACACCGGGGAGATCCCCTTGACTATTGGCAGAAGATTCCAACTCATCAACAGATTTGGCACTAGAAGGAGGGCAATGGAAAGTACAAATCCATGCCCTCACACCGAAATTTCCCATCAAGGTAGTAGCCAACCTTGCCCCTCCCCACTTCCTAAGATACAATACAAGCCCCCTTATGGTCCAGCTTTCACAAGGCCACTCTAGGAGGAACCCCGAATTCCCCCTCTTGAAGATGCTCCCGAAGGAGAAGAGCTCCCCATGTTCGAAGTCACTAGCGAACAACTCAGGGCTCTATGCCCTATTACTCGACAATTCGCCAGGGTTATGAAATGCATCCCTGCTACTAACTCATTCTCCAATGTGTGCACCTCTGCGCTTCATCACACACACCAAGGCGTTCTTGTTAACTCTATCTCGCATTTAATCGGCCTCGCGCTCGATGACTATGCAGATGCGGTTGAGAGGCTATCCATTAAAGGGTTGGAAAGCCAACCCGAAGATGAAGGGGGTGACCCCAAGAATACCTTCACCAGTGGAAATAATCGGTCATACCAGGAAGAAACACAGGGGAACGATCGATGTGTCACCGAAGAGACCCCTGTTAATAACCAACCCCTCACTGGGGGCACCCAAGGAATCCTGGGACAAGGAACCGGAGACTATCTTAGAGACCACATAAACTTCTACAATAATCAACGTGTCCTGAGAAACTTGAGGAATACTAGGAATGTGAGAAACACTCGAGATTTAGGTCATCTCAGAGTGCCCTGAGGAGAAGGTAGGCGACCCCCTCGCACCAGTGGGGGATCAAGCACAGATAGTGAGCCAGAAGACAATGATCGTCACCTCCTTTTCAACCCTAGAGGGAACCGCTACCCACCACAGCTGGCCTGGATGGCTCAATCCCCTTTGAACCTTAGAGGCCTGCTCCACAACATGCCTTGTCATTCGGAGAAACACCTCCCCAAGTTCGACCCTGAGAAAGGGACCTCAGCTGATGACCACATTAGCAATTTTTACCTAGCCTTGCAAATGATGAAGGTCCAATACGACGATGTAGCATGTCATTTATTCCTGCACACTCTTGAAAATAAAGTTGCCACTTGGTATCGATCGCTACCTGTCACTTCTATCCGCACTTGGGAAGAGTTTCGGAAAACTTTCCTGGACAAATTCTTGGAAGACAAGATGCCTTCTATGCTTCTCACAAGCTCAGCATGCTAAAATGTCATAAGAAAGAGAAGGTGAAAGATTTCAATCAACGTTTCACCACGATTTTAAATAAGTTCCCTATGGATGTCGCCCTCGATGATTCCATCACGATTGACTACTACACCAGGGCCCTTCCTAGGGATATTGTCGTGTTCATTAAACGTGAAGCCAAGCTCACCCTGGTTGAGAACTTTGTTGCTGCACTCGAGGTCAAAATTAATCTTCCCTTTGTCAGTGCCTTAGAACATGAGTCACGTGAAGATGCAAAACCCTCTGGGAAGAAGAATCAGGCCTCATCAAGCAAAGTCGTAGATAAAGATAAAGATTCCTTCGATTTTGAAGGGCTAGCCAAATCCCTAAAACAATTGACTAATGAAGTGTCTGAGCTAAAGAGAAGGACCAGTGATGCCTCCGGTGGAGAAAAGCCCGCTAAGACCTTTTTCTGGAAAACTAACAACCTCCCCCCTAAAGTGTCACAAACATCCAGCTCAACTTTCAACGTGGAGGAACTAGGAAAGGACAACTTCTGCACTTTCCACCAGGCTTCCCACTCTGAGAAGACCTGCCTGCAATGGCTACATAACATGACTGCCATAGTCACCTAGCTGTTAGAGGATCAAGCTGTTGGGGAAGGGGAAGAAGACACTGACGATTTTGAAGAAGATGCCTCCCCTCCCGGCGATGATACTCCATCTGTTGTGCTAGCCTTCGATGTTATCCGTGGGGGTGAAGTGTGCACTACTCAAGAGGCCTTCGTTGGAGATGCCCCCCCCAAAACCCCCAAAAGTTACAACCTCAGGAGTAAAGGCACTGTGTCAGACTCTACTCTGGAAGACAAGAAAAGAGCGTTGTTACGACAGATCCTTCCCCCCACAAATACCAACCAACCATCCACTTCTTCTCCCAGAGGGATGGATGATGTAAGTCCGAACAAGTCACCAACCGGTATTAAAGGAGACTCACCCACACCTAGAAATTTGGCTAAAGGGGTTACGGCCAAAACCACCTCGACAATGCAACACTTAGCACAAGAATCCTCATCCGTGGTTTTAGATTACAATATCATAGAAGATTTGAAGAAAACTCGAGCCAACATCTCTTTGTACGAGGTATGCAAGTTGGCCAGTCAATGTGAGTTAATGGCCAAGGCCTTCACTTTCCCTCCTACACCTTCAAAATCCTCCACATCAAGCAAAGGAAATGTTGCAGGCCGATCCCCAGCTGTGGTCGACCTCCAAGCTATAGTAAACGCTGCAAACACCAACTCGAGAGGTTCGACCCCTCCTTTCCTTTTAACCTTCGAGATGTTTAATTTTAATGTGCACAACTGCCTCGTCGACTCTGGAGCATCGACCAATGTCATGCCCTAGTCGGTATGCAAGAAGCTAAACATCCAACCAGAAAATACTGACGCCAAAATTATCCAACTCGACAGGTCTCAAGTCCCGGTTGTAGGAGAATTGAATAATGTCATCATTCGGTTATCTTCTGATTCTCGAGTTCACCAATGCATTGACATAATAGTCGTAGACATTCCAGAGGCCTACGGTCTTCTTCTCAGCAGAGATTGGTCTTGTAAATTGCAGGGCTACTTCGCCACAGACTGGTCTCACTTGTGGCTACCGTACAAGGGAAGGAATAACCAAATCAGGGTCAATAGTGAACCTTGTATGAAACACACCGTAACCGACCTCGAGGGCTCTAACGAGCCAATCAGCTATGCCCAACAAGAGTTGCGAGTATGTCTTCTAGAGTCCCTGTTCAGGTGCTATCAGCCCCAGACATCAACCGTTCCCCAAGATATCCAGATCGAAATTCCCGTACAGACCCCAAGCCCCGATAGTGAAGTTTGTTCCTTAAATTTACATACGTCAAGTTTACCTTCCCTCAGTACCGAGACATGGACATTGTACTATGAAGGATCTAAAATTCACGACAAAGGAAACAAATTCTTGATCTCGTGCAAGTTGGAGTTTCAATGCACCAACAACACTGCAGAATATGAAGCATTGGTCCTCGGCCTCAAAAAGGCCATCAACCTGAAAGCGGACTGCCTAAAAGTTATTGGGGACTCAGAAATCATTACAAGACAGGTACGCAATACCATTCATTGTCTGTCACCACACCTCAAGAATTACCAGCAAGAGGTATGGCATCTCATAAATTCATTTAAAGCTTTCAATATCATTTCCATTCCTAGATTTAATAATGCTGCTGCCGACACTCTAGCTAATGTTGCAGCCAGGTTCACACCCCTTAGAGACGGGTTTTCTATTGAAATTATGTATAAACCAGTAGTGCCTGACAACATAACTAACTTGCGCGTTTTCAATGATGACCAACAAATTCTGGAATTCATGACAAATGCGGAAGTGTTCAAAGACGCAGCTATTGATGAAGAGGAACACGAGAGATCACTACAAGAGGAAGCAGGTTCGCGTAAAGGAAATCCCTTACCTAAAGGGGTAGTGACACTAGAGAAACTGTTCGACCTCCAGAGTCGTTTCAGAGGTCCTCCGAATACCAAAACTCATAGTTCAACTCTCTCGCACGAGAAAATCAACCTCGGGACTGAGTCCAACCCCAAGTATGTCAACTTGGGGGTAGGGTGCACCCCAAAGGAAAGACAAGTATTGATCATCTTATTTTGAAAATATCGTGATTGTTTTGCTTGGACATATGATGATATGAAGACATATGATACCCAAATTATTCAGCATGTCATCCCTACCAAAGAAGGGGCCAAGCCCTTTCAGAAAAAATTGAGGAAGGTGCACCCCACGTTGGAACCTCTCATCCAAAAGGAACTCAAGAAATTATTGGATGCTCGCATTATATTCAAGGTCAAGCACTCCACATGGGTATCTAATATGGTTCCAGTGCATAAGAAATCAGGGGAGATACGTCTATGCGTCGATTTTCAAAACCTTAACTAAGCCTCGGATAAAGATAACTACCCGATCCCCTCCATGGAACAAATCCTCCAGACCGTTTTAGGATCCGAAGTTTTCTCCCTGTTAGATGGCTTCTCTAGTTACAATCAAGTTCTGGTAGCCGAACTGGATCGGATCAAAACAACATTCCGAACTAAGTGGGGGATGTTTGCATTCACTGCATGCCTTTCGGATTGATAAATGTCAGGGAAACCTTTCAGAGAGCAATGGATATCGCTTTCTGGGGCCTTATGGGTCAAAGTGTGGTGGTCTACCTGGACGATGTCACCATCTTTTCGAAGAAAAGGAGCGACCACCTCCACCACTTAAAGCAGATTTTCGAAAGATGTCAGAAGTATGGGATCTCCCTCAATCCTAAGAAGAGAATATTTGCAGTTTCAGAAGGCAACCTGCTAGGCCACATCATCACCAAGAATGGAATCACTGTAGATCCAGACCGCGTAAAAGCTATAGCGCAGATTCCCCAGCCGAGCACCAAAAAAGGTATGCAATCTTTCCTTGGCAAAATTAATTTCCTTCGTAAATTTATTTCAGATTTTGCACAAATTGTCAAACCTTTATAGAACATGATAAAGAAGGACTCAGTATTTAAATGGGATTGAGAGGAAAAGGAATCTTTTGATCGGATTAAGATAGCGATCGTGGAGGCTCCATCCCTCTCCAGCCCCAATTTCAGCAAAGACTTTATCTTATACACTTTCACCTCAGATTCATCATTGGTCGCGGTTCTTACACAAAAGGACTGTGATCACGATGAACGTCCCATATCGTTCATGAGTACAGGACTCCAAGGTGCAGAGCTAAACTACCCGGACATCGATAAGCAAGCGTACGCAGTCTACAAAGCAGTGAAACATTTCAGACCATACATCCTAAAAAACGTGTCACAGTAATGGTCCCACACCCAACCGTCAGATCAACAAGAGTTGGGAGAAAGGAGAGCCAACTAGATGACCTCCCTCCAAGAATATGATTTGGAATTCAAACCTTCCCACACTGTGAAAGGGCACGGACTTTGTAAACTGACCGCCAAAGCAGCCAATCATCAAAACATGGAGCCTGATCGACTGACCCAGGAAATGGAAGGATGGGAGCATGAAATTGAAATGTACCAGAATGAACTCCTTGGCTCACATGACGCCTCATCATGGTATTCTGATGTAAATCAATACCTAGTGAAGGGATCTTTACCTGAAGCTATGTCCACCAGACAGAAGAGGGTCGTTAGGCTCAAGGCTGCCTCATATCAAATGGTGCAAGGAAACCTTTTCAGAAAGCACCACCTCGGTATATTACTGAGATGTTTAGAATACGATGAAGCCCAACGTGTGCTGAAAGATCTACATGATGGGCCTGCAGGAGGTCACTATGCAGGTGACACCACGGCTCATAAGATCATGCAGGCAGGTTTCTATTGGCCCACACTATTCAAGGACGCTCATGCCTACGCGCGGAAGTGTCCTATCTACCAGATACATGCAGGCAGGCAAGCAAGGTCTACTACCCCACTCCAACCCATAGCGGTTGAGGAACCTTTTCAGCAATGGGGGTTGGACATCATAGGGGAGATCATGCCAAACTCGTCAAAACAACACAGGTACATACTCACAGCCACCGACTATTTCACCCGATGGGTAGAGGAAATTCCATTGTGTAAAGTTAACGACGATGAGGTAATATCCTTTATTAAGTAGTGCATCATAGCCAGGTTCGGTGTTCCAACCTCTCTTGTCTTTGATAATGCTACTTATTTTTCGTCTTTGAAATTGTATGATTTTTCTTTAGAAAATAGCATCGTATTGAAACATTCAGCCAACTACTATCCTCAAGGGAATGGCCTAGTAGAATCAACCAACAAAAACATCATCTGTATCATTAAGTAAACCTTGCTTTCCCACCATCGGAATTTGCACAATGCCCTTAGTAACGCCATATGCGCTGATTGGGTAACTACCAAAACATCAATCGGCATGTCTCCCTCCTTACTAGTTTACAAGAAAGAAGACATTCTGCCACCCAACCTGTACCTACCCACCCTCAGACTGGCTCAAGAGTCACAAGGTTCCCTGTGTCCTGCCATTCAAAGCCAAATCAATGCCTTGGTAAGATTGGAGGAGGAAAGATTGAAAACTAAAGAAAAATTCGCCATCCATCAAGCACGGATCAAGAGATGGTTTGACAAAAAATCCGCGGGGTCCCACGAGTTTGATGTCGGTGATCTAGTGCTTAAGTGGGATTGGGCCCATGAGGACAAAGGTAAGCACACAAAGTTCCAAGCCTTGTGGATAGGCCCTTTCCAGATCATAGAAAAAATTGGCCATCACACCTTCAAATTGCAAACCTTGGGAGGGTGAGTGGAACCCCTCCCAGTGAATGGCCATGACCTAAAATATTATTTCACCTAGCAACCCCAAAGTTGTTGGCCCCACCTTGTACTATAGTTTCCTTTCATTTTCCTTAGATAGGCATCCTTTGTTGTCAGTATTGGTTTTTGTCTATTTTGTGTGTTATCTTTTGGAATAAATTCAAGATGGCAGTAAGAGGTTGGAACAACACTACATATTGGCTCCCGTGGATACTCTCTGAAACCAGTTACTAGCCAAAACTTAAGTCACGATGAAAAATCTAGTAGGCTAGATTGGTGGTAATGGGGAACTCAATGGCACACACGGTCTTCGCTCCCGCTCACGTCGGTCCGACCCAATTGCTAACATGGTTGAAAAGTCTTGAATTGTGTTAACCCATCTGTGGTTCCGGGAATGAAAGGGAAACTGAAGAAACCAGTCGTGAGCATACATATATCTTAGGAAAACAATAAGGTCTCTGAAAAACCAGAAACAACCTCTTTGCAAGTCAAATAAGTCGAGATCCCTCGTCTGCCCAGGCTTTAAGCCATCACCAAATAAGTGCGTATATGCACAGATAAATAAGTGCCAATGAGCACCTCCATCCATTTCATAATAAGGGCTAAAGGACTGAGAAAGGCTTCCTGTGCAAAGAGGTGAAGCAACGACTCCGCTAGGGTACTGACTAGGCTCACTGGCAGCGAAGCAAAGTTCACGATTTCTGGGTAGTGACTCCGTCGGGGTACTATTCAGGGTCACTGGTAGCAGAGCAACACCAGAGTACCATGACCACTATACCGAGAAAACTTTAAAAAAGCTCACAATGTAGTTTCAACTTCCCCTTTCTTTCCTAGGATGACGGGAGGTGATACTCTGTCTCGTGTGTAATGCCCATGTCATGCAGGCTGGGACAGCCGAGTAAGTTTAAAGCGAAAGCCTGAATACCATCTGTGGGACCCACAGCTCCATGAGGCACACTTAATCGAAGTCTCCTTAAGCTAGGCCTGAAGGCATCAGAGATTCTGGAGTCTCCCAAGGAATCGCCAATTGTTGTAGCTGCTGCAACAACCCCTCCCAAAATCCTGGAAACTCTGAAATTTTCGGAGCCCCTATACTCGGCAGAACCACTGGCCCACCAAGTTCTGTTCAAAAGCTCAGCAATCTCAAAGAACCTAGGGAAGAGTCTAATTTTTTTCTAAGTAAAGCTAGGTCGTTGCTTCCTACCCTAGTTAGTTGGCCACGAAGTCAAATCGCGACTAGACTTAATCCTCGCGACTATCGCGACTTCTGTGACTCACAGATCGTAGAGGTCACAAAGGTTGTGTAGTCACATTTCCCTCCGTGTGTTTCCTTGCGACCTCACGACCAGCTAAGTCACATAGGTCACGAGGTCGCGTCATCCACATGCAAACATCGATGCGACTATGCGATCTTTGCGACCATACAGGTCGCACAGGTCACATGGTCGCACCTTCCTCTCCCATCCATGGACGCGACCATGTGACCTTTATGACTTTGCGACCATCCAGGTCGCATGGTCGCATTGGTCGCAAGGTCGCACCCCCGTCTCCCATCCATGGACGCGACCATGTGACCATCGTGACCTTGCGACCTACCAAGTCGCATGGTCGCATTGGTCGCACGCCAGTCCCATGCGACCTCACACGTGCGACCAAAACTATATATAAGAGGTCGCTCCAGCCTCATTTTGTAACCGCTTCCTAGGTCGCACGAAGAGCTAGGAGATTCTTCGACTAGGTTTCGCGCATGCGGCTATCTCCGGGTAAGTAACCGTCACCTTCTAGCAATCATTATTTTCTTCCAAGTGTCATTATCTGCATTTCCCGACCTCTAGCATCCCCTCACCCTAGGGTTTTAACTCCTTTACTTGGTCTTTTCTTCATCTTTTGCCCAGAACAGTTGCCCTGGCTACTCTCTCCCTGCCTGGTCTCAAGCATCGCCCTTGCTTAAACCTAGACCCCCTGTTTCATCTATATGCCTGAATTTACTCACCTAAGAGGGACCCTAACCTCCTAAGGCCATTTCTGTATCTTCCCTGATCTTCGTTCAACCTCACGCCACAATAACCTTTTCCTCGCGACCCCGTCGGGTTGCGACTTGCGACCAGTCCCCCTATCCCGCGACTTTACAACCCTGGGCGATCCGCGACTCATGGTGCAAGTTGCTTAGTCACACTCCTTAGCCTGTGACCTTGCGACCTATCCCCCTTGCGACTCACCTTGCACCTACTACAATCTCTTTTTTTCCGCAAGTTTTATTTAATTTTCATGTCATCTCTCATCGTGGGACTGTGTTTTTAACATGCCAGGTGATGTAGATCTAGAGTGAATTTCCATTTCTTATTTTGAAGACAAGATGGCTCCCCCTACCGCTAAAGCTGCTCACGGGGCCTCAAGAAGCGGGTCGTGGGAGGATGACCCAGAAGAGGAGCCACCTATCTTCGAGGATACTACCTGTAACATCAGCAAAACCACAAGGCTCTCCTGGTATAGCATTTATGAAGAGTTTGCAAATCCAGACATCCTAGAGACACAAGAGGATTTTCAAGTTTACCTCCATGTCAAAAGATCGAGGTTACACAAGGTGGCAGCACACCCCTAGTCTTCCCTTGCTCGGAAACCATTGAATGGATCTTGCAATGCACAGACACAGAGTCCTGGTTGATCAGAGGCCACGATGGAGAACCCATAGCCGTTATCTCCCTGGCAAACATCAGTGCTTACTACAGACTCCCTGAGAAACAAGAGGTCTTCAATATCAAGTGGCTCATCGGGTTCTCGACTCCAACAAAAGACATCCTCAAGGAATGGTGGCAAGACCCTGCAAAGTTCCGAGTCAGGACAAATCAAGCTTACAAGACAGAGGGATTGTGAAAAGTGTATCAGTTAATTGCTGCAATGATGTGTCGGTTGTATGGCAAGCCAGACTGTGACATTTTCTATGGCACCTGGGTTCCCCTCATGTACATCATTGCCACCCGAGGGACCATTTTTAATTGGGCAAGCATCTTGTGCTCATCATTGAAAACAAACATAATGGCTGCCAAGATCCCACAACCATAATAGCCTCCAGAATTCTATATGTCATCATACCTCCTCAATGTTGTTTGCTCGAGATGCTACTTCGAAAACTGGAGTTGCAACTGGGACTCGTCGGTAGCCAACCCCGTGCATAGCCATTATAAAGTTTTTTGGGACACAAGTTACAGAGGCATGCTAGATATAATCTTCGAAACTTTCATCAGTCCATTGTACCAACTACTTTTTGGTGAGGAACCACCATGCATGTCTAAGAGGGCCATGAAGACACTCGTCAAGGTAGCACATTGGTTCCCCATTGAAGAGGGGACGTTCATTAGGGTGTTCGGTACCCATAAGCCTCCACATGCCCTACCCAGGTTTGCCACAGATAGGACACTCCTGCGAGAGGTCTGCTACCAGATGACGCAAGGGTTTTCAAAGATATTGAACAAAGGCAAAAAGAAACCTTGGCCCGCCTTCCCCCTCACCATCGGGGCGTACGTGGTAGAAAATTTCAAACAAGTAGAGGCAGAGGCCGATGCGCTAAAAGGAAGCCTTTTCGTAACGCTCAACTACCGAACTTATGATCTGGAGAAGATAGTAGCCGCCCATTGCAAGAAGGCAAAATTCAATTGGTCATATTCTCATACCCAAAAGGACATTGAAGACAGGGTTAGGAACTGGTATAATGCTACAAGGAAATTCAGCCCAAGCGAAGAATAGGTTGCAGAGGATGAGCCCCAAGACGATTCCTAGGAAGATATAAGCCTCAAAGAAAGAGCTTCCGCCATAAATAAAAAGCAGCTTGAAGCACCAACAGGCACTGGGGAAGCTGA
The DNA here is from genome assembly GCA_031772625.1 of Pinus tabuliformis. Taxonomy (NCBI): domain Eukaryota; kingdom Viridiplantae; phylum Streptophyta; class Pinopsida; order Pinales; family Pinaceae; genus Pinus; species Pinus tabuliformis. Next base: position 987,160,911 of record CM062814.1, read on the forward strand.
GCAGCGCAAAGGGAAGGAGGTTGAAGACCCCGTGAGTGACAACGAGGAGGAGGATGCAACATTGGAAAAAAGAAATGCCAGCTTGGCAAGAAAAAAGTGAGAGCTCAAGAGGCAAAGGGAGCTGGAGAGCAAACAACCTCCAGATTCCAGCAACCAGAGCCAGAACAAGAAAAGGAGAAGGCAGGAGGAACAAGAGAAGGAGAAACAGTTGCGAGAAAAGCAATGGGAACAAGAAGAGGCAGAGAAGAAAAGGCAGGAAGAAGAGAGGAAAAAGCAGGAGGAAGAAGAGAGAAAAAAGCAGGAAGAGGAAGAGCAGAAAAAACGGGAAGAAGAAGCCGAGAAGAGAAGGCAAGAAGAAAACAAGAGGTTGGAACAAGAGCTGAAGAACATGGAAGATGAACTAGAGAGGCAATGGGCATTAGCAGAGGAAGAAAAAAGGCAATGGGAAGAAGAGCTTAGGAGGGATAAGGAAAAGGAAGTCAGAGAGAGCGAACAAGGGGAGACCAGCAAAACAGCTGACTTCGGCACGGGACAAAGCGAGCTTCCTCCATTAGACATACCCCCTACTACTCCCCTCACTGGCAGACATCTTCCACTCCAAGAGTTGGGCATCGCAGAGGATCAAGACGAGGAGGTCCTAGATCTCACTAGACTCACTTTCGATGAGATAAACCTCAAGATCGTACAAGAAAGGAAGAATTTTTGTAGCAGGAACCCAGCCGAGCCTCTGTCAGTGACCATGGCCAAAGATATTGTGCCTAATATTACAGCAAACCCTCAAATGATCACCTTGGCCGGGACGGCTTTCGTGGCTGCCACAGAACACAATGTGGCTAGGATGAGAAAACAAATTGCGGATTTGCAGAACAGGCTTTACACATCCGAACAGAGGGCCACCATGGCAGAACAGGAGAAGAAGAAGATGGAGGAAGAGAACGCGACACTCCGCTTAGTACACACAAGCACAACAGAGTTCCAAGCAGCCATTGAGGTGGAAACAGAGACTCTAGGGGAAGCCATGACAGTAGTTTACGAGGAGATGTCTAAACTACACCACACAGTAGCCCCCATCGTGGCCATCTAGGCTCACACAAAAGAAAGAGTAGCCATGCTTAAAGAGGTTATGACTACTTTGGATAGGATACACAAATGGTCCATTAAGTACCCTGGGGCCCCGACGGTGGTCCCTAAGAAAGACTGGATCACCATGCAAAATACTAAGGTCCAGCTCCGCATCAAAGTTCAGTCCAAAGACAAATTAGCCAAAGATGTGGAAAGAGTACTGGCATCCTACAAGCATCTTTTTAGCGGCTTGGAATCAGTAATCCAATTACATGGAGTGCCCTCGATAGGAGAGGTCGGGCAGGTCAGGAAGCAGGAAGAGATCACCAAGGAAGTACAGGCATTCATAGAGACGTTTAAAGAAGCAGCCCATATGAAGGACATGTTGATTACCAAAGAAAACATCACATGTTATGTGGTAGAACCAGTGAGGATCTACACCAAGCTGGTAACCTTGAATAATCAGGTGCATGCCAAATGAAGCACTCTCATTCCCGATGCCCTCGAGTGCCTACACCGACATGACGAAGACCAGCCACAGATCACGCCCATTGCAGCAGAATATAACCTGTGGCACACATATTTGACAGAACAGCTCGGGCTTGATGTTCCAGAACTTGCCATTATTAAATTAGTGAATTAGATTGATAGTAATTTCGTGACATTTTGTCTATAGTAGCATAGAACACCTTGTGAATATGAAAGGTCATGTAGAATACTAAAAGTCATGTTGTGAATACGAAAGGTCATGAGGTAGTCCAAGAGTCAAGGGTAGACCAAGAGTCGCTCTTACCCCATAAATATACCCTCATGCCTCATTTGTAAGGAACTTTTTGCTGAGGACTTTTTTGGAGATATACATTGCTTGAGAGAATTTATGTCCTTTTAATATATGCAAGGAGTGATTGTAAGCTTCTACTATTGGATTCTTCAAATGTTTTATGTGCTAATGCCATGAGTATTTTCCTTCACTTGATGGATCAATTGTTCCTGAAAGCTATTTGATTTGTGGTCTGCTCACATGTTGTCTCATACTCCAAACTTTATGTTGCTTCGTATGAATGGTATTTGTTTCGCTAACTCTATACTCGTGCCAGTGAACTATTTCTTTGGTGTTGGTATAATCTGTTTTGACCGCACAAGTTATGTATGTTTATAAATGTTTGATCGTTGTGAACTGATTTACAATTATTAAGCATTTTATCTTAGAATACATGAGTCTTATCTAGAGTCTGCTAACAGTAACTTTACATAAGGTTTATGTCGTTTATGGTTTGGCTATTCATGGTATATGCAACATAGGATATTTGTCAATTATTTCCTTGTATTTATTTGAGGTTCATGCTTTCAATTGAGTCTACATTTCACCTTTGTCCAAAGCAAACTCTACAAAACTAAACAGCAACCGGGCCTACATACCGGAAGGGATCCCTACCACAAACGGTGCAGGTTCTAGTTGGGAGCCTACACCAGGGAGATCCCCTTGACTGTTGGCAGAAGGTTCGAGTCCATCGACAGAATCATAGGACCCTAACATCCCCATGAAGTGTAATGTATGCCAAACTAAATTGTACTCTAAATATATCAAAGTAGTATTTTTGTTGTTTCCCAATGATTTTCATGTAGTGTTTGTATATATTAAAAAACAAGACCAAAAACAAAACAAAAAAAATATCAAAATAGGTATGAGTCAAACATATGATCCGAATGGAAAGTGGCAGTCTCTCATGGTATTCATTTACCCATGGTATTTATCCACCCATAAAATTGGTATTCATCTACCCATGGTATTTATCCACTCATGAAATTTACCCGTAGTATTGTAACTAAAAAAAGTTATAAGTAAACAACATTTTGTAAAAAGAAAGATTAATCCTCCACAATATAGTTATTGGTTTGCTTTTCAAATTAATAAATTATCTCTTGCATTCAATGTGGATTCTTTTGATATTTTTGTGATTAATTTTTTTTTTGCAGATGCATATGCTCCTCTACTCCTCTCAACAATATTCAACAATTCATTCATGGGTCCAGATCTTAGTCCCCAGTACCAAAGCTAGTTTATGGCTCCATGGAAATCAAGATTTTAAAGGTTTCCAATAAAAGTTTTCAGTTCATAATCCTTCATTCTAGATTGAAGAAAACCCTAGGACATCAACCCAACTGTAAAAACTGAGAAGTAGCCACCACTAAGAAACAGAGGGATTGAAGAAAACCCTAAGACCTCAACCCAACCGTAAACGCTGAGATGTAGCCACCACTAAGAAACAGAAAGTTGTGGTTCAAGGCCCTGCACCGCCTCAGTCCGTGATTGCCTCCACAGCAAATCTGTCGAAAGAAATTTTGTTTAAAGAAAAGAAAAAGTCGAAAGGAAGACTCTCAAGCATTTGATCTTCATCGTGTTGGATACGGCACATTTTTTTCCACTTCTCAAGGGTCGTCATATCCATTTATGTCTCCACAGTTTACTCTAGTTTTATCACTACATATATCAAACGAGAACATCATGATCCGAATTAAATTTCAACCCGACCTTTTGGAATCGAGCCCACAAATTCTCAGAGACTTGGGAAACTTTATGTAGATAGCGAAGATGGTGGAGAAAGTCATCGCAGAGACAACCATGTTGCATCAGATCTGAAGTTGTTTTCCATGGACGTGATTCTGGTGACAAGTGCCGGAGTATGTTTGATATTCCTGAGGCCTCAAATTTTACGACACTCTTCTCGTATTGGTGAAATATTTCAATGTGGCTATGATTCTGTCTATAGGTTTTGTCCACGTAATGTCGGAAGCCTTTCACGCTCTAGAAAGTGACTGCCTGATAGAATCATGGCCATGGCTGGGTTGATCCTGTATTTTGGCCGCCAAACATGGAAAAATCCAGGCTGATTGAGGGGGCCTTTAGTGACGACAATGTGATGAACCATTTGTCTCAGATCTTCAGGATGGGGCTGAATTCAGGTTTCTGCAATGGCGGTCCTATTATTTTCAATGGCCCTTTTGACGGGGTTCTCGCCATTATGCTTAGCCGAGATCCGGTACTCGAAGATCCTATCCGACGACCAGTCAATCATCCTCTTCGACGAATTCGAATTCACGCTCAGAGGTCGCCTGGAAATCTATGTGAACAATCCCTCTTACAAGAACCTGAAGGGGACAAAGATCAACCCCATTTACATGAGTTTCTTCCTGGGCTTACGTCCTGCAAGATCTAGAGCATGACAATGTCCACTATGTAATCGAGACTAAGCGTCCCAGGATTTGGATTTCGAACCAAACCAATATACTCTGGTCTTTCTCAATTGCATACCCGATGTTGTGGTTTCAATAGATGAACAGACTGGTAGGTATAATCTCGAGGGACTTCCTGATAGCTCCAGGGATTATCTTTCAGCCGATGAAACCCTTCTGTTGAACCTGTATTTTTCGTTGTCTTTGATATATATTATGCTAGCTGGGGTTTGGATCTTTGTGGTCGTGAGAAACCGCCTGACGGCCTACCAGATCTAGGTATATACGATTGCACTAGTTTGCCTGAAAGCCACAAGTCTTCATTAAGATGACTGAAACAGTCCATGGATGGGATGTTCTGTTTTATATTTTCGGTTTTTTTAAGGGAATTTTGCCTTTTACCATGATTGTCTTAATTGTCACTTGCTGGCCATTTGCAACTGTCGAGATCGGAAATACCCGGGGCCATGTCTTGCAATATAGTCACTATATTCCATCACCTCTCCTAGAATGCACATTATGTCCTTGTGTTATCACAGGGGTTGTCGAGCAGATGTAAATGAGGCATTAGTCATACTCCTTCCTTCGAACATAACTATTTTTACTCTTGATTTCTCGAGTTCAGGTATGTGAACCCTAGTTGGATTAAGAAAGATGACCTCAAAGTTGTTGTTTCCAATCTTCGAAATACAACAGTTGTTTCTTGCATTGGACTTTGGGGACGATCAATGGGAGCAGCGATAATAAGCCTTCTATATGGAGCAGAGGATCCATCAATTGTTGGGATTGCATTGGATAGTCTTTTTTCTCTTTCGTTCCATCTAGTTGGTTGATATTTATAAAATTCGGCTTCCCAAGTTCCACGTCAAAGTAGTTGTCCAGTACATGCGACGTGTAATCCTCGAGCTCATGGAGCTCAAGGCTATGCAGATTTCTCAAAAAACATTCATCCCAGCACTATTTGGACATGCAGCTGAGAATGTATTCATCCATCCACACCATTTTGACACCATCTTCAAATTATATACGAGGGACAAGAATCTTGTAAAGTTTGAGCGTGATTGGCAAAGACCACCATCTTCGGCTGAGAAGAAAGTCACCATTTTGACGCCATCTTCAAATTATATACGAGGGACAAGAATTTTGTAAAGTTTGAGCGTGATTGGCAAAGACCACCATCTTCGGCTGAGAAGAAAGTGACAACTCCTATTTCAAGGCCATCTTCGACTTTTGCATGTGTCTCATATCCTGGTATTCTTGTAATATAGTGCCTGCTGCAAGAGAACCTGTGGTCGTAATGTAACATACTCTATCATCTTACACAGCATCCCTCCGTGTTGCTAGTATAGGATTTTATTATGCCTTTGCATCATCATTGAAATACAACAATAGTTTTGCAAACACATATCATTTGAAATGGGTTGTTGTGGGACAGGTTTTAGTGAGAATTTACAAAGATAAAGCACCTGATTTCTACCCGGAAAACTCGCAAGCTAATTATCTCAAGGTCCATGTGCTAGGCCATGATCTATTAGTTTTACAATCGCTGACAAGCATTACAAGGTATCTCTATCTTCAAACCCTCGTTCATCATTGTTATGGATCACCCACAAACTCAAAGTTATGGGTCAACCACACAAAACCTTTGTCATCGAAATCCATTTGTTAAGCCACACATTGTCAGTGTCACAGTTGGTCACAAACATTACAAAGTATCTCTATCCTCAAATCTTTGTTTTTCATGGTTATGGGTCATTCACAAACCCACGCTTCATCGAAGTCCATTTGCTAGGTCGCACACTGTCAGTGTCATAGTTGGTCACAAGCATTACAGGGTATCTCTATCCTCGGATCTTCGTTCATCATGGTTATGGGTCAACCACATAAAATCATTCTCTTCAGTGACTCTTTATATTCAACACAAGCTTCTTAAGAGGGAACTTCACACAATGGGGACCATTGCTTCTTAATGGGGGAGGAGTGATCCGAATGGAAAGTGGCATTTGCCGATGGTATTCATCCACTCATGGTATTTCTCCACCCATGGAATTTATCCATGATATTTTAATTAAAAAAAAAACTATAAGTAACAAGCCGCATTTTTTAAAAAGACAAATTAGTCCTCCATAATGTAGCTCCTAGTTTGTCTTTTAAATTAATAAATTATCTCTTGCATTCAATGTGGGTTATTTTGATGTTTTTGTGATTAAATTTTTTTGTAGATATATATGCTCCTCTACTCCTCTCTCAACAATATTCATGGGTCTAAATCTTTTTTTTTTTAACTGAAACGGGTGTATCTTTAATTATATTGGAAGAAATTAGGTCTTACGCCAATGCTGCCATCATTACACTGCATCTAATACTATTCCATGATGCATGCTGCTTAATCCTCATGGATTACATGGGTGGATAGAACTTTCCCCATTTATGAGAATTTGGCCTTTCCCTAGAGTACAGCCCTTGTTTGCCAACAAATCAGCTTTGTTGTTCAAATTTCTGAGTATATGAAAGCATTTGTAGGATTCAAAATCGAGGAGGACTTCCTTCAGTCTGCTCAGAGTTTTGTTGAGGCTTACATTGATGAACAAGTTCTCCGAATTCAACTTTTTAATTATGAGCTCGGAGTCTCCGAAAACTTGAATTTCTTTGTCCCCTCTGTCTCTAGCAATTTGGCAGGCTTTAAGAAGGCTTAGTATCTCGGCTTGGTTGTTAGATTTCTGCCCAATGCCCCAGGAGAAATTGTCTCTTTTGACTCCAGCCGGGTCATAGATGACCCCACCTGCCCCAGCAGCCCCGGGATTGCCTTTGGAGGCGCCATCAAAAAAGATCGTGGATGTTTTTTGTTTTTTCCACCATGCCTGAAAATTTTCTTCCGTTTCTCTTATTCTCCAGATTGGATTCATTGCTTGAGGGGCAGGAAGCAACCTCCGGGGGTGGGGGGAGAGATAATTCAGCCACCTTTCTTCTTCGGGAAGCAGCAATGGATCTGCAGAAGAGTACTGTTGTTGGGCAGCTTCCAAGAGGAGGGATTTCGCTTTTGCAGCTACAGCTAGAGGAGTTTGTTCTTTTCCGTTGAAGATCAGGTCATTCCGGGCCAGCCAGGTCTGCCAGCAAGTGAATTTGGGGATGGCAATCCAGATTTTCCTCCAAAAAGATTTGCTGGGGATTTTGTGGGGGTAGCAATGATTCCAGGCATCGAAGAGATCTGCTACAGAGTTATACGAGGGAACAGTGATTTGGAACTCATAAAGGATAAGACGCCACACCTCTTTGACAAACTTGCAGTCCATGAAGAGGTGCTTGGCTGTTTCTTCACTGTTGCTGCACAGCACGCATCTGTGAGGCCCAGCAATGCCTCTCTTCATCAGATTTTCTCCGGTAAGCAATTTATTGTGAGCCAGGGTCCAAAAAAAGAAGTTGACTTTTGGTAGAGCGAGGGGCTCCCATACCTTCTTCCAGAATTCCGGATTTCTGCTGCTGTTCTTTATGGGTTGGAGAGCGTTGTAGGCTGCCGCTGATGAATAAGTCCCTGTGCGCCCCCAACCCCATCTGTCCTTCGACCATCTGCTCACTGGAGCTGCTTCCTCCAGCAACTCTTCAAGCACTGTCTTCTGTTGATTTAAGCAACTTGGTATACCGTGCAAGTCCCATCCGGACCATGCACCACGACTATCCCATTTGGAGAGATCATAAACGCTGTTAATTCCAACACGTTCCAGCCATTGCCTAATTTCATTGATTTCCTCATTTTCTGACAGAGGGGCGCTGTCCATAATGCGATCTTGCCACAGTTTTGTATGTTTACCATTGTCGGGGATTTTATAGACTCTATCTTTGAAGAAATTCAGACTTTTATTACAGAGTTTCCATACCTGGGAGGCGTTGGTTATTTGGGAAGCCTGAAGGTTTCGAAGCGGAACCTTATGCGCATACTTTGCTTTCAGAGTTTCACTGACTGGATGCTTGGGATTCTCGTATAAATTCCATAGAATTTTTCCACCCAACGCCAGGTTGACCATGGCTGGATCCCTGATTTGCAGGCCTCCTTCTGCGAAAGGCCGTTTCACCTGCTCCCATTTCACAAGATGCATTTTATGAATGTTCCCTTTCCCTCCTTGCCAGAGGAAGTCGCGAATCAGTTTGGAGATGTGATCTGTCACCTGCTTTGGTGCTAGTAGGAAGGCAGCTTGGTAAATTGGTAGTGCTGAGAGAACAGACTTGATCAAGATGACCTTGCCTCCAGGAGTGAGCCAGTATCCTCCCCAACTTGTGATCTTTGTCTTGATTTTGCTGATGACTTCAGCCCACAGGGCTCTCTTGTTGCAGCCATTAATGATAGGGAGTCCAAGGTATTTTATCGTCTCCCATTGGGCTTGGCTCTTGAAGCCTAGGATAGCAGAGATATTTGCGAGTTCCTGATGATCGATGTTCCATCCAAAGACTTCACTTTTCCTTTCGTTTATGGAGGCTCCCGTGGCCCTGCAGTAACTTTTTAGGACTTCATCAAATGCTTTAGCAATTCTAGGAGAAGCACCTCCGAGCAGGAGAGAGTCGTCTGCAAAGAGGGCATGATTCTGGGCAGGAGAGGAAATGGAAGGTTTGAGGCCTGGGAGAGAGCCTGCCTCTTTTTCTGTTGAGAGCTTTCTGCTGAGGGAATCTGCCATCAGTATGTAGAGGAAGGGAGAGAGAGGGCATCCCTGCCTAAGACCTCTCTAGGCTCGGAAAAAGGAGGAAGGGCGGCCATTGAAAAGAGGGGCAATCCAAGGGGAGTCAGTGCAGGCTTTGATGAGAGCAACAAAGAGAGGGGAGAAGCCATATGCAAGGAGAGCTTTGTAAAGGAAGGCCCGGTTAACACGGTCAAAGGCATTGGCCATATCAAGTTTGATCAGCATCCCCTTTTCTTTTCGTTTCTGGCTTGAATGAATGATCTCTTGAACTTGTATGACATTGTCCAGAATGTGCCTACCTTCAATGAATCCGCCTTGATTGCTAGAGATGAGTCTGTTTAGGAGAGGTTTGATCCTGTTTGCAAGGAGCTTTGCAAGGATTTTATAAGAGGCATTGCACAGTGAGATTGGCCTGAATCGGGCAAAGGTTTCGGGGTTTGATTCTTTTGGGATGAGGGCCAGATATGTGGAGTTGGTACCTCCCCCTACTTTGGCTTTATTCCTGAATCCTTTAATCATCTTTAGAAGATCTGCTTTTATAATGTCCCAACACATTTTGTAGAAGTGGATGGTGAATCCATCTGGCCTAGGGGCCTTGTCCGGGTCCATAGACCAGATCACTTTTATGACTTCTTCCTCCGTAAAGGGCCTGTTGAGATCGGTGTTGTCTTCAGCTCTGACCAGAGGGGGAATATTGGAGAGGAATTCTGTCGTGTCCTCCTCGTTACCTTGGATTCCAGCAGTGTAAAGCTGACTATAATGGTTTACAGTTGCCTCTTTGATCTGATTGAACCCTTTGCAGGTCTGCCCTTCTGCTGTTGTTATTTCAGAGATGTGGTTCCTGCAGAGTCTTGCCCGATATTGGCGGTGAAAGAAGGTGGTATTCCTATCACCGGCCTTCAACCAGAGGCTTCTAGATTTGATTCTCCAGTACTCCTCCTCTAGCCGAAAGGATTGAAAGGTCGAGCGTTCGATTTTGACTTCTTTATCCAGGAGTGCTGAAGTGACATCTCTGTTTTCCATATCTGTTTGCAGCTCCTCGAGGGTTTGCACCATTTCTTTTCGGATACTAGTTGGATTTGGAGCAGGTTTTTTAATCCACTCCTTCAGAGCGTGCTTTGTAGCTTTGATTTTTTGCTCCCACACGTAGCTGGGGGACCCTGAGAAGGGTTTGCTCCAAGCTACTTTCACTGTGTCGAAGAAGCCTTCTCTTTCTGTCCATAGAGGGTTGAAGCGAAAAGGGATGGGGCCCAAGTCTTCTTCTTCTTCTAGAGAGAGCTGGATGGGCTTATGATCAGAAGTAAGTTTGGGGAGGATTTTGGTAGTGATGATCTTTTTAGTTGCCATCAGAGCACCCTGGACCAAGAATCGATCCAGACGAGCTGAGATATGGTCCGCTCCTACCCTTTTATTGGTCCAGGTAAAAATCCCTTTCGCTGGGATGAAATCGATGAGGTCCCAATCCTGAATGAGTCCTTCGACCATAGGAAGGAAGGGATCTCTGCTGTGAGTGCCCCCCCTTTTTTCCTTATGTTTTAAAACGATGATTAAATCCGGGCCTGCCAAAATGATATTTTTGGGAGAGTGGTGCTCCAGGAAGGCTATGAGGGAGGTCCAGAAATCTCTTTTTTCTGAGTATAACACAGGGACATAAAGGTTGAAAAGGGAGAAGGATAACTTACTTGGATTGTGCATTAACTCCGTGTAGATCTAGTGTTGAGTTTCTTGAGAATTTTTCAGCTGGAAGAGATCCTCTGACCAGACAGTTGCAAGGCCTCCAGAAGAGCCTCTTGAGCTGACTGCTTTTCCTACATTTTTCTTCCATTTCTTTTGGCTGATGTCCAGGAGGGATTTCCCCTCTATCTTTGTCTCTTGGAGTAAGAGGATGTCTGAGGGCTCCATCTTGAGAAGATCTTTGATCGCTTCAGCTTTCGCGGGATTACCCAACCCTCTGCAGTTCCAAGAGACAAGGCGCATTATTTCCCTGGGAAGTGGAGGGAGCCTCCCTTAGGAGGCCTGTTCCTTGTATTTCTTCCGATAGACATCTCAATAGTAGGCTGGCTTCCTTGAGTTTTTAGCCTTTCGGCCTCCTCTTCCCTTTCTTCTCTGCGAGATTTCCTGCCTACTTTTTTGATGGGTTGCTCGAAGGTCTCGTCCTCCGAGGACCCTGAGCTATCAATAGGCTTTTTCCTTGTGATATCTGCATATGTGGGATTTGAAGGGCTACCTTGGGTGGCCTCAGGCATAGTCTTTTCCCCTCCATCTTGTATATTGGTGGGAGATCCAGGCTGTTCCAGGTTTTCCTGATTTGTTGTAGCTGCCGTTTTCTGGCTGTTATCTTTACCATTTGGGTTATTGCCTTGGCTGTGGTTGGAACTGCTTGGAGCCTCCTTCAAAGGGCCTTTCCCGTTGCCCTTCCTATTGGGTTTTTGAATTAGAGTCCACTGCTCTCCGTTTTGGTTCTCTGGGAGATCTTCTGTCTTTTTCTTGTAGTGTTTGGCAAAGTGCCCGTAGCCATGGCAGTGTCTGCATTTGAATGGAATCTGTTCGTAATCGAGCTCTTGGACATGGGTCCATCCTGCTACTGTGAGTTTGATGGCTTCCGGTAAGCCCTCCTCTAGGTCTACTTTGACGCAAATGCGGGCACAGGAGTATTGATCTTTCCTCGGGGCTTGGTCGATGTAATTTCCTAAGGCATTTCCGATGATCTGGAGGGACTTGGGGTTCCAGCAATGGAGAGGAAGGTGGGGAAGGCAAACCCAGACCGGGACAGCCGTAGGAACATCCTGAGCTGGATCAAAATCGGGCGACCATTTGTTGAGGTAAAGACCTTGCGGCCCCATGAAGTAAGGGTCGTTCCTAAAAATCAAGTTTCTGCCCTCTGCACTTTCGAAGACAAAGACGAAGAAACCTTTGCCCACGAAATAGCTTTTGACTCCCTCTTTGATAAGCGGCTTCCAGTTCCTTTGAGTCCACTCCTCCACCGATTTGGGAGAGGGCCAAAGGCCCGTGAACTGACCAATGAGACCACGCTCAGCCAGATTTAGAGCAGCTTTACAGGTTTCTTCCTCTGGGAGGGTGACAGAAGGGATGGTGTCCATCTTCTTCACGAATTTCTGCTGGCTCACCGAAGAAGGGAGCTTATTGCTTTGAGCAATCATTTCCTTGAAGGCTGAAACCTCCGGGGGGGGAGGCGGATCCGAGCCCCCAGAGGGCTCCATGGCTACGCGGTTCAGCTGCAGATCAGGGGCAAGGCTCGGCGGCCCAAGGGGCACGCGAATGCTCAGAAGCCCTAGCCCGGATGCTCGTTCACAGGCAGAGCTCTCTCCAAGCACGAAAATTAAAAAAAAAAAAGCCAATTATTTTTTATTAACCAGTTACATGGGTCTAAATCTTATTCCCCAATATCTAGATCAATAAAAGAGGCTACCAACTAATTGACAGTACAAAGTGGCATCAACTTTGGGTGTAGTGCAGGTGGTAGTAAGTTTGACTCTAGATTGAAAGGGAGAAGGGGTTGGTTTACAATCTTTCATGTGAAAATAGTGAAGAAGGCCGCATGCATACTTAGATTGGGAAAGAGAAATTCCTTCCTTGGTTTGTAAGAACTGGAGGCCAAGGAAATAACACAAATATCATAAGTCCATCATTTCAAACTTCTTCTTAAGGCTTGACTTCACATGGGTTAAAAGTTATGGTCAATACTAGTGAGGATAAGGTCATCAACATAAAGAACAAGGATTATGAGATGTATTCCTACTTTCTTAATGTAGAAAGTGGGGTAAGAATGAAATCTAGAGAAACCAATGTCAAAACAAAATTTATTCATTTTTGCATACAAAGCTCGAGGAGCTTATTTAAGACCATCGAGATGTTTCTTAAGGCTGAAAACAAGGCTTTAGTCACTCTGAACATAGCCAGGGGGTTATTCCCTGTAGATTTATACTTGTCGATCCCATACAAGAAGGTAGATTTAACATCCACATGGTGGGCCTCCCATCCATGTGAGGTAGCAAGGGATTGAACAAGGTGGATGGAATTCATTTTGGTGATAGGGCCAAAGCTCTCACTATAGTATATTCCTTCAGCTTGAGAGAATCCTTTAGCAACTAATTGGGTCATATCTCTTCAACACTTCCATCTGATGCATACTTAGTTTTGTATACCCATTTAGATCTGACAAGTTTTGTTTCTTTGGAAGAGGTACAAGTTCCCAAGTATCATTCACCATCAAGGTGTTGAAAATGTAGCGAGCAAGGTCTTCTGGCTTGTGCCTTAGCCAGTGAAGACCACAAGTTGTCCTCAGGAGATAGACTTTAGTTATGGTCAGTTAATTTCCAAATATGGGAATAATCATCATGAGTTCATGCATAGAGTAGGAGCTTCAATTAAGCAGAATTCTTCATCAATTTGACTACTAGATTTGTTGGCAAATTGAGTTCAATTAGAATGAGTTGGGTCTTAAGTCTTGATTGAAGGAAGAACGAGTTAGATCTCCAATGTTGATTGGAGAGAGCACAAGTTAACAATTCCAGTTATGATTGGAAGAAGAGGGAGTAACACTCTCAGTTAACTCACTATCAAAACTCAAATTCTATATTTGAACTAGCCTAATTTAGCATGGATTGAATCTATAAAAGAAGGACGAAGGCACAAGGAAAATTACGAGTTTTGTGCACAAAGGTTTTGTTGAGAAATCTAGGGGCAACTAGATTAAGTCATTTCTCTTACTTTGATAACTGCTTGTGATGTATTTTTACTTAACTTGATTAGCTTCTTCTTTCACTTGATTATAATTAGTGTTCTTATCATCAAACAGCTACCAAACAATAAAGAACAATGAGACAAGAGGACACAAGATATAGGCTATCAACCAAAGCAGAAACCTCTCCTCTTGAGATAAATACCCAAAAGAATTCTTCTCTTCTTATAGAACTTCAAATGACGAATTCCAAGACCTATGACCCTTGACAAAGACCCCTCCAAGACCAAGTCAAACTTCTCCTTTGAAGAACTTTCTTCTAGCAAAGTCAACCCAAGTCAAACCAACTTCACAATTGTTGCAACTCTCTTCTTCAACCTCAACTTCGGACCTACAATTATGACTGCAATTTCAGCTACTACAGAAACCCTAGTTTCTGCACATGTGGGAGAATATGGTGTTTTTACCCTTCTCTCTCCTTCGCTTGAGATGGCTTCTTCTCCTAGGAAATTCGGCTTGCAAATGAGACTTTTTTTAGAGACTAATCTCGGCTTTCTAGTGTGGCTGTAATTCGGTACCTGATGCAGCAAGGTTGATGCCATAGCTTTCGCACGTGTGAGGAAAGAAAGCCCAAAACAGTCCTTGAAATACTTCAATTTTTCTCTCTTCTTGTCTCCTCCTTCACTCGATATGAGACTTCTTCTTGACTTGTGATCGAACTTCTTGTTTGATGTCTCACTAATCCAGGTGGATATTGGTGACCACCCGCCAATTCCACTTGGACCCCCACCATTGTTTCTTTCAGTTTTTCAGTTTCCTTAATTGTAGCACAGTTTACTATTTTTAGCAGTTTTTTGGGTCCTAAACTTTTGGAGTCGTTTTGAGACCCTAAACAACGTTCTTTTGGCAAACTACCGCCAGTGATTTATTTATAACATTGTTTTTTTCGTCATAGTCCTCAAAGAGATCTTTCCAACAGGGTATCATGCGTGTCAAACGGAGATAATATGACCAAGTCATGGCCCCAGGAAGTTGGTTGTCTAACTAACCTCAACGGGGCCCATAAACTCTTGGTGTTACATCTCCACGAGTTAGGGTTTTGGTCGTTTAGGGTTTTCTCTTATTGTTCAATAATAAAAAGGCTCTTGAGCCTCATTGTAAGGAAGTTCAGAGGCATGTAGCACCACATCTCTTCTCAGGGATAAGCTACCATTGCCCGAGATAGTTTATTTTCATTTCTATTACTAGGCATATTTCAGTATTTTACATTAATTAAATGAAGTATTATTTTTGTTGCATCTCTGTATTTATGGTTATATCTTTAATTTGTTGCGTTCCTGTTTAAATCCGAATCAATGGTATCAAAGCGGTCTGCTCTTTCTTTGTTTTTCTTTGCATGTCCCCAACGAGGTTAGGATATAAGGAGTTAGGGCTTGAACTGGTCGAACCTTTACAAGACCAGCCTCGCAAATCCCGACAGCCTCCCATGGCAGATGAAAAGAAGAGGCCCTCGAGTAACAAACGAACACGATGATAGACAACTTCAGATCCTTCAGCGGCTACCTAGGGGCAACACATATACTTCCAGTGACTACTCTGGAAGTGCCACACCCTTTAAGATACAGGTTAACTCTGACATTCCCATATTTGAGATTCAGATAGATGCAGACGTTGCAGATAAATGGTTAAATCTGCTAGAAGGGTATTTTTCTGTTCATGATTTTTACGGACGGGAAATGATTACTTTCGCTCTTCTCAAAGCCGCCCCCCATGTCAAGGACTCGTGGGAAACCTACTTCGAGCAAAAGGATGAAAGTATGGCGTCACTGTTTTCAGCGACACCCACTTGGAATTCATTTCGGGGTGCCATCAAGGAGTAGTACTACCCTATCGAAAGCTATGAGGATAAATACACAAAGTGGACCATGGTGTAGCAGGGAAGGGACCAAGACGTGCCAGAGTTTACCAATATTTTGCATATCCTTCACCCAAAGTTGGATATCAAGGATACTGAGCAGCATTTGGTACTCAAATACGCAACTGCCTACACAGGTACATCCAGGACGAGATGGAGTTCCAGGACATCTCCTCGTTTGGCATGGCGTATCGATACGTTGTCAAGATCGAGCAGAAATTTAAACAGAAGAAGCGAGACTTTGGATCTACGAATCCAAAGTAAGGGAAAGGTGCCCCCAAACCACAGAACAAAGGACAAAGCCAAGGCAGGGTGGCCCAGGACAACCCGCTAAAGCCACAAGAAAAGAACAACACCACTAAGCCGAAGAAGGACACGGGAAAGTGATGTGAGTTTCATAAGAGCTCCACTCACAATACAAGTGAGTGTCGGGCCAATCAGTCACTGGTGTCTGAGCTAAAGGCTTCGGAATCAGATGCATGTTCTGACTCCGAGTCAGAACCCGACAAGGAGAATGGAAAAGGGAAGCAGATTATCGATGCGGAGCCCAACACCACCATTGCCACCACAAAGATCCAGAAGGAGGAACCCAAAGATCCAGAGGAGAAGGAGTGCCTCTTCCACTCCCAAATGTGGGTAAAGGGTTCCCTACTACAGTTCATTGTCGACAGCGGGAGCCAAAAGAACCTCATTTCGGCAGAGGTCGTGAAGCAGCTAGGCTTACCGACCACAGCACATCCCCAATCGTACGCCATCAGGTGGCTTCACCAAGGACGGGATCTTCGCGTAAGCAAGTAGTGTCACCTTCCATACAACATCAAGCTCTTCATGGATGAGGTATTATGTGATGTTGCTCCCCTTGATCTTTGTGATGTATTATTAGGCCAACCATACTTGTGGAAGTGATATGTTGTGTATGAATCAAGGCCTCATGTTTTTATTGTTACTTTGGGAAATAAGTTGTACAGGATACCATAGGTAGCACCACCTAACGCCATCTCTTTGGTTACTGCAAAACAATGCGGTAAGCTCATTTCCAAAAGCAGGAAATTTGTTTTCCTGATGATATGCCCTCGGGGAAAGAAGAAGATGGTAGCCACGACTTCCAGACAGGGCCCCTCCGCACAACAACTACAGATGGACAAGGTCGTGCAGGAGTACGAGGACATCTTCACCTCCCCCGCAGGGGTTCCTCTGCACTGCCAGGTCAAGCACTCCATCGATCTGGCCCCAGGTGCACCACTGCCCAATGGACCAATCTATTAGCGCTCCGTTCTAGTGAACGACGAAATCAAGAGGCGGATTCAAGAGTTGCCACAGAAAGGTCACATCCGATCGAGTTCATCGCCCTATGGGAGCTCGATCATGCTGGTACAAAAGAAGGACGAGACTGTATTGACTATCAGGCACTGAACAAGATCATTGTCCGAAATAGGTACCCGATACCACAGATTGATGACCTTTTGGACCAACTAAAGGGGGAAAAATATTTCAGGAATATCGACTTGAAGTCAGGATATCACCAAGTACCAATCGAACCCTCCAATGTGTGGAAGACTACCTTCAAAGCCAAGGAGGGCCTTTTCAAATGGTTGGTTATTCCTTTCGGGTTGACAAATGCTCCTGCAACCTCCATGAGACTGATGGATGACATCTTGCATCCATTCACCAACTCATTTGTAGTGGTATACTTGGATTACATCCTGATCTTCAGCCAGAGTTGGAAAGAGCACCTCCACCACATCCGACAGGTTCTCCAAACACTGCAGAAACACAAGCTATGTACCAACTTGGAGAAATGCACTTTTGGAATGACCCAAGTTCAGTATCCGGGATAGATTATTGATGAATGGGGGGTGCATGTGGATCCAGCCAAGATCCAATTCATTCGGGATTGGCCATCTCTAACCACTTTGACAGAGCTCCGCATTTTTCTGGGTCTTGCCAATTTCTACCACAAGTTCGTGTTGGGATTTTCTCACATCACTTAGCCCTTGAGTCAAGTCACCAAGGGAGGAGCGAAAGCAAAATTCTTTTGGTCTGAATCTCAACAGAAGGCATTCACAGAGTTGAAACATCGCCCCTGCTCAGCACCAGTGCTCGCATTACCAGACTTGTAACAACCATTTGAGATCGAGACAAATGCCTCTGACTATGCTATTGGGGCAGTCCTTACTCAACACGAGCATCCAGTGGCATATCACAGTGAGACACCTTCAGACACAGTCTAGAAGTATACCACTTATGACAAAGAGATGTATTCCATTGTGCAGGCCTACCAACAATGGAAGCATTACATTTTGGGGAAGGAAACGGTCATCCACACAGACCACCGACCCCTGCAGTTCATACAGATGCAAGGGAAGTTGCAGAATGATCGCCATCATAAGTGGTCCACATACCCGCAACATATCCATTTGAATATCAAGTATAAGAAGGGCAGCACCAATAATGTTGCAGATTGCCTTAGTCGACCACCGATCATGGCGTTAACCATCGTGCTCAACTCTTGTGGGCACGAGACTTCTGATTGGCCACTTCTCTACAAAAGTGACCCAGAATTTAGCCACACATACCAGAAACTCTTGGGGGGTCAACATGTTCCATATTTTCACCTCTAGGATGCCCTGTTATGCCACTTAGGTCACCTTTGTGTTCCTTCAAGCGAGCGTGCCAAGATGATTTTGGAAGCACACTACAGTCGAGCTGTTGGGCATTTTGGGGTCGAGAAAATGGTGGCAATACTGTAGAAGTATTTCTATTGGCCAAATCTTCGACAGGATGTCGGGAAGTACACCAGATCCTGCACTGTTTGCACCATTGCCAAACTGACCATCAAGAAGCAAGGCCTCTATACTCTGTTGCCTACCCCTATTCGACCTTGGGAATTCATATCCATGGATTACATGTCGGGCCTTCCTTCTACTAAGCATGGAAATGACTATGTTTTTTTGGTCGTCAACAAGTTCTCGAAGATGGCCATTATGGCGGCCTGCAAGAAGAATATCATAGCAGAAGCCACTGCTAAACTCTTCTTTGAATGGGTGTGGGTACACTTTTGGATCCCACAGTCTATCATCTCAAATTAGGACAGTAGATACCTTAGTACATTTTGGCCCAGTCTATAGTCGATGCTAGACACCAAACTCACTAAGTCCACAACCTTCCATCCCCAAACTGATGGCCAGATAGAGGTTGTCAATAGGATGATCGTACACATTTTGTGCATGTAGAACTCAGAGCATCCACGCACATGGGATGAGAGCCTCCCTTATGTTCAACATGGTTATAATTGGACTCTCCACAGCTCGATTGGCCACAGCCCTTTTCAGGTGGGCTTGGGATTCCAGCCAATATGTCCCATTGATGTGGCCATGCCATTTGCAGCTACTCAGGCAGATTCAGCTCATGTCTAGTCCAAAACAGATAAGGAAAATAGCTTCATTGAGCACATCCAACATATCCACCAACATGTCCATGAAATTCTGGAGAAATCAAATGCCAAGTACAAGCAGCGACATGACCAACATCGGGTGCCTCACAAGTTTCAGGTAGGCGACAAAGTTTGGTTGCATTTGCAAAAGGAACGCCTTACCGGAGCCTATCGAAAACTCAGACCACTCTAATATGGTCCTTACACCATTACCAAGGCTGTGGGAGACAATGCATTTGAGCTTAGCATTCCCCCATTCCTTGGCCTTCACCCAGTGTTCAATGTGGACCGCCTTCGGCCATACTTTCCACCATTAATAGACACATCCGACATTTTTGAACATCTCACACTAACAAAATTAAATCCAGATTGCATGGAACAAACTGCAACTGATCGGATCATAGACACGCAGATCAAGCACACTCTCCAGCAGAATATCCAATTGTATTGAGTTGTTAAAGCAGGCCACCTCCTTCACCAGGGCAAGTAGCTCATCAGGGACCAAGTTCAGCAGAAGTTTCCTCATCTCATGGAGGAACTCAACGTAATGGGGGCCATTGCTTCCTAAGGGGGTAGGAATGATCCAGGTGGATATTGGTGGCCACCCGCCAATTCCACTTGGACCCCCACCATTGTTTCTTTCAGTTTTTTAGTTTCCTTAATTGTAGCACAGTTTACTATTTTTAGCAGTTTTTGGGTCCTAAAATTTTGGAGCCGTTTTGAGGCCCTAAATGACATTTTTTTGGCAATCTACCACCAATGATTTTTTAATAAATTTGTCTTTATTGTTGTAGTCCTCGAAGATATATTTCCAACGGGGTATCATATACGTCAAACAAAGATAATATGACCAAGTCACAACCTCGAGAAGTTGGTTGTCCAACTAACCCCAACGGGGCCCATAAACTCTTGGTGTTACATCTCCTCAGGTTAGGGTTTTGGTTGTTTAGGGTTTGCTCTTATTGTTCAATAATAAAAAGGCCCTTGAGCCTCATTGTAAGGTAGTTCAGAGGTATGTAGCCGCCACATCTCTTCTCAGGGATAAGCTACCATCACCCAAGCTAGTTTATTTCCATTTCTGTTACTAGGCATATTTCAGTATTTTACATTAATGAAATGAAGTATTATTTCTGTTGCATCTTTGTATTTATGGTTATATCTGTAATTTATTGCGTTCATGTTTAAATCTGGATCACTCACCTCCAAATGAGGCCTAGGTTTGCCTTATATATAGGCTTCTTAAGGTGGTCAAATAGCCCTTCCAATAGGCCGACTTGTCACTTTAAGCACTGACTTGATCTCCCTTGAAGGTTGACTTGTTGCAACATGTTTGACTTGTCTTGCAGGGTCTTTTACGACTCAAATAATTTTCTCTTACATAATATATGGTGCCGAAATGGGTCTTCAACATATTACAATGACTCGTATGACCTGTTGACTCAATGACAAGACCTAGAAGCACTCAATGGGTGCTTGACCTATAAATTAAATAACCTTGAACATGAAATCCACGCTACAAAATAATAATAATAAAATTCCTTTCTTTCTATTTTCATCAAATACATAAAAACATGATCACATATGTTATTATGAAGACCGAGCCTAGTTACATATTTATACACTTTTGCTTAACTAGGGGGGTATTCATAATCCATACATGTTACTTGGACATTCTCAAATTGAAGAATTATCGTAAGAAGAGTCGGATAATTAAGCCATCTCTTAATTTATCTTATCAGCTTATAGTAGTGCATCTCATTATACCAACCAACATTTTCACATAGCAAGGCCTTGACTAATAGCTCTATCTCTCCATAATATTAGAGAACAATGCTGGTGAGACCAATGATTTATAGAAACCTTAATCATTGTTTCTCAAGGCACATACCCCACCCGAGTGTTCAAAGGGTATGTTCTTTTAGGACAATTCCCGTCTTGGAATAACACATCCTCAAGGAATTTCCTCTTCGACTACACTCGCCTATTAGATTCCCTACCACATCCTCAAAGAGTATTGAAATCAATCTCATATGCTTACCAATCCTCCATTATTTATTCATAACATGAAGATAAGAATGATGTGTCTATCTCTCCCTCTCAACTAGGGAGGATTTACTCATTCCTATAAAAGGAATATACTCAAGCTCCCTCTTAACCAGAGACTTTCCCAAGCTCCCTCTTAACTAGGGACTTGTTTCCAACAACAACTCTTATCTCTTTGGTGGAGATCATGGTACTATCAGCTTCTTGTGGGGATCCTCTTCATGAAATTCAACTTTTTCATCATGGAGCCTTCATCTTCTAGATCTTCTTTGTAAGGCATCGACCATCTTCGTCATCACTTTCCCTTCAACGAACCATAGTTTTGAAACTATAGTCATGTCATCCTTCTCTTTATCAGAAAGTGATCTTCTAGTCCACATATAGATTTTCTTCATACAACTACCTCTTCGAAGTCATGTTTTATATCAGGATCTTCCATCCAATCACATGAATACTACTTGTAAGTGACATCTACAAATTTCTATTAGTAGCCCTGTTTCAACCCAACCAGATGAATTCAAAAATAAAAAACGAACATCAAATTAAAATTAACTTTTTATGATGGCCTTTCATCATGACATTAACTTCATGCAACATCAACATCCTTCACATGAATGAATCCATCGCCAAGACATTCAATGTCAATGGTCTCCTTCCTTTACAGACTTTATCAGGGTCATCATACCTTCTCCATGGAGATGTCATAGCTAATTCTTCTAGTTATCGGATGTTGATCACTTATTTTATCTTACTATAGTTGCATCTTTTCATGAAATCTTCTTCCTTTCTTCACATATTTCTTTCTAGGGAACTTTTATACATAGTTCCTTCATCATTTAAACCATCACTTTCAACCACCTCATCTTCCATATGAGGTCGTATTATGTTGATTTCATCTTATCAATATGTAGAAGAGTTCAAGGCACATTATCTTTATGCCTTCATGCTTCATTCTAATGGAAAAGATCCTTCTTCTTTGATCATGCCCATGAAAACGAACATTCAAACATGCTATCTACAACTATATGATGACATGAATTTATCTATCAAATATATACATACCTTTTCCTTATTTTGGTCATCTAGACTTCCCTCTAGTAGCTTCCTTTCCTTGCCTGAAGATGAAAGTACTTCAAACAACTCAACATGTTGAACATCTCCATCATCATACCTTACCAGTGGATCCCACACAAGGTGGACTGTAGAATTAGTGAGACACTTGCTTCTTCCAAGTAGAGTTGAACCTTCCAATGAAGATTCCAATGGAGGATCTTGATTATCCTCATCTTACAAACGTTCCTTCCTATTGAGGATGATGTATGATGATTTCTTTATCTTTCATTATGCTAGATGATTCTCCAATTATAAAGATTTCTACTTTAGTTGTCCTTATATTCTTCCAATGGAGATTCCATGAGCTACCTTCTTTCTATCATGATGACAACTACGACCATGTAGACTTTCTACTTCAGCTATACTTCCATGCTTTTATGATGATGTCATCTCTATTTCAGCTCTAATGCATCCTATCATTCTTATGATGCTTCCTATCATGATAGCTATCTTTTACAAAACTGAAAAGAACTAAGTGAAGGAGATTATCTCAATCATAGTAGAGATCTTTCACTTCCTAATTTTTTGATTTCTTCTTTTCAAGTTCTTCTACTTCTTATGTGACATGGGCTTCATTTCTTTCCTTTCTCATTTTTTTTCCCTTCTTGAGTTTGGGACAATTCCTTTTAAAATTCACATATTGGTTACACTCATAGCATTGTATCTTTTACATATCAATCTTTTTCTTTTTCTGAGGACCAAACTTTCCAAACTTTCCTTTTCTCTTGGCCATGGCAACATATGATTTAACTTGTTTGTTTGATCCAACATCTCTATTTTTCTTCAACATAGTTTCTTCAAAGTTCACTGAATGGAGTAGCTTCCTTCTTTCCGTAGATACTTGATACAAAGTTACCCCATTCTTCAGGTAGTGCATTGAGCACAACAGTGGTCATTTATTTGTCAGACATTATTTCCCCTAACTCTTGTAGTTGGTCTCTTATTTGTGACACCCTCATAAGATATGAGCTTATCCCTTCTTCCTTTGATACCTTCATCTTGTATAGCTCAATTCTTAAAGATATAGCTTCTCTTGTTGTTCTTATGGAAAATAATTCTACCAACTTATCATATATTTCTTTCGATTTCTCCAACTTTTCTACATAAGGGATGAGGGGATCCTTGATTGATTTTGTAAGGATTCTTTGAGCCCTTATTTCCCCTTACATATATACTTTGACAGTGCTTGAGATTCCTCTTGTGATGGTTTGAATATGGAAACCTTGACATGTCCAATAACTTCATTCTCTATGAGGATTAAATCTATCCTCTTCTTCCATGCAAGGAAATTTGATGACCCAACCAATCTATTTATTTCCTTGCAAAATGAAGTCATTTTCATAGTAGATTCGGACATAGATATAAATATACTTACTTGTCAAGTTAATATGCTCCTTTGATGATGATATATTCAAATTGATGCCTTTATTGATGATTGATGATGTTTGCTGCCTTGAAGATGACAATATGGAGACTTCAAGATGCTTCAAATGTGTAGTCCTTCTTTCTTTGAGTGGAGGTACGGTCCTTCATAAAAATTAGAGTCTTTGAGGTCTTCTTCTTCTTGTTACTTATAGATGGTATGATCCTTGAGATTAGATGTGTATTCCTCCTTGATGTTGCTTATATCCTTTTTCAAGTTGTCTTTTCTTGTCTTGTCACCTTAGCTTTGATACCATGTTGAGAAATCTAGGGGCAACTAGATTAGGTGATTTATCTTACTTTGTTAACTACTTGTGATGTATTTTTACTTAGCTTTATTATATTCTTATTTAACTTGATTATAATTAGTTTTATTATCATCAAACATCTACCAAACAATAAAGAGAAATGAGACAAGAGGACACAAGATATAGGCTATCAGATAGGGCCAAAACCTCTCCTCTTGAGAGGAAAACCCACAAGAATTAGTCTCTTCTTATAGAACTTCAAATGACGAATTCCAAGGACTATGACCCTTGAAAAAGACCCCTCCAAGACCAAGTCAAACTTATCCTTTGAAGAACTTTCTTCTAGCAAATTCAACCCAAGTCAAACTAGCTTCGCAACTGTTTCAACTCTCTTCTTCAACCTCAACTTCAGACCTACAATTATGACTGCAATTTTAGCTACTGCAGAAACCCTAGTTTCTGCACGTGTGGGAGAATATGGTGTTTTTACCCTTCTCTCTCCTTTGCTTGAGGTGGCTTCTTCTCCTAGGAAATTCAACTTGCAAAGAAGACTTATTTTAGATACTAATCTCAGCTTCCTATTGTGATTGTAATTCAATACTTGATGCAGTAAGGTTGGTGCCCTAAATTTCGCACATGTGAGGAAAGAAATCGCAAAACAAACCTTGAAATACTTCGATTTCTCTCTTTTCTTGTCTCCTCCTTCGCTTGATATGAGACTTCTTCTTGACTTGTGATCGAACTTCTTGCTTGATCTCCCACCTCCAAATGAGGTCAAGGTCTGCCTTATATATAGACTTCTTAAGGTGGTCAAACAACCCTTCCAATATGCTCACTTGTCACTTTGAGAGTCAACTTGATCTCCCTTGAAGGTTGACTTGTTGCAGCGTGTTTGACTTGTCTTGGAGGGTCTTTTATGACTCAAATAATTTTCTCTTACATAATACATAGTGCCCAAATGGGTCTTCAACATATTGCAATGAATCTTATGACTTGTTGGCTCAATGAAAAGCCCTAGAAGCACTTAATGGGTGCTTGACCTATAAATTAAACAACCTTGAGCATGAAATCCATGCTACAAAATAATAATAATAAAATTCCTCTTTCTCTTTTCATCAAATACATAAAAACATGATCACATATTTCACTGTGAAGATGGAATCTAGTTACATATTTCAATAGGGTTGTGTGACAAGACAACTCACGAGTTTGTGAGAGAGAGCCTTGATTGTGGAGCACAAGATTTATGTCCTAAAGAATAGGAGCATTGGTGTGCTAGTGTTTAGGAGATTGATTGTGTTCAGATTTAAGTAGCTTGTGTGCTAAGATTTAACAAGCCATGAGTGTGCAGGGTTACTTTGTAATAGATTCAATTTCTCCAGAACATTCAATAAAATAGCTACATCAAGCAAGCATGTTTTCTATGTTTCGTTCTTGAGAAAAATGTGTCAATTTTTGCTTGTGTTTTTATATTTGTGTTTATCCTGTTGCATATGAATTGTTAAGAAACATTGTATCTTAGTGAAAGTAAATCAATTCCAGTTTTCATTTATTCATCTAAAGAGTGGCAGAGTTTTGTGGAAAATTAACATGGCATTAGAGCAAAAATCAGCATAAATACCAACACCTGATTCACTAGTCAGTGAAGAGCGCATATCAAGTAGAACTTTTACACTAAAGTCTGGAGAGAATTTCTTTTATGGGTGTTTTTTTTGGGTTGAAACAAAAAAATCGATTAAAAGAAAAGGAGGTTTGGCAAGGCCGTGGTGGCCGACAACCGAGTTTTCAACTAAGCCACCAATAGTCGTCGACTTGTAGACCATCTGACCAAACCAATGATATGCAACATAGGAATACCAACGACGACAAGACAATCATATCGAGGATAGAGTGATCGATTTTCATTTTTGGACAATGTAGCTACCAACTTTTTCTATATTATTAATTTTTCTTAGGCTATATTGTTCTTTGCTTTGATAATTGCATTTCTTAAATAACACATTAAATTCACCCCATAACATCATAAAATTATTTAGATTTACATCATGATTCAGCAGCATATGCAACTATGTAGAAATTACAATATCATCATCATCAATGTAGTGAAACATAAAGGAACAAAAGAATAAAATCATTCACACATAGAGACACCAAGATTGGTCGAAGACCAGGGAAAAACCCACTATGGGGAAAACTCTTTCAAATTCTTCTTCTTAGTATATTTTCATCAAATGATTCAGCAAAAGAGAGTACAATGATCCATATCTTCATCTATGCAACTAACCAACAAAACAACTACAACATCCATGAAGTGAACCCAATAATGTATATACTCAAAACCCTGATTCTAAAGGTTGTAATGAATTGTTATTGTCTGCGGTCTCTGCGATTAACTGTCGAACACTGCGGTCAACGAGAAAAAACTTCGGAAGACTGAGATTTCATCTTTTAGATCCCAAATGAAAGGAGGAGGAGTTATGTGAGCAACTATAGCTGCCCAGTCACTCCCTTAGACCTAGCATGCAAGCAACTGCAGTCAAATCTGGACTATGGAAACCCTAACTCCCAGTCACATGGATGGAGGATTGTTCATGCGACTGGAAGGCTCCAGTTGCATGGATGAGCTTCTATGCAAGTGCATATGGTCGACTTCTTCATGTGGTGTGCCTGCGACTGCGGCCCAAAACCCTAAATCAGAGATGTGAACTTCGGACTCTATAATTTCACCTCAAAGTGAACCTGTTCCTCCGCAGACGAGCCTCAGACCTATGTGAGCCAAAAACCAAGATAGAAGAGTGTCTCCTCGGTGTCTAAATGAGGTAGAGGGCACTTGTATTTATAGACTTTCAAGGTGGTCCACTTTGCTTTAGGGCTGACCTTATCAACTATGCACATGAGGGCTTTTCTTCATAATTACACTTTCCCTTATTCGATTTGAGTTATCTTTAGGTTGATTTTGGTCCTCTCAAAAAGAGGAATTCAATGCAATCCTTATATCCATCAAGTGAGTTTTCCAAAGTGGAATTTGACTGTAATTGCATATTGTTAACATAGTCAGCAGCCTTTAGACCATCTGACCAAAACCAATGGTACCTGACATAGGAATACCAACGATGATAGGATAGTAATTATAGATCAATGACAGAGTGATCGACTTTTATTTCTAGAAAGTACAGCTACCAGTGTTTGTGTGACATCACACAGACTGAGATCGCATAAGTAGTGGAAGGTGTTGGCATTATGATTCAAGTGTTGTCCTTGATGGCAACTCACTCAGAGGTTGGTACAGGTGCTCAGAGGTTGGTACAGGTGCTCAGAGGTTGGTACAGGTGATGGCAACTTAATGAGAAGACAGATCTTAGTACAGCAGGCCAAGAAAGTTCATACACGCAGGTTCATTAAGCCCAAGTCGCGTGTACACGCAGGTTGGCTTCAGTAAAAGAGCGTGTATGTGGAAAAGTACCTTTGGTCCGTGGCGGTTAGTCCTTGGAAGTTGTGCCTATGGTTTCGGACCATGGTGTCTCGACGGGCGTGTCGATCCCTCGTTTTGAGGCTGATGGTATTGGGTTACTATGGTTTTGGCTCTTGGTATTGAACAAGGCCTAAGGCTATATAAGGAGAAGATCATTAGGCAAGTTGGCGAAGTAATGTGTGTCTGACGAAGTGAGAAGATCTGGTATTACTGTTTATCTGTTCGGGACGCTTGGCAAGGGTTGGATCTGACAGCGAAGACATAAGAAACTATTTCTAGATCTGCACGCGGGTTGCCTTTGGTGAAAGTGCGTATACACGCGGTTTTGGTACAGTGAAGTAGCGTATGCATAATAAGATTTGATATTTCAGGTTGCTGCTGATTCTGGTGGTTGTTGCAGAGTTCTGGGCTCTGGTTTGGGTTCTGTGTTCTTGATGACAGGGTTTCAGTGATTCAGTATTGGGTTGTTTAATGAATTATGATGCAAGTATAAGTTGATGATTGTATTGCAGTAATGTTTGTTTTGTACTCTTGGATCCAGTCTGAAAATTGATGAAACGTGGTCCCTGAAGGTTGTAGGGTCAGCACCTACGTACTAGTAAATGGATCAGCTAGTACAAGAGCTGAGGGGGTTGTAGCTCCCTTCCAGAAGTAGTTGGAAAACGAGAGTGGGTTGTAGCCCTCTGCAGGTTGTAGCCTGCGTACTGGTAAAGGACTGCACCAGTACATTGTAAAAGAAGTTTCTCATTAAAGAAGAAAGAGACGAATTGCAGCAGGTGGTTTTCACCCACATTGGGTTTCCACCTTATATCATGGTGTTCATGTGTGTGGCTCTTGTGTGATGTTCTGTTCTGTTATACTGCACCTGTTTACTGTTAATATGCTTAATAATGTTCTGATGCATTTAATGAAGATTAAGCTAACTGAATTATAAGATCTTTGGGTATACGCTAGTTGCATTAGACACAGTCGCGTGTACACGCGGGTTCACTTAATTGAAGTCACGTATATGTTTCTGAGCATGAAATTGGAAAGTTTTTACTGATCTGATAATACTGATTCACCCCCCCCCCCCCTCTCAGTATTATTTCCAACAATTGGTATCAGAGCAGGTCCTTCAGAGGAAGCTTGATCGCTTGAAGGAAAAGATCCATCAGAATGGGTAATCCAGAAAGAGAGGCACACATCAGGCCACCAGTCTTTGACGGGAACAATTTTACTCACTGGAAGATAAGAATCACTGCATATCTACAATCACTCGGAGCAGAAATTTGGGGAATCGTAGAAGGAGGATACAAATTCCCATCAGCAACTCCTACAGATCCAGCAGAGAAAAAGAAATATGAGCTCAATGCCAAAGCTGTTACTGTCCTATTAAGCAGTTTGACTCAATCAGAATTTATGAAGATCATGCATTTCAAATCAGCTAAGGAAATATGGGACAAAATCGTCACAAGCTACGAAGGAGATGATCAGGTAAAAAGAGCAAAGCTTCAAACTCTCAGAATCTGGTATGAAACTCTTAAGATGCATAATAATGAGAGCGTAGCTAATTATTTCTTGCGTATGGATGAGATTGTGAATTGTATGAGGGATCTGGGTGAAGAATTTGAGGAAGTTGTCTTAGTTGAAAAGGTTTTGAGATCTCTATCTGCTAAATTTGATTCTAAAGTATCTGCCATAGAAGAAAAAGAGAATGTGCAGAAAATCACCATGTCACAGCTTCACGGGATCTTAACTGCTTTTGAAATGCGACAAGAGGTACCACCAGAAGCCGCATTCGAAGTGTCAGAAGAAGAAGATGAGGTAAATTTTGTCAAGAATCTTGAACGGGGAACTGGACGGTTCAAAGGTAAGCTACCTTTCAAATGTTTTCTATGTGGTAGAGTTGGTCACTATGCTGCTAGATGCCCTCATAACAAAGGAAAGATATTTGAAGAAGATGGTAGAAGCTATTATATCCATATTACAAGTTCTTTCGATGATAGTGAAGATATTAGAAGTCTCATGGCACGTAAAAAGAAGAATGCTTCATCCAATAATAGCAAAGATATTAAAAGTCTCATGGCACATGAAGAGAAGAATGAAGAAACTGAAGAAGTTACCAAATTGAATGACCAATTGGAGACAGTAACCAGGGTAAGGGAGCAATTGCAGGATGTAGTAAAGGATCAAAGCATAACTATTCAAAGGCTTGAATCGAAGATCCTCTCTCTAAAAGAAGATCTTAAAAAATCAAGCGAACAGAACAGAGAAGCTCTTGAAGATCAAGAACATGAAGTGATCAAACTAAAGCGACAAGTGGAAGAAGGAAGAAAAGCTGAAGAAGACCTAAGGAATCAGTATCTGATAAAGGAAGAACAACATCAAGTTGAGGTAAATATCTTGAAAGGTAAACTAGAAGAAAAGGATAAGCTCTTACGATTTCAAGATAACACTAAAGTCTTGGATGATATTCTAAATAGCCAAAGGTCTCTTGCTATCAAAACTGGTCTTGGTTTTCATGAATATGTTGAAGGTGAATCTAGTTCACAAGGTGAGGCAAGAAACTCTAATGAGAAATCTGAAATGCCCAACAAGGAACAACCAAGGAGAGAAATTCCTCAAGGAAGATTCTTTACTCCTAACTATGGACGTGATAGACGATTATTTCCTCCACTGAATAATGTTGAATGTTATGTATGTCATAATCTTGGACATGTTGCAGCCCGATGTAGAAGTAGAATGGTGCAAGAAAGATCATCGCATCCCAGGTATTTCAGAGGATATTGCTTTGTCTGCAATGCATATGGACACAAAGCAATGGATTGTGATAGAAGGAACATGAAAAATGTAAGGTGTTATACATGCAACAACTATGGGCATAAAGCAAGGGAATGCAGGAGCAGATTTCAAAATTCAAAACAAGAGGACCATACATCATCACAGTTCCAGGAACTGAAGAAGACAGAGACAGAAAGGTGCGGCATAATTCAGACAGCTGACATAACAGACACAGGGGAATCTGAAAGTGATGAAATTCAGTATTCCATCTTGCATACGCTGATATAATGAAGACAAGTCGCGTATATACGCGAGTTACAGGCTGCAAAGTCGCGTATATGAAGAAAGGGCAGCAGAACAGACCCAGGTTCAGTCATGGTTGGCTCAGGCTCAGGGGGAGCAGAACAGACTCAGGAGATGGTTCAGTCATGGTTGGCTCACATTCAGGGGGAGCATATACTTCAAATAATTCATTGTTGGCATTATGGTTAGAAGTTGCTGATGAAACTAAATGATACATCTTATTGTTTGATCAAAGGAATAGTATTGCAGGCTGATGCTTATGGTACAGATCTGAATGGCTGGTCTTAGAACCTGCATCTGCTCAGGGGGAGCATGGATGGATTGATACAACTTGGCATATACAAAGGGGGAGCCAAATCAGAAACTTCAGCATGTACTCAGGGGGAGTATGGTCAGCAGTGTGGACAGTAGAAGGTATACCAAAGAAGAGAATATCTTGGTCCGCCCTTTGCCCTTGATGTCAAAGGGGGAGAGTGACTTGGTGTGGTGGTTGCCATCAAGTCCAAAGGGGGAGATTGTTGGCATTATGATTCAAGTGTTGTCCTTGATGGCAACTCACTCAGAGGTTGGTACAGGTGATGGCAACTTAATCAGAAGACAGATCTTAGTACAGCAGGCCAAGAAAGTTCATACACGCAGGTTCATTAAGCCCAAGTCGCGTGTACACGCAGGTTGGCTTCAGTAAAAGAGCGTGTATGTGGAAAAGTACCTTTGGTCCGTGGCGGTTAGTCCTTGGAAGTTGTGCCTATGGTTTCGGACCATGGTGTCTCGACGGGCGTGTCGATCCCTCGTTTTGAGGCTGATGGTATTGGGTTACTATGGTTTTGGCTCTTGGTATTGAACAAGGCCTAAGGCTATATAAGGAGAAGATCACTAGGCAAGTTGGCGAAGTAATGTGTGTCTGACGAAGTGAGAAGATCTGGTATTACTGTTTATCTGTTCGGGACGCTTGGCAAGGGTCGGATCTGACAGCGAAGACATAAGAAACTATTTCTAGATCTGCACGCGGGTTGCCTTTGGTGAAAGAGCGTATACACGCGGTTTTGGTACAGTGAAGTAGCGTATGCATAATAAGATTTGATATTTCAGGTTGCTGTTGATTCTGGTGGTTGTTGCAGAGTTCTGGGCTCTGGTTTGGGTTCTGTGTTCTTGATGACAGGGTTTCAGTGATTCAGTATTGGGTTGTTTAATGAATTATGATGCAAGTATAAGTTGATGATTGTATTGAAGTAATGTTTGTTTTGTACTCTTGGATCCAGTCTGAAAATTGATGAAACGTGGTCCCTGAAGGTTGTAGGGTCAGCACCTACGTACTAGTAAATGGATCAGCTAGTACAAGAGCTGAGGGGGTTGTAGCTCCCTTCCAGAAGTAGTTGGAAAACGAGAGAGGGTTGTAGCCCTCTGCAAGTTGTAGCCTGCGTACTGGTAAAGGACTGCACCAGTACATTGTAAAAGAAGTTTCTCATTAAAGAAGAAAGAGACGAATTGCAGCAGGTGGTTTTCACCCACATTGGGTTTCCACCTTATATCATGGTGTTCATGTGTGTGGCTCTTGTGTGATGTTCTGTTCTGTTATACTGCACCTGTTTACTGTTAATATGCTTAATAATGTTTTGATGCATTTACTGAAGATTAAGCTAACTGAATTATAAGATCTCTGGGTATACGCTAGTTGCATTAGACACAGTCGCGTGTACACGCGGGTTCACTTAATTGAAGTCGTGTATATGTTTCTGACCATGAAATTGGAAAGTTTTTACTGATCTGATAATACTGATTTACCCCCCCCCCCTCTCAGTATTATTTCCAACAGAAGGTTTGGGGGTCTTTGGACAACGTAACTAGCCACTAGAGATAGCCACCAACAACCACATGACAGAGCTCTTTTAGAGTTCCGACAACACACCCACACAGGTAACCTGTAATTTTTCATAGCCTGGCCAATTGTAGGAGTGACAAGATGACGAAGAACTTGTTAGCTGTCGTGAGAGAAGTCGAGAGTGTAGAGGCAGTCGGTCGATAGTAGGAGGAAACTAGCGCGACAATAGGGCACAGGGATTCAGGAGGATTACAAGCAGTGGTCGAGTAGAGACAGATAAAGTTGTCTCGAATTCACAAGAGTTGTAGCCAACAAGGATTTGTCTAATCAAATGCAGAAACAAAGACTAGCAGGGTTGGAAAAGGCCATAGTCGCTGGGAAATCTGAGCCATATACGCAGTTTTGGATTGGAGGCACAAACGAGCAACCACAAGTTGTTGGGATGTGAAGAGGGATCAACCATTGGCGGATTTTTGATTGGTACGTTTAAGGCAGTGAATTGGAATAGTGTATGTAATGCGAGATAGGTGTTGGCGCATGGGATTCTGATATACCTGGGATTTGCTACGTAATGGCCAAAAAAACCCACTTAGCATCAACCCTTTCAGTAACACCCACAGAGTGGGTGAAGTCTCACCTGAGATGCTAATGGGTGACTGTCAAAACCAAGTTTCTGCAGTCTGATAGGACTATCGATGACTTATGATACTAGACACCCACATTCCATGCAGTTGACCATCAGCCTAGTATTATGCACCACGTAGTTATTTAAGCCCATCATCTCACCAAACAATGCACAAGTCAAAGGAAACAATGTGCGAGAGGTCAAAATAATTTAAGTTTTCAACCATCAATGGTTATATCAACAATTTCAAAGACTGGTTCCTTCACAAACATGCTCACCATATGGAAACATTAAAAACCTTATAAATATCCAAATCATAAGCCTCCTAGCCTTCTTTATGCATCAACCTCCTAGCCTCCTAGACTTCTCTAGGCATCGGCCTCCTAGCCTTCTCTAAAGTACTGCGAGGGTCATCGTAACGGGGTGGTTCATCCTTTTTCGTGTAACCGCCACACACCCTTGAAGCGTTTGAAATTCCATCCACTTTCCAGAGCAAGGGTTCTCCCACCCATGTCCCCATGCCAACCCATAATGCATGGGGCAAGTCCATGTTCAGCTGCCACAATCCACCAGGTGAGGGTTTCCTTGACACTGATCTGTCGGATATGCCCTCAAATCCTTCCAAAATGTAGTGTTGGGCTAAGCTAACTAGTAAAATTGTAGTGTAGCATGAACCATTTCTATGATCAGAGGGGGCATTTTCTTGTCTAGACCTCTTGATATAGCTTAACCAACCCCCATGGACAAACTCTGTGATTCTCATTCTTCCATCTCAAGTTCTTTCGAAACAACCTCCCTTTCCACTATCGTGTTGTCCTACCATCACCAATAACTATAACATCTCCTCTTGTTATCCCCTCAATATTCTCGTTCCCCCTTTAGTTCCCCCTGTGTGTCTCATCATATCCCTTTACTCTTTTTTCCACCCCTGCTCTATCCCACCCTCGACAATCATGAACTAGTCCCATCTGCTCTAACTTTCACTATTTTGTGATGACTTCTTTTCATTTCCTTATTCCTTGTTCATCCCTTGAGTATTGTTTTACAACATTTCAGGACCCTTACCCCTCCCTCATAGATGATTGTGCCATTATGATCTTCTAATATGAGTCACTCCGTTCCTGCACAAACCTGGTACTAATCTTCCTTCAGATCACTTTGATACAATGGTTTGCACGTGCTCCCATTCTCATCATAACTAGTTTCATCTGATTTTATGTTTTTTTCACCTTAGTATTATCCTCATTTAGCTCCTTTTCCTAATAATTCATGGTTCAATCTAAAAACTCATGTGCTTCCCCCTACAGCTCAAATCAGATTCGATAACCTGCCTAGCCACTTTCTTTCATGTCAATTGGAATTACCATACTGGGGATGTTCCTTTAATCATAGTCATCGTAATGTGATTCTGACCTCCCTTTGAATTTTTGAACCTTCGCATGCTAGAGTATGTTGTCCCTGTTGTATTCAAATTCTAAGGATACAATTTTGGCAGTCCCTTTTAAATTCCCCTATGATATTTCTCTGGTGGGTTGGCCCCCAACACTACATGTTGTTTATCTTATCAATACTTCTTATACCATTTTATTTCCACTTTACAGTAGTCCCTTCCAGTGTGTAGGATCAATTTAATATATCATTTCTTAACATCTCTGGCCCCTACTTCCACTAGTCATCACTACTGCACACTTAATCCTAACCCATGTACACCAAACTTTACTTATAGACAGAAGGGGAATCACCCATTTTCATTAACCCTTAATTAAATCAGTCACCTTCCTAGAAGGTGGCACAAACTCTGATTTTTTTGCCTTTCCTCTTAACATCGACTATTAGCATTACCCCCTTATTCATTCTAGGCGCCAATAGTTTCTACTACCCCCTCCATAATGTTAAAGATCAAGTCCTAGTATTCGCGCAGTAAGTCTGCAACCTTTTCTACACGGTCATCATCCTAATAGCGCCCATTGGCCACCATCTTGGGACTTTCCTTTGTCCCAATGTTCACCTTCCAAGTCCTCATAGGTTGTGTATACTTTGCAAAATGCAATGGTGGTCCACCTACTGCGTGTTCCCCTTCCACTTTTGTAATTTGAATGTTTTGGGGATCGTATTCACACTCTCCTTGCTTTGCTATGTTGTAACACTCCAAAAACTCATGCACCTAATGCAGATGTCGATGTGCAGAACACAGTGGTAAATTTCTCAACATTATTGGTTCCTTCGCAAAAAATATATTATGTCGCAACACCTTTAATGCCTCATCAAGAGTTAGCTCTTCCACTTCAAAACTGAACGTGGACTTGAAATTTTGTGCCATTTCATTCCAATCTTGTGTTCCTCTACGCACTTCTAGCTCAATATACCAATTAGTTTGAATGGTGTCCAAGGTGTGTATGAATCAATGTACCCACTCCCATTGTGGCATTCGTCCCTTAGTCCATATTGCAACACACCGCTTTAGGTGTGTCCTAGGGGAATCCATGCCTAAATACTTATTGCCAGGGACCGCAAAGCTAGTACCAAATCTAACCTTCATCAGCTGCTTACACTACTACGATCCCACGACTTATTATTTATGTGCAACCCACCATCTGGGTTGGGTTGCATGCAATGCAACGTCCAGCATAGGAATACTCTAACATTCTGGTATTTGGTCTTCATACTCTTGTACAAAATATCTACTTCATATAGTCCATCGAATTGAGGTTGGTTATGCACCTTAGTTCCTATCCAGTGCACCATCCTCATGATATGCTAGCATCTCCACATACTAACTTCATGTAGCTAATTCTCCAAATCTTCCTTTCAATCGAAGGCGTGGGATCCAATGTTCCGCCAACTCAACACTCCATCAAGTATGGGATTTACATAGTCTTTGCGTCGAGTGATGACATTATAAATTTTGTCCAAATATTCCTGACTAAGCTAACCCTTGACTGCTTCGACGTATCAATCTCCTTCACGTGGATCCAGTAGTGTTATAACTCGAACATATATTCCTTCAAAATTCATCTTTATTTTCTTTAAATTAATAATTACTTGGTTATCAAAATCCCAAATGATCCATAACATAACATGATAGGGATCAGTGTCATCCACAATCTCGATCACTTCAAAGTCAGAAGTGCTTGACACCTTGTCAATATCTACTAGCACTCCTGACAATCGTCCAATAGGAAAAATATGATGTTGGTTCACCAATCTGAGTTGAATCAGAGACCAAATCAATTTTGGCTTTCCCATCATCTCCCACGTGATTTTTGGTAAAATATTTACATCTGACACTAAGCCCAGTATGATGTTATCCATCTCATATTTCCCGATCTGTGTGCCAAATCGTAATTATTTATTGGTTCTCTTTCTACAAGTCACCTGTTTTACTGTGCATGACAAAGTTCGTGCAATGGTCACCTCAGATCCATTAGCACATTGCTCCACCATCTTCCTGAAATTTTCCAGAGCCTGGGGGTCTTTTACCAACTCTAAACAAATTTGCAACAAACTTTGAACTAAATATGTTGGTGTCCTCTGCTCTCCACCTGTATTGTTATCATGTATCTATGGCATCGCTGCTTCGTGCATTACCTCCATCCTATCCCATTTTGTTTTGACCATTTCCCGCCAAAACTCCTTATACGTCACATTTTCTTGAACAAGCTCGAACTTCGGAGGAAGTTCAGGTCCTCTCCTTTCCCATTGTGGTTATAATGTTGAGGGTTTTGTATCATCTGCCCTTGTCTTAACACCTCCTTGAGTCATTGCGTCAACCCGTTGTTGGGTCCTACGAGGTTCGACAAATATCATCTACACATTAGATCCCTTCTTATCCTACCACTTGTAAATTAGCTGGGGGAAATTCTTCATCGTATTGTCTAATGATTTGCAATAGATTCAAGTGTAACAGGGGTTAGTGCAATGCTGCACCAAGTATCCATGCTACCCACAATTGTAGCAGACTATTGTACTTTGTCCTCGGAAAATCCCTCCTCTTCCTTGACCTTGTCCTCCAAGTCCCTAGTTGGCATTCCCCATCCTCGCCCGTGTTTGTTATATTGTCCACCTTGGTTATACCCGGCTTGGTTGAAGCTGACTGATGGGGCCTCGGTCCCTTCAAGTCCCTGCACCCTAAACGAGTCAAAGGTGTGCTTGTGCATCAACTCTAATGCTTGGCAATGATGGGTATTATTCCCTACGGATTTACAAAAGTCACAAAATATAGTGCGAGTCATAACCTCATATTTCTACATCATTGGGACACTGCCCGATACATGGCCCCACACTCGACACATCTCACACCACATTCCCCTACCCTACATAAGAATATTCACTACATAAATCATCGTGTAGTATGTCAACAACTTGGATTCATTTCTATGGTGACCCTCCATCCAACTAATGGTACACCATACTTTCTCCCACTTTTCCTTCCCCTTCGTCAAATCCTAAAGTTGTAAGATCAATGCAACCAACTAGGGCTACGATTGCAACATTTCATTGTCCTATCCTCCTCCTTCTGGTGAAGCCTCTTGTTTTAGTGCAAGCTCTAGAGCCTCTAATTGCATGCCTATCCATCGTTGTGTCAATAGTATCCTGATATGCGACAATAATCCTACAATGAACCATTCTTTATGTTGTTCATTTGGGATCTCGAATGTCAGCCTATCCTTCAAGACTTTGAATTGTTGGTAAAATTCCCATACCGACTCACTTGGGCCATCCTTGATTTCATTCAATTCTGTAATGCATTAGGACTCTCACTTCAGTTTCTAGAACTCCATAATCAACGCCTGCATTATCTCTGCTAGAGTCCTATTTTTCCAAGCTAGAATCACACTTTTGAACTTCGTATTCCACGTCAATGTGCGAACCCTAAAAGTTTCTTCCAGCTGCACAATCTTTATGGTCTTGTCCTGGACTTCCTTGCCTGTCCAGATGACCTCATACATAAATAGATATTATTCTGGGTCCTCAATCCTAGAACCATGAAACATGAGCATCCATAAGTCTACACTCGTCATTGTGTTAGTTGCAGTACTTACCCACAAAGTACTTCCACCTGCACTTACTGAACTACTAGAAAATTGTGCACCTGAATCCACACCACTTTGAAATTGAGAACATTGTGTTGATCCTCCTATAGTCTAAACAATCCCACTACTACTAGTATTTCCTCCTCCTTGACTACAATTTTCCTCTATGCTAGTCTTATCAGTACGTTGAGTACTTACCTCTTGAATTGTGGATGTGTGCGGGGTTGTGTGCTCAACACCAGACACATTTTGATTATGTTGTTCTGGTTTTGAAGCTTTTATACTTTGTGGACTCAACTTCTCTCCTTCTTCCTCTATTTGTGGCATACTGCATTGTGTCCCTTAATGGGTCCTTTGGTGGTCTCTCATATCCCCTCCCTCTAGGCTTCTTCTCTTGGTAGGAATCAATGTTGATCGACATCCTCCCTTGTCACCCCATCGAAACTTCCTTCCAATCCTCAAAGTGCCACCCTCATAAATCTCACACTCCATCATATCTCTTGTCCTTCCTATGTGCAGTCTCAGACCCACTATCAGCTTCCATGATAGTTGATCCGAATTGGATCCTTGAAAATTATCAGAGTTTCTATGATTGTTTTAAACTATCTCAAACTCCAAAAACTTGTGAACAATGAGCCATCAGGAAGGACCTCTAGACAGTGGTATTTATAGCCAGCACGGAACAACGAGGACCCTTGGTCAAAGCGCGTTGACTGTTGGTCCATGGAGATCGCGCAATGGTGCAAACTAGCCCATAGGGAGTCCAGATTAGAAAATAGAGGTTGTTTCTGATGCACATCGCATGATAAAAACCTTAGAGAAGGAAAAGCCCTGGCACTCGGTCATGTGAAAAACAGGTAAAATCGTGGGAAAAGCGCTAAAATGACAGGCGGGACTCGCGCTCCAAAACCAGCGAAATATCGAAGGCATTTCGAGCGGTAAGCGAGTTTGTTAGAGGACCAAGCAATGCCATACATTGAATGACATGTGTCCGACGGATGAGAGAGAAAACCGCTCTCATCGCGGCCTAACGGTCGAGCAAGTCAACCGCGCGATAAAAGTGATGACCATAGGATCTGGAGGCCTCAGATCAAACGACGGAGATTGCACCCGATGGAGAACTGAATTTGACAGAAGAATAGGCTAAGGCATATGAAATTTGGGGTCCGACATGACTGATGAGCTGGCAGAGGAATCATTTCGCAGCATAACCGAAATAACGACTGTTTGAGGAAGAGTTGGCGCTCAGTTCGTAAGGAGACAAGTGGCCACCTCTTGTGAAACGTTACACAGTGGCAATGACACAGAAGCAAGGAATTCCAGCGAACAGAGGAAGGTGATCCGAAGAGGCGGAAGAGGAAGTGAACAGTCAAGGGATAGATTGGCTTTAAGCCACATACAGACGGAGGAGACAGTGAGATAGAAGAGCAAGAAGCAGAGAACAGAGAAGTTGAGCTGACCTGCAGAGCTAAGGCAGCATTGAGCAGATAGAACCAAGAAGGCTTGAGAGGTTCAAGCAATCCATGTGAGGATATCTATCGGGAACTGAGTACCGAATTGGACTCATCCCATTTAGACCAGTTGAGGTCGAGACTTGGTAAGGGGGAGTCTGTGTACTCTAGTGGCTTGGGGAATTCAAGTTCCACCCTACTAAGCATCATCTGTTACAGGAGACTCAAATTGAGCTCCCCATTGTAAAAACTCTACTTAAAGACACAATAAAAAAAGGCCACCACTGAAAGCTGGACCAAGAGATGTAGCCCAAGAGGATTTGGTTAACTCCTTATTAATTTGTTGTGTTTTTGCATTTGCTTGCTGTGTTTCTTGTACTGTTTTCCAATGCCTGTGTATTTCGCAATCTTATCGATCTGTTGCTTAAAATAACATAGGCACACCAGCACATGAGTTTGTAATACCTACATTAATTAACTGAGATCATACATAAGTGATTTTTAGATCAAGTGGTATCAGAGCTATAGGTTGTTAAGGTTAGACAAGCTTGTGTTGGATTTAACTGTTGAATGCTAACTAGATTAAAGCTCAAATTAGGAGAAGGAGAGTTGGTCGAAACTAATCCTGAGATTGGAAGAGTCTATCCTCAGAAGACAATGTTAGAGGAAGGTTTTGTGGGGCCAGACCCTCAATTTATAGATAGTTTCCTGGCCATAAGGTCCATGGTATAGGAAATGTATAAGGATTTTAGAAAACATAAAGGTGAAGACTCATCAGGCTCTAAACAAGATAAAGGAGAAGAAGAGTCTCTCCTCCATGACCACTCAAAAGGCAAGGGGAAAGAAGAAAGCTTTCTTACACCTCCTAATAGCCCTGAACATAAAAAGAAGACATATTTGATTAAACTAGATGTTAAATTTGATTTACCAACATATGATAGAGAGTTGAATGCAGAAAAGTTGGACAATTGGATCGGAGAAATTGATGTTTATTGCAAAGTGCAGAGTATCGATTCGGATAAGAGCAAGATTCAGTTGGCCAGCCTACGCCCTGGAGGCACTACCTTGGTTTGGTGGGAAGGCAGGACCCAAGCTGACATGAAGAGACATGGTAAGACTCTTTCTGTTTGGAGTGAATTTGTTTCTGCAATCAAAAAACAGTTCTATCCACTAGCCTACATGCAGCAAGCCATGCTGAGCTAGCAAACTCTTCGACAGTTGAAAGGGAAAAGTGTACAATGTTACACCCAAGAATTTAGGAAGAGAGCTTTGATTCTAGGAATCTCGTTAGACTCACCTGAAACTCTGTTGAAGTACATCGGTGGTCTACATAGCTACATGAGGCACACTATCCTCATGTTTAATCCCACTAGTATAGATGAGGTATATGTTCAAGCTACGCATCTAGAAGCTAGAGGAAAGAATGGAAACCCAGAAGTTGTGGGATCATCCCAACCCACTGCAAGCAAGAATAAGGAGAAAAGAAAATAGAAACGGAAAGCAAGGAAGGCCAATAATGCACAGAAAAGCAAGTCTTCATGCACTCACTGTAAGAAGGATGGGCATGATGATGAGCACTGTTGGATTCTGCATCCGGAGCTGAGACCTAAGAAGTTCGAGGGCAAGAAGAAGAAGATGCAACTATTCAGAAATATTTGGGGTCAGACTCAGGAGATGAAACAACCATTGCAGCCACAGGTATAAAAGGTAAGGATTCTGAAGCATCTACTAGTAATTCTGCACAATCTACTATTGATGAAGAAAATGAGAGAAAAAGACATGAGCTTTTCCATATTCGATTTATTTCCAAACATCAAAAGATTGATACTTTGTTTGATAGTGGCTCACAAGTAAATTTAATTTCTGAAGCAACTGTAAAGAAGTTGGGATTACTGACTACACCTCACAAGAAACCATACCCATTAGGATGGTTAAGTGATAAAGCACAACTACAAGTGACTAGACAATGCAAACTCAAGTTTTCTTTTGGATCAACATTTGTAAATGAGGTTGAGTTAGACATAATTCCTTTGGATATATGTGGAATTGTTTTAGGAAGTCCTTACTTATATGACAGAAAAGCTATTTTCTATAGAGCTGAGAACAACTATCTACTTGTTAAAGATGGAATCGAATACTTTGTAAGAGCTCATAAGCTCAAGAATAATTACACTCTCATAAACTCAAGGCAGATGAAACGAATGATAAATTCATGCAGACAATTTTTATTGATGGTTGTGAAGAAAAAGAAACCTGATAAGACCAATGTATTTGAGGGCTATGATGCTAAGCAGCAAGCTGATTTAGAAAAATTTGTTTCAGAGTAGATATCTTGTTTCAAGAACCTAAAGGTCTGCCACCCAAAAAGGAAATAGTGCATGAAATTAATTTGTAGCAAGATGCTCCATTGCATAACATTGGAATGTTCAGGTTGTCCGCTTTAGAGAATGAAAAAATCAAGAAGTAGGTGTAGGAGTTGCTCAAGAAGGGGTTCATCAGACCTAGCACATCACCATGTGGATCTCCAATCGTTTTGGTGAGAAAGAAAGATGGCTCGTGGAGAATGTGCATTGATTACCGAGCACTGAATAAGATAACAATCAAAAATCGTTATCCCCTTCCTCGCACAGATGATCTATTAGATCAATTGAAAGAAGTTGTTTATTTTTCTAAATTAGACTTGCATAGTGGATATCACCAGGTCAGAGTTGGAGAAAAAGATGCATGGAAGACTGATTTCAAAACACAGTAGGGATTGTATGAGTGGTTGGTTATGCCTTTTGGCTTAACTAATGCTCTTGCTACTTTCATGAGAATAATGAATGATGTACTCAGACCTTTTCTTGATGATTTTTTTTATTGTATATCTAGATGACATTTTGATATTTAGCAAAACATGGGAAGAACATTTAAAGCATGTTAAGTAGACACTAGATGTTTTGAAAAGAGAAAAACTTTATGTTAAACTCTCAAAATGTGAATTTGGCAAAACATATTTGAATTATTTGGGACATACAGTAGGGGGTGGTGAATTGAAGATAGATCCCTCTAAGGTGGCAGTCATTGTAAACTGGCCTAAACCCAAATATGCTACAAAAGTTAGGAGCTTCTTAGGAGCAGCACAATATTGGAGAAAGTTTATTTCTAACTTTTCCTTAATTGCAGCTCGCTTACATGCTTTTACAGGATTGAACAAGGTGTTTCAGTGGGGAGGAAAATAGCAGAAAGCCTTCGACACCTTGAAAGAAAAGATTAGTACAGCACCAGTACTAGCACTACCTAATCTTCAAAGACCCTTTGAGATCCAAATGGATGTAGTGACTATGCCATGGGAGCAGTGTTGATATAGCACGGTAAACCCATATGTTATCATTCTAATACATTTAATTCTGCAGTAGTTAACTATCCTACATATGATAAAGAATTGTATGCATTAGTACAGAGTGTGAAAATGTG
Organism: Pinus tabuliformis; assembly: GCA_031772625.1. Taxonomy (NCBI): domain Eukaryota; kingdom Viridiplantae; phylum Streptophyta; class Pinopsida; order Pinales; family Pinaceae; genus Pinus; species Pinus tabuliformis. Next base: position 987,203,675 of record CM062814.1, read on the forward strand.
GAAACATTACTTAATGGGCAAAGAGACAGTAATACATACTGATCATCAACCACTTCAATATCTACAGTCCCAAACTAAGTTGCAGCAATCAAGACACTATAGATGGATCGGTTTTCTACAATAGTTTCATTTAGTCATTAGATATAAAAAGGGAATACACAATAAAGTTGCAGATATGTTATCTAGACCCATTATAAATGCATCTACTATACTTAAGCATAATTATGTGTTACATGAGAGGTACATCGAACAATATGCTCAAGATATAGACTTTAAATATGTACATGCAACTTTAAGTCAAGGCAAACGAGTAGAAGAATTGGATTATCATATTAAGGACCGACTCTTATATCATTGTGGGAAGCTATGCATTCCACAAACTGAAAGAGTAAAGATAATTCGAGAAGCACACACTTCTCTAATATCAGGTCACTTTGGGGTAAGTAAAATAGTTGCACAGTTGCAAAGGTTTTGTTATTGGCCAAAAATGAATGAGACAGTTTCTAGATATGTAAGAGGGTGTACTATGTGTGCTAAAAGCAAGCCCAGCAATAGAAAACTAGGCTTGTACACTCCATTACCAGTTCCTTCTCATCCTTGGGAAAGTGTTTCCATGGACTTTGTTGGAGGACTGCCTAAATCTAGGAAAGGTCATGATTATCTGTATGTTGTTGTGGATAGTTTCAGCAAAATGTTTATTTTGATACCTTGTAATAAATAGATTACAGTTGAACAAACTGCAAAACTGTTCTTTCAACATGTATGGGTTCATTTTGGATTACCCACTTCCATTATATCTGATCGAGACACCCAATTTGTGGGAAAGTTTTGGTCAAGTCTGTGGGAACTGATGGACACCAAACTGAAGAAAAGCACAGCTTTCCATCCACAAACCAATGGCCAGACAGAAGTAGTCAACAGGACAGTGATCCAGTTACTCAGGGGATATTGCAGCAAGCATCCTAAGCTTTGGGATGAACATTAAACATTCTTCCACATAGAGATCTCCTTTTGAGACCTATTTTGGTTTTACACCCAGGTCACCCTTGGATTTTGTCTTTGGTAAGGACACAACAGTTAAGGGACACAGCCATGTGGACAGGGAAACTAGGTTCATTGAACAAATCCAAGAGATCCACCAGGCAGTACAGGAATAGCTAGAAAAGAGCTAGGCCAAATACAAGGCAAGGCATGACAAGCATCGGATGGAGCATAGTTTCCAAGTTGGTGATCAAGTCTGGTTGTATATCAGCAAGGACAGGATGCAAGGTGAAGGTAAAAAGCTAAAGTCTATAAGGTATGGACCTTTCAAGATACTTGAGAAAATTGGTGAGAATTCTTTTTGCCTTGATCTACCAGCTTACATGCACATCTACTTAGTCATAAATGCAGATAGCTTGAGATTGTTTGAACCTTCACTAATTGAGGATCCCGAAGAGCAGAGTCAATTGCCTTCTATTGATGACCTGCTACCTGAATATCTTAATGAATTGCAGGAAGACACAGTTCTGGACAGGAAGGTGAGAACGACGTGTAGGGGAGATGTTGAGTACCTCAGAATTGGGCTTAGGGGTTCAAAGCCAAGTAATGAAAAATGGATAGAGATTGGACAAGTGAGACAATTGTACCCTCACTTAGTCGATGCTTGAAAACCAAATTTTGGTGGTCCAAAAGCTTTTCCAGTGGGAAGTTTGTGATCCGAATTGGATCCTTGAAAGTTATCAGAGTTTCTATGATTGTTTTAAACTATGTCAGACTCCAAAATCTTGTGAATAATGAGCCATCAGGAAGGACCTCTGGACAGTGGCAGTTGTAGCCAGCACGAAACAATGAGGACCCTTGATCAAAGCGCACTAACATTTTGCCCATGGAGACTACGCAGTGGCGCAAACTAGCCCATAAGGAGTCCAAATCAGAAAACAAAGGTCGTTTCTGATGTGCATCGCAGGATAAAAACCTCAGAGAAGGAAAAGCCCCGACACCCAGTCATGTGAAAAACAAGTAAAACTGTGGGAAATGAGCTAAAATCGACAGGCGGGTCCCGCACTCCAAAACCGGCAGAATATAGGAGGCATTTCGGGCGGTAAGTGAGTTTGTCAGAGGACCGAGCGATGCCATACATTGAATGACGCGTGTCCGGCGGATGAGAGAGAAAACCGCTCTCATCATGGACTAATGGTCAAGCAAGTCAACCGTGCAATAAAAGCGATGACCGTAGGATATGGAGGCCCCAGATCAAATGACGGAGATTGCACCCGATGGAGGACTGGATTTGACGGAAGAATAGGCTGAGGCATATGAAATTTGGGGATAACATGACCGATGAGCTAGCGGATGAATCATTTCGCGGCATAACCGAAATAACGACCGTTTAAGGAAGAGCTGGCACTCGGTTCGTAAGGAGACAAGTGGCCACCTCCTGTGAAACATTACACAGTGGCGATGACATAGAAGCAAGGAATTCCAGTGGACAGAGGCAAGTGATCCGAAGAGGCGGAAGAGGAAGCGAACAGTCAAGGGACAGATTGGCTTTAAGCCACGGACAGATAGAGGAGACAGAGGAGACAGTGAGACAAAAGAGCAAGAAGCAGAGAACAGAGAAGTCAAGCTGACCTGCAAAGCTAAGGCAGCATCGAACAGACAGAACCGAGAAGGCTTGAGAGGTTCAAGCAATCCTTGTGAGGATATCTGTCGAGAACTGAGTACCAAATTGGACATTTAGAGCAGTTTAGGTCAAGACTTGGTAAGGGGGAGTCTGTGTACTCTAAAGGCTTAGGGAATCCAAGTGCCACCCTACTAAGCATCATTTATTACAGGAGACTCAAATTGAGCTCCTCATTGTAAAAACCCTGCTTAAAGACACAATAAAAAAGGCCACCACTGAAATATGGACCAGGAGACGTAGTCCAGGAGGATTGGGTGAACTCCTTATTAATTTGTTGTGTTTTTGCATTTGCTTTCTGTGTTTCTCTTATTGTTTTCCAATGCCTATGTATTTCATAATCTTATCGATCTATTGCTTAAAATAACATAGGCACACCAGCACATGAGTCTGTAATACCTACATTAATTAACTGAGATCATACATAAGTGATTTTTAGATCAACAGTCCTTCTACCTCTTCTCCTTTCCTTTTTCTTAGACCATCTCTTGGTTCTCCCCCACTTCCCCTTGCACATGATCTCTATAGTTACTCATGCTATCTGATTCCAAATTCAGAACTTCATGGTCATATAAAAAAATCTTGATAAATAACGGTATCGACCTTATGAACTTACCTCTTAGTCCCTTCAGAAAATTTCACTCTACTAAAGTGTATGAAATTGTTGCCTCCACTACAAACCCGACAATGTATCCTTCCAACAAGCTTTAAAACCAAGAAACAATAGCATGAGAGGTTTTATTACTTTTGGCTTGGAGTTGGCGTACTTCCTTCGGTGCCCACTTCCTTGGTCCATCATGGTGATATGTCAGGTTATTTTCCTTTAATCATTGAATCTACCCTGTCAGGATATTTTGAAATTTCGCAAATAAGACTTCATGGAAATCGGTATACACATACTTTTGCAACCATTTCTATGTGCTATTCTTCATGTCCCTGATTTCCTTTGTTGCAAATTCATGCTCCCTCCGTTTAAGCCATAGGGTAATCTCCTTCTGGGTGGGTTTCCATGGCTTCCACATTCCTACAAGACCATCCCCTAACACAACCATCCGAGTCCTAACAACAGAACCATTTGTTGTCCCATGGGATTTTAACAAACCCAGGATTTTCTATGCAATGTCCAACAGAAACCCGCTCAGCATTGTCCCTTTCAGAAACACCCATGGAGTGGGTGCAGTCTCACCCGAGATGCTAATGGGTGACTATCGGAACCAGCATTCCGCAGTCTGATAGGATTGTTTATGACTTATGACACTAGACTCCCACCAAACATGGACTTCACCATTACCCTAACACTACACAACGTGTAGTGCTTTAAGCCCCTCAACTCACCAGACAACGCCCAAGTCAAAGGTGACAATGCACAAGAGGTCAAAGTAAGTTACACCTTTAGTCATCAATGGATATATCAATAATATGAGAGACTTATTCCTTTACAAACATGCATTCCATATATAAACATTAATAGCCTTATAAATATTCAGAGCATTGAACACATTTACACATATTTGAAACTATTAAAAACATTCAGGGCACATAAATCCAATATGTTATAAACAACATTGTACATTCAGATATCAACACAAAATATAGAGGGGGAAACTTAGCCTTCCATCATATTATATTATCATAAAGGAAACAAGTGTTATGCATTGCGATACAACCATGAGACCAGCAAGCTCACTAGCGTTTCTAATCTACACCATGTATAGAATAGGGAAAAACCTAATAGTGCACAACGTAGATATATATCCATGAACATTACAGCAAGGTTTCCTAGCAGCTTCAGACTCTAGTGTACATGCCTACGACCAGAGACATATAGACATAGACATCATAGAACCAAAAGTACTAATAGTCAATGACTCGGTACACCATTTTTCTAGACATGTTCCTCTGTTTTGTCCTTTCCTTCATCCAACCCATGTTATGTCTTCAAAATTCCTTCTTATCCTTGCCTAGAAGCCCTTTGAATCTTCTCGGCCCTATACCTGATAAGCCATTGGGATATTTGTTGATCCCATCTCTGAGTTGGCACGTGTGTATTAACGACCCTTTAAAATATCTTCCCATCGAATTGGTCCACTCAGCCATTCCTCCTTCACCTGCAAAAATATCTATAACCTTCTTCATGCCATGACATCCCTTATCAGCTTCATCCCTACTAATAAATCCTAACTATTGATATTTCCTTGTATGTGCCTCCTCTCCTTGGGCGCCACTACCTCCTTCCTGCGTGACATCCACCTGTACCGGGCCTTACCTCCCATGCCAATCGTATATTGTGCGCCATCCACACCTTTTGTGCTTCAAATTCCTCTTGCAGGGTAATCCACTCAAGGACAACAGAGATTGACTACTCGATCTGACAACGTCAATCACCAAATCATAGATTCAAGCTACATTACCAAGGGTGTGGCACAGTAGCGCAACAAACAACACATATTTGCAGGTTGACGTGGAGGTAATAGTCATCGAATTGGTCATGTGCGAGGTGTATTGAACTTACAAGGAGTCGTTGCAGGTTGTGCATGTGATGGTAGGACACAATTAAAAACAAAAAACAAAAAAATCCTTGTTATACTTCGAAGTGTCTCGGAAATGTGCAAAGGACCATGTGCTCAAGTGGTCACAAGGTGTTGAAGTTGGCACAGTGCAGGAGTTGGAAAACAACCGAGCCAATTGTCAGAGCATCCAGGGTTGACTGTAGGGAATTTTTCTGTAGGAACGGTGCCACATTGGGCATGATCGACGACATTGCAGGATGCAGTGACCAATAAGAGCCATTGGGCATGGGCCAACAGTTGCTGGTAGAGATGGTAGCAGTGAAAAGTGGTACAAAATATAGTACCAACAACCAACAAGATTGGTATAGGTCGACCCTCAGAGGGAGAGAGGGAGACCGTACTAATCAAGGGATTAGCAACAAAATTCATGGGTGCCTCAAAGGACCGAGACAGACACATAACCATGCTAAAAGGACTTAGCACAAGATCTAGGATAATGGAAAATTGTGTGACAGGGATGAGGTTAGTGCTCTGCAATGTTTTAGAGATAGGCTAAAACTGCAATAAGAGTTGTGGAACTAGTACCACACATGTAGTGAAGGGGATTGGATGTGTCAAATTCCACCTAAATTTAGGAGGATTTCTGCATGTGACAGGTTCGCAGCTTAGGTTTCAAATCAGGTAGCAGGACATGCTTCTGTGTCAAAGGGAGAAACTACAATAGATGTGAGAAGCTTGAGGATAGAAATGAGTTGTAAAGAATCCCTTCCTTGCTAAGAGGAAGTGTTGAAAATGTAGAGAGAAAGGTCTTTTGGATTATGCCTTAGCCAGTGAATACCTCGAGTTGTCCTCATCAGATATACTTTAGTTGTGGTGAGTTAATTTCCAGTTATAGGAATAATCATCACGAGCTCTTTGCGTAGAGTTGGAGCTTCAGTTAAGTAGAAGTCTTCATCAATTTGACTACAAGATTGGTTGGCAGATCAAGTTCAGTTAGAACAAGTTGGGTCTTTAGTCTGGATTGAAGGAAGAGTGAGTTAGATCTCCAGTGTTGATTGGAGAGAGTACGAGTTAACAACTCAGTGATGATTGGAAGGACAACGAGTAACACTCTCAGTTAACTTGATATTAGAGCTTGAGTTATATATTTGAACTAGCCTAATTTAGCATGGATCGAATCTATAAAATAAAGACGAAGTCACAAGGAAAATTACAAGTTCTATGCACAAAGGTTTGTGTGACAAGACAACTCATGAGTTTGTGAGAGAGAGCCTTAATTGTGGAGTGTAGGAATTGTGTCCTAAAGATTAGGAGCACAAATGCGCTAGTGTTTAGAAGATTTATTGTGCACAGATTTCAAGAGCTTGTTGCTAATATTTAGCAGGCCACAAGTGCGCAAGGTTGCTTTGTAATAGATTCAATTGCTCCAAAACATTCAATAAAATATCCACATCAAGCAAGCAGGTTTTCCCTGTTGGGTTCCTAAGAAAAGTGTATCCATTTGTGCTTGTGTTTTTATCTATGTGTTTTTATTCCATTGCATATGATTTCTAAGAAACTCTATATCTTAGTGAAAGTAAACTAGTTCCAGTTTTCAATTATTCATCTAAGTAGTTGCAAAGTTTAGTGGAAAAATAACACAAGGAACAATATTCTTCATTCATTATTGTTTCCAAATTTGGATGGCCTTAAGCTTTTGCAAATGTTTTCAGATAATGAGTCTCTAAAACTTGAGCCAAAAGAAAGGAGGCTCACTATAATTGTGAACAAGTACGATGTTGATTTGTAGGATTACCGCAAGGTCACCAAATAGTTAACTTGTTGAACAAACCCATTTGAAAAGTCATGATGTTGATGCAACTTCATGTACAATGGACTCATCTAGAGGAATGTGAGTGAGAGGAGGTGGATTTTCCTCCTTAGTGTCATCATTTGAAGAATAAACCATAATATGAAGAGAAGGTGACACGAATTCCAAAGATGGTTTGCATGCCAAAGAGAGCACAATTTTCAAATTAGGCTCATATGCCAAGAGATTTTCATCAAATTTAACATCTCTTCTAATGATTATTTCATTGGAATGAGGTTGAAGAAGTATATAACCTTTTACATCTTCAGAATATCCAACAAAAATACACTTTTCACTTTTAGGCTTAAAGCTTTCCTTTTTTCATCAAGAATGCGATCCCATGCTACACCACCAAAGATACAAAAGTGGCTTACATCTAACTTATTGTTAGTCCATTCTTCTTCTAGTGTTATATTGCTTAAATCTTTTGTGGGAGTGTGATTTATTATGTAATTTTCACAATTGATTACTTCCACCCAATAATGAAGACCTAATCCCTTAGATTGAATCATATAATTAGACATTTCCTTTAATATATGATTCTTTCTTTTAGCAACACCATTTTTCTGTGGTGTATATGGAACAATATGTTGCATTTGAATGCCCTATGCAATATAGTAAGTTGTGAATTTAATGTTTATATATTCACCTCCATTATATGTTCTTAACCTTTGTAGTTAATGTCCAAATTGGTTTTCTATAGGGGCCTTGTAGGCCAAGAACAAGTCAAAAACTTCACTCTCAAGTTTTAATAAATAAACCCAAGTGCATCTAGAGAAGTCATCATTGAAAGTTAAGAAGTACTTGAACCCAAAGAAGGAAGGAGAAGAAAATGGACCACATAAATCACTGCGAACAAGATGCAAAGGGGCTAAGGCATGACAAGAGACACATTTGTCAAAATTATCTCTATGATGCTTTTTTAGAACATAACCAACACAAACGCCATCTCTGCAAGAAACGATAGGAAGACTAGTCACCATATTTTGATTACATAGTTGTTGTAGTGAGTGATAGTTTAGATGACCAAATCACTCATGCAAATGTTTTCTCAAGTTATCAATATGAGAAACGAAAACTAAGGGAAAATATGACAACCCTAAGTTATCAAACTTGTCCAAATCGGTAATATCATCAACTATTTTAGTGGCAAGGACATATTTACGATATTTAAATACTTAATTACAAATTTGTGAGGTGAAAACTCTATTTCTTACTTCCACCTATATGAGTGGTCTGATATACTAATAGAAGGTTATAAGAAAGAGTTAGAACACATAATACATCAACAAAATGACCATTATGTACTTCAACTATTCCAGACCCTAAAACACTAAGAGATTTGTCATCATCAACAAATATTTGTTTTGTGTTACAATCACTAAGAAAAAAAATAATGGCTTTATCCTTATCCATATCGTAAGATGCTCTAGAATCAATAATTTATTCATCAAAATAAGAAGTAGAGGCTGCATTGAAGGAGAAAACAGAAGCATAAAGTATATTTCCATGAGAAGAAGAGTTAGAGTAAGAACATAAGCTCATGTTCTGCTTCTTCATTGCTACTTCCAAGGCCTCCATCTTTTTAAAGCATTTGGACTTGAGATAATCATCTTTCCCACGATAGTTTCAATGTCTGTTTGTCTTATTACTCTTTTATTTTTGTCCTTTATCACTAATGCAAGTAGTTGTTGGTTGGGAGGGTTTGGAACCCTTATTTTTCTTATTATTGCAAGTATGTTGATTCTTTGGATGATTCATTTTATCATTATGTTGGACCACGAAGGCCTTGTTAGATGTACTTGTAGTGTTAATCATTCCAATATGAAAGGGTTTGTCTTGTTCTCTAATCAGAGAGCCACAAAAATATTAAGAGAATGTTTCTAATAGGAAACTCCCAAAGATTCTCTAGTGTAATAAAATGTAGAACCAAGCTTTGAAATAATAATATATATGCAATGTTCCTCATCTAGATTAACTTGAAAATCTTTAAGCAAATGTCTAAGTGTTTTAAACATAGATAAGTAATATTCAATGTAAGAGAAATCATTAGGACTTAAAGTCATGATTTGATTTTCAAGCTAATGAGATCTAATCATGTTAGGTTCACCAAAAAAAAATGCAACTTTTTTCAAGTTTCATTCGAAGCATCGATTCCTTGAATATGAAATCATAAATAATGAGAAATGGATATTTCAATTAATACACATGTTTCATCAGTCCTATTATCCCATTTAAATTTCGTATCAACACAGTGAGGGCCTTTTCTTGTCCCAAGGCAATCTAGTACATCCTTTACTTCTTAATACATCCTCCATGTGGGATTTCCATGGGATGTAGTTGGTACTGGTAAGAAAAAGTTTAATTGGAGTGGAAATATTGAAATATGGAAATAATATGGTTTTAAAAGTTGACACTGACTCTCTAGATGGAAAGCTCCCGAAAAAATAGTTTGTCTAAAAAAACAGCATTGAAAATTAACTTCAGATGTGAAAGATATGCTTTTTTTCAAAAAAGACATTAACAATAAAAAAAAAGCCATGTGGCAGGTAGAAGTTGGCTCACATGTTAATGGATGTTGATAAAAAAATAAAAAATATTTTCACTCGCGAGCTTCGCCTATAAGTTCACTTTTACAAATAAACTAATTTATGAAGTGGCCATCTTTTATAAAACAAGAGAGAATCACTTTTACCATGAAGTTACTTTATAAATGAAAGTTGCATGCAAAAAATAAACTTAAAAAAGTTTAAAGCTATTTTATAGTGATTCACTTTTATATGGCAAGTGAAATACACTTTGCAATAAAGTTATGAAATGACTTAAGTTTTCATGAACTTTTTCGAAAAGTAAATTAAAAAAAAAAAAAAAAAGGATTTGAAATAAAGATCTCTGACTAAATAAAGTAACTTTTAACTAAGTGAACTAGTGCAAAAGACATAACAATAGTAGTCACAGAAGGCGGAGGTGCTATTGTGCTTGTGGTTGTTGTTGTTGTAGCTATGCCTTGAACTACTTGTTTTCCAGAAAATGCGTGTTCATCCAAATATAAACCACAGTTCATTTTTTTTTCAAAAACTCAACAACATTGGGGTTAGATCATGGTTAGCTTACCGAAAAATGCAAGTTTTCTCACTATTTTTGATTTGTTGAGATCGCACAAAGTGCTTAGAAAGCATATGTAATCAAGAAAAAACTTTCCACTCTATTTTTTATTTTCCAAGATCACACCAAATGTGGGGAAAAGAGCATACGCAAATCAAAAAGAGTAGCAAACGATGAACATAAATAAAAATTTGAAATATGAACTTTGTATTTTTTTTAAGGGTGTATTTGTACTACATACCTTCAGATCTTACGAAATATGTTGTGCCTTGGGAAAACACACACATTTTCAAATGAAAAGAAAGGTGTTCTACCATGAAAATAATGTTATGGACGCATTGGAATAATTTGTTAGGCTAAAAGAAGACAAAAATGATAGATCCTAGAAATGTGGTAGCATGAACTTCAAGATTTTGATCACCAACATGAGTAGTTCTTCAAATAGGCTCTAATACCATGTTAGGGTAAACAAGGTACTCCATACAAAATAAACACCTTCAATAACCACTCACACGACTAGATCAAAGATCACAACACCAATGCTTTTACGCAGTTAAAACCCTGTCAGAGGAAAACAGTCCATAGCCCTAGCTATAGTCATCAGTGCCAAGGGGAATATGAGCCATCAAATCACTCTATGTCTAGAACATATCATGATCATTGGATTACAATGCAACTAATGCATTCCAAAGAAACACACTTTAACCTAATAAGTACACTATACCAAGTTGAACTTAACTAATTCCTAAGTGTCTAAATATCCTAACAATTGGAGCATTGGCTATGTTATTGCCTCTATTTTTTTCAATATAGTGGACATCCCTGTTGACACAATTATATTGTTCTTCTACCAAGATGTTGAAGAACATCAAGGAATACCACAATATGTGTGATCCAAGGGATCCAAAAAATGCTCAAAAATAAAATTATTGAAATTATCCCAAAACAAACGTCAAGTCGTAGAGCTCATCGTTATAATTCCAGCGACGCTTAAATCACTTCAATCCGACACTACATGACAAAATTATGATGTTCTCAAGTTTCGGCCAAACAATAAAAAAGTCAACAGGAAGGATTGACTATGCAGGGTACAGAGGTTGACATGGTAGTCAATGGTTGGTGACGTGGCCCCGTGAAAGGCCAGCAAGTGGCCTCGATTTTCATGCCAAAACTTTATTGGCCCAAACCAACCTCTAACCTGTGTCACACAAAAATACGGAGTTGTCTATAACGCGACTTTTTGAAAGCCTTTCCGGCGGATTTTTCCGGTCGAAATCCGGCAAGAATTATTGCAATCGCAAGTTTGATAGCTAGTTTCTGCACAATGAAAGCGTCCCAGGGGTTTTTCAGGGTGCTGAATCCAAATATGCAGTTAAAAAACCATTTTAACTGCAAGAAATCAAGATTTGACTTCAATTTCTTCGCCGGATTCCGTCACCGGAATCTTCAAAAAGTCGCATTATAGACAACTCCCAAAAATACTTCCCAACCAATCGGGCTATCGTATTTCACGTTGTTATGTTTTCGGTGACTTTTATTTATTGTGCATCGACCGAGGAGTTGGGGGTATTAGGCGGGCTAACAAGTTCGCCCAACTGGCCCGACCCACAGTTATATGTTACAACGTGACCAACGACGGGGAGCGTGGCGAGCGCGTGGCCCATGGCCTGTGGCTCGTGGATATATGTGACCATACAACCGATCGAAAGGGAATAGTAAGGAACATGAGCCACGGTTCTATGTGGCATACCATGCGACCATGGCGGGGGCTAAAAGGGCAAGGCCAACAACCCCATTTAAAATTTTACATAATATGCGCCAAAATTACCGATTCTGTCAATTCGAACCCGTGACTTGTGGGAATATAATACAACGCCCCATCATTGGGACAAAAGTTGTTTTGTTGAAACTTTTTGCAGATCCAGAATGCTTTGTAGACGAGTTTGCAGACCCGAATTTGTAAAAGGGGTATTTTGCTTGTTTTAAAGCCCTTTTTAGGGCCACGAGAGCCTAGGCAAGGTTTTTTTAGAATTTCAGATAACATGGGAGCAATATATTTGCAACTTGAGGCTTGTATTTTAATGTAACGAGAAATTTAGCATCTTAATACAGCGGTCACCATTGGAATTTGAACCTGGAGATATAGCCCAAGATTGGTGAACTTCGTTATCAACTTGTGTTTCTCTTGTGTTGCATTTTCGTCCTCTTAACACTTTAAAATTTCTGCAAATTAACTTAAGTTTGTTTGTTTTCGAAATATCGATCTGTTGCACAAAGATACATAAACTAACTTGCAAATTGATCAATAAAATATTCACTTTTATTTTTGGATTAATTTGGTATCAGTGCATGGTTTTTGTGAAGGTCTGATAAATTTTTCAAGGTTTTTGAATGATTACAAGGTCTAGATTGAGAAGAGGAGAAGGAGCACTTGAAGAACCTAACCCTTAAGTTGGGTCAAGAAGACCACATACTCCACAATTCATGGCACATGGAGAAGGACAAGGACAAGAAGTGATGTTTGAGGATGCAAGAGCTTTCAGAAAAACTTTCTTTGATATGATTGAAATGGTGAAAGTGTTGTATAATGAAATAACAACACGGTTGCAAGGAGAAAGTTATAATAAGATGAAAGGTGATGATAGTGATGGGAGTACGCCTCCACCTCCTACTCCTCCTTCACCTCCTCCTTCAACCCCTTCTTCACCTTCTTTTTCACATAGACCAACTCCTCCAACATCTCCAAAAGGGCATGCTAAGTCTCATTTGATTAAGCTTTATGTCAAGTTTGAATTGCCAATGTATGACAGAGAATTAAATGTTAAAAAGTTGGAAAATTGGGTTCGTCAAATTGAAGTTTATTGAAGGATCCAAAAGATTGATGATGATGTCATAAAAATCCAACTTGCTTCTCCTCGATTGGGAAGTGCAACTCTTATTTGGTGGGAAGCTAGAACTCAAGAAGATTTTAAGAAAAGTGGTAAAATTATCTCTTCTTGGAATGATTTTATAGCTTCATTAAGGAAGCAAATTTATCCATTAGCTTACATGCAAAAATCAATAATGGATTGGAAAAAAATTAGACAAGCTAAAGGTCAAAGTATCCAAAGTTACACACAAGAATTTAGAAAGAGAGTTTTAATCTTGGGTGTTAATTTGACCTCACAGAAGACTCTTCTCAAATATATAGGTGGATTACATAGTTATTTGAGACATACTATACTTATGTTTAACCCCACATATCTAGATGAAGTATGTGTTCAGTTTAATCATTTATAATCAAGAGGCAAGAATGTTCCTCAAGAGTCAAGCAAGAAACCCTTTAAATCTGGAGGCAAGGGGAAAAGAAAAGCCAAAGAAAAGGAAAGAAGAATGTTACAGTTAAGAAAGAGGGAAAGAAACTCACCTACAAGCATTTCTCAAAAGATGGCCATGATGAAGACCATTGTTGAAAATTACATCCATAATTGAAACCAAAGAATTTTAATAACAAGGGGAAACAAAAGATTATTGCTACAACTCAACAAGATCTAGGATTGGATTTAGGTGATGAAACTAAAATCACGAGTATGGGAATGAAAGGTATAGTTTATAACGCAAGTACTAGTTCTTCTAGTAAGTTTGTTGAATCTCAAAATGATAAAGAAAGAAGTGAGCTTTTCCATATCAGGGTCATAACAAAGCATACAAAGGTTGATACACTTTTTTATAGTGGATCCCAAGTCAATCTCATTTTTTAAGCAATTGGCAAGAAACTTAACCGAGAGACAAAAACTCATGCAAAGCCTTACCCTTTGGGTTGGGTATGTAATGATGCAAAATTGCAAGTGACAAGAAGATGTAAGTTAAAATTTTCCATCACTGCTAATTTTATAAATGAGGTAGAGCTTGATTTTAACCACTTGACATTTTTGGGATTGTCTTAGGGAGTCCATATTTATATGACCAAAAATCCATGTTCTATCATCCTGAGAACACGTATCATATTTTCAAAGATGGAATTGAATATATTGTTAGAGCATATAGAAATAATATGAACTTATCTCTTGTTAGTGCAAGAAAAATTAAAAGGCTTGTGAATGCTAGTAAGAAATTTGTTTTGTTGATCATAAAAGCTAAATATCCTTCTGAAGCTTAAGATTTTTCAAGATGTGATTCTAAACTCATCACGATTTGGTTGAAGTTATTAATACTTATGACAACATGTTTTAGGAACCTGTAGTGTTGCCTCCAAAAAGAGGAATCCAACATGAGATTCAATTGCATTAGGATGCAACACTTCCAAATATTGGCATGTACAAATTATCAATCTTGGAGAATGAAAAGATCAAGAAACAAGCGCAAGATTTGCTTGATAAAGGGGTTATTACACCTAACACATATGCTTGTGGCTCTCCTATTTTTTTGGTTCTAAAGAAAGATGGACCTAGCACATGTGTGTGGATTTCTGATTTTTGAACAAGATCACGGTAAATAATCATTATCCTCTTCCCTACATTGATGATTTACTAGATCAGTTAAAAGATGTTGTTTAAGTTAGACTTGAGAAGCGGTTATCATTAGATAAGGATTGTTGAAGGTGATATTTGGAAAATTGCTTTTAAGACAAAACAAGGGTTGTTTGAATGGTTAGTAATGCCTTTTGGGCTTTGCAATGCGCTTTCTACATTCATGAGGGTTATGAATGATGTATTATGACCATTCCTCGATGATTTTGTCACAATCTACTTAGATTATATTTTGATTTTTAGTAAGAATCGTGAAGAGCGTGTCAAGCATGTAAGACAAGTTCAAGATGTCTTGAAAAAATAAAGTTGTATTTCAAGATGTCAAAATGTGAATTTGGAGAAACATCTTTCGTATATTTAGGTCATATTATAGGAGGTGGTGAATTAAGAATAGATCCCTCCAAAGTTGAAGTCATTGTGAATTGGCCTAAGCCCAATAATGTAACAAAAGTTAGGAGTTTTTTGGGAGCATCCCAATACTAAAGAAAGTTTATTGCTAGCTTCTCATCTATTGCAGCACCATTACATGCTTTGACAAATATGAAGCATGTATTCAATGGGGAGGAAACAACAAAAAGCCTTTGACACTTTGAAAGAGAAAATCAGTACAACCCCAGTTGTAGCACTTCCAAATCTCAAGCAACCATTTGAAATTCAAACTAATTCCAGTGAATATGCCATGGGGGCAGTGTTGATGCAACATGGTAAGCTAATATGTTATCATTCAAAGACCTTTTCCAATGCAGTAATTAACTATCCAAATTATGATAAAGAGTTGTGTGTTTTAGTTCAAAGTGTGAAGAAATGGAAGCATTGTTTGATGGGTAAAGAAGTGATTATTCATTATTACCATCAACCTTCGCAATATATTCAATCACAAACTAAGCTACAACAAGCTAAACATTTCAGATGAATGGGATCTCAACAGTAATTTCATTTGGTCATCAGGTGTAAGAAAAGTATTTACAACAAAGTTGCAGATATGTTGGCAAGACCTCTTGTTAATGCATCTGTCATTCTTAAGGATAATTCAATCATGCATGAAATTTATATTGAACAATATGCTCGAGATCCAGATTTTAAAGATGTTTATACAACTTTGAGTCAAGGAAATCATGTTGAAGAATTGGATTATCATGTTCATAATAAGTTGTTGTATCATCTTGGAAAGTTATGTGTTCCACGAGGTGAAAGGGTTAATGTCATAAGAGAAGCCCACACTTCTCTTGTTGCTAGTCACTTTGGCGTAGGCAAAACATTTAACACCCTCCTCACACATCTACCCAAGCAACCGGCCAACCAAGTTAAACATGGGACAAGAGGCCACTATGATATGATTCGACCTCCTAAGTCACGTTTAGGAAGTGGAACTGATGGAAACACACCATATAGACTTTCAACATCAACATTAGGACCCTCGAGAACCAATCCAACCTTTCTGCCAGCCAACCCCTGGGTCCCACTGAGATTTTGAACCACTTGACCTCTGGACGCTTCCATGATATGGGCATGCTAGCATCCAAGGACATTTGGACGCTCTCACATGCCTGCAAGCCAATGTCCAGGGACTATTTTGCATAGTGTTGTGCTAGTGTCCCCGAGATTTGAGCCACTTTTTCAGGCCCAGAGCCCAATTCACTGCCCAGAATAGAACGACATCTTCAAAAGAGTAAGATAATAGGGAAATGATAGTGTAGAAGAAATTACTTGAATAAGTCCTTGATTGGACCCCTACTAGCCATAACAAGTATTTCGTTAAACATATCACGAAGGTAATCTACAAGTGTAAATAACATATCTAAGCATAGGGGTCTCTAATTAGTTGAGAATCACTAAGAGACATTGATGTCTCAACACATTGGCTGCCATTGCATCCATTAGGTCATTGATACATTGTTCATTCATTTACAATTAAAAACATGATGAGAGCCATACATAGCTACTGTCATAAAACATATATATAACCAGCATAATAGCAGCAGAAATACCAATGAAATCACAACCATATAAATCACATATAAACCAGTGTAATACTCATAGAAATACAACGAGAAATAACCTCTTATTGATGATGCAAAATCCAAACTCGGGATGAGACTTCCATTTTCCACCCAAATGTAGAATGGCTAAACCAAATCTCTCTTCAGCCATTCACCCTCGTGCTATATTCCAAGCATGAATGTGAGATCTCATAGAACACATCAATCCAAAACCATCCAGGGCTTCTAGATGCCATCCACCTCAACCCATCAAGTAGTGATTCCACCTCATGGTCGGACATCACAAAAACCATCATCAGATTGGGCTCTATCCAAGCCTTCCATGTCTTCTCGAGCGTTTGTTCCAACCAAGGCTTCCAGGACTAGTAAATCAACCCACAGTTGCCACCGATCTTCCAAAGCGTTTGTCCAAACAGGTTCCAAGACTAATAACTCAACCCACCAAGGGCTTCTAGAGAATTTTTCCAACCAAGGCTTCTAGGACTAGTAACTCAATCAAGGTTGTTACAAGGCTTCTAGATTGTTTGTCCAACTAGGGCTTCTACGAAATAATAACTAAACCAAAGCTAAGGAAACATGAGAACTAACCAAAACAAAAAATGAAATAAACCCACAATATCCATGGCTATCCAAGGAATGGCAAGGCTAGGAAATCCACTATCAATCTAGACAATCCTCCATGCTAGTGACAGATCATGACCAAAATCCACATGCATATGCCATGCATTTCAAAACTAATGAGGAAAACATACATGCAACTCGGTACCCGCAAGCCAAATATGTTCTAGTTGTTGATCTTGATGTCCTCTTGCACTTTGCTGCTCTTCCTTTGCCTTCTTGCTCCAAAATCCAAGTGTGCCACGCTCTCCAAGAGTGCTCCAAGAAAACTCTATCTATCCAAGAGTATGAGAGAGAGAGAATAATGAGAGAGCTCCAAAATTGAACTGACCAAGCCTACCCATTGATCCTCATATGCCTTTTTATCAATGAGGCCTCTATTTTCTTCATTTTTTATTATTTTCCTTCAATTTCCTCCTCACATGCAAACTTTGACCTTTCACCTTCCTTTTCTCATAATTTCCATTATTTTCATAAATAAATGTGCCAAAAATGCCATTTTGCCTTTCCAAAGCCTTAGTCATTGCCTTTGCCAATTTCCTTAGCCATAATAATCAAATGAACACCCACTAGGATGTTTTCCCCACCATTCAGATTCAAATAAATGTCCCATCACTGTGGCCTTATATATTTTTACATGAATTTTTAACCAAGGTTGTTACAGAACCCTCCCCCTTGCGGGAACATCATCCTTGGTGTTCAATGACACCTATAACCAACAAGATTGTTGAAAATAAAACATACTTCCCATGGAGCTTTATAACACAGCTCGTTGCAATATTTACAATGACCATTTGCTAAAACATGACAAACATACCATTTACTGGAGCTTTATAACACAAATCATTACGGTATTTACAATCCACATATAGTTATACACATTTGTTGAAAATGAAACAAGATGATGGAGCTTAGTGGAAAGGAGTCGCCTTCACTAAGTGGGCCCGCAGGCTATTTTTGGCGCAAAGTCTATTTTTAGACATATGGATCATGGTCTATGAGTTGCAGGATGCTATTTGTGGATGATTGGTCGTGTTGGTAAAAATAGATGGACTTCTATTTTAGACATATGGGCAGTTTCTATTTTTAGACTGCCAGGCTAAAAATAGAACAGTCGAATATTATTAGCTCATAATAATATTTGGACTATAAACATTATCTTATCCTCTTGGAGCACTTCAATTCGAGCTACAGATGTGGCACATGTAGCTGTCAGAAGGAAATACGCTTTTCTTATGAGTCAGTTGAGCTATTGCATGGTGGACTTCAGTTAGAACTCACGTGGTTGAGTTTGGCGGAGTTGATTGAGGAGTTGATGGAGTTGTGTTCAGTTTGACTTGGTTAAACTAGTTGTATTCAGTCTAACTGCAGAATACACTAGTGATGAGTGATGTGAATTAATTATTAATTAATTCACTAATTATTAACTCATAAAGCAACTAAAGAATACATCAGTTAACTCAGTGCATGGACAGTTCAGTGGAGACAGGTGTTAGAGGTTGAGATTGTTATCAGTTGTGACTATAGTTGTGCATGAGATCTTGCACAATAAATGGGATTGAGTAATGCTAATGAGGATTGCGTGGTTCAACCAAGGAAATACGAGTTTGCTTCAGCCATTCATCATTATTCTCTTGCAGGATTGCGCAATGGAGGCAGGCAAACACTGGAGGAGATTTGAGCTGTGATTGATCAGATCTGAGCTAGCTTTGTGTGTAACAGGTGGAGATAGTACTGAGTACTTGTGAGGAGTATTGTACTATGTATTGTTACATGTTCTCAATCATTATAATATACAGATAGTTTGGGGTTTTCAGTTGTATGCTTTCCCCGAGTTACATACTGTGTTAATGTGTGCATGCGATTGATGTTTCATTGTTTTTAATGCTGCTAAATTGATGATCAACATAGAGGAGGTTATGTATTGTGCATGTATTCCACAATAGTGTATAATCGGGATAATATCTGTAATTAAGTGTCAAATTATTCAAAATTTCTACATGGTATCAGAGCTGTTGATCATCAGATCTATTATTCAGAAAGTGTTTACATTTTATTTCTTTAGGCAGAGTCTGTAATCGAGCCAGGTAGCCTCTGGATTCATCCTTCCTTTGGAAGGTGAGGTATCCGGTAAAAGCCCATACAGTCAATCTCTGTACGAGAAATACTTTGTTCTCATGAATTTTAGATCAGAGGCGGTTGAGTTTTGAGCTGGTGGAATTCGAATTTGCAGCAGTGTTTTCTTGGTATCAAAGTTAAAATGTCTTTCAACGGATTGCGATTGGAGTATGCTCTTGAGGGCAGCTCGAATTATATTGCATGGAAAGACAGGATAGAGGCGGTGTTAGATGACAATGGGTTGAAGGATTTCATAGATGCTGAAGTCCCAAAACCTACTGATGTTGCTGAAGCTGTGGCTTGGCAAAAGAAGACAACAAAGTGTCGAAGGATTCTGTTGGAGGGCATGAAGGATCACATTGTATCCAGCCTGCATGGAAAGGCTTCTCCATACTTGATGTGGAAAGGGTTGACAGATCTATTCCAAAGCAAGAGCGACTAGAGGAAGTTGGCGCTCAAGGATAAACTCAGAAACATTAAGTGTGAGAATGGAGACAATATGCCCAGGTATCTCACAAAGTTCACCCAGTGTCGGGATGAGCTGGGAAGTGTGGGGGTGACTGTCGATGATGAGGACTTGGTGAGCTTGGCTCTCCTTGCTCTTCCGAAGAGTTGGAATTCCTATCAGGACTCTGTCAATGGTCGGGAGAAATTGCCAGGATGGGAGAGACTTTGGTTGGATCTTGTGCAAGAGGAGATCAGGCGGAATACGAGGGACGGATCTTCATCAAAGGCATCTGATGAAGAAAATTGCGCTTTGGCTGCCAAAGAAAAGAAGGGGAAGGAGAAGGGTTCTCTTTCTGAATCCAGTTCTTCCAATGATGGGAAGAAGGTTGACAAATCGAAAGTGCGATGCTTTCGTTGTCATGAGTTGGGCCATTATGCTACTAATTGCCCAAAAAAGAAATCCAAGAAGGGATCCAGGGAAGGATCTGAAGGTGAGGCACTTTCTTCACAGTTTGAGTTGGATTTCACACTCTTCGCATGCATGGTTTCATCCATGGTGGGAATTGGTTGGTTTCTTGACAGTGGAGCTTCTTTCCACATGACCGGTGACAAGAGTTTGTTCAGTACTTTGGAGGAGAAAGATCTCCAGATACTCATAGCGATGGGTAATGATGAGAAGTATAATGTCTCAGGTGTAGGCACAGTATTTTTAAGAGGGAGCATAGAGTTCGCCTTACCTTGACTGATGTCAATTATGTACCAGGACTGAGGAGAAACTTGGTGTCGATCGCAATGCTGGAGGACAAAGGCTGTGATGTAGTCTTCAGTAAGGGAAAGGTTTTCCTTAGACACATCATCACTAGACAGGTGAAGTAGATTGGTTCACGGGTCAAGAACCTGTATGCTCTTGAGGTTCAAGATGCATGCAAAGCCTTGAGCAGCGAGGCAACTGATGGAGACTTGGTGGTTGAGAGGGAGCGTATATTACCTCTCAACATGCATAGCCAGAAGAAGTCTCAGACGATTGTGGAGGAGCCACGATTGGTGCAACGGCTTCATGAGGTTGTGGAGCAGCCACAACAAGGGAAGCTGAGAGGAGATCGAGTAGAGACATCTACTCATGCAGAGACCTCCAGTAGGGGGAAACTCCGAGCCAGGTGGGCCGAGGGATTGCATGCAGCCATACCTCCAGGTAGGAGGTGGGGTGATGTGGATTGATCGTCCCAAGGAGGAGGGGCAGGATCCTTGAGGTACCCAACCTCTTGGATGAGACCTTGCTATGGGAGCCCCGATGTGGAGTAGCAGGAATTTACTGATTGGGTAGAGACAGATGCGGATGGAGCGGCAGAGAGAGTGACAGTGTAGGGAATCCCAGGACAGTTCATAGCTAGCAGGTTGCAGCAATGCGAGAGGCACAAGTGTTTTGCGCAGTGCTAGGTGGCACAGAGAAGTGTGCAATGGTGCGAGATGCATGGAGATGTTGCAGTAGCACAGATGTCAGAGAGGGAGCACTTGTCAGCAGCAGGTAGAGCTTCAGCATCAGAGTATGTTCCTAGCCCAACAAAGTGGTCAGTTGGGAGTGTTTTTATTCCAAGTGTTGTTGGAGCAAGTGGACCGGGCAAATGTGTTGCATGCAAAACATTCCAGAGTTGCAAGATAGGGGTTGCAGATAATCCATATCTTGTTGAGAGGGAGTGTTGAAAATGCAACAAGATGATGGAGCTTAGTGGAAAGGAGTCGCCTTCACTAAGTGGGCCCGCAGGCTATTTTTGGCGCAAAGTCTATTTTTAGACTATGTCTATTTTTAGACATATGGATCATGGTCTATGAGTTGCAGGATGCTATTTGTGGATGATTGGTCATATTGGTAAAAATAGATGGACTTCTATTTTTAGACATATGGGCGGTTTTTATTTTTAGACTGCCAGGCTAAAGATAGAACAGTCGAATATTATTAGCTCATAATAATATTTGGACTATAAACATTATCTTATCCTCTTGGAGCACTTCAGTTCGAGCTACAGATGTGGCACATGTAGCTGTCAGAAGGAAATATGATTTTCTTATGAGTCAGTTAAGCTATTGCATGGTGGACTTCAGTTAGAACTCATGTGGTTGAGTTTGGTGGAGTTGATGGAGTTGTGTTCAGTTTGACTTGGTTAAACTAGTTGTATTCAGTCTAACTGCAGAATACACTAGTGATGAGTGATGTGAATTAATTATTAATTAATTCACTAATTATTAACTCATAAAGCAACTAAATAATACATCAGTTAACTCAGTGCATGGACAGTTTAGTGGAGACAGGTGTTAGAGGTTGAGATTGATATCAGTTGTGACTATAGTTGTGCATGAGATCTTGCACAATCAATGGGATTGAGTAATGCCAATGAGGATTGCGTGGTTCAGCCAAGGAAATAAGAGTTTGCTTCAGCCATTCATCATTATTCTCTTGCAGGATTGCGCAGTGGAGGCAGGCAAATAGTGGAGGAGATTTAAGCTGTGATTGATCAGATCTGAGCTAGTTTTGTGTGTAACAGGTGGAGATAGTACTGAGTACTTGTGAGGAGTATTGTATTATGTATCGTTACATGTTCTCAATCATTATAATATATATATAGTGTGGGGTTTTCAGCTGTATGCTTTCCCCGGGTTACATACTGTGTTAATGTGTGCATGCGATTGATGTTTCATTGTTTTTAATGCTGCTAAATTGATGATCAACGTAGAGGAGGTTATGTATTGTGCATGTATTCCGCAATAGTGTATAATCAGGATAATCTCTGTGAATAAGTGTCAAATTATTCAAAATTTCTACAACATTTGCTTCAACTAGAAAATAACCATACTGTCTATGGAGCTTTATAAACTATCTCGATACACTATTTACAATAATGTACACATATATACATTTTCTTGACCAGCAAATAAAAGGATATGATGCCCATATCAATCAACAAGGGAATCCAGAGGCTCACACCTCCACCCTTAAAGTAGTACCAGGATTCACCTTCTTCCCATGAAGTCCATAATCCACTGTCAAAGTCAAATCTGCATCGAATGTCCAACGCTATAATCCGGCACCACTTGTCATCTCATTGAACAATTATTGGCTCATTGTTCCAAGACACACTCCCAATGTGCATCTGATTCCATCTAGTAATGCTAATGACCAAAACCAATATATCCTCGACCTTCCCTTCTCTGCTACATAGTCCCTCAGGCAATCTGGTCACCCCCTTCCATGCAGTCACACACCTTCCAAGTTTCACTGGCACCCCCATCCGGGTAGTCTATCCCATGGCAAGGATTCCTCGCATCGAAAGATACAAAAACTAAGGCATATCCCTACCTTAAAACCATCATAACGGTCATAGCATGATCATGGAAATCAATGGACATTATTGGGTACCAGTGTCCCATAATGGACCTACTCCTGAGGTGCTTTACCAACATACTGTTTCCTGTTCTAATTTCTTTTGTTGTTGTTGCTAATTCTTGTAGTCAATTTCAACCACCCAACTGGGCCTTTCATGGTTTCCTGTGCTAAGCACATAATTTCCATTAGATTCAAAATAAATTGAAATAAATTCACATCATACCTCATTGGTGGCCTGTCAATAAGGTACACTTGCAATTCTGTTCGCTTCTTGTCACAACAAGTCAGACTAACATCTTTGACCAAATCATCATGTATAAACATATCACATCAAGTTAGCTCAAAACAAAACCATTATAGATCAAATCATAAATCACATGTAACCATCATAAACATGAAGCATAGATCATATGTAATCATCATAGACTAGAATCATAAATCTCATGCATAATAAAACTGAAATAAAATACGGATACTTATTATTTAATTAATCCTTATCTTCTACCTTTGTCCTTATTCCTTATGCACAACGAATCGGTTTCCATATCCGACAAACACCCAGTGCTTTCTCCTCAACCATGTGCACATACACATAGTGTGCATCACACACATACAACCATACATGACATACAACACCATGCAGTACATGCACCTACACCTAACATACCACACATACACCTACAACCAGTGTACAACACAACACAATACATGCGCTACACCTGGTGTACACCACCACACAAGACATACACCAATACCCAGTGTACAACACAACACATACGTACACCTACGCCTGATGCACAACACAACACATACATACACCTACACCCGATGTATAACACAACACATACGTACACCTACACCCAATGTACAACACAATACATCCATCTATACCTGATGTATAATGCCACACAATACATGTACCTACACCTAGTGTACAACACAACACAATACATCTATACTTGATGTACAACACCACACAATGCATATACCTACACATGGTGTAAAACACGACACAATACATGTACTACACAGAATACAACACAATGAGCATACATGCCACGATACCACAACTACACAATGCACATACATAGTACTGTGTGTACACAACACAACATGTACGACATGCACATAATACCACATGTACACCAGTACCACATGTATAACATGTACACAGTACCACCTATACACAACACCACCTGCACAACGTGTACAGAACATCACAGGTACACGACACCACTTGCACAACAATGCCACGTGTACATCATACCCACCTATACAATGTGTACACAACGCCAGACTTACACGACACCACATGCACGACATGTACACATCACCATATGCACGACATATACACAACACCACTTGCACACAACACCACCTGCACACAACACCATATGTACAACATGTACACGACACCACATGCTTGCAATAGCACTTGTACAATCATGCACACAACACAATATGTACATAGCACCATATGTACAACATGCACACAACACCATATGTACAACATGCACACAACACCATATGTACATAGCATTGCATATATAACATGTACATAGCACCCTATGTACACAACGTTGCACATCCAACATGTGCACAACACCATATGCACACAACACTGCATATCCATCATGCGCAGAGTACAATATGTACACATCACCGCATATCCAACATGTACATAGCACCATCTATACCTAGCACTGCATATGCAACATTCGCACAACACTATATGTACCACCTTGTACATAACATTGCATAAACAACATGTACACACATTATATATGCATAACACCGCATGCACACAACATCATAGATGCAACATGTACAACTTATACATCATATGCACAACAATAGTACCACACATCCAAAACCACATTGTCTCTACCAAGAAACCTTGCTTCTAGTTTCTCTCCTTCATCCATGCTTATCCTAGCATGCCACAGACCACACAAATTTCATTTCGTCGATGTATCCCACGGTATAGACTGTCCATAGAATAGACATAATATAATCACATAATATCAACTCATAACCACATGATACTAACCTCATAGATTTGTCAAGGCTACTCCTCCCAATTAATTCCTTGTAAGACCAGGGACCTCTTCATGCCATTCACCTACATAAGCAATCATTCTTCCACAAGAATGATCCTTGATGACCCTATCAGATAGTGAAATATATACATGGATACATACATACATATACATAAACATTAGCATAAACAATCATGATCTTGTCAGACAACGATATGAATACATACACCTACATACATATAAGCATCAACATAAAATAATAATGATCTAGTTAGTCAACGACATACATACATACTTATCTACATATAAACATTGGCATAAAATAATCATGATCCATGATGACCCTGTCAGACATGACATACATGTATACACATATAGACGTCAGCATAATCATGACCACAACATAATTACTAGATATCATAAGGTCAAGGTTAAGAGAACTCCCTTTATACATGCACACCATGCACAACATTGAGAACAATCATTCCCAACATAGCCAAGGCATGTGACGCCTCAAATCCATTCACCTTATCCTTTCTTGATTACCCTTCCCACGACTATCCTACCATCGTCTATTTACACCAATGGACTAACCCAATCTAACTTATTGTCATACTCTTGCCTTCAACTGCCCTTATACATGTACTAAGATTCATCTTGGCCTTACATCACCTGTGGGGTTTCATTCAGCTCTCCCCGGGCTCCATTAACTTTCCTCTTTCCCAACCAATTCCCAAGACTCAAAACTTAAAAAGCAAGCACAAGGGACCAACATGAAGAAAACCATGAAAATCAATAACAATACGACACCACAAACAAAGTGGCATGATCATGCACTAGACATAACAAAACTACAAATTGAGTGCAAGAAAATCACAAAAGACCAAAAGCACAAGACTAACAACAGACACCGTGACTCAATCCCCATGATTCCCAGTGCTTCGGATGTAGAAATTCTCACTGTACATCACCTAATAATGCAATATACTAAAGCAAAATACAAGATATACTTCTACAACAAACTTTGTGAAATCTTAATCGAATAGAGCAAGATCAATGAGAACACATATAACTGAGATTGAGAAATCAATCACACATAACACAGAAGAAATATCCCGGGGAAAGCGTCAGCCTAAAACCCCAATCTCTATATTATCATACAAGTGGAAATATAATCAAGTTACAAAAAGAATCAGCTCTCAAGCTATCCTGCTCTCTCTGCAATCAAACAATATTGCTCATAGAAAGTCAAAGGCTCTCACAACCTTCTCCTCTGCCATCCAAGCCTCCTATTTCCTTGTGCAGTTTTTCTTGGGATCCAGTGCTTCCACTTGTGTGAATTCCCAACTCACACTACTCACCTAGCTCAGAAATAACTACACAAACCTGAAGGAGATAATTCCTTCTACATGGATGAGTTTCCTATATAGGAAAAATCCTCCAACTGATAGTACATTGTCCCTTCCTTTGATCTCAATTGGGTCTCTGACTAAATTGACATGCATGTTACACAGTTAATTGTCACTATCATCATCTTAGTCCCTCTGTTGTCTCATGTATCAAATAAACATGTTCATGTCTTCCCATTGATGTAAGAAGATTAAGCAAATGCTCTATGATGCTGCAAGTTGACCCTTATTCCATAAGTTTCTGCCTCGTCATGATTAAGCCCTTAATATACGCGACGATCCCCTGTCCTAAACAATCTCATCATGACACTGTCGCAGGTGTACATCTGTTTCCCGCGACGGTCGAATTTTTGGGCCCGGCGCGAGTCCCTCAGCTATTTATCACGACGATGGGTTTGCATGCATTGCCTCCTAGCGATGTCGTCGCTGAGATTTAGTTCACGGTTAGCAACAATCCAGATTGGGCGAATTTGTTCCAACAGTCGGCCTTCTGGATGTCTCTAGACCTGGTTGTTGAGTCAGTTTGGGTTGCCTTTCCTCCTCTGGGAAGGTGGTTCCGTTTTTTGCAACATTCTTTGAGGATAAGCTCCCTCTCCCTCGTTTCATGGAGACTCCTCCTATAAAATCACTCACCATTGCTATGATCTGCTAATTCTTGAGTTCTTTTGGTTGGACAGTGCTGCTAGTTCTTTTGAGTTTGGTAAATAGCTTTGGTGTGAGTGTGACAAGTGTGGGATTGCTAATAGTTTTGTGAGAGGTTGTGGAATGCCTCAACCTTGTATTAAAGTTTGTGAGTGACAGAGAGATATTGTCTATTTGGGAGACCCATTCTTGAGAGTGAATGCTTGAAGAAACATATTGGCTGGACCCTCCGAGAAGGCTTGCGATGTCAAGACTTGGTTGTAAGCTTTGCTCTTGCTTCATTATTAATACAATCAATAATGATTTCCTATATCTGGTGTACAAATTACTCTATAGCTTATGATTTCTTGACTTTATAAGTAAATAGATCATTGTTGTTCTCGGTTACGTGCTCTATTGTTTTCTTGTGCTGTTTCAGGTTGATTGCTCATTCAGGAGAAAGAAACGGAAGGTGGAACAGCGCAACAAAACTTCATCAACCATCGGTTTGAGGTAGGCCTCCAACGATGAATATTTAAGGGAATCAATTGTTGTTTTGTCTTTGTTGTGACTAGACCCACTCTAGGGCTAGAGGGGTTGCCTCTATCTGCAGAGGGAACACTTTCCTACTTCACAAGTTGGCGACTCCACTGGGGAGTCCTTTGTATGTTTTTTCTCTTGTTTGCTTTTGTTTGGTTTTGATTTAGTGTCTCTTGAATTTTGGGGTTAAACCATCAGTCTTTTGAGTTACCTGGGTCAATCTGGGAAATCCCTTTACTGTCTGGAAGAATAGTCTGGTCTTTGTTTGGGATTTTTCATTCGTTTTCCATTATTTTTTAGCTCATCACTAAAAAAAACTTAACAGTCGCGCCGACGTTGCCATGTCTCTGTTTTGTAAATCTATGCGTCGTTGAATCCTGTCGTACAGTCGCAATGATTCCTGAAATCGGCACATCGTGGAAGAGACGTGTACTCTCGTGACGACGTCGCTCTGTTGCTGCATCTATTGGCTGATCGTCACTAGTTGCTGGTTTTATACCCGCGATGATTCATGTAGAGTTTTTTTTCTCAACTCTGCCTCCTGAACCTACTAGTATTGTTTATCCCCTGCTATCTTCCTCTTGCCCATTAGTTTGTTGGTTAACGGTACGGTCTCTTTGGTTTCATTGAGTGAATCTTGTGTTTTTTGGCTTTGTGACCTATCTCTTTCAAGTTTTTGTCCTGGTTGCTTGTCTACCCAAGATTCATTCACGACCGTCTTATTGACTTGCTTGAGGCTTTTTCATTGCTTGTTTTTGTTGGTTGATGTTTAGTGTCGATTATTGAACCAATTTTTGATGTTGATTCGATTTCTTCACTACCAAGCATAGATTACAATTGTTTGGATCAATCAATTCATGCTTGCTTCTTTGTCTCTTTAAATTCAAAACAATAAAAATCAAAAGGTTTCATTCATTTAGTATATGAAATTGAAAGTACATTTGCATTTCGAATTTTCATGTTTAAGAAATTGGAAAGCAAACTTTAAATCTATCATTAGTAGTATCGATGCACTGTAGGATTGGTGTGTTTATGCATTGTGTTTCTTAGTGCTTGCATTTGTGTGTCTTGGTTTTGTCCTGGTTTGGGAATGAACTCTCTACCTTTCTATAAGTAGGTGTTCATCGAAATGAAAGATGTTTTACTCATTCTAGTTGCATCCTAGGGTTTTGATATACATACGGTAAGGCCTGGAAATTGAAACCTAATTCAAGATCAACTCTAAAATGAACTGAATGAACTTAACAACGCATTGGAACTTAACGCACATTATTTAGAGGTCTAGGCTAGAGACGTGCTCCGACGTCGTTAAACCTAGTCACTATTGTTTTCACTTAAGGTTGGGTGATTCCTCCTTCTGTGACTCAATAGCTGCTAGTACAGACTTGTGCTCCCAGTATTTTCGAGCATATATCGGGAGACCCCACTAGGTTATCATCCTACGTCCATAGGAAGTCATGTCTGCCGCCTTGCAAACCGTAACGCACCGAACACAACATTCGGGAAGATTGGCTGCCGTACGGAAAGTCCTTGGATTTCATATGATTGCCGAGGTGTATATGCAGTTTTACAAGTTGTTTGGTAAACCTTTTTCCTAGCTCTCTAGAGTAGTCATTTTCGTTCCTTTTCGGAATCCTTAAAAGAAAAGGTCCATCTGAGCACTTTTCCTTTCAGGCTCATTAAATATTCGAAGGCGACTAGAGTCATTTTTTTGTCCTTTTCTCGACTCTTTAAAGATGAAAAGGTCAAGTTCTGTTCCTGTGTCTTAAAATTTATTCGGCCACATTCACATTTACCTTGTTAGATCTTGTTTGAATTTTAGTTTGCGTAGGGTTGTTTTCCTTACTCGTTTGTTTTTCCCTGGGGATTTTGAGTTAAATCATCCTGGCGGAATCACCGATCCCGTCTCTCGTAGCGAGTGACCAAGGTTCCCCATCTTTTGTCGCTTCTGAGGTACCGGTTGTTAGTGATACTCTTCCTATCATTCTGAGTATCCAACCGCTTAACTCTCGCACTCCGGAAGAAGAGTTTTACAATATTCATTGGAACCCCATTTGGGAGCCTTCTGAAGAATACTTTCCCGTTACTCCTTCTGGTGTTTCGGTCCCGATGTCTTCCTCTGACATGGATGAGACGAACGTCGTCCCGCATGAAGAGACCATTATGGAAAGTGGTGAAATCCCTATACCTACGGAAACTTCACCCTTTCCTGTCACCCCTCTTGGTATCACGTTGCCTTTACGCTATTATGCTTTGGCTGATATCATGAGTTCTGGATCTCCCCTTACGAATTCCATGTGGTCTCGTACCGTCACTCTGACCTCAAGACCTTTTACGCCTCAGATTCACAATGTTACTGTCACATCTATCCCGACTATTCTGACTGTTTGTGTGGCTTCTTCAGCCCCCGTTGTCAATGTCGTCACTGCATCTTCAGTCGTGACCACTGTTGCCGGACCTTCAAGGGGTCCTACAAACGGTGGTCCGTCGGCATCAGCATCTGGAGTTGTCAATCCCACCCATAGTGCCCCACCTTCTTCTGGTTCCATTCCAGCAAGGGGGGCATATGATTAGTATTTGCAAGCTCTTCAAAATCCGGATCCGCAGAATCCATTTCATTATTATGATTTTCGAGGAGCCCATATTTATCACCCTGGACCCGTAGCATCTCAACCTGCAGTTGAGGTTTCGGTTCCATTATCTATTGCTTGGGGCCCCACCAGTTATCATGGTAGCCAAGCATAACCTTAAAATTTTCAAAGTCCACCCTATCAAGGTCAGCCATCTCATAGATAGCCATACTATGGGCAACCTTATCCAGGGCAACCTGTTGGCCCACAAGGACAACCCTTTCAGGGACAACCTTCAGCCTTCAGTGGTTCCTCTTTTACTTACTTCGGGAAACCTTATGGCAACCCAGGACAACCTTACATCCAACAAGGCCAACCTGGTGCCCAGCAAGGTCTGCCCCGTGGACAAGTAGGTCAGCCTCAAATCTAGTAAGGCCAACCCATTGTCCAGCCTGGTCCACCTTCTGGACAATTTGGTCGGCCTCAAATCCAGCAAGGCCAACCAATTGTTCAGCCTGCTCAACCATCTGGTCAGACAGGTCAGCGTTTAGTTCCGTAAGGTCAACCCATTATCCTACCAACTCAACCTTCTGGGAAAATGGGTCAACCTCAGTCTCAACTGGGCCAACCTTCTAGCCAGATGGGTCAACCTTAGTTTTTGCAAGGACATCCGTCTGGACCCGCTCAATCGAGCGCTCAAACGCTCATTGCTTCTCAAGCTCCACCCGATTTTCAGACCCAGTCTAGGCTCCAGACCCAATCCGGTCTTCAAACTCAAGTTGGTTTCCAAACCCAACCTGCTTATCAAATGCAGCCTAGTCCCCAAGCACAGTTTGGAGCCCAACCGCCATATGGTTTCCAGCAGCCCCAAGGGCAAACACAAATTGCCCCATACCAAAATTATCAACAACCACGGGTTAACCCTTATTAAAATTTTCAACAACCATACATTGCTCCTGTTGGTCAGGTTGGTAATCAATGGACTGTTGGTTGTCAAAACCAAGGTCAACCATCCAGTTACAGTTATAATCCCTATGGACAAGATCCCCACGGACAAAACCCTTATGGGCCAAATCTGTCCGGGCAAAATCAATGGGAGCAACCGGGAACTGGATGGAATTCTAATGTTGTTTCTTACACGCGGCCTTAGATGTTCTTCAACCCTCAATTACCCTTTTTGGCGATGTTGGAATTGCCAGATGTGTCCAAAATAACAAATGATCCTATTCTTCATAATCCGTATTGGCCACCGGTTCCAACTAAGATTCTCGGTGATTGTCCCAAATTCGACGGTAAGGCTGGAGAAGATCCCCAAGCTCATGTCATGACCTATCACCTATGGTGTTCATCGAATTCATGGCTTGATGATTCAATCCGGCTCCGTCTGTTCTAATGGACTCTCACTGGCTTGGCCACAAAACGGTATATTGAGCTAGCTCGCGGAACCTTTAAGGACTTTAACTCGCTTGCTATGGCATTTTTAACTCATTTTCAGTTGTCGATTCGATATGAAACGGGCACGCCTCTCGTGACATCCTTGAAACAGGACACATCCATGCACATCTCCGATCATATCCATGAATGGAGAAGGCGTCGCCGTTTAATTAAGTTTTGGATCCTCAATCAGCTCCTGACCGACTGGATTACAACCTCATTCGTCGATCCGATAGCCCGGGACATTGCTATGGGGGCATGTGTAACTGAAGAGCAGGCTATTGTGCGTGCTCAGTATCTTGACTTGGTTTACTCCTAGTCCGGTACGCTATATGATTATTTGCCTGATGCTTCACGACCCAGAACTTCCAAAGCTCCGTCAACGCCATCGGTTGATGGTGTCATTGGTTCCGTTAACGCATCCTCCAGAAAATCTTCCGTGAACCCTGCGAAGCAAAAGTATAATGCTCCAAATGAAAATGCTTCTCAGGCTTCACCCAATTCTGGTAAAACTTCTGAAGTTAACGTCGTCCAGTCCACCGCGGCAGACAAAACTTCGAAAGGTAAGAAGAAAGGAAAAAGAAAGAATAAAGTTGATCAACCAAAGCAGGATCCCCCTAAGCCTCCGGCCAAGGAAGGTGCCAAACACAATCCTAAGTATCCTTGTCTCATTTGTGATGAGGATCACTACACTAAAGACTGCCCCAGGCGGTTTGAAGTTAGTCGTTTGCTAAAAGGTGCCCCCGGGACTCCTGCTGTGCTCAAAAAACCTTTTCCCTCGCAGCAGACTCAAATGGTGGCTGATCCATCTCAATCCTCTTCCACCTTCGGCTCTCAAGTCTTTATGGCTGGGATGATTCCCATCCATATCAGTACACGGTCAAAAGAATATCCTTCGCCCACCAGGAAGGAAACTGAGGTCCCCTCCAGTACTCCTTTGTCCAGTACTGGTCCACTCCATATCGGGCGACCTAATACTAAGTTAGTCATCCGACCCCTTCCTAAAGGAGTGCTCCGGAAGTCTTCCTACAACCATAATGCTCATACTGTATAGCACTACAGCATCATTAAGGACTTAGCTCAAGCTCCTTTGGCTATGTCCGCGCTGGAATTCCTCCAGAGCTGTCCCTCCCAGAGGAAGTCTCTACTATCATCCATCAGTGGCATCGACCCGGCTCACTCGGATTTGATCACTTTTGACCTGGATAATCATGTACCGAGACTGCCTCACCAAATCGCCTTCCTTATTCAAGTCATCATCAATTCTGAGAATATTCACCGCACTGTTATTGATGAAGGCGCTTCTACTTGCATCATGTCTGTTGCTTGTTGGAAGGCTATTGGTTCTCCAACGCTGAGTCAGTCTCCCAATACCTTGGAAGCCTTCGACGGGAGATATTCCCATCCTTATGGTATCCTCCAGCGTCTACCTATTACCATGGAAGGGAAGACAGTTGAAGTTGAGGTCGAAGTTATCGATGCGAATTTAACTTACAACCTCCTCTTAGGACGAAGCTAGACATATGCCATGCGAGCCGTGGCTTCATCTCTATTTCGTGTTCTTCATTTTCCCCATCAAGGGAAAATTGTCATGGTAGACCAGTTGTCCTTCTTCGCTTCTTCCTCTTCCGATGGCAACGTGCCTTTTGTGGAGCATACCTTCGTTCCGTATGAGAGTGTGGGTGCTGGACTTTTTAAAGATCATGCCCTTATGGGTGTTTTTTCACTCCCACCTCCCAACATCACTCCTATCAATATGATTTTTGTTCGTCTTAATCCTTGGGTCCTTTCTCCCGTTGATCAGGTAGAATATGGGGTGATGTCATGTCGTTGAGTCCTGCCGAGCTCAACTATGTTGAGATTGTTTCTACATCGACTTCATCTTCTAAACCTGCTCCTTCGAGCAAGTCTCTCGACACGTATATACAATCCCCCTGGCTCGGAGATAGCACTTCTTCGGACCCCTTGGAGGAAATATTTCCTTCTGATGAAGCGATTATCGAGACTATGTCTTTCGAGGAACCTCCTTGGTCTGATCATCACCATCGTTCCTCGTTTCTCCCTAGCCACAGGACTATGATTACTTGTCTTGAGAAGTTTGCTTCCTGTATCCCTTCCCAACCCCTTCAGACACCTATTCAAATCCATCAAGTTTTCTCTGAAGGAAATATGGGGAACATTATGCAAACCGTACCTATCGACATCTCTGTTAAACCAGGGGTTGTCGAGAATATTCACATCAGAGTAACCTGTACTCCGGAGGAGATTCAACTTTATATTGATCATTTTAGATAATTTCGTGATGTTTTTGCTTGGTCATATGAAGAGATGCCCGGCATTGATCCTAGCATCGTGGTGCATGAAATACCTACGTATTCGAGTGTTAAACCTATTCGACAATGTCTACGCCCTGTGCACCCCCGAAAGGCTGCAACTATTAAAGTAGAAGTTGAAAAACTTCTTAAAGCTAGGTTTATTTACACTATCCCACTCACAGATTGGGTCTCTAATATTGTCTCTGTGACCGAGAAACAAGGCACTATTAGGGTATGTGTTGATTATCGCGACATTAATCGTGCCTATCCCAAAGATAACTACCCCACGCCTTTCATTGACCAACTCATTGATGGTTGTGCTGGAAGTGAGATTTATTCATTTATGGACAGCTTTTCTGGCTATAACCAGATCAATAGATCGCCAGTGGATCAACACAAGAATGCCTTTATCTGCCCGTGGGGTACCTTCGCCTATAAGAAACTCCCTTTCGGTCTTAAAAATGTCGGTGCTACCTTCCAACGCGCAATGTCTTATGCGTTTCATGATATTCGACACATTGTGCAGCCTTACCTGGATGACCTTCTGGCCCATTCAACAAAGCGCCATGACCATCCAAATCACCTCCGCGAAATTTTTCTTCACTATCGACACTACCATATCCATCTTAATCCGCATAAATGTGTCTTCTACGTTGAATCTGGTAGACTTTTTGGGTTTGTCGTCTCCAAAGAGGGCATTCGCTTGGATCCCCTCAAGGTTGAAGCCATTCTGAATCTCCCTCCTCCTGCTTCTTTGCAGCAATTCCAGAGTTTGCAGGGCAAAGTGAATTTTTTACGCCGTTTTATTCTGAACTATGCTGAAGTTGCTAAGAGCTATACATGGTTGTTGAAGCGGGATACTCCTTTTTTATGGGATACCGCTGCACAAGAGTCATTCGAGCAACTCAAGGCGCTCCTTGTTTCTACTCCTTTGTTACGTCCGCCTGATTATCACTGCGACTATACTCTTTATCTAGCCACTGCCGATAGCACCATCGGCATAGTTCTGGTTCAAGACGATGATGACGGTACCGAGCATGTTGTCTATTATCTCAGTCGCAATCTACTTGACACAGAAACTCGATATGCCCATGTTGAGAAGCTGGCATTGGCAGTCGTTCATGTCGTCCAACGTTTCTGCCATTACATATTATTGCGTACAATGACGGTGATTTCTGACTGCAACCTGATGACATACATCTTGTCATGTCAGTTACTAGGGGGTAAATACTCGAAGCGGATTGTCATCCTTCAAGAGTTTGACTTGGAGTTTACTATGGCCAAGTCTAAGAAATCCCTCATTTTCGCTGAGTTGCTCTGCTCGCTACCATCTGCAACTGCACCCTCTCGATTAGAGGACCATATTCCCGACGTGTCTCTATTCTTGGTTAGTAACCTCGATCCCTGGTATGGGGATATCATTTTCTACCTTCAGACGTCCTCCTTTCGTCCTGACTGTCCAAGGATGCTCAGCAACATATTCGCCATCATTCTCAACCTTATCGCATTATTGGGGACACCCTGTACCATCTTGGCATTGACTCTGTTCTCCGCCGTTGTTTGACGTTTGAGGAAGTGAACGAGTTTTGAATGACTTCCACTATGGCGCCTGTGGTGGTCATATGTCCGGGTATGCTACTTCCCAAAAGATCCTCTGCGCTAGTTATTTTTGTCCGTCTATTTTTAAGGATTGCATTCTCACCGTCCGCTCTTGTCATGCATGCCAAATCTACCAATGGAAGATGTGTGCACCTCCTACTCATTTACACCCTATCATTACCATCAGCCCTTTTGCCAAATGGGGCATTGATTATATGACCTGTAACCCTCACTCGACTGAGGGGCATAGGTATATCATCGTTGCCATCAATTATTTCGCAAAATGGGCCAAGGCAATGCCTACATTATCTAATGACAGTAAGGCAGCGGCTCAATTTTATTCAATCATGTAATTTCTCGATTCGGAATCCCTTAGGCTATTGTCACTGATCACGGTTCTCATTTTCGTAATCGTATGATGACTAAGTTAATAACCCATCTAGGCTTGCGTCATGATAGTTTGACACCGTATTATCCTCAGGCCAATGGCCAAGTAGAAGCTGTCAACAAAGTTTTGGTCACGATGCTTCAGCGCACCATTGGCATGCACAAGTCCAACTGGCATTTAATGTTGTTTTCTGCCTTATGGGCCTACTGAACTTCAGTGGAGGATGCCACCGGATTCACCTCGTTCCAATTGGTTTACGGTCTAGAGGCTACCCTTTTGATTGAATGTGAGATCCCTTCTCTTAAATTAGCTGTCGAATTGCTCTCGAACACTACTCTGGTAGAAGAACATCTTCTTTACCTAGAGCGGTTAGACGAGACCCATCGACTAGTCTCTTTAGTCATTCAAGTGCAGAAGAAGAGAGTGAAAACTCACTTTGACCAAGTTGTCAACCCTCGTTCTTTTGTTGAAGGAGACTTAGTCCTGCTCTATGATCAGGCAAATGATAAGTTGGGGACAGGCAAATTCGAGCCTATGTGGCATGGGCCTTACATTGTGAAACGTGTTTTGCAAAAATGGGCCTATGAGTTGATCGATTATGAAGGGAATCCTCTAGATAAGCCCCGAAATGGGCTTTATTTGAAAAAATGTTATGCATGAATTCTGTGCATTTGCTATGTACATACGTGTGTTTTCAGTGTGTGTTTGCATGTATGGCTTGGTGTGTAGGCATAATTGCCACTCATCATGTCTTTTTACTTCTTGTGCAGATGTCTATTACACCTTACGTTGGTTTTGCTGATGGTGCTTGCCATAGTACCCGAAACCTTTCCTCTGTGGCATGGGTGACCTACAATCCTCATGGTGAGTTAGTAGATCTTCAAGGTGTTTGTTTGGGTTGCACCACAAACAATGTCGTTGAATATAGCGTTGTCATTGAACTACTGACCGAGGCTGTTGACCTTGATATTCATGCATTGGTTGTGAATCTGGATTCTCAACTTGTTGTCCACCAACTTAACGTGTGTTATTCCATCAAAGATCTCGGATTTTAAGGTTGTATTTACGTGTTAAATTATTGGAAATAAATGTTGATTTTATCACATATCAACACATTCCAAGAAGATTAAACACATTAACTGATGCATTAGCAAATCATGTATTAGACAAACATTTACGCAACATGTAATCAAACATTGTATAGAAGCATTTAGACA
This sequence comes from Pinus tabuliformis, assembly GCA_031772625.1. Taxonomy (NCBI): domain Eukaryota; kingdom Viridiplantae; phylum Streptophyta; class Pinopsida; order Pinales; family Pinaceae; genus Pinus; species Pinus tabuliformis. The sequence continues at coordinate 987,241,003 of CM062814.1, forward strand.
TGGTAATAAACCATAGATAGCATATAAATACATATATTGTGTGGCGCACCGAGGTGTTCAAAAAATAAGTGTGTATGTCAAAAAAGAGAGTCTGTGTTCACAATACATCTGAGACACATGTCTCTCAAAAATAACAGAAAGTAAAGCCTAGGTGTCTATAGCGGTGGGTTCTGCTCCCTATAGCAGACCACTGCCCGCGCAACTCGTCTCAAGAGCCTATTCACCCTAGGTGTCACTGCGACTGTATGTCTCTGATACTCTATTGGGACCTCCTCGATCCCCCTGTAGTCTGGGATCCCGTCAATCAAGCCCTCAAGGTTATGGGCTATCTCCTCCACTACATTGCCACCAGGGCGAACTAGGGTCGGCTCTCTATTGCCCTGCGAGTCCCTCTGTGCCTTAGGAGCTAGCCCCATGGGTCTCTCTGGTCCTACATCTGCAAGTAACATAGATACGTCATTAAGACATATGCATGACAAAATCCAAAAAACATCATAAAAAACAAAACACATAAATAGTGTGGTGTTTGATCAAGTGTTTTACCTCCCTCATCCCACTGCTCTCCAGCTGGAAGCAGCATGTTGGGGTCTTTGTGGAAAGCTGTGCCTACATACGGCTTGTCCTCGACGATGATCTTCTGAGAGTCTAGCCACTCTTGGAACAGCACCCCCCATGATACTGGTCGACCGCCACCCCCTCGTGGCATAACATGTGCCCAGCAGGTGATTTGGGTCTCTCGTGGCCCAGGCATATACAGGTCCATATCCTGTAGCTGAAGGGATGACACCCGCTCTAGCATGAGCGGGATCAGAATGGATTTGTATCTGAACTGTTTCGTCTCCCCTCGTCGGCACTTAGTAAGTTGCCTCTTCATGTTAACGGCCACTGCTTCGGCCTAGTTATACATGGTCGGGTTGAGGCAATCAAGAGCCAGCTGAAGATGAGTCTTTGTTGCCTCATGCTGAGCTTGAGAGCCCGCTGCTCTCATAACCATAAACAATACTGAGCGAAGGGTCAAATCCCCCACTGTCGGAATCTGTAGTTTCCCGCTGGTGGATGATTTGCATGCCCCTGGGCACACCCACGCTATCAGCATATCAAGGGTCTCACCAGCCACCCGTGTACCCTCTAAGATTGGTCTCTCACTGCGACGAGATAAACCAGTCAAAAAATATATATCAGTCGCGTCAAACTCAATGTCCTTGCCACAGATGACGAACTTCCCTTTTGTCGAGTACCATGAGCAGATCAACAACTCAAGCAAGTCGGGCTGTGCCCGAACGTGTGAGGAAAAATTTCAACAATCCACACTCAAGTAGGGCCCTCCTGCACCCAAGATCGTTAAATTCTTGTTCGTCGTTGTCATCATGGGTCCTCTCTTGCCACATGAATGCCATTTTGCCCTACGTCAAAGGAAAAAATAATTACGATCTTTTCCATAAGCTCAAATGCACAAATTATAAAAATTTCAACTTTTACGGCACCATCGCGACTGTCTTTCAAGCAGCAGCGATGGCTCGAGGTCAGACATTCATTTTTCCGTGATTGTCACGAGAGTACATCTATCTCTAGCGACAATCCCGATGGTGGTGTACATTAACATGCTTGGTCTTTGCTAACTCGAGTGGATCTTCCGCGACGATCGAGAGGCGGATTTGGAATTAAAAATCCATCGAAAAACACCTATCCAACATGAAATTGAATGCAAAAACCACTGAAATGCAGCGCAAAAGTGGGATTACTTACTTGTTAGCAGTCTCGGGCGAGATGGTTGATCGTTGGTGGCGGAATCGAGCTCGGAACTTCGCTCAGCCTTGCACACAAAATCACCAAAGGTAAAAAACTCAAAAGGTAAATGTAGAAATGAATTACCATGGCCCCTTTTTATAGTGTTTTTTCAAAAAAATTAAATTTTGCACTATAGGGTTAGGGTTTTTATCATTTATTTTAGGGTTTTTGAGTTTTTTAACCTAATTTCCATATATATAATGTATTTGTATTGAACGGATCTTATGATGTGGTGTTTTTGTGCAGAAACAGGGATGTGGGGTACATGTCATGATCCGTATACACTTGGCTCATATTTTCAAAAAATCCTCTTTAAGCTCTTTTTTGACTCAAAAGACGAAAATATTGCCGAGTTTTCTCTTTTAACTCGTTAAACGGAATAAAAGGCGGTCCACTTTCAGCACTTTTCTGACCGTATAAACATGAAAAGATCACCGAACTTTTGTCATTTCGAGTTCGATACTGGTTATGAAACAGTGTGTCTTCGATCACTCTTTTACTTTTTCAGATCGGGGCCACTAATTACGAAAAGTACTCCTTGATCGTAATGGTCAAGCGGTTCTCTCGAGTATTATTTTATACTTTTTCGGGCTCGAGGGACACAAATTTACAAAAAGAACCCCCCCCCCTGGAGTTTTCTTTTCCGTGTCTTTTTCAAACTCTCTAAACACGAAAAAGACTCTGAGTTTTCCCTATGTTGGACTCATTAAACCCTGACGACATTGGACTCGTCATAATGACGGGACTCGAGCTTCTCCTCCCTAGGGCTCGTTAAATCGTTACTAGGTTGGATTCGTCCGAAGGATGAACTTATATTACAAGCATATGCTATCCCCTTCAAGCTTGTTTCAAAAATAATTGGGGTAATTGAATTGAGGCTTCTGTGATCCATAATAGTTGTAAGAAGAACTTCGGTGTAAATCACATGAGGAAAGACCTTAGTCGTTGGGGGCTCTACTTAGTCTATTTAACTTGCATAGCTGGATCTGTTTCTTCAACTTGTCTTGACGATGAACCACACTGGTTGGTTAAAAACGCGTCGACAAAGGTCTTTCCTCATGTGATTTACGCCGAAGTTCTTCTTACAATAATTGGGGTACTCGCCAGCAATAGTGGGGGAAAATTTGGAAGTCATCATTGGTTACCTACGACAGCTAGTCACTCTTGAACTTTGACAATTTTGCTTCTTATTGGGTTGGGATATCCTCATATCGTCATTTGGCCTTTCGGGGTTTGAGGTTGCTATTTTGCCTCGTTCCATCTGATCCATGTTATCTCCATCAAACCTCCAATACCTTGGTACCAAAACGCTGCCACATCCCAGAGTCGTGTCGCCGATATGTTCAAGAGTATAATCCTTCTACAGACCCTTACCTCCTCCTCTGATACTCTGTTTCGCCATATACCACTTGTTCCTTGTCTTGTGTCGTTGATGGGGGAAACATTATGGCCCTCCTGCGACGGATTGTCTCCTGTCGACACCAGCTCATTATCGAGGAGATTGATCTAAAGATCCCCTTCAGTACCTTGGAGCTTACATGCCTCAATGGCAAGTTCTTCGCGCCTGACGATAGACTCTCATCATTGGTCTTCGATTGGTTGATTCCACAAGTGTTCGACTTCAGCTCATTTTTCGCACTTGGTGGATTGTACTGGACAGTACCTTGAGAGCCATTGGAATTATTGGTGGTTTCTCTCACACTTGTTAACGGTTTTCATCATTGATCAGTAATCAAGCAACTTTCTATCATGCTCGACCTTAGCACATTTGTTCGCATGCTAGAATTTGTACTATGATCAGTTGGGTTTCAAGAACACGAACTAAGATCACATATGTTCGGGCTACGTGGATTGGTTCGTGATTACATATATGACTCTTTGATTGGAATGGCTGCGACCATACCAGAGTCTTCATGGATGGTTGTGACCATACCTTTATCATTTATATTTGGTCTTATCGGCTGGATGGCTGCGTCCATACCACAGACCAAGTTTCATATGTCTTTTTGATGGCTGCACCCATGCCTAGACTACATGTATTTCACTGAATAAGATATCAGTTGTACTTGCACCTGCAGATTCTTCAAGGTGGCGTTCTAGTTTGGTCATGGTTTCGTAAAGCATTTCACCCCTCCCACTCTCTCGGGCTTCATGCTTTAGGGGGCATCTATTACACATTAAATTGTTACTGTCATCATCTCAGTCTCTCTGCTGTGTCATGTATCAAATAAACATGTTCATGTCTTCCCACTGATGTAAGAAGATTAAGCAAATGCTCTCTGATACTGCAAGTTGACCCTTATTCCATAAGTTTCTGCCTCGTCGTGATTAAGCCCTTAATATACGCAACGATCCCCTGTCCTAAACAATCTCATCGTGATACCGTCGCAGGTGTACATTTGTTTCCCATGACACTCAAATTTTTGGGCCCGGCACAAGTCCCTCAGCTATTTATCGCAACAATTGGTTTGCATGCATTGCCTCCTAGCGATGTCATCATTGAGATTTAGTTCACGGCTAGCAACAATCCATATTGGGTGAATTTGTTCCAATAGTCGGCCTTTTGGATGTCCCTAGACCCAGTTGTTGGGTCAGTTTGGGTCACCCTTCCTCCTCCAGGAAGGTGGTTCCGTCTTTTGTGCAACCTTCTTTGAGGATAAGCTCCCTCTCCCTCGTTTCATGGAGACTCCTTCTCCTAGAAAATCACTCACCATTGCAATGATCTTCTAGTTCCTGAGTTCTTTTGGTTGGAAAGTGCTGCTAGTTCTTTTGAGTTTGGTAGATAGCTTTGGTGTGAGTGTGACAAGTGTGGGATTGCTAATAGTTTTGTGAGACGTTGTGGAATGCCTTAACCTTGTATTAAATCTTGTGAGTGAGAGAGAGATATTGTCTATTTGGGAGACCCATTATTGAGAGTGAATGCTTGAAGAAACATACTGGCTGGACCCACCGAGAAGGCTTGCGACATCAAGACTTGGTTGTAAGCTTTGCTCTTGATTCATTATTAATACAATCAATAATGATTTCCTATATCTGGGGTACAATTTACTCGATAGCTTATGATTTATTGACTTTATAAGTAAATAGATCATTGTTGTTCTTGGTTACATGCTCTGTTGTTTTCTTGTGGTGTTTCAGGTTGATTACTCATTCAGGAGAAAGAAACGGAAGGTGGAACAACGCAACAGAACTTCATCAACCACTAGTTTGAGGTAGGCCTCCAATGATGACTATTTAAGGGAATCAATTGTTGTTTTGTCTTTGTTGTGATTAGACCCACTCTAGGGGTAGAGGGGTCGCCTTTGTCCGCAGAGGGAACACTTTCCTACTTCACAATGCATGAGTTATTTATGAGAGAATATTCAGTTATCTAGAGAGCAGTAGTTACATGCATGCAAGCATTAACTAATTGAAGTCACAATTGATTCAACAAATTGTTGGAACTAATCTAACTGGACTTAACTCAGTTAATTGAGCTAACTAATTACAACTCATCCTTATCTCTTTAACTGATGGATAAATTTCTCAATCAATGGAGAAACTGTTGCATGTCCCCACATAGACTTCATGTTTGATTTTCTACAACTAATTAACTCAAGATGAATTAATTAATTATTTTACAAACAGCTACTAAGATCAAATTCGAATTTTACTTCTCAATTTTAGTTCAGGGACTAACTAAAATTGGAATCCATCCCGAAATGCTATTTATAGCAATTTTATTTTTAGCACTTCCATTTTCATTCCTTGTTGCTATTTCCAACACTGGTACTCGAACTGCTATTTTTAGCACTTCTATTTATAGCATTTAGTGTTGCCATTTTCAACATCGGAAAGCTCAACCTGAGCCTTCTTCAAGATTTCATGATAGTCTCTTTGCCATGCAATCCCCTTCATCATATTTCCATGATCACATAACTGTCAGTGCATAAATAAACATAAAAACATACTAGTTACCTTACCTTGTTGTGCCAAGCACAGTGCCTTGTAACTGAACACATCCATGTCATCTCTCAAGGGGCTCCAATTCCCTTAACGAATCCATCCATAACTGGAAACTAGTTGATATACTTGTCATATACATGTTCATGACTATAGCACATATCCACATAATTTCATACAAAATCAAGGTTAAGAAGTCTTCCTAAATGCAAAGCACTCATTCGTTTGGAATTAGGGTTTCCAAACATTGCCAAAGGAATTGTTGCCTAATTCCCTTCTTTTATATTTTTACCTTTTTGCAATCGAGTCTTACTATGTACTATCACATCACCCAACTATTAGTCAGATAAACACATCAACTATTACCTTTTCAAGCTAATACCAGGCATGTTTCTCTGCAACTGCTCACACATGTCAGTCTCACATTCCAAAGATCAAGACATCATGTATATTAATATGAAATCAACCTTTACCATGTTTAATAACCATGTCATACTAAACAATCAACTCACATTCATCACTCATAATACATAATGCTACAACTATCACCTACTTACACTCAAGTACATATCAGTTATCTCAACACGTATTATTAGTGCAATCATCTTAAAACAAGATCATTTGAACTCAATTTATTTTGTGGTTAACATAGAGTTGACACGATCAATAGAAGAACAAAACCAGGTGGGGCAAAAAACGATGGGGAACAAGCGAAGGGCATGGGAATCGAAGCCAGGTCTAGTTTCAACAGCACTCTCCCACATTCCGCTCTAGGGTTCAGGTTGGGGTGAGGAAGGTTTAAGAGGAACTTCAACAAAACCATCATGGGGTCCCCCTTTGACACAGAGCACAGGAGGTGTCAGCCATCATTCTCGAAGGTTGTCGGATAGCCCTTCACACTTGTCCCGCAGCCTCCCGGTCAGAACCCCGGCCCCTTCACTCACTGTTGCAGACTGTGCTGTGGCTACGAGCGCCCAAAACACAAGGTTGTAGGTCACCTGGAAGTTACCCGCTACGGTCTAAGGGTTTGAAGGTGAGCGCTCAACCCACAATGGTTACTCGGGTCTGTTGGTTCGCAATTATTGACCCAAACCCTATTAGATTATTGATATGTCAGGAATGGAAGAGGGATACAAGGAGGAGCTCATTTACTACAACTCATATAACTACTCAAAAACCGAGATCTTTGTGGCTTCCCATCCACAAACGCATGAAGGGGTCATACCGGCTACAACCTCTACACCAGAAGAATAAGTTAAACAAAATACCTTTGGGTTGGTAGACATGGAAGTATCATTGCAAGGGTTGGACATAACCCAACCAACAGCGACGGTAACTGAAGGCTTTATTAGCCTCTCCAAATGCACATTTCCCCTTTCCTCTCCATTTCGTCACCGTCTGATCTCTCAACATGGAGCAGACAACAGCAACATTCCGAAGGCCTACAGGAAAGAGAGGATTTTGTGGCTGTTGCTTCTGAAGATCAGGATTTTGGCACCATCGAGCCAAACATAGTACATGGGACCATAAACAATGCACCAAATAGGCCCGAATACCTTCAGGACGCCTACACGCACCTCGACCCAAGAAACAAGGTGCAACCCTCAGGCTATTTCGAGGGCTTGGTGAACAACGAGTCGAACAGGGAAGAGCCAAGGGACTCAAACCCAGAAAGCAGTCCGGTAAGAGCAAGGAGCAACCATACAGAAAACCAGAATCTGAAGGCAAAGAAGGCCAAGCAGTCTAAGCTCTCTAAGACAAGGGAAAGGGGTCAGAAGCTCGTTTTTGGAGAAGGCATCGGAAAGGACAAAGCTGCCCTAACAGAAAGCACTGTCCTAGTGGGACGCATGTGTGGAAGGAACTACTCGCCGGGCCGCCTGAAATGATGGACGATGGAGGTCTGGGGGAATGTTCTGGTGCAGCTCCCTACGGTGTTGGCTATGTCAAGAGGATGGTTTGCGCTAATTTTTGTTGAGCCAGATGATGTGAATTGGGTATTGACCCAATACTGGCACCTGGAGATGACTCTCGTGCTCCTCAAGCGAAGGACAACGCTCTTCGACCCGGAGAAGGAGAGTGTTGGAGCATGGCCAATATGGGTTCGGCTACCAAGTCTCCCATTGGCATGTTGGTCTGAGGATATATTCAAAATCATTTGGGATGACCTTGGCACCTACCTAGACCATGACAGAACATATATGGACACCGGAATGCTTGCGATGGCCTGCATCCTAGTTTACCTGGACACTGGAGACGGTTTGGTGGAAATCTATTAATTTCACTTGGGATCCACAATCCGCAGGCAGGAATTGGACCATGAGGGCATTCCGTTTAGATGCAGGAGATTCCATGAAGTTGGTCACCTCTACAAGTCCTACCCACTAGTCGCAGGGTTAAGGCCATCCCCTCGAGAAGCTATGTAGCGCCCAACACTCAGATGGATTTGGGAATGGTAGAGATTACAAACCTACAATGTAGACAGCCGAAAGGACCGGACAGGAAGCCCCCAACTTCACCAACCCAACCAAGGACGACAAACTAGAACCCAAAGGCATCAATCACCAGGGCATGTTCCAGAGAAGGCACGGGCTTCACGGGTATCTCCTCTCCCTCTAACACTCATACTCTAACTGAATGAATAAATTATGTTTCTAATTCTTTACATGAATAATATAGTCTCCCCATGTTCCAGATGTATCTCCTCTCCCTCTAACACTCATACTCTAACTGAATGAATAAATTATGTTTCTAATTCTTTACATGTAAATTTGAATATAGTCTCCCCCCTTCCTAAGCCGAGCCAAGCTAGCTGCTCGATGGTCTCTGCTCCCATCCCCATCCTAAACACCCCCTGAACTACCAGCCATCTCATCCAACCAAGTGTGCCCCCTGGGGACACGACATCCAAGTCCTCCCACCACTACAAGCTATGCTCCATCCCTCCCCCCTCCATCCCTTCGGATTGGAGGAGGACCCAATCCCACCTCTCCCCCCAAAGATCCTCGGGGAAGGCAATCTCGTATCTCCAAAGCTATCAAAAGAGTCAGCTTGGGGGTGGCCTCTAGTATTCAAACTCCCATAGATCAGGTCCTTAAAGCAAAGGGGAACCCTGCCTCAGTGAACCCATGAAAGGCCTCTCTTTCAACTACAGGGTTTTAGCTAGCCCTGATAAAAATTTGGTGTTGAAAAGACTATGTCTCGCTGAAAGTTTGGATTTTCTAATGCTACAAGAAACTCTTGGCGATGGCCCCTTGGTTCTACAAACACTCAAACCCTTTTTTCCCAACTAGGAGTTTTTCTTTCTAGATGCGAGAGGTCGCTCGGGAGGACTAGCCCTGGGATTCAACAAATCCTCAGTCAAGATCACAAATGTCTGGGGAGCGCAAAGCTTCCTGGGAGCAGACATTACTTCAAACTCACCCCATATCACTCTGAGAATCTACAATATATATGACCCCTGCCATCACAGAGAGTTTTTCTAGGAAAGCCTTTTATAGATGGACTTCATGCAGTCAGAGAACATAATTATTGGGGGAGATCTAAATTTGTCCCTGGGGCTTGCAAAATCATGGGGACACGGGGCTCAATCTGATGTCCTAACAGGCTTTCTCAAAAAAATGTTGGACGACAATGACCTCATAAGCATAGACTATGCCCGCAAAATTCCCACTTGGAGGAACCGTAGAACAGGGGAGAACGCCCTAGCCCGTCAACTAGACCACTTCCTTATCAAGTCATCCCTCTTAAACAGGCTTGGCCGAATTAGGCATTGGGTCAGTTCTAGGGGTTGTTCAGGCCACTCCCCGATTTTCCTGGAAATTGAAGATGCAGCTAGGAAGTCAGGACCCCCCTTCAAATTCAATGTTGCTTGGATCGGGGAGGATGGTTTCCAGGACTTGGTTACAGAAAATTGCACCCATTATAGCAGGGAAGCTGGGCTTTCTCCTGCATCAGTCACTACAAACAACTTAAATTGTATCAAAGGGAAAACAATAGCTTGGGTGAAGACCAGAAAACAAAAAGAAGAGGAGAAGTTGGTCAAGATTGAGGCAGAAATAGCTCAGCTCAAATATTTGGGGCTGACAAGCTATGCTACTCTCCACACTAAGGATCAACTCATCAATCTAGAGAAGGAAAAAATTAAACTCCTCAGACAAGCGGAAGAGACTTGGTGCCTAAAGAGTGGAGCTATTTGGTTAAAAGCTGGCGACGAAAACACAAAATTCTTTCAACAATTTCCCAGAGGCAGGCGGAGTGTCAACACTATCTGGGCTCTAAAGGACCAACATGGGAGAGAAGCCAACACTTTCGCACAACTAGCGGATCTAGGGGTTCGACACTTCTCGAACATCTACAAAAGCCCAAGAGATGCAAATATAGCGGAAATCCTTTGGGTGGCTGAAGCGGTCCCTCGATTTGTCGAAGAAGAAGAAAGGGAGATGCTGAACTCGCCCATCACCTTGGAGAAATTGGAAGTTGCCCTTAAAATTCTGGGCAAAGATAAGAGTCCTAGGCCGAATGGTTGGCCCATCGAATTCTACATCACTTTCCTAGAGCTCATCACCCAGGACCTCCTTCTGGCTGCCGAAGATTGCAGAACCTCGAGAACTATGTCTGAAGCCTTCAACTCCACCTTCATAGCCCTCATTCCCAAGGTGGATAGGCCTTAATGTTGGAAATAATACTGAGAGTGGGGGTGAATCAGTATTATCACATTAATAAAACTTTTTCATTTCCATATGCTACTTCCACGACTTCTTATGATTCAGTTAGTTGAGTGCATTAGAACATTATCAATCATATTAACAGTAAACTGGTGCAGTAAAATAGAACATATCATCACACATAAGTCACACACATGAACACCATGATATAAGGTGGAAACCCAATGTGGGAGAAAACCACCTGCTACAAGTCATCTCAATCTTCTTCTTAATAAGAAAATTCTTTTACAATATTTTGTACTGGTGCAGTCTTATACCAGTACGGGAGCTACAACCCCCTTTGCTCTTGTACTAGCCGATTCATTTACTAGTACGCAGGCTGCTACATGCTACAATGCTCCATATATTTCCCTTAGCTCTTGTACTAGCTTAGATACTAGTACGTAGGTGCTGGCCTACAATCTTCTCTCCTCTAGGTACCACGTTTCATCAATTTTCAGACTGGATACACTGAAGCACAACACATAATCTGAAAGGCCACATTTCATCCAATTTTCATACTGGACCCAACAACAACATTGAAGCTCATAATCAAACAACCTTCTGAATCACCCAATCACCAGATCAATACATATACAATGAGAGTTATCAACCAGATCTAGTCCACCAGATCATATAAGGATAAGTCATTATGAACCTGATCCATTCATCTATCAATACTGAAGCTAATCATAATCATTCAATCAATCACTGTTGTTATCAGAACATAATACCAGACATCACTTCAAAACCCAGAACACAACAATAATAAACAGGGGCAGCTAAATAGATTTCATGAAAAGTCCGCAGCTTCACCCATAGAACACCTGCGTACATCCGCACTGTTTCCAACTGCTTTCCTGCGCACCCACGCACTGTGTCTCACAGACTTCCTGCGCACCTCCGCTCTGTGTCCAATGGGATGCCTGCGCCCCTCCGCATCTTCTGCAATTCTGGGCCTGCGAACCTGCGCACCTGCAGCGCTTCTGTGCCTGCGTATCTGCGCACCTGCAACGCTTCTGCGCCTGCGTATCTCCGCACTTTTCTTTCACTGCACTTGCGGTCCTGCGGGTATAGACAATTTTCAGACTTCAAGGATAACCCAGACTATCATATCTACAGATCTGATCATGTGCCGAGGAGATATCAACCCATTAGTAGATCCGACTTGTAATTCTCATGTTTCTCCTTGATATTGATTCAACTCTCTCTCACAAACCGATTACAAGAATTTCAGATCTAGCTTCTCTTAAGATCTTCTAATTTCACAAGTGCATCTAGCCAAATGATCTCCTTTGCTTTATATAGGCAAGCTCTTGCTAAAACCATGAGTCAATACCATAGATAACCAATACAAGGGGCCCAAAAACATGGGGCTCAATAATAATAATAATAATATCAAACAATACCACTGACCAAACCATAGGATCAAATACGTCGGGCTAAATACTATGGTCCACCATTGGATTCCCACGTGAGAATACTTTTTCACTGCATGAAAGTGCGTGAACTAGGGTCCGCACCTTTTACATGGTGTACCTGTGGGTATGTACGCACCTTATCTATGATATTCCTGCGGGTCCGCAGCTTTTGTACGGTGTACCTGCGTACCTCTTATTTTCTTCATTATTTGTGAGCTAATCATCAATCTCTGCTACTGACCTGTTGTACTGTGATCCATCACCTGTATTATTGCCATCAAGGACAACACTTTAGCCATAATGCCAACACTTAATCATTTGATGACTTCAAACCCATCTCCCTATGCAACTGCATCTACAAGATTACCTCCAAGATAATTGCACTCCGGATTAAACCAATCCTCTCTAGGATTATCTTAAAGGAACAATTTGCCTTTCTCAAGCACCGCCACATCCAGGAGGCTATAGGCACTACCGAAGAAATGCTCCATTCCATAAAAAACTCATCAAAAAAAGCATCCATCCTCAAAATCGACTTATCCAAGGCTTTCGACAGAGTCAATTGGACTTATCTTCAGCTCATGCTCACACACATTGGTTTCCCTCACCAATTCATCAAGTGGATGGGGAGTTGCTTCACTTTTGTTTCCTTCAGTGTCCTGATCAATGGGGCAGTGTCTAATTTCTTCCACGATGAAAGAGGCCTCAGACAAGGCTGCCCTCTCTCCCCAATGCTTTTCCTACTGATAATGGAAGGACTCAGCAGACTCATAAAATCAGTAAGGATCAATGGCAGACTGGGAGGAGTAAATCAATGACTGGACCACCATTTCTCACCTTCTCTTTGTTGATGATATTCTAATTTTTCTAAATGGATCCTATAGGGATACCTCTAGTTTCAAGGAAATCTTATCTCTCTTTTGTAAAGCCACAGGAATGGAGCCAAATTTTTTCAAATCAACAATCATTTTCAGTTCCTGCCTCCCGAATGAACAAAGATTCACCTCCCAACACTTCGTCTTTGTAAGACAGGAGCTGGAGGATGGTCTTAAATACTTGGGATTCAGAGTCAAGCCAAATGGGTACCGCATTGCAGATTGGGCATGGATGATAGCAAAAATTGAAACTCGCATAAACATCTGGCAGCAGAAGTGGCTCTCTAGGGTTGGCAGAATCACCCTCATCCAATCGGTCCTTAAGGCCATTCCAGTCTACTGGATGTCCCTAGCTTGAATCCCAAAAGGTATTCACCGCAGAATCAAACAGATCTATTGCATATTCCTTTGGAGCGGCCAAACAGCAGGCAAAACTTTCGCCTGGGTCAAGTGGGAGAGGATAGAAAAACCAAAGAAATGGGGAGGTTGGGGCCTAAAGGAGCCCTAGGAGTTCGCAAAGGCCCTGGGGGCAAAGTTGGCCTGGCAAATAATTACCTCAAACAACCTATGGACATAAGTGATTTACAACAAATATATTTATCCACAAACAATTTCAAATTGACTTCGCAACCCTAGCCACTGCCATTGGAGTCTCAACATCTAGAAGGCCATCACACACTACATCGACATCATCAAAAAAGGCCTGGCTTGGAGGGTGGGGGACGACACCCAAATCAGAATTGGGGCTAATGCCTAGGAAGGTAGTGGCAATGCCCACATATTACCATATGAAATGAGGTAGGAACTCAGAGATGTGGGATACTCACACTTAGCCCACATCAAGGAGGAGGGGTGGGCTGAGAATTCATATATACAATGGCAAACCTCTAAAAACTTGGGCATAAGTGACACATGGAGCAGTGATTTGTTAAGGTTTTAGGGGGCTCTGGAAGAGGCGAACATCAAGATTACAGCAAAAGAAGATTTGCTAATTTGGGCTAAGGCCCCCAATGGCAACTACTCCCCCAAGACTTGGTTCAAGGCCATCATGGAAGCTTGAGAAAATGGCCCTCTACGCTGGTGGTGGCACTCCATTTGGAACCTGAAAGCCCCTCACAAAGCACGGCTTCTCCTTTGGTCTATACTATCAAACAAAATCCCAACAGATCAAAACCTAACAAATCGAAATTTACATGGGCCTTCACGATGCAGCCTCTACAAAATGGCAATTGAGGACACCGACCACCTTTTTCTCCACTGCTCTGTCTTGGCGGACATCTGGAGAATAACAACCACAACACTCATTGTTCCTCTTCACTGGACTAGCCAAAATGTTAAGGAGGCCTGGCAAAGCTGGTGGTCTAATACAGCCAACCAAAAGCTAAAAAACTTGCCTCCCATTATTTGTTGGGACATCTAGATTATCTGGAACCATAGAATCTTCCAAGACAAAGACATATTGGGAGTGGCTATCTGCAACCACATCCTGGCCACATACAACTCTATCCCTGAAGATCAAGCATAACGCCCCCCTCAGATAATAATCCCAGAAGTAATAGACAGAGGCCAACCTTGGGCATACTTCGATGGCTTGGCCCAACCAGAGGGCTGTGGAGGAGGAGTTGTCCTACACCTAAACGAATCTGTGAGCTTCAAAATAAAAGTGGGACTAGGGAGAGGCACAAACAATTTCGCGGAACTAAACAGTCTCAGACACCTACTCCTCTTTGCCAAGGAAAAACACTGCCACAACATACAAATCTTTGGGGACTCTCAGCTCATCATAAATTGGATAAATGGGACTTATAACTATCACTTGCACACACTCAGAAACTTGGTGGAAGAAGCCATTGATTTGAAATCACAGTTTGATTCTTTTGTCTGCTCTCATATCTAGAGGGAAAGGAATGAAGTCGTTGATCTTCTTTCCAAAGAGGCTGCACATCTGACCAAAGGACAGTGGATAATCCAGGAGTACAAGTATGGAGACATTTTCCAGATCTACCACAGGCCTTTCATCGATGAGGCGGTTCACCTACAGGACTTATCAATATGATCATCCTAGTTTTTGTTTCTTTTTTTATTTTTTCTCTAAGTCTTTAACATTGCAAATACAATTATGGTTATTTTGATCCTTCAAGTTTAATGAAGGAATATGTAAATATAATGCTCATAACATCTGAACTGAACATATGAACTGACTCACCACTTGATAGTAGTGAAAGCATTGCTCTAATGCTAGCATACAACTTGTGATTTTCTTAAAATATTAATGAAAATTACGCATTTTTCCTTGGAAAAAAAATATCATTTGAACACATAATCATATTATGCAATTCATCAAACATCCAACCAACTTGCAAACATACCATGTTAAATTAATCAACTAGACGACATAATCAAACAGTCAAGCACCAAATATACGACATAAGAAAACTCATACATTGATGTATCTCAGGGGAGGCTATCTTGTCTGCACAATCAAGCTAGATTAGCACGATATAACTTCACAACATATCAACTCAACAATAAATAAGATTATGATATCCATAAAAGTAACTAACTGACATGTTCACATCATATGCTCATAGAAATTTGTCGTTCATGCATAGCAATCACATGTATGATCAATCTAGATTAGTACAACAATATCACAAATAAGTCGACTCATACTTGAATTTCATAACCTTAACCATTTGCATAGACCAATACAACTTAGTATGATACATATAACAACAAGATCTTAATGTAATAACCCTAATCATCAAGTTACTAACATATAACAACAACAAGTTATATATCACAACAACATATAACATAATCATCAAGTTATCTAACATAAAAGAACAATAACAGTGCTACAACCATAGGTTACTATCATTCATGGCTATTCGACACGTGCATATAACTACACTAATTAACTAACATCTATCGTGTATGTAACCATAACATCAATAGACATGTACATAAACCTAATGTATATAACAATCCTTAACCTACATACCTGCATGCCCCACATACAAACCTGTATGACGACATGCTCTTGCCTCGAGGTCCAATGTTGCAACTTCACTTCGATGGTCTGCATCTCCTTCTCTATCTCATCCAACACATCAACATCATAGCAACCAACAACATCATGATGACCTAATTGTATACAATGACCTCATGCACAAAAACCTTCACCATGACAATGCATGCATAACGTCATATAGACACTGACAAGCGTAACAAATGCATATACAACTGACATGCATTCATGACTTACACATCCCAACAACAACATCATAAACTTCTACATGGTGACCTCACTACAACCATGATCAGAACCATGAAATGCAACAAGCACATGGACTACAAGCATAAGAAACACATATGCAACTGACATGAATGCATGACCAACACACTACCCATCCAGTCTGAGGGGTGAACCATGCTCCGATACCACTTTGTAATGCCCTCCTCCCACATCTACCCAAGCAACTGGCCAGTCGGGGTAAACATGCAACAAGAGTCCACTATGATATGATTCGACCTCCTAAGTCATGTTAAGGAAGTGGAATCGACAAAAACACACCATACAAACATTCAACATCAACATTAGGACCCTCATGAACCAATCCAACCTTTCTTCCAACTAGCCCCTGGGTCCCGCTGAGCTTTTGGACCACTTGACCTCTGGAATCTCCCATGTTATGGGCATGCCAACATCCAAGGACCTTTGGACTCTCTCACAAGCCTGCAAGCCAGTGTCCAAGGACTATTTTGCATAGTGTTGTGCCAGCGTCCCCATGATTTGAACCACTTTTTGTGGCCCAAAGCGCGGGTCACTACCCAAAATAGAATGACATCTTCAAAACAATAAGATAAAAGGGAGATGACAGTGCATAATTAACTACTTGAATAAGACCTTTACTGGACCCCTACTAGCCATGACAGGCATTTCGTCAAACATATCACGAATATGTAATCTACAGGTGTAAATGACATATCTGAGCATAGGGGTCTCATACTTAGCTGAGAATCGCTAAGAGACATTGATGCCTCAACACATTGACTGTCATTTCATCCATTAGCTCATTAATGGATTGTTCATTCATTTACAAGTAAAAACATGATGAGAGCCATACATAGCTACTGTCATAAAACATATATATAACCAACATAATAGCATCAGAAATACCAATGAGATCATAACCATATAAACCAAGATAATACTCATAGAAATACAAGGAGAAATAACCTCTTATTAATGATGCAAAATCCAAACCCGAGATGGGACTTCCACGTTCCACCTGATAGTAGAATGGCTCAGCCAAATATCTCTTCAGTCAGTCACTCTCGTGCCATATTCCAAGCATGAATGTGGGATATCATAGAACACATCAATCCAAGACCATCTAGGGCTTCTAGAGGCCATCCACCTCAACCCATCAAATAGTGATTCCACCTCACAGTCGAACATCACAAAAACCATCATCAGATTGGTCTTTATCCAAGCCTTCCAGGGCTTCCAGAGCGTTTGTTCCAACCAAGGCTTCCCAGACTAGTAACTCAGCCCACAACTATCGTTGAGCTTCTAGAGCGTTTGTCCAACCAAGGCTTCCAGGACTAGTATCTCAACCCACCAAGGCCTTCTAGAGCATTTGTCCAACCAAGGCTTCTAGGACTAGTAACTCAACCTGCGCTGTGATCGGGCTTCTAGAGCATTTGTCCAACCAGGGATTCCAGGAACTAATAACTCAACCTAACCTATGGAAACATGAGAACCAACCAAAACAAAACAAGGAAATAAACCCACAATCTCCATGGCTATCCAGGAAATGGCAAGGCTAGGCAATCCACTATCAATCCAAACAATCCTCCATGCCAATGACAGATCATGACCAAAATCCACATGCATATTCCATGCATGCCAAAACTAGTGAGGAAAGCATATATGCAACTCGGTATCTACAAGCCAAATCCGCTATAGATACTAATCCCGATTCCCTCTTGCCTTCTTGCTCCAAAATCGAAGTGTGCCACACCCTCCAAGAGTGCTCCAAGAAAACTCTAAATATCCAAGAGTATGAGAAATAGAGAATAATGAGAGAGCTCCAAAATTGAACTGACCAAACTTTCACTGACCAAGCACACCCACTGGCCCTCAGAAACCTTTTTTATCAATGAGGCCTCTATTTTCTTCATTTTCCATTATTTTCCTTCAATTTCCTCCTCACATGCAACCTGTGACCTTTCACCTTCCTTTTCTCCTAATTTCCATTATATTCATAAATAAATGTGCCAAAAATGCCATTTTGCCTTTCCAAATCCTTAGTCATTGCCTTTGCCAATTTCCTTAGCCATAATAACGGAATGAACACCCACTAGGATGTTTTCCCCACCATTCATCTTGGAATACATGTCCCATCACTGTGGCCTTGTATATTTTTACATTAATTTTTAGCCAAGGTTGTGATCCGGGTGGAGATTGGTGGCCACCCGCTAATTCCACTTGGATCCCCTCTAGTGCTTCTTACAATTTTTATCAGTTTCCTTAATTATAGCACAGTTTACTATTTTTAGCAGTTTTTCGGGTCCTAAACTTCCGGAGCCGTTTTGAGGCCCTAAACGACGTTTTTGGGTCCTAAACTTCCGGAGCCGTTTTGAGGCCCTAAACGACGTTTTTTGGGAAATCCACCGCTAGCGATTTTTCTGATAAAACTCGTCTTTTCCGTCGTAGTCCTCGGAGAGATCTTTCCAACGGGCTATCATGCACGTCAAACGGAGATAGTATGACCAATTCGCGACCCCGGGAAGTTGATGTACCAACTTACCCGAAAACGGGGCCCACAATTTGGCGTTTCATCTTCTAGGGTTAGGTTTTGGAATGTGAAGGGTTTTCCATTGTTTCTCAACAATAAATAGGCCCTCGAGCCTCATTGTAACACAGTTAAAAACAGTTCAGAGGCATGTAGCCGACACATCTCTTCTCAGAGATAAGCTACCATCGCCCTAGCTGGGTTATTTCTATTTGTAAGCATATTTCAGTATTCTCCATTAATGAAATGAAGTATTATTTCCGCGGCATCTCTGTTTTTATGGTTATCGCATATTATTATTTCGGTTGCATCTCTATTTTTATGGTTATCGCATCTCTGTATTTATGGTTATCTCTGTAATCTATTGCGTTCCTGCTTAAATCCGGATCAGTGGTATCAGAGCGGTCTGCTTTTTCTCTGTTTTTCTTTGCATGTCCCCAACGAGGTCGGGATATAAGGAGTTAGGGCTTGAACTGGTCGAACCTTTGCAAGACCAGCCTCGCAAATCTCGACGTCCTCCCATGGCGGATGAGAAGAAAGACGAGGGGGCAGGAGATCCTATCAAAATCTTGCTCGAAGAAGCGCTCGAGCGGCAAAGGAACGCGATGATGGATAGCTTTGCGCAGATCCTTCAGCGGCTACCCAGAGGCGACGCATCGGCTTCCAACAGCTACTCTGGAAACGCCACACCGTTTAAGGTACAAGTTAATTTTGAAATCCCCATCTTCGAGGGTCAAATAGACGCAGATGCCGTAGATAAATGGTTAAATCTGCTAGATGGGTATTTTTCTGTTCACGAATTTTCAAGTCGGGAGAAGATTGTTTTCGCTCTTCTCAAAGCAGCCCCCCACGTCAAGGACTGGTGGGAAACCTATTGCGAGCAGAAGGGTGAAAGTACAGGCTCACTATTTTCAACCGCACCCACTTGGAATGACTTCCGAGATGCCATCAAGGAGCAGTACTACCCCGTCGGAAGCTATGAGGACAAATACATCAAATGGACCACAATGCGGCAGGGACGAGACCAAGATGTGCCGGAGTTCACAAACATTTTTCATACCCTTCGCACACAGTTGGGTATCAAAGATTCTGAGCTGCATCTGGTACTCAAATACCGCGGCTGCCTACACAGATACATCCAGGAAGAGATGGAGTTCTTGAACATCTCCTCACTCGGCACAGCATACCGATACGCTGTCAAAATCGAGCAAAAGTTCAAACAGAAGAAGCGAGACTTTGGATCTGCAAATCCAAAGCCCAAAGGACAAAGCCAAGGCGGGGTGACCCAAGACAACCCGTCGAAGCTACAAGAAAAGAACAACACCACGAAGCCGAAGAAGGACACAGGAAAGTGGTGTGAGTTCCACAAGAGTCCCACTCATAACACAAGTGAGTGTCGGACCAAGCAGTCGCTGGTGGCCGAGTTGAAGGCTTCCGAATCAGATGCATGTTCCGACTCTGAGTCAGAACCCGACAAGGGGAATGACAAAGGGAAGCAGATTATCGATGCGGATCCCAGCGCCACTGTTGCTACTGCCAAGATCCAGAAAAATGAGCTCGAAGATCCAGAGGAGGGGGAACGTCTTTTCCACTCACAGATGTGGGTGAAGGGTTCGCCGCTGCAATTCATTGTCGACAGTGGCAGCCAAAAGAACCTTATTTCAGCAGAGGTCGTGAAGCGGTTGGGCCTACCAACTACACCACACCCACAGCCGTACAGTATCGGTTGGCTTCACGAAGGACGAGATCTCAAAGTTCGCCAGCAGTGCCGCCTTCCCTACAGCATCAAGCCCTTCACAGACGAGGTATTGTGTGATGTTACACCTTTGGATGTTTGTGATGTACTATTAGGCCAGCCATACTTGTGGAGGCGACATGTTGTGTATGAGTCAAGGCCTCGCGCTGTCATCATTTCTTTGGATAATTCATTATACAGGATACCGGAGGTAGCCCCACCTACCGCCACCTCTTTGATCACTGCTAAGAAAGGCAGCAAGCTCATCTCACAGACTAGGAAATTTATTTTCTGTCTGGTTCGTTCCCAATGTAAGGGGAAGATCGTTGCTACATCCATGACCCCCGTGAAGGGTTCCTCCACACAGCAGCAGCAACAGAGGGATACAGTCATGACAGAACACAGGAACAACTTCTCGTTACCTGGAGGGGTACCACACAAGTTTCAGGTGGGCGATAAAGTTTGGTTGCATCTGCAGAGGGAGCGCCTTACCAGAACCCATCAGGAACTCAGACCACTTCGACATGGTCCTTACACCATTACCAAAGCTATGGGAGACAATGCATTTGAGCTCAGCATTCCCCCATTCCTTGGCCTGCACCCGGTGTTCAATGTCGACCGCCTTCGGCCATACTTTCCACCATTACTAGACACGTCCGACATTGCAGAACAACTCACACCCACAGAGTTAAATCCAGCTTGCATGGAACAAGTTGCAACTGATCGGATCATGGACACACAGATCAAGCACACTCGCCAGCAGAATATCCAACTGTATCAAGTTGTCAAAGCAGGACAACTCCTTCACCAGGGCAAGTGGCTCAACAGGGACCAAGTGCAGCAGAAGTTCCCTCATCTCATGGAGGAACTCAACGCAATGGGGACCATTGCTTCCTAAGGGGGGAGGAATGATCCAGGTGGAGATTGGTGGCCACCCGCTAATTCCACTTGGATCCCCTCTAGTGCTTCTTACAATTTTTATCAGTTTCCTTAATTATAGCACAGTTTACTATTTTTAGCAGTTTTTCGGGTCCTAAACTTCCGGAGCCGTTTTGAGGCCCTAAACGACGTTTTTGGGTCCTAAACTTCTGGAGCCGTTTTGAGGCCCTAAACGACGTTTTTTGGGAAATCCACCGCTAACGATTTTTTTGATAAAAATCGTCTTTTCCGTCGTAGTCCTCGGAGAGATCTTTCCAACGGGCTATCATGCACGTCAAACGGAGATAGTATGACCAATTCGCGACCCCGGGAAGTTGATGTACCAACTTACCCGAAAACGGGGCCCACAATTTGGCGTTTCATCTTCTAGGGTTAGGTTTTGGAATGTGAAGGGTTTTCCATTGTTTCTCAACAATAAATAGGCCCTCGAGCCTCATTGTAACACAGTTAAAAACAGTTCAGAGGCATGTAGCCGACACATCTCTTCTCAGAGATAAGCTACCATCGCCCTAGCTGGGTTATTTCTATTTGTAAGCATATTTCAGTATTCTCCATTAATGAAATGAAGTATTATTTCCGCGGCATCTCTGTTTTTATGGTTATCGCATATTATTATTTCGGTTGCATCTCTGTTTTTATGGTTATCGCATCTCTGTATTTATGATTATCTCTGTAATCTATTGCGTTCCTGCTTAAATCCGGATCAGGTTGTTAGAAAACAGTTACTCAACTACAAAGGTATTGTTATTGACCTCATATGAATGAAACTGTATCAAGATATGTACTAGGATGTTCTATGTGCGCTACTAGTAAGCCAAGTAATAGGAAATTGGGTTTGTACACTCTACTTCCTATCTCTTATCGTCGTTGGGAAAGTGTTTCTATGGATTTTGTAGGGGGATTACCTATGTCTAGAAAAGGTCATGATTATTTATATTTTTTCGTGGATAGATTCAACAAAATGTGTGTGTTAATGCCTTGTAAGAAACAGATTACAGCTGAACAAACTAGACAAATGTTCTTCCAAAGTGTATGGGTTCATTTTGGGTTACCCACTTCTATTTTTTTTCATTGAGATTCTCAAATTATCGGGAAGTTTTGGTCAAGTTTATGGGAACTCGTGGACATAAATTTGAATAAGAGCACAACATTTCATCCACAAACCAATGGTCAAATAGAGGTAGTAAACAAAACAACACTGCATCTCCTTCATTTATATTGTGGTAAGCATCCTAAGCTTTGGGATGAGCATTTGCACTACATCCAACATGCCTACAATTGTGCCAAGCATTCATCTACACAAACATATCCATTTGGAGCTTGATTGGGTTATTTTTCAAAGTCTCCTTTGGGTTTTAACTTTCATAAATACAGTGTAGTGGATAGACATAGTGATGTGGACAAAGCCAAGTATTTTATTGAATAAATCCAATTAGTGCATCAAAGGATACAACAACAGCTAGAGAAAAGTCAAGCCAAGTATAAAGCAAGACATGATAAGCATTGAGTTTATCCTGAATTCCAAGTAGAAGATCAAGTTTGGTTATACATCAACAAGGAAAGATTGCAAGCTGAAGGTAAAAATATCAAACCAATCAGATATGGTCCTTTCAAGATTTTGGAGAAGATTAGTAATAATGCTTTCTGATTAGATTTTCCACCTTATATGCAAATTTACTCCATTGTGAATGCATAAAACTTCAAATTGTATGAGCTTCCTATGATCATTGATAAAGAGGAAAGTGTTCAAATTCCATCTATAGAATATTTGGTTCTTGAATACTTGAATGAGTTGCAATAAGGCATTATTCTTGACATGAGAATAAGGACTTCACATAGAGGAAATGTGGAGCATCTTTGTGTGGGGCTCAAGGGTACCAATCCAAGTAAACCATAGTGGATAGAGATCGGGAAAGTGAGGGAGTTGTACCCTCACTTACTTTTTGAGTAAAAACAAAATTTTGGTCATCCAGAAGCTTATAGTGGGGAGGAGTGATCCAGGGGATATGGAAAATGCTAAAAAATAAAGTGCTCAAATTCTCCTAAAACTAGCATCAAGTCATAGAGCTCATGATTCTGATTACAACGATGCTTGAATCACATCAATTTGACACTGTATGACAAAGTTATGATGTTCTGAAGTTTTGGTCAAATAGTAAAAAAGTCAACATACAAGGTTGACTATGCAAGGTATGGATGTTGATGTGGCAGTTTGTATGGTGACATGGCAATCAATGGTTGGTTGTATGAACAAGCAGGTGGGTGAATTATGAGAGGGCACATCACGCTAATGTTGGCAATACGGTTTTGAGGTGGCCCATTCATAGGCTGCAACATGGGCCAATCAGAGGGTGCCACGTGGCCCTATGCAAGGCCACTAAGTGGCCTCAATTTTCACGCCAAAACTTTACTGGACTAAACCAACCTCCACAGGATTCGAACCTATAACCTCTGTCACACAGAGCTACCTCCCAACCAATCATGCTATCATATTGCTCATTAATACATTGTCGACGACTTTTATTTATTGACCGAGGAGTTGGAGGTAGTGGGCGGGTCGACGAGCTCACTCAATTGGCCCGAACCATGGTTATATGTTATAACATGACCGATGGTGGGGAGTGTGGTGGGCGCATGGCCCATGGCCTATGTCCCATGGATATTTGTGGTCATAGGACTGAGGGGAAGGGAATAGTAAGGAATGGGAGCCACGATTCTTTGTGGCATAAAATGCGACCATGGTGGGTGCTAAAAGGGCAGGGCCAACGACCCCATTTAAAATTTTAAATAAAATGTGTAAAATTTGTGACTACGTCAGTTCAAACCCGTGACTTGCAAGCAAATGTTACAATGCGCCATTATTGGGCCATAGTCTGTTTTTTTTTTTTTTAACTTTTGTAGAGCCAAAAGGGTTTGTAGACCAGTTTGTAGACCAAAATTTGTAAAGGGGATATTTTGCTTTTTTTAAAGCCTTGTTTAGGGCCACAAGAGCCTAGATAGGGGTTTTTGAGCATTCTGGACAACATGGGAGCATTATTTTTACAATTTGAGGCTTGTATTTTGATTTAATGAGCACTAAAGCATCTTCGTAAAGAAATCACCATTGGAAGCTGAACCTAGAGATGTAGCCCAAGATGGGTGAACTCCATTATCAACTTGTGTTTATCTTGTGCTGCATTTTTGTCCTCTTAACACTTTAAAAATTCTGAAAATTAACTTAAGTTTGTGTGTTTTTGCAATATTGATCCATTGCACAAAGATACATAAACTAACCTGCAAATTGATCAATAAAATCTTCACTTTTAATTTTGGATCAATGTGCCACCCCTCCTTATGGATACCTTGAGAAATCACAGTGAGATGCAACATATGATGCAATGAGTGTTTACAAGATAAGCAATGACTTGCCTTTATTCAAATTATGAGCCAATTGGAGTAGGTGCAGTAGACTGACAATAGCTTGATTTTTAATATTTTATAAGCAATGGGAGAATCACGTACCCTTTTAAAAGGAAAGATGATTACTTTGATCTAGTTGCCAAAGCTTTCCGCTAGGTTATTTCCAAATATTTTAATCTATAATTATTTTGTCGAGGTAGAAGAAAATTCATTTCCTTGGGTGGGTTGTTTCAAGTTCAATTTTTCGAGCCAAGTTTTTGAAGGTCAATGAATATAAATTTTCATCCAAATGTACAATATTTTTCATATAAGATGTCAAAAGTGGAGCAATTACTATCAAATTGTTCACACTTTCCATCATTTCTATGTTTGTGTTGATCTAAAAAGGAAATGTCACTAATATGTAAATCCAATTTAATTAGTGTTTTTGTTAGCAATGCAAGTTCTAATTTTGATTATATTCATTTTTTAATCTAAAGTGAATGAAAACAATTAGCTTACATCTTGATAATTCTAAAATTGTATTTTCATATAAAATACAAATCTAACTAATCTAATCTTGATCCCATTGGCTTCATGTGCTCTCCTATAAGATCATAATAGATATGCCAATTTGCAAAACAAATAAAAATCTCTAAACTAGAATACAATGGACTCCCTAATGAAAGAAATTCAAGATAGAATACAATAGACTCCCTAATGAAAGAAATTCAAGAAATCATATAATTTCTAGCCAACATCCCTTTCTCATGCTCTCCTTTGGTCATAGTTACGGTTTCTTGTAAAGGGCAATTGCTACTTTATGTCAACCTTCATTTAGCCTTGTCTTTATAGATTCCCTAGCTACAAATATCCATGTAGATATCCACTACAATTTGTTAAGTACGTTAGTAAAAGAAAAGACTTAGTGAACGAGGAGCATAGTTTATGGCAGATGTATTTCCTTATCATATGAGTTGCATCAAATGGCTTATGTAGAAAAAAATGTGATGTTTATTATCAAAGTCTTCTAAACATTGATCATTGCCACTACCTCAATTATTATTGGAATATTTTATTGAGTTGTTCCTAGTATTATCCTTAATGTTTCTTTTCAAAGATATTATACAAAAAGATTTCGGGTTATTTTAATTTGTAGTGGTTATTAGTCCTGATATCTCTGTAATATTTCGAATGGGAAATTATGGGTTTTTTTTCGAAATTCTTTTTTTTAAACAAAATCTTCACAACAAAATTATTATAAATTTAATAGAAAATTGTCATGTAAATTTTAGCAACATAAAACTGCAAATAACAATATAATGAGCAACAATGATCTCAACTTTATTTATAATAGATAAATAGGTGTTTTACATGTTGAAAT
Organism: Pinus tabuliformis; assembly: GCA_031772625.1. Classification (NCBI taxonomy): domain Eukaryota; kingdom Viridiplantae; phylum Streptophyta; class Pinopsida; order Pinales; family Pinaceae; genus Pinus; species Pinus tabuliformis. The sequence goes on from CM062814.1 coordinate 987,266,972, forward strand.
AATTGATATAGTTGAGATAGCATTGGCCTTAAGAATCAGTTTCAATGTTGCTAGCCCTTCAAAATTGAACCGAGATTCCACTGCTACGCTCTCTTGTGAATTCTAGATGAATTCACCAAGGGGAGATGGGCACTCGCCCAATCCCCCTAAATCACCCGAGGGTTTTCGTCATGGGGATACAAATGAAGTATAGAACTGGGTTCTCAAACATCTCATACAAGAAGAAGATCAAATCTAAGATGTCCTCTAATGGCCTCTTACTCTATTATAGATCTGATGGACCCTTCTAGAAGCTCCTATTTTATTATTATTTTAATCATTGAGCACATTTCTCTCAATTAAAATATCTTTTTGATGTGGGAAAATGGTAAATTGGCCACCATGCCTCCTCAAGCCACTAAAACTCACTTCTAACCATCACATCCTATAGAACTTCTTGGTTTGGTTCCAACGAGCTATTACACTAAGGTGTTATGTCAAGTATTCCTCCCATAATGCCACCTTAAGCGTAATTAATTGAGTCAGACCAATTAATAACTTTGTTTTTGGAAAGTTGTTGGAATGCATCGGAATGAAAGGAAAATCATGTGGATGATGGAATAGACCAGAGTGAATGCCATCAGGCCTCATAAAAACTCCTCAAAACCCCTCCAAAAGCCCTTGGGTCTGCTGATAGAGTAAACCAGTCCCTGTGACCTAGCTGCCTCCAACCCTGGAAGTCCATCCTGACCACGCCGTAAGGGAAACTAGAAAAAGGAACATCACAAATCCTGTCCCACCAAGATTGCATTCCCTCAAGCAATCTAAACCTGTAGGCCAGTCTGGTGGCCCAATGCCGAGATCCCATACAAACTACTAGGTGATGCTATGCCTCTGTGTCAACCCACCATGAATAGACCCCTCAATGCCCGGATCCTAGACCAATCTCTGACTGAACCTGTCATCAACAAATCCTCCTGGATCCCAACATCACCAAGAACAAGTATCAATGCTCCATGGCTCCTACTCTGTTATAGCTCCGACTATGAATGTTGCTCCATCAACCGCATCCCAACTCATCATCTCTCTCCACTCCAACCCTTGGCATAGGCCAAGGTCATCCCCATTATGTAGATATAGGCCTAAAACGCTCGAAAGTTGTTGGCCTACCTCCCACCGCCAACTGGAGCATGTAGTACTCCTCATGTCTACGGGTCCTCGTTGCACTATGCTCTCAACTTAGAATATCATGCCACCAATAGGATACCAACTCATGATCTCCAGCCAATCCATCCCGTGGGAGGGATTAGATGCATGTGCACCAATATGTGATATGAATCCATTGTGTTGCACCATGCTCAACTCAAGCAGCTATGTTGAACCAATTAACCAAATATGTCTAAGAATCCTTGCCTCTCTCCCTATAAGTGGGCAACCCATGCTGCACACCCTGTATATATACTCTTGGAGAGGGTTTCCACCTAGAAATATTGTATCTTTGCTAGCTGCCACTACATCTACCCGCACCTCGTCAGTGGGTAGACCCAAATATGCATCTACCAATATCTCCAAAAGAGCCTCCCTCATCTGATCGAAAAATCCATGCTCCACCAGTCCACTCGTCACCTGCAAAACTGTCCTATCAAGTCCTAACGCCTCTTGATGACCAATATCTGCAAATACTACCTCCCTGTTGGCTTCCTGCACATATGTACGTCCCGCATCAATGGTTGGTCTGAGGGACTATTTCTCATCCTCCTCCATCACGGGCTCAATATGAGCCACTAGCTGACTCTTCAAAAATGACCCATCACACATACTATGTTCCACTATGTGTTGCACATGATAACTAATCGAACATGGATTTATATCTAGGTTGTCGCCAACATCTCTACAGGTCTACTCAAGGTCCTCTATGTGCTCACCATGCTGGATCACCAATGATAGCTCACTTCCCTAGTCTCCTCCCCACATGGGAATAATCTACTGCTCATCAGACCTATCCACCTGATAGTTATGCATACCACAACTGTTTCCATCATCCCCACTTGCATGTTGATGCACTTCAAAAGAATCCTCATCTGGAAGGTCAGAACAAGTCTCCTCCTGATCTACCTTTGTCATCCCCTCTATGTCACTCAAGCATGAGTGGTCAAGTCCCTAAGGCTCTGTTAGGCCTCTATAATATTGGTGACTCCCCCATTACTATTGTCATTATATCCATATTCTTATTATTGTGCCCCTATTTTCCCCATATTGTTATTAGTATGCCCCAAAGAAACCCACTATTGTTATTTTTGTGCCCTTATGTTATTACTGTTATGTCGGCTTGATTATATTATGACCCCTTAGACTCCTATATATAGAAGGGAGGTTTAGTCATTTGTATCATCCAAGAATTGTTCATTTGTGTAATGTAAAGGAGGTTGCCCCCTCAAAGAGGTTGAATTCTAAGGTGTTCATCTATCTTTTCTATCTTTTTGTGAGCTGGTTTCCTAACAATTGGTATCAGAGCTTTGTATTCTAGGGTTTCGCTGCTCCAAACGGGCCATCGTGGAATTTTCACTATAACTTTTTTTTTGCGACATTTCAGAAGCTACAAAAAAAACCCATTTGAGCCGAAATTGTTATGAACTTCGGATTTGAATTTCAGAGCTTGTCTCGCTATATTTGCGAAGATATGATATGAGGAAGTTAGGGTTTTTACAGACTTCCGAATTACATTCCAAACAGGTGACCGGGGGAAAATCGTCATAACTTTTGTTTTGAGCATCAGATTGAAATTTCGTAATAAGTTTCAGAAAGAGGACGACCTTTAGTTTTCTATGTATCATTTTCAAGTACTAAGGTCGAAACAGTGACACGTGGCACACCGTACAAGTTTGCTCTACTGAACTAGTCTATAATCAGGTCACCGTGGGAGCTTTGGCATAACTCTTCCTTGGAGAATCCAATATTGATCAAACTTGCGGGATTAGAAAGAGGACTCAAAGGCTACCACAGGACGCGATTTCAAATATTCAAGATCTGCAGTTACAGAGATACGACAAATTCAATATCAAGCTCTTACAAAGTGAAAAAAAGGTGTGTTGTCTTTTTTAAATTTTGCATAAGATTGGTTTGAAAAATTAGTTTGAAGGAATTCAAAGGGAATAGTGAAGAATTATTAGCATTGATTAATGCCCCGAAGAAAGAAAATGGAAACACCTAGTAAGCAACCTGAAAGCTTTAGCATGACTCGTGAAGAAGAGGAAGAAATGCAACATGATATATCAAAATTACAAGACCAAGTACAACAAATTTCACTCTCACTAAAAGTAAATGAAGCCAAGATGAATGACGTGGAAGCTAATATGAATGGCATGCAAGTTAAGATGGATGGTATGAAAGCTAATATGAATGGAATGCAAGTTAAGATGGATGGTGTGGAAACTAAGATGGATGGCGTGGAAGCTAATATGAATGGCATGGATGCTAAGATGAATGGCATGGATGATAAGATGGAAGAATTGAAAATAAATTTGAATGAGTTACTATAAGAAATGGTCACTAATGGTGAAAGGGTAGTAAAGGAAACTCATGATGAGAACAAAAGAAATGTTAACCATGATTTCATAGACTCTAATATTGGATTGAAGACCCACCATGTTCCAAAAATCAATATGAGAATGTTTTATGGCAAGGATCCCAGAACATGGATACTACAGATGCAGCAATTTTTCGATCTCCATAATGTGCAAAACACACAAAAGGTACGTATTGCAACTTTATATTTGGAACCAAATTAGTTTGTATGGTATCGATGGCCTTGCTCTCGTAAACAAATTGTCACTTTGGCAATTTTTAAGGAAGAAATGATAGCACATTATGAGGATACAAAAAGCAACACCTTTTTTAGCCAATTGATAAATCTCAAACAAAAGGGTTCAATGATGGAGCACATTGAGGACTTCCAAAAATTGAACATACGGGTAAAATATATTCCAGAGGAGCATAGGATTGATGTGTTCATAGGAACTTTAAAGGATAATATACAACATGAGGTTCGCCTTTGGGAACCTGATTCATTGGAGAAGGCATTTAGGTTAGCAAGAAAAATGGAAAGCAAAATTATGGCAACCAGAAAGCCTACCACTCACAACTATAAATATGGAAGTGTTGTTTCCCTAGCCTTCCACAACCTACAAGGTTGACACCACAACAATTGGAAGAAAAAATAGCAAAATGGCTTTGTTATAGTTGTGATAGCAAATACACTAAAGGTCATAAGTGTGCTGAGAAGAAATTATTCTACACAAATTGTGAAGAGGAGGAAGAAAAGGAACAAGAAATGTCAAAAGAAGAGGATATACTCCAGGAACAAACCTTAGATAAAGAAGAAATGAATCCGACCATATCTTGTAATGCATTGGCTAGAATTACCACTCCTCAAACTATCAAGATAGAAGGACATATCAAGAAGAAAAAGGTAATAGTGTCGATTGATTCGGGAAGTACCCATAATTATATTCATTGTAAAATAGCAAAGGAATTGAATTGCTTCCTATATCCAGCACCAAAGTGTCAAGTGATGGTTACAAGTGGAGGAACCATAAATTGCTTTGGAAAGTGCCATAATATCAAGCTATCCATGGGAGAATATGTATTGAATAGCCCAATGATTTCCATTCCAATGGGTGGTGCTGATGTTGTATTAAGAGTACAATGGATGCAATCCTTGGGTACAATAGCTTTTAATTTTCAAGAACTTTTCATGAAATTTTGTGTGGAAGGAAAGGAAGTTGAATTAAGGGGTATTGTAGGGAAACCAGGAAAGACAATCAGCTCTAACTGTATGACAAAGCTTCTAAAGAAGGAACAACGAGGTGTAATTGCACAATTATGTTCGCTAGAGGTTTCCACATCAAAATCATCTATTTCTCCAGATTTCCATAAAGTCTTGGACAATCATTCCAAGGTATTTGAGACTCCCAAAGGTCTCCCACCTATTCGTGATCATGATCATGCTATTCATTTGATTCCATGAAGTGTCCCTCCAAACATCAAGCCATACAAATATCCCTATGCCCAAAAGAGTGAAATTGAACTTATGGTTGTAGAAATGCTAGAGGCTAGTATAATTCAACCTAGTCAAAGTTCTTTCTCTACTCCAGTAGTATTGGTGCACAAGAAGGATGGATAATGGCGCATGTGTTCGGATCATAGGGAGCTCAACAAGCTCACTATTAAAGATAAATTTCCCATTCCTGTCATTGATGAATTATTGGATGAATTGCATGGATCAATTTACTTCACCAAGTTGGATCTTCGTTCACGATATCATCAAATCAGAATGAAGACTGAAGACATTCTGAAAACAACATTTAGAACTCATGAGGCTCATTATGAATTTTTGGTCATGCCTTTTGGCCCTACCAATGCACCTTCTACATTTCAAGGTTTGATGAATTCCATTTTCAAACCCTTCCTTAGAAAATTTTTGTTAGTATTTTTTGATGATATACTAATCTACAACAAGTCTTGGGAGGATCATGTTGAACATGTTGACAGGGTGCCCAAACTATTGGAGGAGAAACAATTATATGCAAAAAGCTCCAAATGTTTCTTTGGAGTACAAGAGGTGGAATATCTTAGTCATATTGTATCTCATGAAGGTGTTAAGGTAGACCCTAGCAAAATTAAAGCCATTAAGGAATAGAAAATCGCCACATCCATAAAGCATCTGCGAGGATTTCTCGGGTTGACAGGGTATTATCGTAAGTTTGTTAAGAATTATGGGAGAATAGCAGCACCTCTAGTAACATTATTGAATAAAGATGCATTTTCATGGACTCCAGAAGCAACAAAGGCCTTCGAACATCTTAAAGAGGCAATGTGCCAAGCACCGGTCTTAGCTATGCTGGAATTCACAAAAACCTTTATTGTGGAATGTGATGTTCCAGGAAATGGAATTGGTGTTGTTTTAATGCAAGATGAAAGACCCATTGCTTCCGAAAGTCGTCCAATCAAGGGAAAGTATTTACAAAAAGTTATTTATGAGAAGAAAATGTTGGCAATACTACATGCACTTAAGTAATGGCGACCCTACCTAATGGGAAGACACTTCAAGGTAAAAACGGATCATGATAGTCTTAAATACTTTTTAGAACAAAGATTATCCTCTGAAGAGCAACAAAAATGGGTCACAAAGATGTTGCGTTATGACTTTGAAATCATCTACAAAAAAGGGAAGCAAAATGTTGTGGCATATGCACTCTCAAGAAATGATGAGGATGTGGAAGCATTGTTGTGCGCCATTTCTATTATCCAATTGGATTGGATAAACGAAGCAAGGGAGGAATGGAAGAATGATAAAGAAATGTGGGCACTCATTCGAAAGTTACAACAAGATCCTAGTGCATCTGATACATTTAGTTGGAAAATGATTCATTATGGTACAAAGGTCGCTTATACCTATGTAAGAATTCCCAATCAAACAAAATATTCTTATGGAATTCCACACTTCTCCCTTAGGAGGGCACTCAAGATTTTTAAAAACTTACCACAAGGTTAAGAAGGAAATTTTTTGGGATGGCCTTAAATCGGATATTGAAAAGTCTGTGGCAGAATGTTTGGTTTGCCAACAAAATAAAGTTGAAACAATTAAAACCCCAGGTCTATTACACCCTTTATCCATTCCAAGCCAACGTTGGGAGGAGGTTTCAATGGATTTTATCACAGGTTTACCCAAGTCCGAAGGAAAGAGTGTCATCATGGTGGTAGTTGACATACTTACCAAGTATGCACACTTTTGTGCATTATCACATCCATTTAAAGCCAATACAGTTTCTACTGCATTTATGGAAACAATTCAAAAGCTACATGGAAACCCAAAGATTATCGTCAGCGACAGAGATCCCATTTTCACTGGAAATTTTTGGACAGAATTATTTTCTTGTCTCGGTACTCAATTAGCTCATAGCTCATCTTATCATCCTCAATCTGATGGGCAAACTGAGATAGTAAACAAATGTTTGGAAGGATATCTTCAATGCTTTGTATCTAATAAACGGACACAATGGGTCAAATGGTTGCCTCTAGGTGAATGGTGGTATAACACTTCCTTCCATACCACAACAAAAATGACCCCATTTATGGAACTTTATGGATATCATCCACCATCCATCACATCATATTTAAAAGAAAATTCTAAGGTTCAAGTAGTGGAACATCACATCAAGCATCAACAAGAAGTTCTCCAACTCTTAAAGGATAACCTCACGTTGGCGTAGAATAGAATGAAACAACAGGTAGATCAACATCGCAACGAAAGAAGTTTTGATGTAGGTGACTGGGTATTCCTATGACTACAACCATATAAACAAATGTCCCTCAAGAAATCTAAGAAGGATAATAAATTATCACCAAAGTATTATGGTCCGTACAAGGTGTTGCAAAAGATTGGCACTATGGCATACAAATTGGAGCTTCCTGCAGCTTCTCGAGTGCACCCAGTTTTCCATGTTTCATGTTTAAAGAAGGTTATAGGTGACAAGCTCCCAGTTCAAACAATATCGCCAGAACTTGACGATGAAGGAAAAATCATATTGGAACCGGAAGCAGTCACAGAAACAAGAACTCGACAGCTACGAAATCGATCAATTTCGGAATATCTCATCAAGTGGAAGAACTTATCCGCTAAAGATTCCACATGGGAAGATGAAAATTTTATACAAAAGCATCCAGAACTACTCAAGCATTGAGGACAACACTTTTCGTAAGGAGAGGGGCATGTTAGGCCCCTATAATACTAGTGACTCCTCCATTACTATTGTCATTGTATCCCTTATTGTTATTATTGTCCCCATATTGTTATTAGTATGCCCCAAAGAAACCCACTATTGTTATTTTTGTGCCCTTATGTTATTACTGTTATGTCGGCTTGATTATATTATGACCCCTTAGACTCCTATATATAGAAGGGAGGTTTAGTCATTTGTATCATCCAAGAATTGTTCATTTGTGTAATGTAAAGGAGGTTGCCCCCTCGAAGAGGCTGAATTCTAAGGCGTTCATCTATCTTTTCTATATTTTTGTGAGCTCGTTTCCTAATAGGCTCCTTGTAGATGACGCAAAGACCCTTTCTCCTTAACTCGTTCTTGTTGCATGTCCCCTCAAATCTAAGCTACTCCTCCTTGGTCAACTACCTCCTAAGTAGATTTATGTTATCCTCAACCAACCTTTTGGCTAGCCCATAAGCAACATGTGAGACCACTTGTTCTCTCCTCCAAATCAACAACAATCATGACTACAACTCCTTAAAAATGGCATCACGACCTCTCATACATGATGACAAGATGGATTGCATGTGTTTTGACTAAGGATGATGTCTCCTAATGCTGAAAAGCATTAGAACATTTGCAGGATCAAGTCATCACAGTCCAAATTAAACATGATTTCATAAGTCCTAGTCATGGCCATAATTTCCAAAACCTGAAGCTTCTTCCCAAATGTAAGACTCACAAAGTTATCCAAGTCTCGCAAGGTTCCTAACATCAACTCGAAGAATATCTTCATAACAACATAGTTATAAGGAGTTATAGGGGTGTCAACATCAGGATGTTACTAAGACAAGAGGCAATTGGAAGTGTGACCCCTTCACAAGGGTACTCCAAAAACTTGGGTTGTATTAAAGCTAGCATGGCGGGTTTCAAATCCCACATCTACTTATTCCCCTCTAATTGGTCTCTCTCATAAAGGAGTTTGTCTAGTTCTTCTAATTTGGAAAGACTTTTTAATGTAGTAACCCTCAAGTTCTTCAAGCTTGTACCCACAGGAAAAATCTTGTGTCGTGACCCTTGCCCTTTCTGCAAATATTTTGGCAGTTCTTGCTGGAGAAGGGTATGGATCCCTTTTGAGAATGATTTGTTGTTGTGTGTGGTTTTTTTGTCGAATGTTCCATTATGGTTCCAAGGGGCATTGCCTAATTTTTCCAAAAAATTTTTTAGGAGTTTTGTGAGTTTCTCCATGGGTTCAACCCAATAATTACAAGAACATATGTGATAATGAGGCACTATTTTTCTGAGTTTTGTTGAATAGTTGTATATGTAAGGCTCAGTGATGTATATTACAAGCCTCCCATATCAAAGAACAACTTCTGCTCAGTTACATCTGATTTTTATATGCTCGGAAAAATATATACCAATCTTCTTAATATTGATATGAAGGAAATAACATAGAAATGGAAGCGAACATACTTATAGATTAGTGAATGCAGGGTGAGTGGAACCTGGAACAATCACAAGTGTGCACAGCAGTGAGAATAAAGCGTGTTTCTAGCAATTCGTCCCCAGCTTACAACAAGAAACCTACAACAACACACAACTCGTCCTCTTAGATAAGCTGCTACAAGCATGACACCAATTTGACCTCTTTAATAGAATATGACTTCAATCTAAAGAATTTATCTCACTCCCTTGGCACTATGATTTCTGAAAGTGACACAACTTTCTCCTTTGACTTGAATAAATTGACATGGCAGATCTGCTGAACTCAAACTAAGCATTGAATTCTTCAACAATAACTTTCTGAATTGACGCCTTCCAAAAATAATCCCCTGGTTTATTAATTAGATCAATAAGGGAACAAATTTCCTTAGCCTGACAGAGAGGGGATCCTTGAGCTAATTTGATCCTTAAAAATTGATTACTTAGAAGATCTTGAAGACTGAATCTAGTTATAATTAGGGTCACTGGTCAGTTCTAATGACGTCCCATCTACTGCAGGATAGACCTCAGCCTCTGAGTGGAATATAAAATAAGCCACAGAAGGAATATGCTGTGTCTCCTAGGCTTCAATGATTGTTGGTTGCCTCTTTAAAATTGAACCTCGGCCTGATCATATATATACGCATTGCCATCAACAATAGTCACGCTTAGAAATCGAAATTATCTCGCACCTCCGAGTGAGATAGAGAGAAAATGCGTTCAGAATTTCATTCAGATTGCTCCTGCAAGGGAAATTTTCAAGGGGATTTCACCATTTTGGCCTCGATCTATAATAAGTTTGACTCTCATAGAACGCAGGGGATTTCTTTCTGCATATGTATTCCCTCTCTGCCCTTTCGACCGATTTCAGCGATGGACACGGTTTGCAGAATTTGACCACTATGCAATATTAATTCAACATTTGTCTGGAACAATTCTGCCTTGATACGAGCATCAAATGAATCAGTCTTAGCCTTTATACATTTAGGAAATTGCTCAGAACTTGCCTCTGTGGTAACACACAACCTCAGAAATGAATGTTCAACAACGTGATTATGCACAAGGAGGTATTCAGCTTCCTTAGTGTCCCTTCTACAACTCGTGGTCAACACAGGGGTGGAGTTTCGTCTTGTTGTACTCGGCGTCTTGCACCACAACAAACTCAATCCTTTTAAAAAACATTTCGAGCCCATGATATATGATATGCAACTTGTCCCTCCAAGTGAAAGAAAATTCGCCCAATACGATTGATTCCACCCACAAGGAAGTGTGAGGCTCCACTTCCCTCCAACAACTCGGGGGTTCTTCAAACTCTAGATACACTCGGCCTCCAAGGATTTAGTTGCTTGGAACAAAGAACTACACCCCTGAATCTATCTGCAATCTTCGATATTGACGACCTTCCAGCATGAACTCAACGTCTCAGCTTCTGCCATAGCTGATTCTGAAAAGGTTGCTTGGAACTTGAAACAACTGGAGCGATTGGCGAAATTGTGAGTGTCACACCCGTTGAAGAGCAATACCAGTAGCCGGTTCTCACAACCGAGCCTGCCCTTAGCTAAAAAAAACTTTGCCTTTGCCTCCCTTGTCAAATTAATTTCACGCCTTTGCAAGCACACAACTGCCCAAAAAATTAATCAGCCTCAATTAACCTCCCAAAAATATAATGGGGCCCTCTATAATTTGGCCAAATAAATATTCGGCCCTTAGACTTAGGAATGGGGTAACCCTCCCTTTTTTTAATAAATTTGAAAAATCAGACGCCTTTTTGAATTTGTGATTGTTCACTTGTAAAGTTTGATTAAATTGTCCAACTTTCATTATGCCTCCAACAATTTGCCACCTATTTTATTGCACATTTAATAAGAGAATTTATCGACTACTTTAAAATAAATTCTTATTTTGCTGGAGAACTGAGCCTTCAGCGTCCTATAATTTGGCCAAATAAATATTCGGCCCTTAGACTTAGGAATGGGATAACCCTCCTTTTTTAAATAAATCTAAAAAATCACACGCCTTTTTGAATTTGTCGTGGTTCACTTGTAAAGTTGGATTAAATTGTCGAACTTTTATTATGCCTCTATCAATTTGCCACTTTATTGCACATTTAGTAAGAGAATTTATCGAGTCCTTTAAAATAAATTCTTATTTTGCTGGAGAATTGGGCCTTCAGCTTCCTCTAATTTGGCCAAATAAATATTCGGCCCTTAGACTTAGGAATGGGATAACCCTCTTTTTTTTTAATAAAATTTGAAAAATCACAAGCCTTTTTGAATTTGTGGTTTTCCACTTGTAAAGTTGGATTAAATTGTTGAACTTTTATTGCCTCTATCAATTTGCCACGTATTTTATTGCACACTTAATAAGAAAATTTATCGAGTCCTTTAAAATAAATTCTTATTTTGTTGGAGAACTGGGCCTTCAGCTTCCTTGGAAAAGAATTTGGCACATTCAAAATAAAATTTCGAACTTACTACGAATTGATTTACAATCAAACCTTTAGGTTGGCAGAATGCACAACTTTGACCTGTCTGTAATGTCTCGAATGGGAAATTAGGGATATTTTTGGAAATGTTTTTTTTTTTAAATAAAAATTTTACAATAAATTCTCATAAATTTAACAAAAAATTGTCATGTAAAATTGAGTACCATAAAACTGTAAATAACAATATAATGAGCAGAAATGATCTCAACTTTATTTCTAATATATAAATTGGGGTTTTATGTGTTCAAACAATTGATAAAGCTGAGATATCACTGGCCTCAAGAATCTACTGCAATGTTGTTGGCCCTCTAAAATTGAATTGATATGCCACTGCTATGCTCTCTTGCGAATTCTGGATGAATTCAACAAGGGGAGATGGGTACTCGCCCAATCTCTCTAAATCACTAGAGGGTTTCCGTCCTGGGGCTACAAATGAAGTAGAGAACCGGGTTCTCAAACCTCTCATACAAGAAGAATAATATATCCAAGATGTCCTCTAATGGCCTCCTCCTTCTCTTTTATAGATATGATGGACCCCTCTAAAAGCTCATATTTTATTATTATTTTAATCATTCATCACATTTCCCTCAATTAAAATATCTTTTTAATGTGAGAAAATGGTAAATTGGCCACATGCCTCCTCAAGCCACTGAAATTCACTTCTAACCATCCCATCTTGTAGATCTTCTCGTTCTGGTTACACTAAGCTGTCCTGTCAAGTATTCCTCCCGAAGTGCCACCTTAAGCGTAATTAATTGAGTTAGGCCCATTAATAACTTTGTTTTTGGAAAGTTGTTGGACGCACCAGAACAAAAGGCAAACTGTGCGGATGATGGAATATACCAAGCAAATGCCATTAGACCTCATAAAAACTCCTCAAAACCTCTCCAAAATCCCTTGGGTCCACTGATAGAGTAAACGAGTCCTTATGACCTAGCTACATCCAACCCTAGAAGTCCATCCTAACCACGCTGTAAGGGAAACCATAAAAAGGAACATGACAGAGGTGGTTGCTCTATTGAAACTATAAGAATTGTGCATGATCTAGCAATAATCGTTGGTGCAAAAAACTAACTAATCACACAAATAGGGGTTGGTTCGAGAGTAATATATGATGCCAAAATACACGTGCATGTTGACAAGGTAGAAGGCCCTAGTTTAGGGATGTGCTCCTGCTAGTCCTTGTTTGGTTTTCCATAATACACATGATTACCAATTAACTTCTTTGAGACCACAACTAATTCCTCCCAGATCCTTAGTCATATCAATTCTATCAAAGTAAATAGAAGTTGTACTCTAGAGTAAGACACAATTTGAGTTCTACATGTTATTAGGTTCAACTTTGTTAAAAAGGAGCTAGCAAGGTGGAAAATACTTTCCTCATAAGTCTAATATGGAAACCCTCCATTATAGGACTTAGGGACAATAGGAGAAAAAACACAAATACAAATACCTAGAAATTTAATACATGGAATATCAAGTGCAATGCTACTTCGCAAGGACCATTTTGGTGACTAAAATCATGTTAGATGTATAATGAATGTACTCGTACACTTGAAAATTAACCATAACAATATGCAATAAGAAAGCACGGGAATAAATCAATGTTATAAAAACATTTTAGAAGAAATGTGCAAAATTAGAACTATTCCAACTCTCATCAATGATAAATTGAAAAAATGTAAACCACAAACTAATGCAAAAATAGATGGTATGTAAATAATTTGGTCGTAAAAAGTTAATATAAATTAAGCATGGTACAACTATAAATTACTCTCATCTTTAGAAGAAAAAATAACATTTCGAAAAACTATTAAGTTCAGAAGTTGAACGCAATACTTACATGTTATACCAAAAATGGAATAATAACACAAAGGGCACAACACTTGTTTCCTAAAATCACTCATTCTTACATTAAAAAGGACAATAAAAGTTTAAACTTAAAAATACTTATATTAATGTACTAAATACACCGTGTATGAACTTATATTAATGTACTAAATACACCGTGTATGAAAATTCATGGTTATAGACTTTTATATTTTAATATGAATTAATTTTATAAATTTAACGTTTCAATTTAATATAATAAATAAATAATTAACACATATATATTAATTTTAATATTTTAAATTTAATATAATGATTAATTAGTTAAAAGATAAATAAGCTCATGTGTTATGTTATATAAATGACATAAACACAAAAATTGTATAGAAAATGCAAGAGGACATATGGGTTTTAGGTCAAAGCATTCTATAGTGGATCATGGTATCACGTTGAAACACATTGTTGAAAAAGTTTGGGAGGACAAAGAAGAAGTATTTTGCTGCTTTATTGACTTCAAAAAGACATTTGACAAAGTCCCTAGAGATAATTTGAGGCGTAGAATGGAAGAACTTGAAATTCCTTTGCATTATAGAGTCGTTGTCCATAGACTTTATGAAGAGATGAAATTCAAAATTAGAACCTCAATAGGTATTCCAGAAAGCTTTAGAAGTGACATTGGAGTCAAGCAAGGTTGCCCTTTATCCCCTACTCTTTTTGGTTTATATATTGATAAACTGCAAGAGTGATTAAATCTGCAAGGTGGAGATGGTGTTTGGTTGAGGGAGTATGTGATAAAGCTTCTTTTATATGCTGATGATATTGTATTGATTTCTAAATCGGCCCATGGATTGCAAATGCACCTATATACCCTTGAACATTTTTGTAGAGCAGTGGGGATGAAAGTCAATACTAGCAAGACCAAAATAATGACTTTCTCTAATAAAAGGAAGCAGAGCCAGCATACTTTCTTCTTTGAAGGCAACTTTCTTGAAGAAGTAAATGAGTACAAGTACCTTGGGATTGGTTTAAACAACAAACTTAATTGGGAGGACTCCAGAAAGAAGAGAATTTTACAAGGGTGGAAAGCATTATATGCTCTTCAAAACAAATGTAAAGAGGTAGAGTTATGGGATTGGAAAACGATTAAAGTGCTTTTTGGACTCCTAGTTTGTCTAGTGATGCTATATGGGTGTGAATTGTGGGCTAGCAACATCCCCATCTCAAAATCGAAACAGATTGAGAAAATCCAAAAACACTTGATCATGAGCAAGTTCAAAATAAAAAGTTCGGTACCTTATGAGATAATGTTGAGTAAAACAAAATCGACTCCCATCGAAGCAATTGCTTTGGTGCGACTCATAAGATATCTAAAAAGAATTGAGCAAATGGGAGTAGGTAGATGACCTAATGTTATCTTTAATGAAGACATGAGTGAAAGAAAGAAAACATGGATGAAACAAAACTACACATGGTGTTGGGTTGTGTTATATTCTTTCCACGTAGTTAACAGGGGGTTTGAGGGGTACTCGTAACCCCACTTTATGGGGTCCGGGCAGCGCCCCGGAAAATTTTGGTTTTGGACCCTATGTTAGGATGGGCGGACCCACCTATGGTTTTGTGCATGAATTTCACACATGTTTTTGGACGCGATGGTTTTCGATCCATGGTATTGGATGCTTCGGCATGTATAAATATGTATTGTAACATTGAAAATAAAATAATGAAAAATCAAGCTAGTAGTCCCAGTTTTGGGATTCAGGGGAAATCTCTGTGTATATGTGTTTTATGTGTTATGCTCTCGCATTGTTTATTTTTTGTGTTTTAGAATTCGTATGCAGGTAATTTCTGTACGGGGTTAAAACCTTCATTTGGTATTAGAGCAGTTTTGGCTTCAAGGGGACACCTTTGTTGCTGAGGGGTTTCGCTCGGGCCTATAGTAGACCCTGTTCAGTGGGAGATCTGCGAGATCAATTCTAGTGGTGAAAGAAGATGGCGAGCAGTGGAAATATAGTGATCGAGAAATTTAATGGTCAGAGTTTTGAGTTGTGGAAACTCAAGATGGAGGATCTGTTGGTGGATAAAGATCAGTGGATTGCGGTAGATCTGGGTACTAAACCAACAGGAGTGTCCGATGAAGAATGGAAGAAGTTGGATCGGAAGGCAAAAAGAACAATACGATTGTGTTTCTCAGACTCAGTATTGCTGAATGTATCAGGGGAAGCTACGACGAAGGCTTTGTGGGACAGGTTAGGGACTTTGTACCAATCTAAGTCTCTAGTGAATAAACTGTTCCTGCGGAAAAAGCTGTATAACCTGAGGATGAAAGATGGAGACTCGGTGACAGAGCATCTGAACGCATTTAATACTGTGGTAAGTCAGTTAGCATCTGTTGATATTAAAATTTCAGATGAAGATAAGTGCATCAGTTTGTTGTGTTCTCTACTAGATTCATGGGATAGTCTGGTTATTGCAATAGGTAGCAATGTAACTGCCTTGCAGTTTGATGAAATAGTCTCAGCCTTGCTGACGAAGGAGATGAGACGGAAAAAATATGGAGAGCCAAAATGGTGATGCCTTGTCTGTACGAGGACGGTCCCAGAACAGAAACAAAAATAAGTCATCGAGTGGGAGATCTAAATTTCCAGGAAAACTTGTAAAGGTAGTGTGCTGGAAATGCGGAAAGGAAGGGCACTACAAAAGGGACTGTAAATCTAAAGCTCCTGATAAAGGAAAGGGATCTGATGATGCTCCTTTTGTAGAGGCAAAAACCACCTCAGATGAAGGTGGGGATGTGTACATGGCTTCTTCAAGTACACATGTAGATCATGAGGCATGGTTGATTGACTCAGGTGCATCCTTTCACTTCACTCCCCATAAAGAGTGGTTCTGTGAGTATGAGAAATACGATGGTGGTGATGTCTTCTTGCGGGATGACAGGAAGGCTAGAATCATTGGTTGCGGAAAAGTAATGTTGAAGCTGCAAGGTGGAAGGGTTAGAACACTTCCTGGTGTTCTGCATATTCCTGCATTAGCCAGAAATCTGATTTCTGTTAGCAAGCTAGATGATGCAGGTGTAAAAACAGTGTTTGAGAAGGATACCTGCAAGATGGTTTGGGGAGCACTGGTATTGATGCAGGGAGTTCGGATTGGAACTCTGTACAAGCTGCAAGGTAGCACTGTTATTGATAGGTGCAATAGTTCTCTGGTTCCTGAAAGTGGAGTAGAAAATCTAGTGGTCTCTGGAGAGAAGACCATGTTGTGGCATCAAAGGCTTGGACATATTGGAGAAAAGGGCCTTCGGATACTTCATGGTAAAGGTATGGTAGAAGGTATGAATAATAGTTCTCTGGATTTTGATTTCTGTGAAAATTGTGTATATGGGAAGCAGAATCAGGTGAGTTTCCCCTCTGGTAGTAAGAGGGAAAAACAGATATTAGAGCTTGTGCACAGTGATGTGTTTGGACCTGTGAAGGTTCCATCACTGGGTAAGTCTGTGTACTATGTATCATTTATAGATGACTTCTCAAGGAATACATGGATATATTTCCTTAAGAAGAAATCTGAAGTCTTTGACAGGTTTAAAGAATTTAAAGCTCTCGTGGAAAATCAAACAAAGAAGAAGATAAAGGTGCTGAGGACAGATAATGGTGGAGAGTTTTGCAGCAAGGAATTTGAAGAATTCTGTAAGAAGTGTGGTATAGCACGGCAGAAGACTACTCCATATACACCTCAACAAAATGGAGTTGCAGAAAGAATGAATAAGACGTTGATGGAAAGGGCAAGAAGCATGCTTAGTGGTGCCGAGTTAGGATAGGAATTCTGGGTAGAGGCGATGGATACTGCATATTACCTGGTCAACAGGTCACCTTCATCAGCGTTGGAGGATAAGACTCCACATGAGGTATGGACTGGTAAGAAACCCTCTCTTTCACATCTAAGGGTATTTGGATGTGATGCATATGTACATGTTCCAAAGGAGAAACGAACCAAGTTGGATAGTAAATCTGAAAAGTGCATCTTTATTGGGTATAAGGATGGTTTAAAGGGTTATAAACTTTGGAACCCAGTAACAAGGAAGGCTGTGTACAGCCGAGATGTGGTGTTCAGAGAGGTGAAAGATGTTATTAAACATGAAGTCCAACCAAAGGAACCTGAGAAGATAGAGTTTGAGCTAAAGGAGGAAGAATCAGACTCTACAACAGAGGAGGAATCAGAAGATGAAGAGCCACAAACTCCGACTGTGAGAAGATCAATTCAAGAAAGAAGGCAGCCAGAAAGGTATAGTCCATCTTCTTTCTGTTCAAATTTTGCTTTGTCTGTTACTGATGATGATCCCAGAACTGTGAAGGAAGTAGTGGATTCAGAGGATGGAAAACTTTGGAAAGGGGCCATGGTTGATGAAATGGCACCTTTGCACAAAAATGAGGCTTGGGATCTGGTGGAGTTTCCGGCTAGAAGGAAACCCATTGGTAGCAAATGGGTGTTCAAGAAGAAGACAAATGTAGAAGGAAAGGTGGAGAAATATAAAGCTTGGTTGGTAGCGAAAGGGTATTCCCAGGTGCCAGGAATTGATTTTAGTGATATTTTTTCTCCTGTTGCGAAGGTAACTTCTATTATATTACTTTTATCTGTTGTTGCTGCTTTTGATTTTGAGGTAGAACAGATGGATGTGAAGACAACATTTCTTCACGGGGATCTGGAAGAGGAGATCTACATGAAGCAACCTGAAGGCTTTGCGGTGAAGGGTAAGAAAGAACTGGTATGTAAGTTAGAGAAGTCTTTGTATGGGTTAAAACAGTCGCCAAGGATGTGGTATTAGAAATTTGATACATTTATACGGGGACTTGGCTTCACCAGAAGCAAAACAGATCACTGTGTGTATTTTAAATTAATTGGTGACCATGTTATTTATCTGGTCTTGTATGTGGATGATATGTTGCTGGTTGTAAATGACAAAGAAATTATCCAGGATTTGAAGACCCAATTGTCTTCCAAATTCGACATGAAAGATCTTGGTGCTACAAACTATATTTTTGGCATGGAAATTAAAAGAGATTGGGTAAAGAGGAAGCTCTGGTTAAACCAAAGGAAGTATGTTGAGACAATATTGCAGAGCTTCAATATGCAGGATAGTAAACCGCTGAAGGTTCCTATTCTTGTAGGTGTGAGGTTATCTGTTGAACAGTGTCCCAAGACACAAGAAGAGGAAGAGGACATGTCCCATGTTCCATATGCAAGTGCAGTCGGTAGCTTGATGTATGCAATGGTCTGTACTAGACCAAACATTGCACATGCAGTGGGAGTATTGAGCAGGTTTATGTCAAAACCAGGAAAGGAGCATTGGACAGCAGTGAAGCGGGTTTTCAGGTATTTCTGTGGCACTAGTGATTATGGTCTGTGCTACCAAGGAAGACCAGGATTGGACAGAGTGTTGGATATTCGTGGCTTTGTTGATGCAGACTGGGCTGGAGATTTGGATCAGAGAAGATCTGCAAGTGGGTATGTGTATAACCTATTTGGAGGTGCAGTCAGTTGGATGAGTAAGAAACAATCTGTAGTGGCACTATCAAGTACAGAGGCAGAATACATGGCAGCCACTCATGCAAGCAAGGAAGCAGTTTGGTTGCAGAGATTGTGTTCAAGTATGGGGTTAGTACAGGAAGCTATAAGGATAGACTGTGACAGCCAAAGTGCAATTTTCTTGGCAAAGAACCCAACATATCATTCAAAGACAAAGCACATTGATGTTCAGTGTCACTTTATGAGGGATATGATAGAAGACAAAAAAGTGCTGCTGGTAAAGGTGGACACTTTGAAAAATACTGCAGATGCATTGACAAAATCTGTGAGCTTTGAGAAGTTCTCTTGGTGTAGAGAGACAATGGGCATTTTAGGGCTGGAAAAATGACTAAGCTCTCTTGTGGCCCCTGTGGAAAGAAAACAACAAGTGGGAGAATGTTGGGTTGTGTTATATTCTTTCCACGTAGTTAACAGGGGGTTTAAGGGGTACCCGTAACCCCACTTTATGGGGTCCAGGGCAGCACCCCAGAAAATTTTGGTTTTGGACCCTATGTTAAGATGGGCAGACCCACCTATGGTTTTGTGCATGATTTTCACACATGTTTTTGGACGCGATAGTTTTCGGTCCATGGTATTGGACGCGATGGTTTTTCGGTCCATGTTATTGGATGCTTCGGCATGTATAAATATGTATTGTAACATTGAAAGGAAAAAAATGATAAATCAAGCTGGTAGTCCCAGTTTTGGGATCCAGGGGAAATCTCTGTGTATATGTGTTTTATGTGTTATGCTCTCGCATTGTTTATTTTCTATGTTTTAGAATTCGTATGCAGGTAATTTCTATACAAGGTTAAAACCTTCACATGGATGCAGAAATAGAATATTTACCTCAATGCTTGTCCCACATAGCAAGGAGCTAAAGAATTTTGTTATGGAAATTTTTTGTAAAAGGGTATGGGGAAAGAGTTGGGTAAAAAGAATAAGTACTACATTGAGGAATTCAACCCTATTTGTGATCTACAACAAAAAGAGTTCATTGGAGCTAGCATTCCGTGGAGGGCAAAGGTTCTTATCGCTCAATTAAGGACCAACTCGCATCAACTTCAGTGTGAAATAAGATGGTGGAAAAGGCCTAAAGAAGCTTGGGAAGAACGAGTGTGTACATTTTGCACGTCTAGGGCAGTGGAATCAGAAAAACGTTTCATTTTGGAATGTGATGCATTCAAAGACATCAGAGAAAGTTATGAGAATATGTTAGCATTAGTTTCTTAGCATTATCTTTTCAGTGAGAGGATTGTTGGAAGGTTGGGATAGCTCATCATCAATTTGAATAAGAAAATGATTGAATTGCACAAAGTGAAAAACAAGAAACTAATGGTATCATAGACTATTTTTAGTAGAATAAGCCTTAAAATATCATTTCATTTCATTTTTGAATATATTAATTCATTTTTGAAATATATAAATGAGTATATAAAAAAAGACATATTTAGGCCGATAGGCCTTTCTTTGAATCAATCTATTCGTGTACACTTTTGATATCAGTTTGACATCTGGCATATAATTATTTTAACACCTGGCACATAATTTTTTAGGCTCAGCTTCACATTTGGCTCGTGTTCTCCGCAAATCTGGCCTGCGGTCCTGCAAAATAGGAAATGCACCTGCAGAAATTTTCGTTGCACGACCAACCACTATTTGCCCATGACGCTGTTAAACAGACTCCTTGCCGGGTCAAATTACATTTGGAATTTTACTTGTGTTATCGTTCATGTTTCTCAGTTCCCTGCACTGTGAATTATCTTCGGTCCAATTTCAATCATTGTTGACGTGCAGAGCGGCCCTCGTCACAGAGCACAGAGCAACTGGTTTCAATCATCGCTGACGTGCAGAGCGACCCTCGTCACAGAGCATAGAGAAAATTTCAGTCAGCTTCAACCAAGAAACCAAAACATCAATTTTCTGCAAAGTGTTTTTTGCTCTGTTCAGTCTGGTTGCAACTCTCAACATGATGATGAAGCCTCTGGCAAAGGGGAGGTACATCGTTGTCATGTAGAGAGAATTTCCTCAATGCCTTCTGAAGCCTCAAGAGGGTTGGCAAGCCCAAGGCTTATGAATTTATCTGATACTACTTCCCAGCTGCAGCCAATGGTGGAGCTTATTAATTCACTGCAGAGTTTGAGGATGAAGGAATCCTCTGTACCTTCAGGGCTGCAACTTCAACCCCAAATGGTCAATGGTGGCGGTGGGCATGGATCTCCAAGGGTTTCGAACCTTCGACATTGTGTCGTTCAAAGCCTCCCCTGCACACCAACTCACTCAGAAACCGCAGAGGATGTGGGTGATGGGTTTGAAGAGCCTGTTCAGAGGGTCGAATCTGGTAAAGACTTGAGGGCAAAGATATACACAAGGCTTACGAGAGAAAATCTCAATCAGGACTCTTCTTCATCAGCTGAGTCACCAGATGTAGGTTGGGTGAATGAGCTTGTCAAGTAATGGATTCACGGTTTTAGGTTTTTCGTCATTCACAGGTATTGATCCTTTGATGAATTCGTAATTTTATTTTGATTGTTTTTCATATTTGTAGAAGTTGGGGACTTCAATGGTTTTTACTCGGAGCCATGAGAATAGTGTTGCATGGCCGAGTTCGCCATGGGGAAAAGAAATACTAAACTTGGGGAATGTACAGATGAAGATGGGTTGACCTAATCATAAATTTACAAGTTGATGTCTGCTGAGCTGCAGTGCAAAGTGACAGTGAGTTTTTGTGAGGGCAATGATGTCGGCCCTCTCTATTTTTCCCTGGCCAACAAGTTGCACATATATTTTGGCAAATGGTAGGTCGCTGGCTGGGCACATATATTTTGGCAGATGGTAGGTCGCTGGTTGGGCAGAGCCTGCCTTCTGTTAATTTGAATATCATGCTATATTTCATAGAAAGTTGCTTGCCTCATCTGGATGCAGAGAATACTTAATTTTTGATCTGTAGGTGTTTTCTGAGTCTCATTTATGGTGGTGATTTTCTCACAATGACTGAACCTCTTTTATGTTTAATGGTTTCCTTAAATAATTCTATGCAAGCACTGTGACTTTGAGTTTTTATATTTATTAGAAAGCTTTTGACTTTATTTAGAAGCAAATCACGTATGAATTTTTAATCTCTATATTGTACTTTAGATGTTCTGAATCTAATTTTAGTGTAGTATTGGTCTGAAAATGACACTATACTAATGTTCTGTTTCAGGTTTCCTAGAATTATTGAAATGATGTAGTCCTAAAATCATTGAAATGATGCAGTGTAAACTTGTAACATAATGAGTGGAGATGAATTAAAGTTCCTTTCTTATTATTTAGAGTGATTTCTCCTTGGTGGGCTTTTGAATTGCATTTTATTCTATTTGTCGAGACGGTTTTGTTTTATCTGAAACTTTTTGAATGGCCGAAGTAGCTCTCACATTTGTGATTCATTCGACACTGACTCATTTTCTGTAGCGTGAGGTGTTAGAAAACATTCCTTTATCAACATTGGTCTTCCATTACAGTGAGTTTTAGTCCTGTTTTAAAGCAACAAATGAATTTGGTGGGGAATTTTCTAAAAGCTCCATCGGGTTATAATCATCTCATAAACTTTGTGAACATTGGTCTTCCATTACAGTGAGTATTTTTCTTCTTTAGAAAAGAAGCAGCATAAGGGTTTGGTGGAGAAATCATCTCATAAACTAAATGTTTTATAGTTATATCATAAAAATCTTCTAGGTACATATCTTTGTGTTTAAGATTGTTTTATTTAAAACAAATAGAATTTAATATATATATATATATATATATATATCCCCATAATCAAATTTTTGTAAGCACTTTTACGATGTCAAAATTTTACAATCTAAATGAATGTTTTGATATTTGGAGGTATATTTGATAAGGTGTTTCGATATTTGAGATGTATATTTGATAAGCTTAACATCAAGATGATAAATTTGAAACTATATTGTAGTATAATATTTCCCCAGAATCAAATTTTTGTAAGCACTTTTACGATGTCAAAATTTAACAATCTAAATGAATGTTTTGATAAGGTTCTTCAATATTTGAGATGTATATTTGATAAGCTTAACATCAAGATGATAAATTTGAAACTATATTTCAGTATAATATTTTTAAATTTACTATTATATCCATTTTTTTTTATAAAAAATATTTAATATATTTAAAGTTCAAATGTTGTGCACTTGTTAATTTTTATATACATCTTAATACTGTGAAGTTCAATTGATAAATCTGAAATTATACCTTAGCTGTATGTTTTGCAATTTACTAGTGTACAACTGAACTGAACCACTTGTTTTGGTTGATGTTATGAGTTTCACATGCTCAATAATTGTTTTGAAATGTTGTGTTCTATGCTTGATAAATAGGAGTTATTCTTTTCCAACTTAAATCAACACTATTTTCTAAATGCTGGTTTTGAAGTGAATATTTTTGTATTTTCCTTCCTTTGTAGTTAATATAGATGAAGAGTCTGATTCAATTTTTTTAACAAAAATAAAATTTTAACAAACACAAAAATAAAATAATACTAATATCTGTATATCGCCATACCTACCTAAATTAACGAGTAATACAGTTCAGTGTTGCTTAGTGGTGATCAAGTCCTCGTATCCTAAAAACTTGGTAAATTTCTGTAATGAAAGCATGATGGTGAAAGAATTCGAGGATATAATTTTAAACAAGATTGTAATTTTCGTTGTTGTTTATTGAATACATATAATTATTTTTTTAATAGATTAAAAAATTATTTATTTAAAGTTTTATAATATAAATTATTTGCAGATCAAAACTTTTTGACATCATATATTTTGCGTGTGTTAGTAAAAATCCAAGGGTTAAACATTGAAATCATATTAAAATTTTCACATATATTTTAATATTATAATTTTTAAGATTTATTTTTATAATTAGATTTTTTTAATATTTAATATATATGTATGGGTATTTTAATATATTTTTTTATTGACGTTTTTGTAAATGTTTTATTAAATAGTATTTTGAAAATGAATAAGATTTATCTTGGATTCTAAGATAAGATAAGTAAGAATCTTTAAAATTTTATGTATACATCATCACATGGATACATAGGAGTACCCATTCTTATTGCAATCTTGATCAAAGTGTAATTTGGATACACATGCTCATATTACTAGATCTTCTCATTCACCTCAAACATCAGAAGAACTTATCTTGATCATTTACAAGATCTTTCCAAGGTCATCCAATCAATCCTTTATCTTGATCATTTACAAGATCTTTCCAAGGTCATCCAATCAACCCTTCTTAGCATTGGACACTTCTTAAATAACATCATCAAACAATGTATTAGTACTTTCATAATGATTGATGCGAGGAAACACACTTCTTCTTCACCCTTTTGTTTTTTCATCTCTTCCAAATGATATTTAATGATTTAATGTTTTCATTTCTTTGTTATATTACTTAATTTTATTTTTTTGTCGATCAAAAGGACTTTCATTAGATTTTCAGGAAGGCATAGTTTACAAAATTAGTCTCAACAATCCCCGCTCTCTCATTCCGACCATACTTGTTGAGATTAGGGACTAGAGAATACCATAGAAGACATTTTACAACCATTATTTCCGAAAGGCATTCTAGCCTTATCATACTAGAAGTAAACAAAAAAGAAACCAGAAATGACATCAGCATATCAAGGAGGGGGGTGGGAGATGGGAATCAACTATAGAGCACTCAGTGACCTCTTCGACTTGTCTTAAAAGAGGAAATATTTAATGGTGTATGATGTCTTTGTCCAAATAATAGAGATATACAACGAACAAGTGAGGGATCTTCTCGGAGCATACACCTCAAGCAAGAAATATCCTTTTGCCATGTTTTTATTTAAATTTTGATGTTGTTCATGAGATTTCAGTATAGAAAAGTCATGTTATCTAGAGTAATTCCTTAATTACCTGCACATTAGATATTCGAAATAATGGTCACAAGGGATTTAATGTACTGGATGTTATACTCACTGCACATTAGATATTTGAAATAGTGGTATTCGAAATAATGGTCATAAGGGATTTGATGTATCGAACGTTATACTTATGTCTCTTAAAGCAACTTCTGATGTTTTGGATTTGATGAATTTTGGCCAAAAGAATCGCACTGTTAGCTATAGTGTGTTAAATGGCCGCAACAATCGTTCTCACAGGTTTGAGAACTTAGGACCATTTCTATAACATCTAACATATCCTAAAACATCTTCATTTATAGTAATTTGTTTGAAGGTGTACATTGCTAATAGAGTTCTTTATCGTGTGTTGACTGTGCATGTGCAGGGCACAGATCATGTTTCTGGGCGAAACCTTCATAGATGCCTTATTCTAGTAGATCTTGTTGGTAGTGAGAGGGTGGATAAATATGAATTAACTAGAGATCATTTGAAGGAGGCACAATACATAAACAACTCCCTTTCATCTCTAGGAGATGTTATTGCAACATTGGCATAGAGGAATTCACATGTGCCATATCGAAATAGAAAATTGACTCAATTGCTTCAGGATTCATTAGGTTATAAAGCTTACCAAATCCTTAAAAAGTCCTACTTTCTCCTTTATGTTTGATCGTTCTTTCAAATTTATTATCTGACATTGTGAATTATGAAAATCCATACACGAGGGGGCAAGGAAAAAACTCTGATGTTTGTGCACATAAGTCCTAAACTGGATTCATATGGAGAGACAATAAGTACCCTTAAATTCGTTGAATAGGTGTCCTTTGTTGAACTTGGTGCTGCACGTTTGAATAAAGAAAGTGGAGAAGTTTGTGAGCTTAAAGAGCAGGTATGCACATTTGAATAGAGAAAGTGGAGAAGTTTGTGAGCCTTGCATTTATCATCATTTTCACTACAAACAATTTATTTCATACATTAAAAATATCATATATTGTTTTGGATTTCAGCTTTTATGCTTTGCCTTACTTGCAGGTAGACAGTTTGAAAAAGGCATCGGTGAGGAAAGAAGAAAAAGTAGCATAATTATAGAAAATGAGAGAATCTCCACTTATTGACAAACAAAAACTCCAAACGCCAATGCTAACTCGTAGATTGATCCTTGAAGGGCCTGGAATAAGCATAGTTGAGGTACGGGCATATTAAGAATGTTTGGAAGTTTCTCTTTTGAAGTCCATACTATCGAGTTCTATCAGTCCATTGATGATGACTTTTGATTGCAGGTACAAAATGGTATTTATAGTTTTGGGATGGCTACCCAAGATGACAAGTTGGTAGATTCAGGGGAGAGAGCCAAGCTTAATGAGACGTCGATAGGCAAACAAAATGGCAACCGTCAAAGTAGTCTGGGAAATGACCGTAGAAATTTATCAGGGCTAAAAAGTGGTGGTATAGAGGGTGAAACAAATACAAGAACTGATACTATGGCTCCATCTACATCTAAAAAGACTACTCAATTTCACGTTAAATTTATTGAAATGATTATAGTAACAAATCCCACGAAGGAGATTAATACAAAGTATCTCCATTCCCAATCTCCAGTGAAAATTAATAAATTTTATATGCATATTCCACGTGGCCATGCCTTGTGCTAACATGTTGAGGCATAAACCACAGTTCATGTGTATTCTCATCTCCACTTCAGTAAACACATTCAACATATACATTTCCAGTTATATAATCTAATCATTATTTTAATTGAATTTAAATAGTGGTTTCCAATCACAGTGATTTTCTATTTTTAGTGTTTTATTATAAATATATCAAATTAGTGTTTTTAGTTTGGAGCTTGTTTTATTAGAAATATATCAGATTAGTCTTTTTAGTTTGAGCTCCAATATATATATATATAGATATATATAATTTATTATATATAATAAAGATCCATAAAACTAAAATATCATTTTTTACAATATCTTAATTTAAATAATTATATAAAAATATGTATCACTTATTATATATAATAAAAATCCATAAAACTAAAATATTATCTTTTATAATATCTATATAAAATTTAAATATGCCAATACATATGACATACATATTTACAAGTGTGTTTCTCATACCATTTTTTTATGTGCTTCTTTTTGCACCTTTTAAAGCAATTACTAGTTTTTATTTTTATATGTGCTTCTTTTTGCACCTTTTAGGGCAATTACTAGTTTTTATAGAAATCTGTGGTTTTGTTTGGTCCTTGTGCCTTTGTTTCACGGCAATGGCTCCCTTCATCTTTTGTCACTCGAAACTTACTTATGAATAGCTTGAACGTCCGTGATTTCATAATCGTGCAACTGTATGTCAAATAGCTGAGACAAGGTTTTATTTGCAGCACAGAGTAAGGGAAATAAGAATGCATGCAGCAATTGCAATTGGGAGTGGTCGACTTGGAGGTCTGACGGCGCTTTATGCAGTAAGGCGAGCAGCTAGCATTCAGTTCAGAATGGCCACTCATCATGCGTCACAAATACAACCAGAGGTTTGGAAAGTGGCGCTTTCTCTTGCTTTAATTATTGGTTGTGGGGATTGGGACACACTCTATATTCAGAGACATTATGTTTGGTTTCGTAGAGAGAATGTAACAATTGAAACTGTATAAAATTAATTTTACATCATCAAGATAAGACGCTGCTTGTTGATACTGTCTGCATGTAAAACCCGTCCGCCTTCCGAAAAGTTACAATCTAGTGGGTCTCTTGGAAGGAGCGAAACTGCATTTTGAGTTAGATAACCAAACTGACCTGAATTAGATTAGATTTTACCAATCGATCATCACGAGATGTTAGAGCCCGGGAGTAATTTGTAGATTCCCGACATTATGTTCTTGACCTCAAGTTCGGTTTTTGGGGCCAATCCACGGCCACGCTATTCTTACAAGGGCGTCTAAGTGTTTCTTGGCCGAATGTAAGTCTGCTTGGATTGTAGCTCCTGAAATAATTGGTTAATTCCTTATTCCAGTTTTGGTCAGATAATATTACGTAGATAAATTTGTCATACAAAGTTGACATTAAGGAAGGGAGAACATGAAATGAAGCACTGAATCGGAATGCCTCCAGATCATCTGTTATGCCTCAGGCTCCAGAATCGAGTGGGCCAAATTTTAATACTGTAGACAGAGTTTGCACAACTTGCCTCCTTGGCTGGCAGATCGAGGTTGGGCATGGATCTAGCCTGACCAAATCTTCAAGTTTCTTGGGATCCGTTTGCTTTCCAAGCCTCTCCCAACGAGCTCTAGGATGTTGTCATATAGAGAGTCGAGAGAAAAGATTGATAAACGTGACTGACAAATCCTATGGCTTTGGATGCCAAGTCTGAGATTTGCTTCGAGGTGCTTGCAGGAACCCATGTATTTTTGTCTTCCTGCTGGATGTCTTTTGCTAGCGTATTCTGAAGGCTTAGAAAACCCTTGCAAAGTTTTCCCCGGGCTAATTCTAAAGGAGGCAAAAGGCTTCTATCGAGTTAACTGGGATTTGGGTTGCAGCCCAGGGATTGCAGTGATATGGGGATCATCAAAACCTTATTGGAGACTTAGGTATCGTGTCTCCAATAGGTAGTTTGGACCTTGGGAGTCTCGGAAAGTGTTACTGAACAATTATGTCTTTTCCAAAGCGTGCCTTGGCAAAAGGTCTTTAGGGACCTTACTCGAGAGACTCTTATTATTACCCCAACCCAAGTGAAAATTGAAGCGATATTTACTACTTAAAATATTTAGAAAGCATGGGAGGCTGTGAAGGTCAACCTTAGTTGGAAAGTTAATCACTCAAATCAGGGTTATCAATCAACGAACTTTCGCTTTGGGTGGTCCATCGTTGAAATGAGTGAGGGAAAGGCGCTGACCAAGAATGCTGACCAAGAATGATTGATTTTCAGCCCTTCGCTTTTATAGAAGAGGCCTTAACTCCATACGATATTCTTTTGATGCCCAAATTAAAGGCTAGGTGCATTGGCATGAATTGAAATCTAAGTTTAGACCCAGAAAACCATAAATTTGATTCTTGATTGGATCAAGGATCTTGTTTCCCATATTTTGTTTGTAAAGGTTGGCCAGTAGCACCCCCAACCCTGGTGGAAGGACTAGGGATATAATGATGCCAAGCTTTTCAAAATATACAAGTTTGTTGATGGTTACATATGGATCTATGACAAACTCATCCTTGATGGGTGCCTAAATTAGTTATGGAGATTAAAATTCAAACAAGAAACCTAGTTGTTTTGGCTGCACAATATATGGAGATTGCTCATAGAGTTCAAAAAGTCCTTTGCTGCACAGTCTCTTGTTTACGGTGGTTTGTTTCTTGACCTATTGTATCTATTATTTTGCCATCTTAGGAGGCTTATTTTGTATTTTGGAGCTATCTTGGTGGGCTTGTCACCAAGGAATGTTATTTTTGGCACATTATTTTATTATTTGGGGCATTATTAGGCCTGATTAGGCAAATCGAACCCCTTAGGGAGGTTATATATTGATGTGATGATCATTTCATTTGATCATCACTTGGATTTGGACTTGTATCTCTTCTTGAGAATTTTACTAGCCTTGTTGATGGATGAATTGGATTATTGATGCATTTTGATGTTTGGAAGAACTTATTCTTTGTCTTGGAGCTTCGATATTTGTCTCTATTGGTGATTGGAAATTTTTGCTATACTTGTAAGTGTGCTCTTTTATGGTTTATTTCTCATTTTGTCACTTGCATAATCTATGAAGGAATTTCACTCATGAAGTTGGTGAAGCTACATAATTGAAATGCGAATTTGTTGATCTTGTCTTTGTGAGGGCTTTTCATATGTTTTATGCTAAAGTGTAGTGAATATTTGTCCTAGGGGTATATGGTTTCTCATAATTACCTTGATAAGTCACCAATTGCAACATCAAAGAAGTATAAACTTTCCTAGTGACCTATTTGCTACCTCTAGGGCCATGTGAAGTTACTAGGAGACTCTTTGATTGGGTATAAGACATCTCTAAACATTGTTTTTCATTGACTCCATTCTCCCAAAGGCTAGGCACTGATCTAGTCCTAGGTGATCACTAAACAAAGATTTCTTTCACCTTCCTCTTCTCTCTTCTAAGCCCTAACCTAGAAGAACATCTAGTGCATCACGCAAATTCTATTGTAGCCATCAAAAATCAATAAAAATTGGTCTAGAGTTGCGCTGGTGAGTCCTCTAGAGGTGCTCCAAATTTGAGGCTATTCAGACAGTGGAATCTCGAGATATCCCAAGCCCTAGCTCGAAGATCATTTCCCTAGTTTGCTTGTGGTTAGTGGCTTCATTAAGGATCATTGCATTGAACATAAAAGTTAAATCATAACTCTTTGATCCTTTTCTCCTTCCTCACTTGGTCAAGTCCACCTGTTTGAAGTTCTACCCCACACCCTTGACCTCGTCGCTCAAACTGGCAGGGTTCCTAAAGGGGGATCCTTGAAGGGTTACTACTAGGCTAAGGGCAACCTACTCTTTACGGACTTTCACCGGTGGGAGGAGACCCGATATATAGAGAATCACTTATGAAGGATAGATCAACTAAGATGGGTGTGAAGTGATCTCGATGACCCTTTCCTAGGAGAGACTCAAGAGTGGGACTTGCTTGCTTCTTAAGCAAGGTGCAAGGTTCTCTAGGATAGGGGAATAGGGATTTGAGGGATTGGTTTAGGGAATGTGACTTGTAAAGGAGCTTCCTAAACCCTAAAATCCTTGTGGAACTTGGTTTCTCAAGTGGTTTTTGAAGAGTTGACTTTGATAAGATATGGGACCACATGGGACCAAGTGGACCCAGGTTAGGTCAAGGGGAGGGAGTTTAGCAACCAATGATATGCTTGACCTAATTAGGGAGGGGAAAGGGATCAAAGAATGAATTTTCAATGAAAGAAAATGCAAGGATCCCAGTGAGGTTTCTAGCCTAAGGGAAACCAAGGGCAAGAATTGGTCTTCGAGCTAGGGCTTGCGATATCTCAAGATCCCACCATCGAAATTTCATAAAATTTGGAGGGCTTCTTGAGGACACACCAATGCAGGTGTGGACCAAAAATCAAAGTATTTGGATGGCTATATCGTGAGATAAGTGATGCCCTAGTTGACCTAGAGGACTAGACCAAGAGAAGAGGAAAGAGGAGAAGGAAAATAGGTTTGAGGTGATCACCTTTAAGTGGACCAGTGCCTAATCCTTTGGGGAGATTGGAGTCAGGTAGGATTATGACTATGGACCTTTGAATTTTCTAGGTCAAGGAGGCCTCAAAGACAACTTCGCTTGGCACTAAGGTAGTAACAAAAACAACTTCTAAGACTTTATACTTTGTTTTGCAAGATAAATGGCTTGTCAAGATGAATTCAAGTAATGAAACATCCCCAGGAACATTATTCACTATACATGGCCCATACATGAAGCATTCACTATCCAAAAACAAAATTTCCACAACTTCGCATAAGAGATGCAGCAAATAAGCTAGTATAGCGAAATCCCAGCAACAATGTAGGTGACAAATTAGAAAGAAAGAATAGCATTAAAATTTACTTACATGTATACGAATATATCCAACCATCCTAAAACTTGCCATCAAGAAGCCCCAAGACATATGAAAATTATCCAAACATCAAAATTCATTGCATGCTCTAAAAGTTCATCCTCCAAGAAGGATAGCGAAAATATCTAAAGAGATACTAGTTCCAAATCCAAGTGATGATGCCAAAATGAATTCACATCACTTGTATTTATACACTTCTGATGAGTTTGATTTAGCTAATTAGACCTACATTAGCCCCTACAATAAAATAATGTGAAAAATAACTAACTTTAGGTGACAAGCCCACCAAACTAGCTCATAAACAAAAGAACAAGCCTCTCAAGAGGTCGAATAGTGAATAGTGCATGTCGTTGGGCGTTGGAGGAGGCCTAATGGAGTCCATATGTGCCATAATGTGTAGCTGAATTCCCAAAAGCAGTGGACAAGGGGTTGGCCCCTTTAATAACTTGTGGTGCTCCAAATGACATGTGGGGTGACATAAGCATCCGCATGGGTCTCCAAACAAATCGAAGATGCCTGTAGATCGCCTGCAAGGGCTAGGATGGTGGCTTAGGCAATGCCACATCATCGTGCAAGTCTTGGATCATCTACCAAGTGTATGGTGCAACTCTCGGGCCAGCCGAGCATGATGGATCAGACACATCCTCCTTGTCCAATAAGCGAACCACGAGCAATGTCTGAATGGCTGCGGGGATCCATGGAGTGTTGTCTGCTACTGTGGATGCCCATGGCTCTCTATACACACCCTACATGTGCCAATGTAGCCCTCTAGGGTCAAGACCCCGTATAGGGAGACCAAATCCAAATGGAAACCACCTGCAATCCTGCATAAGATCCAATGCGTCCCCTTGCCTTCCAGCACACCAAGTCGTTAAAGAAATAAAGTAAAAGAGTTTATAAACCATGGATAACAAGTGAGCACTTCATAATGGCATGCCCTTCCATAGTGGGCTTTGACATGTGCTAATGTCTCCCAGTTCCAAATAGGGTTAACCAGACATCCTATTAGGTGGTTACTACCTCTAAAGGGGGTGGTATATTGATGTTAGATCCTTCAAATGGTGGTGGCATGTGGCATAATGATGGAATGGAGAAGGGAATGAAAGGGGCAACCTGGATCACATGCCATGGTACAAGGGTAGCTAATAAAAGGGAAGCCCACACTTCGGTAAGTAATGATTAGGAGTGAGCAACCGTGGTGCATGAGTTACCCCGACCTTGATTTTTCCACCCTTCTTCATGTGCCTCTTGCCTTTTTATGATTTTCAAGTATAACATTGGATACCCCTTCATAAGGTGGGGTAGTTCATCGCCCACTAGGGGTTGGGACAATCATGGGTTCTTGAATGATAAAGGAGGCTCATCAAGGGCCATGTAGGAACCAGGGTTATGGGCATGGAATGGGGTAGAGCTCACGTCATGGCTTTTGCCCATGTGCTAAATGCTTTTGTCCCGACCATCTTTTGCATTTTGTGATACAATTTCTTGTTGAATGTGGCCAATAATTCTTTTTCTTTTTCTTTTAGTTGCATCAACCTCCAGGCATCATTCCAGGCTCGACCCAAGATGTGGGGCAAGGGGAGGGGGTGGCTGACCCTATGTGGACCTAGTGGAGGAATGTGGACTCAGGTGGGAGGAGAGATGATTGGGGGTATAATGAGCGGAAGGAGAGTAATATATGCGAATCGGGGAGCGGGAGCACACAACCAAAATTAGGGTTTCCCATGTAGTACCATCCCTAAAACTAATAGGTCAATAAAAGAGATCTCATGAGACTGGGGTGTAAGGTTAACATCCCAAAAGAGACCTAAGGGACAAGAGCATAGACCTAGACCACTCTTTCTGCCGAATCCCCCCATTAATCCATGCCCAAAGTTTCCATGATAAATAAACTAGAATACTCAATTACCAAATAACAAGGCATACCTTTAGGTTTGGGAGGCCCACCTTCAAACATATGATCATGACAGATGGGTGAGGGACCACATGGCTGGCTCAGGTGGTGGAGAAATGGCACATCGAGCTAGTTGGTGGCTACGAGGGGCTGTTGACTGAGGACCATCATGGAGAAATATTTTCTCCTAGGGATATCACCCACAAAATGGTGGGTAACATTTGGCTCCAACTGAGACATGATCTCTCGGAAAAGTGGGCAAAGATATTTGAATGGGAGGTCATGAGAACACCAACAATCTCTTGGTTACTGTAGACTTGTTACCTGCACATATCAAAGACTAAACCCATAGGACAACATGTTTTTATGGTGTCTTGTGATCACTCATGCTTAGTGTTAGGCCATAAAATCAACAGAAAAATAAAAATATGTAAATTTTAATCTAAATGCGGCTAATCTACTATGAGAAATATCATATGTCATTAGTAATTTAGTTCTAATGCAAAAATCAACATGCAATGCATTCTACCCTAACATTCATATGGTACAAAACTAATACTAAGTGTAATTATAAAGCTAGTGCAACCAACATATCATCAAATCAATATAAATATGCTGGCCTATATGATTACTCACGTAGCAAATGCCAAAGCAAATGTGGACAAAATCACATGGATGATATAGCCAGTGGGAGGTAGGAAAATAGAATGCCCACACATGGATGATCACGTGAGAAGAGGAATGAAAAGGATGTAATATAGTCCATGAGATCCTCTCTTCTAGCCAAAATATAGAGATGTCAATGATTAGGCTCATAAACTTTTGATAGATGGCAACCTTGGGCATATTATTTCCATTATGGTACTTATCATTTATGTCATATTTTATGGCCTCTATAGGATTATGATTAGTAGGCAAGGGAGACTGATGAGATGTAAAAACACAATTAGGTTGCCCATGATGATCATACCGAAAAGGGGGGATTATAAATTGATCATGATTTTGAGGGTGTGTCAAAGGAGATAAAGTATAATCAATGAGGGGTTCTTCCTTAACACCTTACTTAGAAGGGGGGAAGGGCTCATGGTCACTCGGGATCATTTGAAAAGGGGCGAAGGAATCGCTTGTGGAAGACTTGAAGTGATGAACAAAAGGATAAGGCAAAGGGGAGGGTGAAGTATTATATTCAACGGGGTTTTTCTCCTCGAAATCATCCTTTTCATGTAAGGGAAAATAATGACCCTTCGTCTCAAGGGTATCTGTAGAGCCTCCAAAATGTATTCAAATTATCATCCACTGTCACCTTTATCACCACCATTTCACTCACATGTCGCAACTCCATAGCCATATAATCTTTTATTAGCCTCCATTTTCATAATTATATGGGTTACCTTTGTGTTTTCCAAAAGTTAATGATTTCTAGTATTATAAGTGAATTAAATGGTTAAAACTTAGAAAAGTGACATATACTTGCTAATACTTAAAAGTGGCTTGAGTCTCATGACATGTGTAGGTCATTTGGAAGCTTCCAAGGCACCCTTATGTGGCCTCCAATACTCAAATTCGAATTATCTTCAAGATATGGAAGAAGATTTGGATAAAGGTCAAAGAGGATATGTGTCTTATCTTTACCTATTTAAGTTTAACTCTATGAGATTTTCTAGGGATCTAGAGAGAGAATAATGGACCTCCATTAATGAGGTAGCTTCTTATGTTTTTGTATAAATAGGAGAGCCTTCTCATTTGAAAGGCATGTGTAAAGTTGGGGAAATGCTCATGTTTTGAATATAGAATTTGGATTTGGCACCATGCTCATGAGTGATGTTCACCTTGATTTGGTTATGCTTGCATTTGGAGCCTCTCAACTTGCCATCTCTCATGCTTTTGGATTGGCCACCTACAATGTGTGAGATTTATTGTTTTTCATAGATTAAGATTTATTACTTTCATAGATTAAAATTTATTTATTTCATATCTTTTCCCGTGTGAGAGGTTAAGAGTGATTGTCTTTATTTGCTTTCTACCTAGAAGTTAAGAGCATTTGTTTTTATTTGCTTTCATATCTTTTCCTGTGTGAGAGGTTAAGAATGATTGTTTTTGCTTTCATTTCTGAAAGAGTGGTGTGCTTTTCAATTCCTGCAAGATTGAAAGATTAAGATTTCAATTCCGCGTGTTGTACTATAATTTATTTTGAATTGAGTGTTGAATTAGAATAGGTGAATTTGGTTTTTCATTATTTGGTTTCGTAGTTAGATTGATCTAAATTGAAAGTTAATTTCTAGCATATACAGTGCATGCACGCTTTGCAAGTTTTACGAAACCCCCGGGTTGACAATTAAATGATAGGTAATTAATTTGCCTCAACAGTTTCGATGGATATGTCATCATAAATAATGCATGAGAGAAAGGGGAGACCACCCTCAATCTCATCTTCTTTGTCAGTGTCATAAATGTGAGCACAATCAAATTGAGGACCAACAATTTCCCATTTCTCCTTTTCAGTGTGGAAGTAATCTTCAATGTCACCTTCCAAGGGGCTAATGGGTTCACCTTCTTCAAGGTTCTCAAAAGGAGATTTGTCAAGAGTAATCCTTGAGAAAGGTAAGGTTAGTCTCAACTTCACTTTCCATGGACTCATCCTTCCCAAACATGTGTTCTCAAAATCATTCTTTTCATCATGTGGACCCAAAGAGGACTCATCTTACCATTCATCACTTAGATTCTCAAGGTCTTGATGATGCTCGATGAAGCCTTCCTCTTCAATGCTCATTGCGGGGCATACTTGAAAATGCCTAAGAAAGCCATCAACGAACTCCTCAATAGATGAGATGGTTCTAGGTTCATGATTTTGCAACCATGAGTTATGACCATAGAGAGAACTAAAGAATAACAATATAAGGACATCCTGGTGGACCACTTTTTCCTTTGAAGTATGTGCATTAAATCTTTCCACATGGTCAATTGCGCAGCTTGGGTCACCATCAAACACGAGTACCCCATGTACCATCCTTCCTATGACATGATTAGGGTGCAAAGGGATACTAGCGATGTCCAAAGCGGGGAAATCATCAAAGAAAGACACCGTGCTTAGGTATACATGTATATTCTCGATGACCCTTTCTTAGGAGAGACTCAAGAGTGGGACTAGCTTGCTTCTTAAGCAAGGTGCACGTTTCTTTAAGATAGGGAAATAGGGATTTGAGGGATTGGCTTAGTGAATGTGACTTGTAAAGGAGCTTCCTAAACCCTAAAATCCTTGCGGAACTTGGTTTCCCAAGTGGTTTTTGAAGAGTTGACTGGGATAAGATATGGGACCACACAGGACCAAGTGGACCCAGGTTAGGTCAAGGGAAGGGAGTTTAGCAACCAATGATATGCTTGACCTAATTAGGGAGGAGAAAGGGATCAAAGAATGAATTTTCAATGAAAGGAAATGCAAGGATCCCAGTGAGGTTTCTAGCCTAAGGGAAACCAAGGGCAAGAATTGGTCTTCGAGCTAGGGCTTGCGATACCTCAAGATCCCACTGTTGAAATTTCATGAAATTTGGAGGGCTTCTTGAGGACACACCAATGCGGGTGTGGACCAAAAATCAAAGTATTTGGATGGCTAGATCGTGAGATAAGTGATGCCCTATGCAACCTAGAGAAGAGGAAAAGCAGAAGGAAAATAGGTTTAAGGTGATCACCTTTAGGTGGACCTGTGCCTAATCATTTGGGGAGATTGGAGTTAGGTAGAATTATGACTATGGACCTTTGAATTTTCTAGGTCAAGGAGGCCTTAAAGATAACTTCACTTGGCACTAGGGCAGCAACAAAAGCAACTTCAAAGACTTTATACTTCTTTTGATAAATGGCTTGTCAAGATGAATTTCAGTAATGAAACATCCCTAGGAACATTCATTCATTATACATGGCCCATACATGAAGCATTCACTATCCAGAAACAAAATTTCCACAACTTCGCATAAGAGATGCAAAAAATAAGCCCTAGTATAGCGAAATCCCAGCAACAATGTAGGTGACAAAATTAGAAAGAAAGAATAGAATTAAAATTTACTTACATGCATACGAATATATCCAACCATCCAAAACTTGCCATCAAGAAGCTCCAAGACATATGAAAATTATCCAAACATCAAAATTCATTCCATTCTTCAAAAATTCGTCCTCCAAGAAGGATAATGAAAATCTCTAAAGAGATACTAGTTCCAAATCCAAGTGATGATGCTAAAATGAATTCACATCACTTGTATTTATACACTTATAATGAGTTTGGTTTAGCTAATTTGGCCTACATTAGCCGCTACAGTAAAACATTATGCAATATAACTAATGAAACAACACAACTGAACAACAAACACCAAACTAGCTCATAAACAAAAGAATAAGGCTCTTAAGAGGTCGAAAAATGAATAGTGCATGTCATTGGGCCTTGGAGGAGGCCTAATGGAGTCCATATGTGCCATAATGTTTAATTGAACTCCTAAGAGTAGTGGACAAGGGGTTGGCCCCTTGTAATACCCTGTGGTGCTCCAAATGACATGTGGGGGGCACACAAGTGTCCTCATGGCTCTCCAAACAAATTGAAGATGCCTGTATATTCCCCGCAAGGGCTAGGATGATGGTGTAGGTGATGTCACATCATGTGCAAGTCCTGGATCATCTGCCAAGTGTTTGGTGCAACTTTAGGGCCAACTGGGCATGATGGATAAGGTGCATCCTCCTCGTCCAATAAGTGAACCACGAGCAATCTTTGAATGGCTGTGGGGATCCGGGGCACACAAGTGTCCTCATGGGTCTCCAAACAAATCAAAGATGCCTGTAGATTGCCTGCAAGGGTTAGGATGATGGTGTAGGTGATGCCACATCATCGTGCAAGTCCTGGATCATTTGCCAAGTGTTTGGTGCAACTCTAGGGCCAGCTGGGCATAATGGATCAGGTGCATCCTCCTTGTCCAATAAGTGAACCACGAGCAATATCTGAATGGTTGTGGGGATCCATGGAGTGTTGTTTGTTGATGTGGAGGCCCATGACTCTCTACACACACCCTACATGTGCCAATGTATCCCTGGGGTCAAGACCCCGTATAGGGAGACCAAACTCAAATGGAAACCACCTGCAATCTTACCTAAGATCCAATGCGTCCCCGTGCTTTCCAGCACACCAAGTCATTAAATAAATCAAGTAAAAGAGTTTATAAACCATGGATAGCAAGCGAGCACTTCATAATGGCATGCCCTTCCATAGTGGGCTTTGGCATGTGCTAATCTCCCAGTTCCAAATAGGGTTAACCATGCACCCTATTAGGTGGTTTTTACCTCTAAAGGGGGTGGTATGTCGGTGGTACATCTTTCAAATGGTGGTTGAATGTGGCATAATGATGGAATGGAGTAGGGAATGAAAGGGGGCAACCTGGATCCCATGCCATGGTACAAGGGTAGCTAATAAAAGAGAAGCCCACACTTGGGTAAATAATGAGTAGGAGGGAGCAATTGTGGTGCATGAGTTACCCTAGCTGTTGGTCCTCGATTTTGATCAATTTTGCTTATTAAAAATCCACTTAACTTCCATCATATTCCATCTTATATCATCCATATATGCCTTATTTTGAGCTTATTATGCATATTCAGGTAAACAAATTATGTTTTTCAATTTTTAGATATTTTTGCAAAAATTTGGTTTTAAGAGCATTTTTGGACAGAACTGGAAATTTCCGTAATAGCTCCGTTAAAGTGATATATGCAGGACACCTGGGCTTGAGCTTAATACATATTTGGGAAGCTTAGGAATCAAGGATGGATGAACAACTATTGGTTCAGTCAAAATGAGCAAATACATGCTCGGTCAAAGCTGGTCAAACCTGACCTGTCACCTAGAAATCCTTATTAAAAAGGGGCAATTTTAGGATTTTTTGGATTTTTTCCAGATTTCTTGTAACTAATGGATGACTTCGATTTGATGAAGTGGGATAACATTAATGATGGTTGTTTCAGACTTTTTAGCTTATTTGGTTATCATTTTGCCTATTTAAAGAGAGGCATTCATAGTTAGAATTATGTAGACAAACTTATTATTTTTGAGATAATTGAAGACAAAACTTTTGCTTCATGATTTCTTTGTGTTTGCTGGAGTAAATGAGTTGCTGTAGCTGAGTATTTTAGCAATGTACCAGCAAGGTTGGAGGGCCCCCATCCAAGCTAAGTACACTTTGTTGTATCATGTTTATATTTGTGCATATGCTAGTTTGATTTCCCATGTTTATTATATTCATTTGCTGTGAATATTTGTAGATATCTTTAATGTGAATTTATTTTATGAAATGTGTTAAGTGAATATTGCTTCTTTTAGTGATTAGCTTGAATGTGGAAGGACAACCAGGTCTCTTTGAGAGAGCCTCTTCTCTGTGAGCTAGGACTAAGACTAAACAAGATTCACTTCTTTCAAGCTTTCTTAGATTAAGTTCTTATGCTTTCATTACATTCTTTCATGTTTACTTAGATATTGGCAATGTCATTATAGAATTGTTGAGGGAGGACAACCAGGTCTCTTTGAGAGAGCCTCTTCCTTGTTTTTCTAAAATAGCCTAATTTCATTGACCAATAATGCATGCTTTTATGGAATAGACTTAGATAGTTTTGCTTAAGTTGTGAGAAGTAATTTATAATATGTATTTCCATTCTTAGTTATGTAGAATGATTTATATTTGTAATATGCACTTCTGTTCTCATAACTACTTCCTATATTAGTTTTTATCCAAAAATCCATAAATTGTGGTTTGCTTCTAAGATTACCAACCTAGATTGATAGTAAAATACATGTCTTAATTTACACAATAAATTGAGCTGACATTTTTGGCGCCATTTCCGTGGAAGCATATTTTGGATATAACTAATTAGGAGGATTATTTGAAAAAAAAACATAAAAGAAACAAAAACATACAAAAACATAGATATGATTTTTCATTATGGTCATTTCTACCTAGGTATAGAGATGAAAAGGTAGATACGTAAAACAAGATCCCCCAACTATTAAACCATTGGTAGAAGTAGGTCTGCCTCCATTTGAATTAGCTACACCAATTGCTGGAAAACCAACTTTGGAAGAGTTAGAGGAAAAACAATGTTTAGGACAAAGGTTAACTCTTGTAGAAAGACAAACTTTGTTAGCCTATGAAGTGAAAAGAAGACAAAAACAAACAGAAATACCTTCCATAGGAAAACAAAAAGAAACAAGAAAGCCAATTGATTAGCCCATTCTTGAACAAATAGATCAATCTATTCTTGAACAAATAGTTCAACCTATCTTTGAAAATATAGAACAAGTTGAATCTCAAATTGCTATTAAAACCACTGAAAAAGATATGGCAGAAGAAGGGCAAGGATCTACCATCCTCACTCCTGAACAAATGTTACAATATGAAAAACAACAAAGAGAATGGCAAAGAAGAAGAGAAGAAGAAACAAGAAGAGAATCAGAAAGGAAAAGAGAAGAAGAAACAAGAAGAGAAGCAGAAAGGAAAAGAGAAGAAGATCGCAAAAGAGAATATGATCATACAAGAAGACAAGATGAAGAAATTGATAGAGAAGCTACTTTTGGATTTCCAATTGTAGATACTAGAGCAATTTTAGGAGAAGTAAAAATGAAGAATATTCCACCTTCTGTTTTACCAAATTTCTATGGAATGTCTACTGAAGATCCTGGTTTGTTCATGTTCGAACTTGACATCTTATGTAGAACTTATGGTTACACTGATGATACACATAAGCTGCGTCTTTTTCCTGCTACTCTTAAAGCAGCGACATTAAATTGGTTTATGGGATTACGAGAACACTCTATCACTACTTGGGACGAAATGAAGAAATTTTTTCTTAAGAAATATCAAGCCTATTGCAGGCCTAGAGATTCAAAAGAAGATATTTTTAGAATGTCTCAACAAGAAGATGAGAGTTTGGAGGAATATTTGGAACGATTCCTTTACAACCTGCAAAAATCTAAACAACATTTTCTAAATCCTGATACCATTAGAACAATTTTTCTTAAAGGAATAAGAGATGAGTATCTTGATATTCTGAATGTAATGGGTAAATGAGATATTTCATACATACCATTTGATGAAATAGTTGAACTATGTCAAAATTACTCTAGAGGAAGATCCAAAACAAAAAAAAGAGATGTAATTTTTAGAGCTTCCAAATCTGCAGCAGGAGGAGTGATAAGAGCATAAATAGGGAGTTTGTTAGAAAGCTTTAAAACAGATCTTTTCAGCACCTTAGGAACACAAGTTGATGTATTAAAAACAAAGAAGAAACAAGAAGAAGAAGAATAAACAATGTCAATCTTTTGTCCTAAGTGTAGGAAGAAGCATCTTTTACGAGAATGTCCTTTGGATAATATACATGTTTGTGGACTATGTACAAAAAATCATGTTACAAATGATTGTACAACATTGAAAGAGTTGCAAACAAGTCAAATAGAAGAAACTCAAGGATTTTATTATATGGTACCAAGAAGAGCTTGGCAACCACGTTTTGCAGGTACATCTCAACAATTTCCTCAACAAATTCCCCAAAATTTTCAATATCAGAATTCATGGAATACTCCTATGCCATGGCAGGTTTGGCCTCCTCAGCAAAACCAAAACCAACCTTCACAAAGTTGGCGAGGATATGCTTATGGAGCCCAACCTCCTCAACAATTTTACCCTCAACAATATCAATCTTATCCATCATATCAACAACCATATCCTCAACAATCATTTCCATATCAACAATTCCAACAATCCACTCAATCAAATCCATTTACACAACAATCAATGCCTGCACTAACTCAACCTCAGTAGCTTCAGCTGCCTTTTAATCAACCACCACCCAGACCAACTTAGTTACCAGCCCAACCAGTAGCAAATCCGAGTAATAGAGTGGAAAGGCCAACATATAATATGGAAGAAACAACATTATTTCCTACATATTATATTCTTCCTATACAAGATGTCCACTTAAGGTCTGGGAAAGTATTACACAAAGATTCTCCACCAATCATTGAAGAGCAAACTGAACAAGGAGAACAATCTGAAAAATCTCATCCAGGAAATCAAATTCAGAAAGGAAAAGTTATTATGACTCAAAAACCACCTTATCTAGAGAGGTTAGTAGAGCAGAAAATAAAAAATCCAATTTCTTTTCCTGAATTTGATATTGTAGAAGAATTACAGAATGCTTATGTTAAAATTCCTTTGTTGCAAGCTATTAAGGAAATTCCAATTTATAGAAAAACAATAAAGGAATTATGCATTAAGCAAACTGGCAGAAAGAAAAGAGATCCACCCACAATTCAAGTCATTGGCAAATTAGCTAGTCTCATGTCTACAAAATCAACAATTGAAAAATATATTGATCTAGGGATACCTATGGTTACCATTTCAATCAATAATTTTTCAGTTCCTAAAACTTTAATTGATCTAGGGGCTGCTATAAATGTCATGACAACAAAAACAATGAAGTATTTAAAATTGCCAAACATCCGACCTACTACTACAATTTTAGAACTAGAAGATAGATCTAAGGTTGTACCGGAAGGAATACTTGAGGACATCATTGTTTCTTTAGATTCATGGGAATATCTTGTAGACTTTTTGATCTTGCAACCAAAAACAAATTTAGGAGGCCATCCTTTAATTCTTGGCAGACCATGGTTAGCCACAACAGATGCCTTCATTGGATGCAAATCAGGAAGCATGATCATAGC
Source organism: Pinus tabuliformis (assembly GCA_031772625.1). NCBI lineage: Eukaryota > Viridiplantae > Streptophyta > Pinopsida > Pinales > Pinaceae > Pinus > Pinus tabuliformis. The sequence goes on from CM062814.1 coordinate 987,310,216, forward strand.
ACATGGAGATGAAATGAAACATATTACACTCTATCCTCCTCAATTTCCTTCTTTACTATCATGGCTTGATGATGAACAAGAAAATACTTAGCCTATTTTAAGCATTAGTCAAGCCTTCAATTTTAGAGAAGAGGAAGAAGATGAGGATTTAATAGATCTTTTTATCTCAGAACCTGATATTTTTGAACAACTAAAAATAACACAATATAATCATCTTTTAAATCAACATTTTCAGGAAAATTGCATTATTCAATCATTGCAGAATTCATTTGAAAGCATTTTTCGTGTTAACTCAATTACCAATTCTCAAAGCAAAACTGTTGAAATCAATCCGGGAAAGAATCTAAATATTGGTAATAATCTACAATCATCACAAGAACAACAGGTAATTGCAATATTACAGAAATATTCAAAAGCTTTTGCCTGGGACTATACAGACATGCAAGGAATTCATCCAAAGACATGTATTCACCATATCTATACTGATGATCATATCAAACTAGTGAGACAACCACAAAGAAGAATGGATCCTGTGATGAAAGAAATAGTGAAGGAGGAATTGCAAAAACTGTTACAAGTAGGATTCATTTATCCTATTTCAGATAGTCAACGGGTTTCACCCTTAGTTGTGGTGCCAAAGAAAAATGGCAAATAGAGAATATGTGTAAACTATAGGGAACTGAACAAGGCAACATTAAAAGATCACTTCCCATTACCGTTCATTGACCAAGTACTGGATTCACTAGCTGGAAATAAATTCTTTTCTTTTCTTTATGGGTTTAGTGGATACAATCAGATTAAGATAGCGTTAGAGGACCAGGATAAAACCACATTTATTTGTCCATGAGGAACATATGCATACAATGTTTTTCCCTTTGGGTTATGTAATGCACCTGCTACTTTTCAAAGAGCAGTTCTTGCAATCTTTGCTGATCTAATCCATGAATGTGTAGAGGTTTACATGGATGATTTTACTGTATACGGAAATACATTTGATGATTGTTTGAAGAATCTTGAAAAAGTTTTAAAGAGATGCATAGAGACAAACCTATCCCTCAGCAATGAGAAATGTGTTATGATAGTGTTGGGAGTCACACCACATTTCTTCTTCAGGAATCAAGGTAGACCCAACAAAGATACAAGTTATTGTAAACTTAATGCCACCAAAAACACAGAAATAAGTAAGAAGTTTCTTGGGATATGCAGGCTACTACAGAAGATTTATTGAAAACTTCAGTAAGATAGCTTTACCCTTGTTTAAACTGCTTGCAAAAGACATTGAGTTTCAATGGACTACCAATTGTCAAAATGCATTCGAAAAATTAAAAGAAAAATTGTTTATAACACCCATTCTCAGAGGACCAAATTGGTCACTACCATTCCATATATCTACTGATGCATCAGACACAACAATAGGAGCATCTCTAGGACAAAAAGAAAATCAGTTTAACTATGCCATCTATTTCATAAGCAAAAATTTAACTCCGGCATAATTAAACTACACAGTAACAGAAAAAGAAATGCTAGCTGTTGTCCATGCAGTTAATAAATTCAGGCATTATATAACAGGTTATCAAGTATTTGTCCATACAGATCATTCAACCATTAAATATCTAATGAAAAAAACAATTACTAATGGCAGAATTACTAGATGGTTGTTATTAATGCAAGAATTTAATATCACTATTTTAGATAGACCAGGGAGAGAAAACCAAGTAGCAGACTTTCTATCAAGACTTCATTCTACTGATGATCTTATACCCGTGTCAGATAACTTCCCTGATGAGCATCTATTTGCTATAACAAGTAAAACCCCATGGTTTGCAGATATAGCAAATTATATATCATCTGGAATATTACCATCACATTTCACAGGTAAGCAGAAAAAGCAAATAATTAGAGACAGTGCAAGATACACTTGGATTAATGGAGATCTCTTCTATACAAGACCTGATCTTATAATTAGGAAATGTATAAGAGAAGATGAAATCATTGATATTTTAAAAGCATGTCATGACGAACCATGTGGTGGTCATTTTGTAGGGAAGAGGACAACATACAAGGTCTTAAATCAAGGATACTATTGGCCGTCGTTATTCAAGGATTCAAAGACTTATGCTAAAAGATGTGATAGCTGCCAAAGAATAGGTAGACCTGTAGTTTCAGATGAAATGCCATTGAAGCCGCAAGTACTGATAGAGCCATTTGAACAATGGGCTCTTGACTTTGTGGGTCCTATTAGCCCACCATCAAATGGTAAGAAGTACATCTTAGTATGTATTGATTATGTAACAAAATGGGCAGAGGCTAAAGCATTGAGCACAACAACAGAAACTGCAGTAGTTACTTTTCTTTATCAAGAAATATTTGCAAGATATGGAGTTCCAAGGCAGATTGTCACAGATCAAGGTACATAGTTCACCTCCAAGCTTGTTCGAGACCTGACAGAGAAATACAAGATTAAGCATAGAAAATCAACTCCATACCACCCACAGGAAAATGGACAAGTTGAATCAACAAACAAGGTACTTGAGAACATTATGACAAAGACAGTGAACATTCATAGAAAATACTGGTCAGAGAAGCTGAATGAAGCACTATGGGCTTATAGGATAACATGGAAAACACTACTGGATTTAGCCCCTATCAGCTTGTTTATGGAAAAGAAGTCTTGTTGCCAATTGAATTTGAGATTCCTACATAAAAACTTGCAACAGAATTGGGACTAGACCTGACAGGAGCACAACAACAGAGGGTCATGCAACTCAATGAACTAGATGAGATCAGGAAACAAGTTATGGAACATACATCTCTAGTTCAACAACAAAGGAAAAATGGCATTATAAATTCATTAAAAACAAAATCTTTCATAAAGGCGACTGGGCACTACTTTTTGACTCTAAGTTCAAAGATTTCAAAGCAAAATTTATTATTCATTGGCTAGGGCCATACGAGATAGAAGAAATCTTTGACAATGGAGCAGTAAGGATAAAGACAATAGATGAAGCAACAAATTCTTTTTTGGTTAATGGCCATAGATTAAAAGTTTATCATAAGCCTATAAATAGAGAAGACTTTTTGAAAATAGTTTCAGAGGACAATGATATGGAAGTATTGGAAAAGCATAGCAATATATCTTCCCTACCTCCAAAAAAAAAGTTTAAAAAATAATAAAAGAGTTTGGTTGTGAAAACCCAGGAAACTAGCACAACACAAACTCGAATTCATATCGGAAAACCAACATGTTTGGCCAATATGAATTCTTTTTCATGTTTTTCTTTCCATTTGTGTTTTTATAAGATCACTCTCCAAAACTTAACAGACTTGAGGACAAGTCTAAAGATAAGCAAGGGGGGAAGATTTACAATGAATCAATAAACCATGCAATGGTTTGATATCAAGCAGTTGTTTATCAGAAGGGACCTGAAATAAAACATCATCAACCAACATCAGAAGGGACCTGTCATCATTAAAATATATAGAAGGGACCTACATCAAATTAATGTCAAAGGGACCTGAAACAACATTGCAGAAGGGACTTGAAACATTATTCAAAAGATCATTGCAAAAGGGACCTGAACAACATGAAAATTCATTAGAAGGGACTTGAATCAATATCAGGTGCAAAAACATGAAACATCATTAAAGGGATTACAAAAGAAAGTACAAGCATCTATATTCCATCAACATCTATCTTTGAAGAATTACCATCATTCAAAAGAGTCAAGTATCAACGAGCTAGCAAAGGTCATCATCAATGAACATTGAGCTATTATGCAAAAGAAGAAGTACTGCAAATAAAAAAAAGTGTATTCTTAAAACCTTTGATTTTTCAAAAATTTTCTAGAGTTGTTAGAACTAATTTAACTTGGATATGCATCCTATTACATTTATCATTCTACATCTATCCTACCTACATTTATCATCCTGCATTTATTCTACCTATATTCCACTAACTTCATCCTACCCTCATCATAATCCTATCCATTACCCTACCATACATACTACATTAAAAATTTCGTAATCCTATATTAACCCAAATAAGTTTCTTACAATAATCCCATATACATAATCCTATAAGCATTTTTGATCAAAGATTGAAAACTTAATATTTTTGCCATAAGAATTTTTGTTTGCCTACAAAACCACCAAGAGTTAGTGTCATTATAAGAAATTTGACTTTGAAATGACCTATCCTATGGTCGTTTCAAAAACAAATTAAGAAATGAGCATATAAAAATGACAAAGACTAATGTACAAAAATCAAAATGCAAGACTATATGAAATGCAATATACAAAAGCGGAGAGGATGAAAAGACATATGTATCATTGCATTGTAAAAATTTCTGTTTTCCCACCCCGGTTTTCAGTTTCTCCTTATTTCTCCCATGTAGTTAAATGCCCATTCCCATAACCATACATTTAACAGACTGAAAAAAAATAAATATTGCTGAAAACACAAATTCTGGAAATTTTTCAGAATGCTGGAAATTGCAGAATTAAAAATCAGCAATCAAAAACAGCCATTAAAACACATTAAAACACTGATATTTTTGGTTAACTTGACCCTGGAAAAACCCCCTACAACTCTTGGGGAAAACCAGTTTGAGAGCTCTTCTTTATTTCTGAAAATTGCCTTTTTACAGTGAGAATTATTCAGCAAAAAATCAGCAAGCAAATTTACAACTTATCTCCTTTCCCGTGCCTCACAGCAATCTGGAAATTACAGCAAACAGGACAGCAATAAATGCTGTACGGCCTCCGTTTTGTGTGCAGAAAAATCAGCAAACTGCTCCTCGATTTTTGTGCAAAAATCTGCCTTTCACCATGTGCTGAATCAGCTGTACAAATCTGCTCAACTGCTGCCTTGGAATGTGTGCCAAGCTGCTGTCTCCTTCTCCTCCCTGCTCAGAAATCTCTCTTGCTGTCTTGCTCTCCTTCTCCCAATCTGCTCATGAAAGAATGAATGACCTTTTCCTCCTTTTTCTCCTTTAATATAACTCCAAGTGACTTTTGGGTGATCCAAGTGACTTTTGGGTGATCTCTAAATCCAATGGCTGAAATAGATTTAGATCAATGGTTGAGATTAAATGCTCATTTAAATCTCACTTTCTATTTTTTAATTCACCCCACTTTAATAAAGACCCATTTAGTCATTTATTTCCAAAGTCACTTTTCCTTTCTAATTTTTCATTTACTTTATAAAAGTTACTTTAAAATTAGACTTAGTAACTTTATCACTTAAAGTCACTTTTAAATTAGATTTAACTTTATAAAATTATAAAGTCACTTTAGGAGAAAAATTAAATTCTTTTGGACACTTTTCCCTAGGCCAAAGATCAAAGCCTAAGGGAATCACCTGTCCTCCGGTACCAAATTTCAACACTCCCTCTTACCGAGGAAGGTGTTCCTCACCACACCCATTTTGTCTCTGAAGTAGACATGCTTGCCTCGTGGTAAGGCTTTGGTAAGAATATCTGCAACCTGCTCATCAGTGGAAATATACTCAAGTTTCACAACTCCCTTCTGAACATAGTCTCTGATGAAATGATATCTGATCCCGATATGCTTTGACCTGTCATGAAATACTGGATTCTCCGTGAGTTTAATGCAACTCTGATTATCAAGTAAATCACTGAAGGTCTCAACGGCTGACCAAATAAGCCAAACAACATCTTGCGAAGCCAGATGGCCTCACAACTAGCTAGACTGGCTGCCATATACTCTGCTTCCGCTGAACTCAGTGCTACTGACTGCTGCTTCCGGCTGAACCATGACACTACTGCTGAACCCAACCCAAAACAACACCCTGAAGTGCTCTTCCTATCAGAAGCACAACTTGCCCAATCAGAATCAGTGTATCCTGCCAATCTCACTCCATCTCCCTGTCTGTAGTCCAGACCATAATCCACTGTCCCCTGCAAGTACCGCAAAATGTGTTTTGCAGCCACCCAGTGAACCTTCCTAGGCTCACACATAAACTGACTCATCGTGTTGATTGCAAAACAGATATCTGGTCTAGTGTTGACCAAATACATCAAGGAACCAATCAGCTGCCTGTACAATGTGGGATCCACCAACTCGGAATCCGAAGCATGAAGCTTCTTCCAGTTGGTGATCATCGGTGTCGACATGGGTCTACAATCCTCCATGTGGAATCTGCTAAGGATGTCCACAATATACTTCCCCTGCCCCAGGAAGAATTGCCCCTCCTCCTGCCACACCTCCAAACCCAAAAAGTAATGCATTAGGCCGATGTCCTTCATCTCAAACTCCGCCGCAAGATCTCTCTTGCAGTGCTCTATGAGTCTCTCTGCACCTGTAATGATCAAGTCATCCACATACAGCACCAGAATGAGAGGCTCCTCACCAATCACAATAAAGTAAAGGTTCGGATCTGCCTCACTCTTTGTGAAACCCATCCCCTGCAAGTATGTATCTATCCTGGAGTACCAAGCTCTGGGAGCTTGCTTCAGGCCATAAAGGGCCTTCTTCAGTCTGCACACATGGGACTCCTTCCCATGCACCTCAAAGCCCTGTGGCTGCTCAATGTACACCTCCTCCTGTATGAAGCCATTGAGAAATGCAGTCTTCACATCCATCTGGTGGATCTTCCAACCCATCTCTGCTGCTATCGATATAATGGAGCGGATCGAAGTATATCGAGCCACGGGAGCGAAGGTATCCTCATAATCAACTCCCTCTACCTGGGAGAACCCTCTAGCCACAAACCTCGCTTTGAATTTCTCAATGCTGCCATCTGTAGCATGCTTTACCTTGTAAAGCCATCTGGAAGTAACCATGGATTTGCCCTCAGGCCTCGGCACCATCTCCCAAACATCATTCTTCATGATAGAAGAATACTCCTCCTGCATGGCCTCTCTCCAGACCTGCTGGCTAGCTGCCTCCTCATAGCTAGAAGGCTCAGAGTCAAGGATGCTGGTAACCATCGCCATATAACTACAAAACCTCTCAGGTGGTCTACTCTCTCTGACCGGCCTCTTCGGCTCAGCAACAGATGTGGCATCTCTCAAGGTGTCCTGAAGCCACTTGGGCTTCCTCTTCCCTGAGCATGCTTCTCCCATAGGAGAATGAAACTCCTCCTCCTCATCACCATCAGTAGCCTGAACTCCTGACTGTCTGTCTGCTGTCCTCCTGCCTGCACCTGAACCTGTAGAAGCTGAGGTACCGTGTGAACTGTCCATCAGTGGACTCCCTAGTGAACTGCTCTGTGAACTGCTCTGCATGCTGCCCGGAGCACCACCCCTCTGGCTCGGCGAGCCATTGCTCACTGATGGACTTGACATCCTCATGGATGTACCTACGGATCCTCCTGATCCCTGCCCCCTGGATCCCTGTGACTGACTCAACTGCTGCTGAGGGTCTGGCTGATCCAGATACTCTAACTCCCGTGACCTCCTAAAGGCCCTGTCCTCCTCGAACTTCACATCCCGTCTGACAACAACTCTCCTCTGTGCAGGGATGTAAATCCGAAAGGCCTTTGAGGTCTCACTGTAGCCCACAAAGATACCCTTCTCTGCGGTGGGATCTAGTTTGGTCCTCTTCTCCTTGGGTATATAGGAGTATGTAATGCATCCAAAGATATGAAGATGACCAAGATCAGGCTTCTTCCCAGAGAAAGCCTCCTCCGAAGTCATGTGCCCCAAGGCACGATGCGGACTCCTGTTCTGCAAGTAAACAGCTGTGTTGCAGGCCTCTGCCCACAATAACAATGGCAACCCCTGATCATGTAACATGGCTTTGGCAGCCCCTATGATGGATCTGTTCTTCCTCTCCGCAACCCCGTTCTGCTGGGGGTTGTAAGGAACAGTGAACTCCCTCCTAATGCCTGCCTCCGCACAATAGTCAACAAACTCTCCAAGGGTGTACTCTCCTCCATTGTCCGACCTCAAGGACTTGATCTTTCGACCTGTCTGAGTCTCCACAAGAGCTCTGAACTCCTGAAACCGCTTGAAGACCTCACTCTTGGTCTTCAAAAAATAAATCCAGGTCCTCCTGGAGTGATCATCAATGAATAAGACATAATACTCATATCCACTCAAGGAAACATGAGACATCCGACCGCTCACATCGGAATGAATCAAATCAAGTATCCCAGTCGCTCTGCTGTCACTGCTGGGAAAAGGGGATTTGGCAAACTTGCCCATCGCACAACCTCTGCAAGTATCAAAGTGATCAGTACTGAAATTTGGCACACCTGTAGTGATCTCCCACAATGTCCTCAAGGCTCCATGATACATATGTCCCATCCTGCGGTGCCAAATCTCACACAGCTCAGAACTGCTAGCTCTGCTATCGGTACTACTGCTCAATGCCAAAAGGGGTTGGAATGCAAACTTGTACACCTTTGCATGGTGTACACCTATCACTCTAGCTGAATCAGCTGGAGTGCCCCTGGGATACATCAACACCTGTCCTCCCTGAACAGTACCTCATATCCTCTGTCCTCCAAAGCTGAGACGGATATGAGGTTCTTCCTCATCCCTGGCACATAAAGAACCTCTGACACCTTCAAGGGAGGTTTGGACTCCCTCTGAAATGTCACTGTCCCCACCCCGACTGCTCTAACAACTCTGTCATCACCGAGTACTACCTCAATATCAGTGCCACTCTCTGAAAGCTCTGAGAAGTACTCACGGACTCCTGTCATATGACGTGAAGCCCCACTGTCCACATACCAGATACCTGAAGATGCTTCGCTAATCGAGGGAAAAACATGCTCCCTCTGAACCTGTGTGGCAGGTGATCCTGCACTAGAGGACTCACACGTAGTGAACGCAAACTCGGTCAAAACGACCAGCAAAGTCCTCAATCTCTGCTGAAGCTGCCACGTCCTGGTTCTTCCCCTTCTTCTTCTTCTTCTCCGGACACACAACAACATAGTGTCCCATCTTTTGACAATTCCAACACTTCACCTTGGAATAGTCCTTCTGTGTGTTCCCCTGTTTACCTTTACCTTTGCCTTTGCCTCCACCACCGCTTGTGGAAGCCTGCTTCTTCCCTTTGCCTTTCTTGCCTCCTGCCACCAGTGCTACGTCCTCATCCTGCTCAACTGGCTTGGCTGCCCCAAGCTGTCCTTTCCTGATCTCTGTCTGAATGCAATCATCCCAAAACCTCTCCCATGTGGGAAGGGTCTCACGTGCACAAACCCCATCAGCAAAGTTCAACCATGAACGGGGGAGGCCATTCACTGCAATCCGCACCAACTCAGTGGGTGGAATGGCCTCTCCAATCGCTGCCAACTCATCTCTCACATTGGTAATCTTTGTGAGATATCCAGCTGCACTATCATTCCCCATCTTAATGTTCTTCAGCTTCTCCTTCAGGACCATCTTCCGGTTCTCATTGGTACTCTGGTAGAGATTGGACAATGCTGTCCACATCTCATGGGCATTGCTCTTTCCTCTCACATGAGGAATGCAATGGTCTTTGATTCCGTCTAGAATCAGCCTCTTACCCTTATTGTTCATCTTTTATACTCAGCCAACTGAGTAACATCAGTGGGCACAACAACAGGGTTCTGTGCGGTATGCACCATGATATCCCAGACTTCTGCCTCCTCAAAGATACTTTGCATTCTCTCCTTCCAAACACTGTAATTTGTATGCCCATCCAACCTATCCTCCACCCTCAATCCCAATGACATCTTGCTGTCCTAAACTGAAAAATAGCACTGCTGTAGTAAAGATAAAACTGCTGTTTATGAAAAAATCAGCTTGCTAGAATTTTCTGAGTGAAAAATCAGCAATTGTAATTTTTCCTTTTGCTGTCCCAAACTGCCCTTCAGCACTCAAGCTCTGATACCATGTAAAAATTTCTGTTTTCCCACCCCGGTTTTCAGTTTCTCCTTATTTCTCCCATGTAGTTAAATGCCCATTCCCATAACCATACATTTAACAGACTGAAAAAAAATAAATATTGCTGAAAACACAAATTCTAGAAATTTTTCAGAATGCTGGAAATTGCAGAATTAAAAATCAGCAATGAAAAACAGCCATTAAAACACATTAAAACACTGATATTTTTGGTCAACTTGACCCTGGAAAAACCCCCTACAACTCTTGGGGAAAACCAGTTTGAGAGCTCTTCTTTATTTCTGAAAATTGCCTTTTTACAGTGAGAATTATTCAGCAAAAAATCAGCAAACAAATTTACAACTTATCTCCTTTCCCGTGCCTCACAGCAATCTGGAAATTACAGCAAACAGGACAGCAATAAATGCTGTACGGCCTCCGTTTTGTGTGCAGAAAAATCAGCAAACTGCTCCTCGATTTTTGTGCAAAAATCTGCCTTTCACTATGTGTTGAATCAGCTGTACAAATCTGCTCAACTGCTGCCTTGGAATGTGTGCCAAGCTGCTGTCTCCTTCTCCTCCCTGCTCAGAAATCTCTCTTGCTCTCTTGCTCTCCTTCTCCCAATCTGCTCATGAAATAATGAATGACCTTTTCCTCCTTTAATATAACTCCAAGTGACTTTTGGGTGATCCAAGTGACTTTTGGGTGATCTCTAAATCCAATGGCTGAAATAGATTTAGATCAATGGTTGAGATTAAATGCTCATTTAAATCTCACTTTCTATTTTTTAATTCACCCCACTTTAATAAAGACCCACTTAGTCATTTATTTCCAAAGTCACTTTTCCTTTCTAATTTTTCATTTACTTTATAAAAGTTACTTTAAAATTAGACTTAGTAACTTTATCACTTAAAGTCACTTTTAAATTAGATTTAACTTTATAAAATTATAAAGTCACTTTAGGAGAAAAATTAAATTCTTTTGGACACTTTTCCCTAGGCCAAAGATCAAAGCCTAAGGGAACCACCTGTCCTCCGGTACCAAATTTCAACATGCATATACAAACAAAAGTGGGCATGCAACGAAATGAATGAAGTCATGAATGAAGAATGAAGACATATGTATCATTGCACATACAAATGAAAGTGGGCATGCAACGAAATGAATGCAGTCATGAACAAACGATGAACTTGACAAAACATGGGTAGTGCATATAAATTCGTGAATGAAGAGCGTACGTGAAGGCAGAGGAATGCAGTCAAAATAGAGACACATGGGCAGCCACGGGTATGCAGGTCGAAGTATGAGTTGGAGTGGTAAAACGGTCAAAATGCATTCAAACAAACTCTGTGTAATGCTATTGCCTTCATTCACCATTCTAACACAAACCGAGCTCTGTGTTAAGCCTTTCTTCCACCATCACAACTAGACTTAAGCTCAGAAAGAAGAGGAGAACGTTGTGCACTCATATGCACGCATATAGCACCCTCGTAGAAGGAGGAAATAAGCAAGAAAAACGTAAACATTGAAGAGAGGGTTGCGTAGAATAGAGAAGCCTAAACAGAGAAGACGCTGCATAAGAAATAGGCGAGGAGATCAGAGAAGTTTGTGGAGAAATAAGGGAGGAATGCATTGGTTTTAACGAGAGAATTAAAGACGAGATCTCCTGTTTGCCAAGTCGACCGAGTTTACCAACAAACTCCAAGAATTCCGCAGAGAAACAAGGTAAGAAATCATTTCCGGATTTCTATCAGTAGTTGAACGATTTCAGGGATAGATAAGCTCGAGATAGTGTTTGAAATGTGTCATTTTATAAGGAGTCAAACTTCAGTTATGAAATCAAAATCTTGCCACCATTAACACCAACTTTGCCACCTATGTAATGCGTAAATCCTCAGAGATGTTGAAGAGGAGTTCTAATCAAAATGGCATTGTTAAACACAGGAACACGAGTTAATAACTCAGAGATATCTACAAGTTTGCTTCCAGATCAGGTAATCGAGCTTGAATTACGAATTTCCTCATGTATGGTTGTATATGAAAAACAAAGTCTTATTATTTTTTTATACATAGTGAAAATTTTCCTACACATAGTGAGCAAAATTTTCATATATACAGTGAGATTTTATATACACAGTGAGCAAATTTTCCTACACACAGTGAGCATTTTTTTCTCTATTTTCATATATACAGTGAGAAAATTTGTCCCATTCTCATATGCACAGTGAAATTTTTTAAAATAGAGAGGGGATTTTCATAACAAAACTTTGGAAAATAGAGATTGGAGCATGGAGTTTAGAAGCAGTGAGACATTGTTAAGATATTTTTGATATCTTTTTACACAATGAGCAATTTAAAAAGAACAATGGACTCCTTTTTGCAGCAGAACAGAGGAAATTGAGAAAGATTCAAGCAAGGGAATCATTTTGTTTTTTTCAAGGAACTTCAAAGATCAGGTAAGCCTATTTTCCATGATCCATAAATCAAAATTGCATGAATAAGAAAGCAGATATATATATATACATGTAATTTTGTTTATGATGAGGATGTTAACTGTCCAAGGATACATTAATTGGTACAAAGAACACATGGCAACCAAAACTGAAGCAAATGAATTCAAGATAGAGAATTGGGGGAAAGAAAGCATAGAAAGACTGTATCAAGCAGGATTGACAGGGTTTCTTCAAAAGTTTAATGGGCATAATAAGAAGATTACACAAAAATTCATAAAACATTATGAACAAGGAAAAACAAAAGTGGGTGACCTCTCCAACCACTAAATCCAAAATTCCTTTCCTAAGCTTTAAATCTTCCCTTAACAGGAGAAGAATACCATAAAGGCTTACATTTCAAGGAGAAAGGTTGGACATTCTTCTTAGAAAAGCAGAGAAAAGGATCTTTTGATAGATCAAAAGGCATTCAAAGGGACTCGTTCAGGGAACCTTGGTCTGAATTAGTTTTAATCCTTCAAAGATACTTCACTTGTGACAGTAGGCACAACCTAGTTTATCTTTACCACATTAGGCTACTGCAACACATAAAGGGAGAATCCAAGATTAATCTACCCTATTTCTTCTCAAAAAGCTTGATCAAAATGATAGAGGGTGTTAAAAATAAAACTGAAGTGAAAGAGGCACATGTTTATCATCAAGGGCTGATTAAAATAATTATAGAACATCAGGTGAGAAGCAAGGGATTGATCTGGAAAGAATTTTTGGTTCAACATCATATTGAGGCGTCGACAACAGGAGAGAAATTTGAACAAATGCATGTTACTAGAAGCATAATGAACTCTCCTATGTATCCTAGGACCCGATCTAAGAAGAAACAAGATAGTGGCATGGTTGAAAAAGAAAGATATTTCATATTTGTTCCTAGAAGGCCTAGGAAGAAAATGCAAGAAGAGCCAGGTGAGAAAGAAAAAGACCAAGAGGTAGAAATTGTTGAACCTCCAATAGTATCAAAGGAAGTTAATGAGATATTGCAAAGGATGGAAAGGGAAATTCAAGAAGAGCCTTTGGAAAAGGACTCTTACTTTGAGCATGCATGGATAGGAGATACATCATCACATTCATTTGCCAAGGAAACTGTAAGAGAAGAAAAAGAGCTACAGCAAGAAGAACACCTCAAGAAGATAGAAGAGTTGACAAGGGAGTTGGAAGTCAACAAGATTTTGGAAAGGCATTTGAAGAAAGAGAATAAGATGTATAAACAAAACAATAAAAATCTCATCAAAGAAAATGAAAAACTGAACAAGAAAATTAATAAGCTTGAAACAAAGAACATCTTGATCTCTAAACAAGCTTACAGGTGGCTCAATGAAAAGAACACATGGAAATACAAATATGAGAGACAGAAGGTGATGGCTACTATCTACAAGGAAGGGAAATATGAAGGTATTGATTGTCTTCTACAGGCAGCACAGTAAGAGGCTTCATGATCAGGGACAATAGGTACATCAACACTCAGAAGATCAAAGAGAAGAAAGCAAGCATGAGGACATGCTTGGAGATCAGCAAGGGGGAGATGTTGGTCCTCGATTTTGATCAATTTTGCTTATTAAAAATCCACTTAACTTCCATCATATTCCACCTTATATCATCCATATATGCTTTATTTTGACCTTATTATGCATATTCAGGTAAATAAATTATGTTTTTCAATTTTTAGATATTTTTTTCAAAAAATTGGTTTTAAGAACATTTTTGGACAGAACTGGAAATTCCCGTAATAGCTCCGTTAAAGTGATATATGTAGGACACTTGGGCTCGAGCTGAATACATATTTGGAAATCTTAGGAACCAAGGATGGATGAACAACTATTGGCTCGGTCAAAATGAGCAAATATAGGCCTGGTCAACGCTGGTCAAACCTGACCTGTCACTTAGAAATCCCTATTAAAAAGGGGCAGTTTTAGGATTTTTTGAAAATTTTCCAGATTTCTTGTAACTAATGGATGGCTTTGACCTGATGAAGTGGGATAACATTAATGATGGTTGTTTTAGATTTTTTAGCTTATTTGGTTATCATTTTGCCTATTTAAAGAGAGGCATTCATAGTTAGAATTATGTAGACAAACTTATTATTTTTGAGATAATTGAAGACAAAAATTTTGCTTCATGATTTCTTTGTGTTTGCTGGAGTGAATGAGTTGCTGTAGCTAAGTATTTTAGTAGTGTACCAGCAAGGTTGGAGGGCCCCCATCCGAGCTAAGTACACTTTGTTGTATCATGTTTATATTTGTGCATATGCTAGTTTGATTTCCCATGTTTATTATATTCATTTGCTATGAATATTTGTAGATATATTTAATGCGAATTTATTTTATGAAATGTGTTAAGTGAATATTGCTTCTTTTAGTGATTAGCTTGAATGTGGAAGGACAACCAGGTCTTTTTGAGAGAGCCTCTTCTCTGTGAGCTAGGACTAAGACTAAACAAGATTCACTTCTTTCAAGCTTTCTTAGATCAAGTTCTTCTGCTTTCTTTACATTGTTTCATGTTTACTTAGATATTGGCAATGTCATTATAGAATTGTTGAGGGAGGATAACCAGGTCTCTTTGAGAGAGCCTCTTCCTTGTTTTTCTAAAATAGCCTAATTTCATTGACCAATAATGCAGACTTTTATGGATTAGAATTAAATAGTTCTGCTTAAGTTGTGAAAAGTAATTTATAATATGAATTTCCATTCTTAGTTATGTAGAATAATTTATATTTGTAATATGCACTTCTGTTCTCATAACTACTTCCTATATTAGCTTTTGTCCAAAAATCCAAAAATTGTGGTTTGCTTCCTAAGATTACCAACCTAGATTGATAGTAAAATACATGTCTTAATTTGCAAAATAAATTGAGCTGACACCAACCTTGATTTTTCCACCCTTCTTCATATGCCTTTTGCCTTTTTATGATTTTCTTTGGTTAACTGCTCGGAGCTCTAGGTAATGAGAGTATGATGCATAAAGTACAACAGTGGATACCCCCTTATAAGGTGGGGTAGTTCATCGCCCACCGGGTGTTGGGACAATCATGGGTTCTTGAATGATAAAGGAGGCTCATCAAGGGCCATGTAGGAACCAGGGTGATGGCCATGGAATGGGGTAGAGCTCATGTCATGGCTTTTGCCCAAGTGCTAAATCCTTTTGTCTCGACCATCTTTGCATTTTTTGGTACAATTTCCTGTTGAATGTGGCCAATTATGCTTTTTCTGTTTCTTTTAGTTGCATCAATCTCCGGGCATCATTCTAGGCCCGACCCAAGATGTGGGGCAAGGGGGGGTGGTTGACCCTATGTGGACCTAGGGAGGAATGTGGACTCAGGTTGGAGGAGAGATGATTGGGGTTGTAATGAGTGGAAGGGGAGTAATATATGCGAATTGGGGAGTGGGACCACGCAACCAAAATTAGGGTTTCCCATGTAGTACCACCCCTAAAATCAATAGGTCAGTAAAAGAGATCCCATGGGACTAGGGTGTAAGGTTAACATCCAAAAAGAGATGTAGGGACAAGAGCACAAACATAGACCACTCTTTCCGTCGAATCCTGCCATTAATCCATGCCCAAAGTTTCCATGATAAATAAACTAGAATACTCAATTACCAAATAACAAGGCATACCTTTAGGTTTGGGAGGCCCACCTTCAAACATACGATCATGACAGATGGGTGAGGGACAACATGGCTGGCTCAGGTGGCGGAGAAATGGCACATCGAGCTAGTTGGTTACTGGCTGCTGACCGAGAACGATCATGGAGAAATTTTTTCTCCTAGGGATTTCACCCACAAAATGGTGGGTAACAGGGTCCACTAGGGCTTTTTTGTGTTCTTGCAACCTTGTCACTCTAATTTCCCAAGGATTGCTTAGAAACCCTATTCTTGTAGGATTTCTTTGGTCTAGGGCTTCTTATCAAGAAATACCTGTCAACCCTAGGTCTAGAATTCCTTCTAGCCCTTCTTGGAGAGCCATTCATCTTGCTTCCAAAGAAAGAAATCCTTATCATGAGAGACCTCCTATGAATAGGATTAAAAATCACTACCCTTACACTATAAACACATTTCTTCCTGTTATTTCCTTAATATCGAGACTCCTCCCATCGGTGAAAGTTCGTAAAGAGAAGGGAGCTTTAGCTAAGATGACAAGGGGCTATTGTTACATTGTTGCCACTTGACCTAGTAGTTGCTCTGTAGAAACCCCTCCTAGGATCCCTGCTAGTTTGAGCGGTAACATGGCCTTAGCGACGACTCTTGAGTTGAGTTTACTGTCACTCTATCTCGACTCTGTCTAGGATAACTCCTAGCGAAACCAATGGGGTAGTCCCTAAAAAATTAACTAAGGTTGATTAAGCTATAGCAAAACAAGAAATTATTCTAGGAGTTAATTCGATTAAACAAAAGTACATTAACCAACAACATATAATTCATATGATTGACAAGCAGATAATCAAATGTCAAATTTAAATAACAAGATAAACTAGTGCCAAAAGTAAATGTGTGTGGTGTTGAAAACGAAACCCGGGCATGGCCCAATGACGTATGCTGTCGAATGTTTTGGAGAGTGCTCTTGGTAATTTTATTATGGTTGAGTTCACTTGGAATTATTAAAGTGAGTGCAAAATAGAGAGGTGGATATGTTGATCCGCATGTGATTGCAAGAAAAGTAAGTTAATCTATGGTTTGCTTCCTTTATGGCTTTTATCCTTCAAATGGAAACAAGTGAGGCGCTTGGAGATCCAACGGGAAAAAATGTAGTTTCAATGCATTCCCCTGATTTCACAAGTCAACAACAAGTGTTTCCAGACTCACAATAAAAGTAGAAAGGTTTTCCCAAATTAAATTATTCGGCCAACACAAGTTCCTCTCTAAATCATGCCAAAGGTCAAGCTTTCGCTCGTGATGGCTGAGAGCATAATAGGAACTTAGAGGGGAAAATTCATTACTTTATTCGCAAAACGAAAAAGTCAATCTAAAAAAAGGTTGAAATCTAATTTACAATTTGAATAAGATCTAAACTAAGAAAACAAATGTTTTGTAATGCTTGGGTTTATTCCTTTAAGTTAATTTTAACCAAATTGAGGAAACCACGAAAATGAGACAAACCACAAATCTCCTCGAGGTAGGGGGAATGGGATGCCTAGGGGACTCCCACTAGCTCCCTCAAGATTACAATGATATTTTAGAAGGTTTGGTACCCTTTGAAACAAAAGGAAATGGATTGTTGACCCCTTTTTAAGTAGGGGGAAGGATATGGATCCCTTTGGGTGTTTTGGCACATGCTCTCTTAGTTTTCTTTGTGGCCCCTTGCTCCATTAAGAGTGCCCTATAATCTCCAAGGATCAAATCAACAAAATCATCTTTGGTTTCACACCCACAAGCTTGGGTGAAAAGGCCACATGTTGGGTTCTTAACCCACAAAGCCTTTTTGTGGTGCCAATTCCTCCACAACCCTGAACCCTAAGGTTTGGAGTACCTCCCAAGCTACAAATCTCAACAAGTTGCTTGTCCTTCTTCCTCTTCTCTGTTCACAGCTGGCCTGACTGCTATGATCATTAATCTTTTTCTTTGTTAAGGGCTGATTTTTAATTTACTGTTGAGATCAGGAGATGAAAATCCTTGGTTAGGAACCGGGCATGGAACAAAAATATAATGTAGCATTGCGGAATTTTAAGCACAAATTGTATAATTTTGTACATGTTTACATTGTTTATGAGTGATGTTGAAATTAATCGTACACATGTACAACATTGTATCTTGTTTAGAGCAACGAGTTTTTATCAAATTTACATATGGTAGATATCCTTTAAATAGAACAAGTTGGTCTCTCAATAGAATATCTAGTTAGAGATACCCTTCAAAGCTAGATCACACATTTCCACCGTGGATTGAACATCTACTTTTCATGGGTTGAACATAGGCTCAAATACCTAATAGGAAGATTCACCTTTGTTCTTTATAAAAAGGTTCTCTCTCATTCAAGTGAGATGGATATTTTTTAAGGTTTCCTAGAAATATTTCATCGTAAACATTTGAAGAAAGGAAGATTATTATTATTGCAACATTTTTACTTATATATTTTTCAGCCTCATTTCAAAGCATTGTACTAATTAGCAGAACTACAAAGAGTGGTTTAGAAAGACCAGGTACACCCTCATTTTGAATGACTTATGGAAAGGAATTTGTGAAGGAGAGGAGGACAACACACCTACCTAGCCCACATCTGATAAAGAGCTAGCCATTTGGGAGAACAAGGACAACAAAGCCTATTCTGCGATTGTTGCTTCTATAAGTGAAGAGGCGTGTTATATATTTTCAATTAGAAATTCTTATGGTGCATCGAAAAATTTGAAAGATCTATATGACTCACACTTAGAATTGGAGATTGTTTAGTTTATGTTCAAACTCTTCAACCTTGAGTTGAAAGACGATGATCCCCTGGCCCTAGCCTAAAAATTTGGATCTGTCATGCATAATGTGGATGACACTGGAATTAAAATGGATAGTCCTCTCATAGCCTTCGTTAAAACCCTCTACCTCATATACTCTCATTATCTTGAATCCTTGCAAGGTAGTGAGCAACTCAAGTCCATTACTTTTGACACCTTGGTGGAGAAGTTTGTAGAATGAGAGAAAGCTTTTGGGAAGAGGAAGACAACAACCTCAATCCCTTGAAGAAGCAATGTGCCTTGCTTAGAAAGGGAAGAATCAGTCACATGATTCTCCTAAAAGAAATTGCAGTAGAAGAGGACGTGGAAGAACAAATTTCAGAGGCAAGGGGGTAAACACCATCAAGGAGAAGACCTGATCTTCATTGCATTTGTTGCAACAAATATGGACATGATGCATCAACATGTAGAATCTCTTGGGAGAGAATCAAAGAGAGTCGAAACCGGAAAGAAGACAAAGGTAAAACATTAGATTTGCCTAAAGGTAAATGACTTGAATTTGCTCATTATATTGTTCCCATTGCAATATTGGAGTAATTGAAGATCTGTTTCACATTTCATTTGATTTTTGGACAGATGCATGGTTGCTTGATAGAGGTGCAACATGTCACATGACCTTCTAGAGAGACTTCTTTGAAGATTTCAGTGACAATGTAGATGGAACAATGTATTTTGCAGACAAATCAAGTCTCAAGCCCTCAAGACTTGGCACCATTATGCTTAAACTGCTTGGACCCCTTGATATTCTTTTGCATGATGTACTTTTCCTTCCAGAGATGCAAAGAAATTTGTTGTCCCTTGTCCATATTCGCTAGCAAGGCCACTCTTTTCATATGTTTGATGGCCAAGTAGAAATAAGGAAAGCATTCGACAACATGGTAGTCATGACTGGAGTAGAGGAGGAATGACTACTGAAGCTGGAAGGAACATCTGCTCATGCACAAAACTTTGCATACTTCTCTTAGCACAAGGAAGATACATTGCCATCGAGTCTTCTATGGCATGCA
Organism: Pinus tabuliformis; assembly: GCA_031772625.1. Taxonomy (NCBI): domain Eukaryota; kingdom Viridiplantae; phylum Streptophyta; class Pinopsida; order Pinales; family Pinaceae; genus Pinus; species Pinus tabuliformis. The sequence continues at coordinate 987,329,975 of CM062814.1, forward strand.
ATATTTGGACATGTTAATTATGACAATCTTTTTTTATTGAAAAAATGGTGTTTCTTGTTTGCCAACTATTCTTAGCAGGCTGAAGCAATTTGATGCTTTCATTCTAGGAAAACATAGCTAATAACCATTTCATGATTTTACTTCCAGAGCAGGTAGAAAACTTGCATTGATTCATTCTGATTTGTGTGGCCCTATGCTTATTCCTTTTACAAATGGCATAAATATATGATGTCTCTTATTGATGATTATACCAAGATGTGCTGGGTATATTTGTTGAAAATCAAATCACAAGCTTTTGAAACTTTCAGAAATTTTCATGTGTGGATTGAAAATGATACACAATCACATATTAGGTCCCTTCATATTGATAATGGAAAGAAATATACTTCTAATAAATTTGAAAACTGTGTTCACCAACATGGGATTCAACATTAAACCATTATTCCATACCATCCTTAACAAAATGGTGTGTCTGAAAGAATGAATAGGACTATCTTGCATATGGTTTGCTCAATGATGTTTTTCAAAAATGTAAAGTTGATGTTTTGGGATGATGCAGTTCTATGCACAATGTATGTGAAAAACAAATGTCCATCTCATGCTCTTAGAAATAAGACTCCTTATGAAATGTGGTATGGCCACATTTCGTCGTTAAGGCGTGTCAAGGTATTTGGTTCCACCTGTGACGCCGTGATTCCTAAGGAACAAAGAAGCAAGTTTGATGCAAGGAGTCAAAAGTGCATCTTCTTGGGGTATTCAGATACCACCAAGGCATATCATATTTACAATGAGGTAAACAAGAAGTTTATTCTTTCTAGAGATGTGATTTTTCTTGAATCTTCCAAGACTGACAACATGGCTGAGTGGCAACTTCATCATTTGGATCAATTCAATCATGCAAAAACATATCATGAATTTGATATGAGATTCCACATCTTGAAGGGGGATCCATATTTTGGATCAATCTTTGGAATAACCTTTTGAAGCACTATCTCCCCCTCATGAAGTTCTAGCCACTTCTTCGAATTAGAAAGACCCCTTGAGTGATGATTGAGAGGATTGGAAGGCTAAATATTGATGCATCCACATCTTAATTAGTGGGGAGCAACCTAGACCATCTTAGAAAGGTCCTCCAAAATGGCTCACAAAACACTTGAAAGTGTTCATCTTAATGAGGTAGGAAAAACAGGTACTAGAGGTTTCACTAGACAAGATGGAGGTGATGTATATAATTCTGATTGAATTGTTGTAGATGATATGAACGTTTCATATGATTGTGAATTGGATTTATCTACTAACTTTGAACTGACTTTCTTTGAAGCTGCTTCTCATGATGAATGGAAAGAAGCGATGTAGAGGAAGAATGATGCTCTCATAAAGAATGGAACATGGAAGTTGGTGGACCTTCCATTCGGAACCAAACCAATTGGCTATAAGTGGGTCTACAAGAACAAGTACAAAGCATATGGTTTACTTGAAAAACACAAAGTAAGGCTTGTGGCAAAAGGATTTGCACAGAAAGGAGGTATTGATTATGAAGAGACTTTTTCCTACATAGCAAAATGGGCCACCATCCAGACTCTCTTTGCCTTGGCAGCTAAGAATGGATAGAAAGTTCATCAAATGGATGTGAAGATTGCTTTCTTGAATGGAGACTTGAAGAGAATTTCTTCATGGCTCAATTGGAAGGTTTTGTTGTAAAGGGAAAATAATAGAAAATATGTAAACTTATAAATTTTTATATAGCCTAAAACAAGCACCACAAGCTTGGTATGAAAAGTTAATTGAACATCTTTTGAAATTGAATTTCAAACACGTTAATCTTGATGGTGCAACTATATTTGTGAAGAAGGTTGGAAAAGTTGTTGTATATCTTGTGGTATATGTGGATGATCTATTGATAATAGGAAACAATGAAAACTATATTGCATCGATCAACAAAAGGTTGGAGAAGGGCTTTGAGATGACAAATTTGTGACATCTTCACTACTACTTGAGCATTGAAGTGACTCAACATCCTAAGTATATATTCCTTTCCCAAAAGAAGTACATTGGGGAATTGTTGAATAGTTTTGGCATTGGTTGAATGAAATTATTTGTCTAATTCAATTAACCAGAATATAAAGCTCACACCAAAAAAAGGGAATGAATTTGAGAATGCAATCAAGTATATACGAGTTTATGGGAAGTCTTATCTACCTCACCACTACCGGACCAAATATTTCATTTGTTGTTGGAATTCTTTCTATATTTATGCAAAATCTTTGTGAAAGTCATTGGTTTGCTGCAAAAAGAGTTCTAAAGTACTTGAAAGGAACTCAAGACTTTGGACTCAAATATTTAGAGGTGGATGACTTCAACATGCTTAGATATTCTAATTCAAACTTTGACGGAGATAAAGAAAATGGAGTATCTACTTCAGGATATCTTATGAGTCTTGGATCAAGCGCTGTCTCCTGGAGGTCATGCAAATAGTCCCAGTAGATTCACAACAGAGGCAACATATCTAGCAGCAGCAGAAGCAACAGAGGAAATTGTTTAGCTTAGGAAAATTCTTAAAGACTTGCAGCCTACAGGAGAAACAAGTGAATTCTACTTCTCTTCTGATTGACAATACTTTTGCAATCAAGTTGACTAGGAATCCCAGATTTCATGATCAAACCAAACACATCAACACAAAGTATCATTTGATTTGATATAATGTGGAGGCCAAGAGTATTCATCTAAGACATTGTTCCATAAATGAGAAAATTGTAGACATCTTACCAAAGCACTTCAAGAGAAAAGTATGAAAATTTCAAAATGATGCATGGGCTCGCTGACACCCCTTCGGAGTAATGTGGGGAATATTAGACACCTAATCCTTGGGGATTCGGCGAATTATGAATATTTTGTAAATATGCAAATTAGAGATTTGAACTGTTAGAATAGGAAGAGACACCTGACCTTGGAAGTTGAAACCAAAGGTCACAACATACTTTGTATGTATATGGATGATTGGTTAATGGAAAATCAATAAAGTTTGGGAGCTACCTCACCTTGCTTGATAATTTTAAAAATAGGAACTGGGTTTTGAATCAAGCCACCTATCAAATTGGGGTTTAAACCAGAACTAGATCAAACTGAATCGAACTAGATTCAATGAATCAATATTGAAAAAATACATAAAATAATTGATTTTAAATGACAAACAAATATTTTGAAGATTTCAAACCATGAGTCCAAACCACCAAAGACAAAATATGCAATGTTTCCTCATGTATATACCACGTGAGGGTGCATATATCAAAATGGCACTGAGGGCAATACATATCATCAACAAAATACATAATCAATGAGGCTCTAAATGGCCCATAGAGTCCAAAAATAATGCTACAAGCTATTGGGTCATTGGCTTACTATAAATAACTGATCAACATGATCATTCATCAAACTCAATACGACTACTAGACATGGGATCACCACCAGGAGCTACATAAACAGGGTTGCGGGGGAGCCCCCCTCCTCTCGCTCCCGCTCCCAATTCGTGCTCCCTAAAAAAAAAAACGGTCCCTGCCTTTTCGGGAGCGTTTAGCCTTTTTTGCAATTTTGTAGTAATGTTCCAAATGCAATTTTTTTTCAAAGAAACAAATAAGTTTTGAGTGGGGCAGCTTAATGATCAAGCCTATGGCCCTAGTATTGATATGCGATTCATGGTAATGTTAAATTCTCCTTAATCTTCATTTTCATCCTTTTACTTAAATTTTTAACATTACCATGAAATGACTCAGGATGTTTGAGAGTGGTTCCAACCTCATTGGATTTCATATGGAGAAAGTAGAATTTTAGATTTCATTCAAAATCCAGCAGACTTATCAGTTTTTCGGGATTTCAGGATTTGGGGATTGCAATGTTTCCATTGAATTTTGTCATGTATTAGGGTATGGAACTCATATTTAATCAAGAGCATCAATCCATCTATGTACCTTGATGTTAGTGACATTGGTTGTCGAACTCCTCTATCATGACCCTCCTAAAAATGTACGCATCACTCAAACAAAATCTTGACTTGACATGCTATGCTTTTTCTATCTTATGTTAATGCTTAGAGGGTGATATTAATGACAAAGATCACTATACAGATATAAAGGTAATGACAAAGATACCTCTGGATATTAATGCTTAGAGGGTGATATTAATGACAAAGATCCTGATTTTCCAACAAGACTAAAAAATTAGACATTTCTCGTGGTGGCAAGAGGCCCAAGCATAAGCAATAGATAATATATTTACTTGTCTTTTCTAGTTTCTAGTAGTTTTTATAACTATTGACTCTTTCATATTTATCATGATATTTTTTTAAACAATATATGACAATTTAAGTTTGAAGTTGGCAATTATAACTCATTAGTAATGAATTATGAATATGATGCTTCATGAAAGTTGAAAGTTGTTTCATTTCATTTCATTTTATAACATTTCATTTCATGTTAGATATTATTTGTTGTAATGGTTACACTTAGCTTACAAGTACAACTTTGGTGATCAATGATGATAAATTTTATATATTGAATTTTGAAAGCTTGAAACTTTAAGAGTGATGAATCATGAGACTCAATATGTTGTATGTTACTATGTTACTAACTTGTGGACGTGGTTGATGAAGGTTATAACTTCTAGATGATTGTTGTTATATGGTTCAATTTATGTTTTTTTATGTTTTTTATATCTAATTCATCATTCTACATGTTTTTGTTGACATATATGTATCAAAATATAAAAAATATATATGTTATATAAAAAGCGCTCTAGAATTCGCTCCCAAACTGGGAGCTTCTGAAAATGTCGCTCCCGCACCCGTTTTCGCTCCCGCCCCCCGCTTTCGCTCCTGCTCCCAAGTAACACTGTACATAAACATCATTTGGCTTAGAGTTTGAGGACTTCTTAGACTCCTTTGCAACCTTAGTAGTAGTAGCCAGTAGCAACAAGACTAGGCCTAACAAAACTAGAAGCACGAGTTCCTTTGCAACCTTAGTAGTAGTAGTTGGTAGCAACAACACTAGGCCTAGCAAAAGTAGAAGCACAGGTTGGCCTAGCTGCATGACTAGTGGTTCTATCACCATGTGCCATGCTTGGTGGTTTGATTCCTTCGGCTCCTGGTTTGACTACTAGATTTGCATTGGGATTAGGTTCACCCTCAACTCCATGGCATCAATATCATGTTAATTTGGCAGCTCATGGACAAATTCCCTCCATTGGAGAACCTTTCTCATCCAGAGAAGCCCCTATTAACCCTTGGAAGAATTTAATTTGGTCAAGGAAAAATATTATTTTTGATGAGAAACCCACATGTGCACAAAAGTACAAGTCGACCTGGGCAAGCTAATTTAACCCCTTGAGACACATAAATACACCTTATGTCACATCTCTTTGGAGTGTCATCAACACATCACATCTTCTCTTGGATTGGTTCGACTACTTCTACAATTGCAGGTTCTTTTCACCTGTGCGAAGGAGAGAGAGCGTCTTTTCTGTTGGCCGAATTCATCTTTTGTTTTGGGACCTTGACCAACTTTGATTTCAGTTGACTTGGGCTCATTATGGCTTGGAAATTCTGTTTTTATCTCTATTTTGGGAGACGACGTTGATTGAGAGAGAGACCGAATTTTTCTGGGCTAGTAGACCAAGGTTGACCGCAGACTTTGACCACAATTGATCACAAATTTGCTAAAAATTGATCGCAGATTTTCTCTCCTTTGACCGAGGTTTTGGAGACTATTTTGACTAGATTTTGACTAGCAAGGAAGGCCACATTTATCGGCAGGTTGACTGAACCTTTTGGAGTAGTTTTGACCATTGACTTTTGGACCGGTTAGGGCATCTTTGACTGTTATTGACTTTGACCAAAATCATAGATTTGACTTGTTGACAATATTTTACTTTTGAGCTCATCATTGGATTGGATATTGATTGGTTGAATTTTAGATAGTCAAAGGTTTGACTTTGACTCATTATTGATGAATTGGAACATTATATCTCTCTGCTGAATATTTGATGACAATCTGATAGAATGTAATGTCCCCAATTTTGATTTTTCATTTGAGGGAGTGAATGCAGTTTATTGGGGAGGTGCTAAGCATAACACAATTTTGTAAATCGAGCATTGGAGACATTTTTGGCGTATGGGACTTAGGAAAAATAGAAAATTAATTTGCTAGTGAAATGTGGGGGCCACACCTACAAGAAATACGCAATACTTGGAGAAAAAATGGAATTGGTAACGGAAGGAGGTCGAAATATTGGATGTTGGGACCCACATGAGGAGGGAAGAAAAAAATATAAATAGGAGCACAAAAGCTATTGGGGCCTTTTGTTCACTCATCTATTTCCTTTGTTGCTCAAGCTGTTTAGCTGGGTCACAAGTGCTGCTTAGCACAAAGTTCTCCAAGGGGAGAACTCACCCTTCTTTCGGTGGACTTTGAGTGCCACCCTAGGGAGGGAAGCTATTGCTAATTTGGTGAGAAGGTTTGTGGATTATTGTAGCACATTTCAACAGATTTCTTCAGCCAATTCATACTCCAGGGAGGACCCAGTAGAAACTTTAGCTAATTTCCGAGGGTGTTTTGCCGGGAGAAAATTAGTGGAGTTGCTTGAGGGGAAGTCTAGCCTTTGTGGAAAGTTTTGGAGTTGGAAGTGACTTCTATTGAGGGGAACAAATTTATCTTCCTAGGGCTTGTGCAGAGAGTCACTGGACAACGTTTTTGTGGAGCTGGGTTTAGTTATCTTGTGTTGGGATTTGATGTGAAACCTCTCCCCTACATCCGGGAAAATTTCCTTTATCATTCTTAATGCAGATTGAGAAGAAATAAGGAGGGTTTCAGCAGATTATATCACTGGGGGATGCAGTGTTGGTTCAGGGGGGCGTAGTGCCAAAAGAGGGCAATTTTGGAAGGTTAGAATTAGCCAAAACCCTTTCTGGGTTTTTGTGGGTTTGTTGAGAGCAATCCGAGGTTAAAGTTGCAGAATTTTCCGGGCAATATTCAGGCCAAAACTCCCCTTTTGGTTCAGTAGTACATTTTATTATTTAGTAGACGATTGCACCATTTTGTGGGTTTTCCGGGTGGTTGGTCTGGGGCAGATTCCTTTTTGGGTTTGGTTGAGTATTTTTGGGAGAAGCTACAGCTGCATTTTCAGGCGATTTTGGGCACCACAGAGGGTCATTCTCAGCATTTCCAGTGCAACAACAATTGCCAATTTCTGGGTCTACGCAGAAGGATATTGGGCCGAAGTTTCCTAACTCTTGGGGGTCATCTCTTCCACCTGGGTTGCTCCAACTTGCTTATGCAAGCCCAGGTTCACTTGTTCCTTGCTATATGTACTCCTTACAACTCATAATTTAATAAAATGGCTCAGCTTATTTGCCTAGTTTCTTGATGTTTTTGATGGTGCATGCATATTTGTGATTCCATTTGCTGTAGCCTAGTTCATGTGTCTGTTATTAGTTGTAAAATTCAATTTGGAACATTACAGTGGTATCAGAGCATGATCTTGGCCCAGCTGTGGGTAGCCAGTAAGATCATGGAAGATTCAAGTATGTAGGCATAGTGGCTGGTGAAACGTAGACAAACCCATGGCTCAAGGGAAATTTAGTATGCAGGAATTCTGGGGTGGAATTCATTGGAACGATGAGAGGTTGACCCAGTTGAGGAGGGTGACAGACCAGACCCATCCTCATCCTTACAACAGAGACACTAGAGGTACACAGATCGTGGGGACGCAACCATCTGCATCATATGGGGAAAGTCGATAGAACCAAGGACAACTAGAGGGTGAGACCAGGGGGCGCTTTTGCTGGTGGAGACCTGGCTATAGATATCAGGAGCCTGAGGAGGAGGTTGAGCATGAGGTTGAGGGCACACTAGATTGTAGGGAGCATGTAGATACACCCAGTGTGAAGCAGGAGTCATCCTCGTTAGAGACTCCCTTGACCACTCCAGTTGATATCTTAAGGGAGAGAGTAGAGCATACATCAGTGGTGCCATCCGTTGATGAGGTGACTGGGGGCGTGTCCAGGTTTTTGGGTGATAGCAACACAGCAGATTGGGGAGGTGCTAGGAGACGTACCCCCCCTTGATGGGGCACCAGGGGATACAAAGGTATTTGCTAATGGCCGTCCACAGTAGTTTTGTCAGTTTCATGCTGACCTTCTAGCATTAAAAAGGAAGGCTGTGTCAGTGCGAGAGGCTATTCTGCAATAGAACAAGGAGCTGGAGGGCATGAGAGTAGTTTGTGTTGAGTCCACGACCAAGTTGACTCATGTCGGGGAGTGGTTGGATTCCCTACTGGAGTAGTTTGTGTTGAGTCCACGACCATGTTGACTCATGTCGGGGAGTGGTTGGATTCCCTACTGGTGCAGCTAGAGTGCAGAAGCATCGGAGCAATGCTCTTTAGGCATACATAGACGGGTTTGGCAGCACTGTTAGGTTACCTTTGCCCATTGGAGAGAGAGAGACAGAGATACCTAGTCAAATTTCATGTGTTGACCAGGATAGGGAGATGAGATGACTTGAGTTGCACAGGGTGCAACATCCCCATGTTGGGGTTGTTCTATGTGTGGGAGTTTGTGCATTCGATCCCTCCCTTGGGGTTGGATGGCGAGAGATTCTGAGTTGGTACCTGGTGGAGTGGGCTGTGGAGATGGTAGTGGACCTGGGCGTAGCTCAACAAGAGCTTCCAGGCATTGGGGATGCCGGAAGCCTAGACTGGCATTGGGGACGCCAGAAGCTCAGACTGGCATTGGGATCTGTGAGGGACCACCTATCGTTTCCCAGGTATATCGGTTGACTACGGCCTAGATGGTATAGTTGACCCAACAACTAAGAACGCACATTTGCTAGGGGAGTTTTGGTTAGCACTAGTGGCCAACCATCTTATGGGTAGAATCCTTGGGTTGTCTTGGTATGACGGTTGTGCATGGGATCACAGGGTGATCATCATACTCTAGCAGGAGTTTGTTAGAGGAGGTGGCATTGGTAGTCACCACATAGTGCCTTGTATGGAGATGGGGATTCTTCACATTTGTTTGGGGCACGGAGGACACGAAAGAGCAGAGTAGTGGTGGCATCATTACTGGTGGCTAGAAAATGCTAGGTAGTTTTACGAAGTGATACTATGAATTATGAAGACCTATGAATTACAAAAAGTATTATTATTACACTTAGTTATACATCAGAATAGATTAACCGACAATTCAGGACAAGGAGGTAGCAATACCACCCTCCTTGACCTCAGTATCAGTAACACCTGCCTGTAGGTAATAATAGTAGAAAACCTATACCCTCATGTAAACTTGAAATTATGAAGTTGTATTTGCTAAATTTAAATTGCACCTCAGATACTTATAACCCTATTTTGTGATCAGGGAAAATGCTGCAATGGTAAATACATATCACCAATGACGTCGCCTAGCGGCATTGCCATCACCATCGCCATTGCCATCACCATCACCATCGTCATCGCCATCGCCATTGCCATTGCCACCACTGATACCGTCATCAACACCAACCGCTTCAGTGCCTGAGCTAACCATTATAATGTGCTCGTTGGAAGCCATCTTGGAAACACTAAAAGGGTTGCTGACAACCAGTACCAAGGAAGAACGACCTCACCTTGAGGGAGGGAATCCAAAGGGGCCCAAAGGTTTAGATGATAGACAACCGTAGGAGTATATTTCTAGGGAGCTACAAAAGATTAAGCTTCTAGAATTTTTAGGAGGGCAAGCGGAAGAGCGTGCTGAAGCATGGTTGGAAGGAATGACAAGGTGTTTCACACTAAGAAAATATTCTTCTACCTCTAAGACAAAGATCGCCATATTTCAGCTAAGGGAAAGTGCTTTGGTTTGGTGGGGAAATCTAGAAACAATTGCATCTCACAACGAACAACGTTCCCTGGGAGTTGTTCGAGGAAAGATTTCGCGCAAAGTATTTTACACCTTACGTTCAAGAGCAACAAGTTGAAGCTTTTCACATGTTAGTCCAAGGTAAAAAAACAGTGGAAGAATATGAGATGGTGTAAAAACAGTGGAAGAATATGAGATGATGTTTATGGAACTCGTAAAATGCATCCCTTATCTAGATATTGATGAACGCTAAGCTGAGAATTTCATGTATGGATTAAACCCTCGAATTAGAGCGATGGTTAGAATTTGGAAACCATCATCAGTGGCAGAGGCAGTTGAATTTGCCCGCTATGCAGAGGAACATCTAGGGATCAAAAGGGATGTCAGGCTGACAGGAACCCCTCAGCTAGGATTTCCAGGGATGACTCCTAGAACTTCTTCAGGGGGAGTAGTTCGAGACCACCTCCTTATGGTAATAGATTTACTCCAAGAGGAGTATGAGCAAGGGCTCCCATGGCAGCTAATGCTATATCTGCAAAATCATCAAGATCTAACACAAGTGAGTGCAACCCTCGAGGAACTATTAATAGAGGAAGAAGCATGAGAGGAAGTAGCACAAGAGAACGAAGCTCCTTTTCTAGAAACTCACAATTTGACACAAGGGGATCACCCCAAGTTAATTGTTGGGGATGTTGAGGACCGCACTTCTAACATGATTGCCCAGAAGCCTTGTCAAATGTAATGCAACGAGAAGGAAAAGAGGCATCATCAAATATCAAATGCAATCATAGAATCCATGCAGTAGTCAATAACAAGAAGATAAAACATCAGTCCATTGTAGTGGAATCCTTAGATACTATTAATGGTATAAAACTCAAAATTTTATTTGATACTGGTGCTACTAGTAGTTTTATTTCGCCATATGCATTAAATAAATGTGGGTTGGCCCCCGTAAACAAAATGATTTCAGACAGGTGGAAATATCTTCAGGGGAACTTTAGTCTGTAGATTCAAGTGTTGAGGAATGCAAAGTTGATCTAGGGGTTTGTTCGACTAAGTTAAAAGTATATGTCACAACCTTGGGAACTTATGATCTTGTCATAGGGATGGATTGGTTAGAAGCTCATTAAGCTTGGGTAGACTGTTATGGAAAGAGAGTTCTTTGCATAAATGACGAAGGAAAGCCGATCCAAATCCAGGGTATTAAGAGGAAGGTATCTTTACACTTCATCTCAGCAATGCAAATGAAGTGTTGCTTAAGAAAAGGTTGTTAGGTATATGTAGTTAACGAAGTAAGCAAGGAAAAAGGACCATCCTTAGAGAAATATCTGATACTATCTGAATTTCCATATCTTTTTCCAAAGGAACTGCCAAGATTACCTCTTGAAAGGGAGCTTGATCTCACAATAGAATTAAAACCTGGTACAAAACCAATCTCTAAAACACCCTACAGAATGACGGCTCTAGAACTTCAAGAGTTACAAATTTAATTGAAGGAACTATTGGATATAAGACACATCTGACCCAGTATTTCACCTTGGGGTGCACCTATAATTTTTGTCAAGAAGAAGGATGGTTCCTTGTAGCTATGTATAGACTATCGAGACTTAAATCGAGCTACAATAAAGAATAGGTATCCAATGCCTCGAATTGATGACCTCTTCGACCAAATGAAAGGGGCTTCTATCTTTTCAAAAATCGATTTACGGTCAGGTTATCATCAATTAAGAATTAAAGATAGTGATATTTCTAAGATTGCATTCCAAACACGTTTTGGGCATTACGAGTTCACGGTGGTACCATTTGGGTTGACTAATGCACCAACAGTATTCATGAATCTTATGAATAGTGTTTTCTGCAAGTATCTCGATCATTTTGTACAAGTCTTCTTAGATGATATTCTCATCTACTCCAAAAATGAGGAGCATGAAGAACACTTGTGGATAGTATTATCTTGGCTTAGGGAGCACCAATTATATGGAAAGTTATCTAAGTGTTCCTTCTTTCAAAAGAAGATTCATTACCTAGGTCATCTTATATCTGCCATCTGGTGAAGGGATCTCAGTAGATCCTGAGAAGGTAAAAGTAATAATGGATTGGCTGTTACCGAAAAATGCGCATGAAATGTGAAGTTTTATGGGTTTAGCCAGATAATATCAAAGGTTTATAGAAGGGTTCTAAAAAATAGCAAAGCCTATCACAACCCTCCAACGTAAAGGAGTTAGGTATGAGTGGACCAATGAATGTTACATGGAATTCTCTAAACTTAAAAGATTGTTGACCAGTGCACCAATCTTGCGAGTACCTGATATGGACAAAGGTTTTACTGTATGTACAAAAAGATTGTTGACCAGTGCACCAATCTTGCGAGTACCTGATATGGACAAAGGTTTTACTGTATGTACAGATGCATCCAAGCAAGGATTGGGTGCATTATTAATGTAATATCCCCAATTTTGTGAGCATGGGAATATTGACTAATTTTGGTGGTATTAAGTAAAGGGGGAAATATTATTTTGGAGAAAGATGGCAAGTATTATTTTATTGGAAATTGGCAACAAATTATTATTTTATGGAAGCAAAAGTCACTTAGTGGAAAATGGCCCCCACCAATAAAATAATAATTAAAAAAAAGGAGTCTAGAAGCATGGGGAGAAATTATAAAAAGAGGATGGACTCATTTGCTAATCATCTTTTGACTATTACACTTCGCATTATATCTTCTCTTGGGGTTGTTTAGCACAAGAAGAGAAGTGTTGTTTAGCACAAGAGTTCCAAGTGGAATTCCACTCTCATTTCAGAGAACTTCGAGTGTCTCCCTAGTGAGGAAATTTGGGGAGTCCAATTTAGGATTTCCACAAAGCTTAATTGCAGGTGTTCACCCAGTTCTATGCACTTCCTTGACGCAGAGGCAGTTTGTGGAGCACAAATTTATTTAGCTAGAGTGCGTCGGGAGATCCAGTGATTTGCAAAGAGATTTCCTACCTTGAGACCAGAATTTTGGTAGTGTTTCACAGGTTAGAAGTCTTGGCCATTTGGTGGTCCAAATTTCTCCATTCTGGTAGTATGCAGAGTTCACTAGAGAACACTTGTGCAGGGGAAGAGAGAAACTAATTTCTGGAGAAGATTGGCTAGAGGAGAAGGTAAATTCTAGAGGGGATTTTGTGTGGAATTTTAATGGCATTACAACGGAGGAATTGTGAGTTTCTGGAGCATTATTTCTCAGCAATGCGTGTAGCCAGCGAGAGGGCCACTCACATTATTTGGTGGGCTCTCTCGTCACTTGGAATCAACCCAAACCCTTTCTGGGTTTTTATGAGTATTTGGAGAGGAGTCTGTGGTTGTATTTTAAGCGTGATCTAGACAATATTTAGGGCAAAATCCACTTTTTTCAGTAGTGCGTTTTACTAGTTAGCTGACAATTTGCACCACTTTGTGGGTTTCCTGGAGAGTTGGTTTGGGGCCAATCCCTTTCTGGGTTTTGTTGGCCTTGTTGAGAAAGTGCACCAGCTAATTTCTCAGAATTTTTTGAGCACTTATGAGGGAAAATTTTCCATTTCCTATCTGGCAGCAGCAACAAAAATTTATTGGGTCAGCGCAGAAATTGGGGAGGAGCTTCTACAACACTTGGGCTTCATTATTATCACTTGAGTTTTGCCTTGCTTTCTTGTAGCAAGCCCAGGTTCTACTATTACCATCTATTGTACCCATTCTGCTCATATTAATAAAATGACTCAGAGCTTGGTTCATATTTCTTGTGTTTAATTCATGTGCTTGCATGTTTTTGAGATCGCAATTTGTAGTTAGTTCATAATCTCTGCTATTTCCTGTATTTTCCTATTAGGAATACTACAGTGGTATTAGAGCCACGATCATGGTTAGCTGCGGGCCTTAAGCCAAGTGATGACAAGCCTTGAATAAAAAAAAGAAGCTAAGAAATCATGGGATCCAAAGAAATATTAAAATCAAACAACATGGCAGTAACCTTGAATGAGGTGATTAGGATGCAACAAATGATGATTGATGTGGGGGAGCAGTTGATTCATACCACAATTGGGAATCAAGGGCATTCTCAATTCTACAACAAATCCACTATGCCCAAAGTTATGGATAATGCATCAAGATGACAAGACATGATTGCAACTGATGTGGAGTTATTGGCAGCAAATTGGAGGGCATACTAATCATTGGGACATGACATTTAGGCGTTCCTCTCCTTTTGGGAGTTTAGTGAACTAAGAGATATGCACAAATCAGTGGGAATTCAGTGGAATAATGTAATATTCCTAATGGAAATTTACAATTATAAGCAAAGCAAACATAGCAAAAACACATACAAAAATTTACAGCAAATTAAACAACCAGAAAATGCCAAAATCTGCGCCGAGCTGAGCCATTTTATCGATATAATCGCTGGGTACAAAGGTAAGGTAAAAAAGCATGCACCTGGACTTGCCCAAGGCAAGCTAACAATATCCAGGTGATGAAATCAACTGCTCTATCATGCAATGTGGTTGTCCCCAAAAATATTTGCGTTGTCCCAGTGAAAATTGCACTGCTAGCTGCTAGTGCATCCTCTAGTGCTCAGAAAATTCTAGGAAATTAACCTTCGGCTCTCCACCAATAACCCAGAAAAACCCATGAAGGAATTGGCCAAATGTTGACCTCGGAATTTCGACCCAATTTTCCCCTAGCTCCTCGAGTTGCTCGTTGAGTTGGGGCCCCTGTTTGACCCCTCAAATCTGCCCATAAATTTCTGCCAAATTAATCTTGGTCCCTCCTCAGTAAACCCAGAAATGGTTTGTCCTAGTTTTAACAGTCCAAAATTGACCCCAAATGCTTGGCCCTCCTCCACAAGCAGAAAATCTATTTTGTAGCAGATGTTGCGTTTGTTGCTCAACCAAAATGCTAGAAAATCCCCCAGAATCCCCTCCAATCCAATTCCAAATAGCCCCAGCTCCCCAAACCCCTTCGCAAGCCACTCCACAAGTTGCTTCAACAAAGGATTGTGCAGTCCATGGACAAAATGACGCAAACCCTTCTTTAGGAATTCAAATGGTTGTTGGGGGATGCTTTCTGTCCCTGAAAATCTCCCTCATGTGCCATAGATTGATCAAGGAGTGCCCCAACAAAAATACAACCCCTCACTCTGGCTCTTCTCTCCTCCAACCTCTATGTGGCTCCTTGAACCATGTCCCAACCAACTCAAAATTCATGTTGCCTGCGTGGTCTTCCTTCCAGTTCCAAAAATGAGTAGAATTTGCCTCCCTATGGTAGCACTCGTGGTCCATCGAAGAAGAGGGTGCGATTTCCCCTTGGAAATCTCTGGTGCTAAACAACACCTGTGACTTAGCTGAACAACTTGAGCAACAAAGTGTAAATTTTCAAATGATCAAAGGTATTCAATGATGCTGCCTTCCTCTTATTTATAATTGCTGTTCTCTTCCTTCACGTGGGCCCTTTCACCAAGCAATTCGAGCTCCCTCCTTAGCCATTCAAATTTCTCCGTCAAGGGGGTATGTATTTCATCATGGGGTGGTCCCCACATCCCATTATGTGATTGATCTTCCCTTTGTCTAATGTTTGGGGTCTCCACTACCACACAACATTAATGTCCACTTGCTTTTCCTAGGTTTGTATCCAAAATTTCCCCATCCATAATTTACAAAAATTGAGAAAGGCACTTAGCAGATTTTTATTGGAAGGGATATTACAAATTACGCAGGGATGATGAGGAGGATCAAAGCAGAAGATGAAAAAGTAGTTGAAGGGGCCATGGTTGACAAGGAGACAGTTGAACATACATTCGTTGATGAGATGCCAACAGTTGATGAGGTACCCATTGTTGTGACTGAGTTTTTAGGTGATAGCAATGCACCACAGATTGATGAGGTGCCTGCAGCCATATTCACCATTGATGAGGAGCCGATAGGTACAAAGGCATCCATAACTGTGATAGAGTTTCCAGATAATAGTTACCTATCGTTGATTGTTGAGGAGGTTATGCATGATGAGCTATCTGTGGAGGGGAAGTTAGTGGCTCATGTTGAGTCCATGGTGGAGGAGCATGAGTAGCCACCCTTGGATTAAGCCATCAATGAGGAGCAGTTAGGTGCATCGGCAACCAACAGAGCTGTCGTGCTTTCAGACGGCAGTGCCCTTTAGGCATACATCAGTGGGGCTTGTAGCATTATTGGGTCGCCTCCTCGTGTTGGTGAGAGAGAGGCCGCATTACCTAGGAAGATTACATGTATTGGCGAGATTAGCAAGATGAAGCGACATGAGTTGCGCAAGGTGAAACATTTGCAGGATGGAGGACTTGCTCCATGTATGGTTGTTTGTGCATTCGATCCCTCTCTCAGGGTTGGATGGCGAGAGATATTGAGTTGGTATCTAGTGGAGCTGACTAGGAGGTTAGATGCATCCATGGCCATAGATCAACGGAGGCTATGGATTACTAGAGGGGCTCGAGGGCCAGATTGTTGTTGGAATCCAGATGGGATTCTCCATCACATCATGGAGTTAGTAGGTGATGATAGTAGTTGCATGACAGACTCTGTGGTTGGGCGCACACACCTTTTCCTATCCCATTCAGAGTTACTGACAACACTAGTGACAGGATGGATTGACAGGGGAGTAGGCAGAGTTAATGAGTTGTCATGGCATGTTGGGTGTACATGGGATTGTAGGATGATTAGCCTACTCTGGCAGGAGTTGGTAAGAGGAGGTGGTATCGACAGGCCACCAGATAAGGTATTATATGGAGACCATGCTCTCTCACTAGTATATTGGATATAGGAGCTACTGAGGATAGGATTAGTAGTGTCATTCACGTTAGCATGTGAGGAGTTAGGCTGCTTAGGTCTATCTGGGGAGATGAGGAGATATAAGTCACATCGTGGAGGGCTTACTAGCAAAGTGGTGGATGCGTTGGTGCATGCGAGATGGCATATGATACACGGTTGTACAACAGTAGGTAGTGGTACCCAGGGGTGCACAAAGATATGTTGCAGAGTTTAGTGTTATGCAAAGGGATGTGAGCTGATGCATACAGACCCAATTTTAGACCCTAGTATCCAATGTTGTATAGAGGTATGCAGTGATGAGCAGTGGCCATGATTGTTTGATGTAGCATGTTGGTTTGCATTGAGTGACTCACATCGCATTGAGTACACGTGGGGAGTGCCAGGTACAATGACACAAGTAGGATACAAGATGGTACAACAGTAGCATGGGGTATCCAGTGGTCTACAGGGAAGGCCGTAGGATACAGTGCCATGTCGAGGAGTACAGGGATACTCGGTGGGATGCAGGAGCATATGGTGTTGCACAACGAGGTTCGGGAGGGTTGCCTCCAGGGAGACTTATGGACAGAGACACAGGGCATACCTTTGGGTGTAGTTCACCCAGGATCGACAGGGACGCAAATGAGAAATACTCGATGATATCCATGGGAACTCACATGCCTATCCCTCTTATATATCACTTACAGTCATAAATGATTTGGCTATTGTCCTTTGACATTTTGGGCGCGAGCAGCGAGGGATAGGGAGCTCACCCGAGATATTGGGATGATACTCAATGCACTAGGGGAGAGACTTCTCAACAGTGGCATTGGGTTGGTGCACGAGTTGATAGCCACAAGTTGGGGGATGAGGTGTTCATCTGCAGGGGTGGCGTATCATTCATCAATGAGCCTACACTTGGGGAGCTAGTCACGAGGGAGACATGTGTCACTCTTTCCACAGGGCATGTCAGGACCATGCATGAGTAGAGGATACCATGTACAACTCAAGCAACTTTCTAGTATGTGTCCAACCTCCAAACATTGTATTGGCACATTATTGAGAGGGCGGTTGGCCGTCTCAGTGGTGATGGTTGGCAAGAGTAGGATGTGTCCGCATACATTGAGTCTATTGCGAGTATCAGATACCCATCTATTGTCTACCTTCAGGGGGTAGTTATTTGGAACATGTGGCTTCCAACAGTCATCGGTACTACGCAGTGGCAGGCATATGATAGTGTAGCATCGATCAAATTAGTTCATGATATATGGGGCCTATATGTTGGTTGCATGTAGGGACTAGGGACGAGGCACAGACAGATTCCAACAATTGTTAGAGCTATGCCGCAGCAGGTCTGGCTAGGGGATCGAGGGATTTAGTTGGTTGATAGGCCACTCCATCTCGTGAGGAGCAAGACCACAACAGAGAGTGATCTAGCTCACGTTGGGGTTGACACATGGGGGATCACTGAAGACTCCATTATTTGGCGAGGCAAGCTTCTTCAGTTGTAGCTCAGGATCGAGACTAGCGATGGGTGGGTAGATATTGACATCATAGAGACCCCTGGGCAGGGTGAGCTTGGCCTTCAACGATATTTCGCTTCCAGGTTTAAGGGGAGGTAGCTGCAATGTGCACACGATGGGCAACCTATTTGAGTCAGAGTGGCGCAGTGACAACATGGTGGCTCTTTTTTGAGATGAGCATGGGACCCGGGCATCATAGTACTAGACAGTTCAACGACCTTTAGGGATGAGTTGGTTGCTATAGGGGGAGATTACTCAAATTTCCCATTCGATTTCAGTGACTCGCTGATGGCGTGGGGGAATTCATCAGCATGGGAGGTTGGTCAGCAGGGGGATATCAGGAGGAGCTCATGCGGGAGAGATTTCATCCCTATAGGGATTGGGCTGTATTTTCAGGAGTTTACTCTTGGTGTGCATGAGGTGGAATACTTGGTAGGGTAGCTTCATGGAGAGTTGGACAGAGTCCTACATTATCATGATGCTCTACTTATTCCTAGTATGCAAAGGGCTCCTGGAGCTTATACCTAGTTGGATGGTGAATGGAGCAAGGGGTGCTTCACATTGATCAGGATGCCTTGGGATCCTGGTATTGAGAGATTCCTTCATGATCAGACAGTGCAAAGATTGGGGCTGAATTAGTGGCACATTTGGGACCCTGGTATTACTGGTGATGATAGTGGTGATTAGCAGTCAAAGGGGGCGCTTGTTTCGACATTGCTTGAGGACAAGCAATTTTTGGTGGGGAGGACTGTAATATCCCCAATTTTGTGAGCATGGGAATTTTGCCTAATTTTGGTGATATTAATTAAAGGGGCAAATTTTATTTTGGAGAAAGGTGGCAAGTATTATTTTATTGGATATTGGCGGCAAAGTATTATTTTACCGAGGCAAAAGTCACTTAGTGGAAAATGGCCCCACCGATAAAATAATAATTAAAAAAATGGAGTCTAGAAGCATGGGGAGAAATTATAAAAGGAGGATGGACTCATTTGCTAATCATCTTTTGACTATTACACTTCACATTGCATCTTCTCTTGGGGTTGTTTAACTCAAGAAGAGAAGTGTTGTTTAGCATATGAGTTCCAAGTCTAATTCCACCCTCATTTCGCAGAATTTCGAGTGTCTCCCTAGTGAGGAAATTTGGGGAGTCAAATTCAGGATTTCCACAGAGCTTAATTCCAGGTGTTCACCTAGTTCTACGCACTTCCTTGATGTAGAGGTAGTTTGTGGAGCACAAATTTATTTAGCTAGAGTGCGTCGGGAGATCCAGTGATTTACAAAGAGATTTCCTACCTTGAGACCATAATTTTGGTAGTGTTTCGACGGGTAGAAGTCTTGGCCATTTGGTGGGTCAAATTTCTCCATTCTAGTAGTGTGTAGAGCTCAATAGAGAACGCTTGCGCAGGGGAAGAGAGAAACTAATTTCCGGAGGAGATTGACATTACAACGGGGGAATTGAGAGTTTTTGGAGTATTATTTCTCAGCAGTGCATGTAGCCAGCGAGAGGGCCTCACACTATTTGGTGGGCTCTCGCGTCACTAAGAATCAACCCAAACCCTTACTTGGTTTTTGTCGGTATTTGGTGAGGAGTTTGTGGTTGCATTTTTAGTGCGATCTGGGCAATATTCATGTCAGAAATCCACTTTTTTTCAGCAGTGCATTTTACTAGTTAACTGACAGCTTGCACCACTTTGTGGGTTTCTTGGAGTGTTGGTTTGGGGCCAGTCCCTTTTTGGGTTTTGTTGGCCTTGTTGAGAAAGTGTATTAGCTAATTTATCAAAATTTTCTAAGCACTTCTGAGGGTATATTTTCCATATCCTATCTGGTAGCAACGACAAAAATTTATTGGGTCAACGCAGAAATTGGGGAGGAGTCCTACAACACTTGGGCTTCATTTATCACCTGAGTTTTGCCTTGCTTGCTTGTAGGAGGCCCAGGTTTTACTATTACCATCTATTGTACCCATTCTGCTCATATTAATAAAATGGCTCAGAGCTTGGTTCATATTTCTGGTGTTTAATTCATGTGCTTGCATGTTTTTGAGATTGCAATTTGTAGTTAGTTCATAGGCTCTGTTTTTTCCTTTAGTTTCCTATTAGGAATATTACATTAATGCAAGATAGAGGAGTAATAGCATATGCCTCCAGGAAGTTAAAGCCTTATGAATAAATCTACGCCACACACGATTTAGAGTTAGCCGTTGTATTGCTAGCTTTAAAGATATGGAGACACTACCTTGTAGGGAGAAGCTTCGTGCTCAAAAGCAGCCACCAAAATTTGCAATATTTGTTTACACAAAGTGACTTGAATGCTAGGCAAAGATGATGGAGTGAATTCTTAAGCGAGTATTACTTTGGGATTTCTTACATTAAAGGAAAGGAAAATGTAGTGGCAGATGCTTTAAGTAGAAGACCAAGGATCTTTTCCCTTATACCCATTAAGGTAGACTTGAGAGAGCGAATGCTAGAACATCTCTTGGAAGATAACTAGTTTTTAAAAGTAAGATCTGAGCTTGATAGTAAACGTCCAAAAGAACCTAAGTTTTAGGGAAATTAACTAGAGGATGATGGATTGTTACGATTCCATGGTAGAATGTATATTCCTGATAGTGGAGATCTCCGAAACACCATCCTTAAGGAATCCTACAAAGCATTGTATTGTGCGCATCTAGGTGTAAAGAAAATGTATGCTGACATAAATAAACTCTTCTTTTGGGCAGGGATAAAGTGTGATATTGTTCAATTTGTTGCAAAATGTCTTGAATGTCAGCAAGTGAAGGCTGACCATCGTCACCCAATAGGTCTTCTGCAGCCTCAGGACATTCCTATGACCAAATGGGAGGTGATTTCTATGGACTTTATCGTTGGGCTACCCCATACTCCACAAAGACACAATGCTATTCTGGTTGTGGTGGATAAACTAACAAAAAACGCTCACTTTATTCCCGTAAAAGATACTTGTGAAGTTGCTGACGCAACTCAGGGATTTATAAATGAAATCATTAGATTTCATGGAGTTCCTAAGAAGATCATATCAGATAGGGATACTTGATTCACTTCAAGATTCTGGACTTATATGCACTCAGCCTTAGGAACTCAATTAAATTTAAGTGCAACATATCATCCAGAGATTGATGGACAAACAGAAGGGTGAACCAAGTAATAGAAGATATGCTGAGGATATACATTATGGATTAGCATACACAATGGGAAAAGTACTTTCCCTTGGTTACAATAACAACTACCACAACTCAATTTAGAATGCCTCCATTTGAAGCATTATATGACAGATCTTGTAGAACACTATTAAGTTGGGACAGGTTATAGGACTAAGTGATAGTAGGACCAGAATTAATTCAAGAGATGGAAGAACAGGTAAAACAGATTAGACAATGGTTAAAGGAAGCACAAGATAGACAAAAGAGTTATGCTAATGCTCACAGGACAGATAGGAATTATGAACTAGGGGATTAGGTTTTCATCCGCATAAGACCAAACAAAAGCATTATCCGGTTTGGAAAAGGAACAAAGTTGTCACCCCGATTCATTGGGCCATTAAAAAATCTGGAAAAAGTTGGACCTATCGCTTCTCGTCTTGCATTGCCACCCCACTTGCATAAAGTTCATAATGTTTTTCATGTATATGTATTAAGACATTACATAGCTGAAAAATCTCATAACCTTCAATGGAAGGAATTGTAGGTATCAGACGAGGGAACCATTTTGGTTGAACCGTTACGTATACTGCAACGTAGGGTTCGACAACTCAAGAACCGCCTTATAGACCAAGTTAAGGTCTAGTGGGACAAGTGTAGTTCTGGATCGACTACTTGGGAAGATACAAAGACCATATGTTAGAAATACCCCAACTTGTGTTGATTTTAAAGAACTTAAAACCTTATTTTGTATATTTTTGCTTTATTTTCGTTGGATACTTAAGACTATCATTTTGAACTATTACATGCAAGCATGAATTTTATTTTACTTTGTTGGTATATGGATACCAATAAGAAATATGTTATTTGCTTAACTCTGTTGGTACGTGGATACCAATATGAAATATGTTATTTGCTTAACATTGCTGGTACATGAATACCAATATGAAGTCTAGTTTTTGATTATTGCTATGAAATTTGAATTATGAATTATGTTATGGATGAGATATTTGTAAATTTTATTTTTATTTTTGCATATCAACAAGATTGATGAGATGGAAATAAAAAAATGACTACATTTAACTACTTAATATGAAACTTACTTACGGATATATGGGTTGGACATGGCCAAGTACGTTATATGATGCAAAGATCAATATCGTAGATAGCAACATATTTGGAATGCACAAACACTGTTATTTAAATACAATTTGTTTTGAATATATTGATGCATATGTTATAATGTGTGGACAAGTGTTTACATTGCAGATAACATTGTTACCAAACTGACCACGTGATGACCAACTCCAAGAACAATTGAGACTCAATGAGGTTCCATGATAGGGTGTTGACGCTAGTCCTACTAGGAGGGGTGGAGGTGTTACCCATTGTTTATCCTCTAAAACCTGGAGTCATGGGAGGACTGTGCGAGTCACGCTCCCTAGATGTGTGATGATGACTGCCAGATGCTTATTGGAAATTAGGTCTATGTAGTCGACATTGTCACCCTTGAGGTTTATGAATATTAGATCAGTATAGTTGACGCCATGGCATATTGCACTAGAGGATGGATAGGATGAGAGTAGAAGAGATTAGGAAGGATAGGATGATTCTAGAATAGCTTGGGAGCCCGACTGGGGTAGGGCATAATTATTAAGGTTATAAAACTATGTGTTCAAAATAACTTTTAAAGTGTCCTCACATTAAACGAAAATTCAATTATGAGACACAATCCTTACATGATTGCACTAATCGCTAAAATAATGATTGATATGCTATATATAAACCCTAAATTCGGGACAAAGTTTTCTGAAGGAGGGGTATATGTAATGACCCATCAAATTACATAGAACATAGGAATATTAGCATGCATATGATAGCTACATATGCATGCATCACATGTATCACACTAATATATATACTAGCTGATATTCAAAAATGTTTAAATATAGAGTAATGAATTAATTATTGAAATACTAAGTAAATACCTAATTCACTAGAATATAATGAATATGTAGAGGGTGGTACTTGTTATACCAACCCTATTATATGAAACTAATTAAAGTACTATTCAAAAATATATATATATACACACACAAATGATTGTATAAGATAAAAGTGAAATTAAAATATATAACATTTACTAAAAGAATTATACATTTTATCTTACTAAAAGAAATATAACACATAAAACTATATCAACAAAAGGAACTAAATAATATACTCAAAAGGCATATGACATAAACATTGAATACGTTCTTAAATAAAATGTATGGACTAAACTAGTTGACAAAACCTATCTCTTAAAGGTGAAATAAATCAATTCAATTTAATTAAACCGAATAGTGTTATTTAAACGAAAGGTGTGACTGCCTCCAAAGATCATTCTGGTTCCACATAACAGGATAGGTGCAGGGAAAACAGATGGACGATAGACGTTAAGACGGTGGAAGGAGGGTGAAGATGGTGGTTTTGGGGGGAGGAAAATACGACATAGAAGCGGTGGAGTTTTGATTTTCTAGTCTCACAGACGAAGAAGGAATTACGGATAGAGTCTTAGTCAAAGAGGAAGATTAAGCCTTGAGCCTTGATTGTTCTTAGAGTTTTGAGCATGCGGGCCAGAAGATCTCCATTTGAAGTCTTCTGGATCTTGGGAACGTATAGGTAGATCCCAGATAGGATAGGAGGAAAATGGCGGTTTGGTAACGGGAGTAGGAGTCATAGCGGACCAAAAACACCTTCAAACAAGCGTTTCAGGTAAGTACTCACAAATGAATTGATAAATTCTGTTTAAAATTTCACTGTCTGGATTTTGAGCATAAATTATGTTAAAATTTGTTAATTTCCGAAATTAGGGCTTCACACATTGCATAGGTAATTGTTAGGGTTTTGATGCTAGGGCATCAAGAATTCAACCTCCTTAGCAGCTTTTTGGTCAATCAATCAAATCATAGACTCCATTCTCCCAAGGATCTAGGCATTGGCCTTCCTTGTTGATGATCAAATCCATATTTTTGTCTCTTTTCTCTTGCCCTAATAATGCCCCTTTAATGCCAAGTGGCCAAGATAGGGCTTGGTGTGAATTCTTAGGGAAGAGAAATTTTCCAAAGTTAGAATCTAAATGCCAAGAGGATAGTGGTTGTCACAAAATCCCTCCTTTCGGTAGGCATTCATTTTAATTTCCTCCATAAATCTTTTCTCCCTAGTTACTAGCCCTAAGCTAACCCTAGTTTGGATTTAGCTTCAACTTTGGGGTTTCTTGAGGGTTTCATGTGCCTTGTCCTTATCGAAAATCATTGTTGGAAACCCTTTCTCCTCGTATTGACCTTGGGCCATCATGATTCTCAACTTATTAACCAAGCCCTAGGTCTTAAGCCTCAACCCTAGGGCTCTATAAGGAAATCAAATTGCCTCCTAGTGAAGCGTTGAACCTAAATTGTGCCTTTCTTGTAAAAAGCCTTATTGTGTCACTGTGTTCTCTAACCATAGAATATCCATTAGGTGACCTTCTCACATACCGGGATTCCTCCCGAAGGTTGCGGGGGAGTGCCCCCCCTCTCGAACCCGCTCCCTAGAAAAAATTTCGCTCCCTAGTTTTTTTCGCAATTTTTTTTATGCAAACACATTCCAACTGCAATTTGTTTTCAAAGAAACAAGAAATTTTGAGTGGGGTAGCCTAATGATTAAGCCTATGGCCCTAGTATTGATATGCAATTCATGGTAATGTTAAATTCTTAAAGTAAAAGTGACATTATTTAAATTACTTAAATTTTAAACATTACCATGAAATGACTCGAGATGTTTGAGAGTGTTTCCGACCTCATTGGATTTCATATGGAGAAAGTAGAATTTTAGATCTCACTCTTCAGGATTTCAGGATTGGGGGGTTTGCAATGTTTCCATTGGATTTTGTCATGTACTAGGGTATGGAATTCGTCAAAAGCGCCAATCCCTCTATGTACCTTGATGTTAGTGACATTGGTTGTCGAACTCCTCTATCATGACTTTACTAAAGATGTACCCATCACTCAAACAAAATCTTGACTTGACATGTTATGTTTTTTCTATCTTATGTTAATGCTTAGAGGGTGATATTAATGACAAAGATCCCAAGATAGACAATGATTTTGATGATATGTAGGTATTTGTTGTAGCATGATTTTTTTGGATGATAGGGGCCATCTAGAGCTTGCTTGTTGATGTATATTTCGGTTCATAGATGGATTGCACTCGATGCTACTTTGGTTATGTGCACCCTTACATGATATCTAAATCAAAACTTGTAACTTGTGCACCTGTGGTTGATGAGGATTGTAACTACTAGATGATTGATGTTATATGGTTTAATCTTTTTTTTTTTATGCTTTT
Source organism: Pinus tabuliformis (assembly GCA_031772625.1). Taxonomy (NCBI): domain Eukaryota; kingdom Viridiplantae; phylum Streptophyta; class Pinopsida; order Pinales; family Pinaceae; genus Pinus; species Pinus tabuliformis. The sequence continues at coordinate 987,355,682 of CM062814.1, forward strand.
TATAGCTAATTCATCATTCTACATGCTTTCTCAGAAATTAGGCATTTCTTGTGGTGACAAGAAGCCCAAGCATTAGCAATAGATAATAGATTTACTTGTCTTTTCTAGTTTCTAGTAGTTTTTACAACTGTTGGCTCTTTCATATTTATTATGATATTTTTTGTAAACAATATATGACAATTTAATTTTGAAGTTTGAAGTTGGCAATTATAGCTCATAGGTAATGAATTATGAATATGATGCTTCGTGAAAGTTGAAACATTTCATTTCATGTTAGATATTCTTTATTATCATTTGGTTACTTGGTAATGGTAATGGTTGCAAGTACAAGTTACAACTTTAGTGATCAATGATGATAAATGTTATATATTGAATTTTGAAAGCTTGAAACTTTAAGATTGATGAATCATGACACTCGATATGTTGTTTGTTACTAACTTGTGGGTGTGGTTGATGACGATTATAACTTTTAGATGATTGATGTTATATGGTTAAATCCATGTTTTTATGCTTTTTATATCTAATTCATCATTCTACATGTTTTTGTTGACATATATGCATCAAAATATACAAAAATATATTTGATATAAAAATTCGCTCCCGATTCGCTCCCAAACCGAGAGCTTTTGAAAATGTCGCTCCCCTTTCCGCTCTTGCTCCCAAGTAACCTTGCTCGTCCCATCGGTGAATATTCGTAAAAAGCAGGGGCTTTTGGCTGTGGTGACAGTGGGCCATAACCCCATTGTTGTCACTTGGTGTAGTTCTAGCCTTGTAGGGTACCCCTCTCCAAGGCTTGCTAGATTTTGCGGCAACACCACCCTAGTGCTATTTTCTCCTTGTTTATTGCATGATTTAAGGTTCGCTGGGTGGTTCCATTTGATCCCGTCTCTCTTGTGTATCTCAATAGTAGGGAGATGATGTCTGGAAACAAGAAGTCATGCAGTTGTAATGGGCATTTTTGTTGCCCAAATTGTACACTTCAAATGTGACAATGACTCAGAGTAGGGGCTGTCACTCTGATTCTTGCTCACTCTGTTCTAGCTATCTCCTAGGCAAGCTAAGGGGGGTAGTCCCTAAAGGTGAAAGGTGAAGGATGAGGGGAAACTTGCTAGGAACCAACAAGTTCTAGGAGATGCACTTCGCTATCTTATGAACTTTATCATAATTAGTTTGCAAGTATGATTAATGAGCAATGTATTAGAGATCTCGATGAGATTATATTCTTAAGAAACTTCAAGATTTAATAGTTAAGAGACCAGTGCCTTCAACAACAATGTTCAAGACAAAATATACTTGCACAATGGATGGTCTTATCAAGTTACAAGATACAAGTGCTGCTTAAGGAAGTTAGCTTGACAATCAAACTTATGAGCAAGAAGAGAAACTGCAACAACTTTTACCACAAATGATTTATAATATGATCAACACAAAATAAGTTGCAATTAATGGAATTAGGCTCACAGTTTTGATTACCAATGGATGCAATGCAAATGAAGTTAGTTGATTCTATCAATTTTGTGAGCATGAGAATTTTGCCCAATTTTGGTAATATTAATTAAAAGGGGCAACTAGGATTTTGGGAGAAAGGTGGCAAGTATTATTTTATTGCAGATTGGTGGCAAATTATTATTTTATTAAAATGGTGGAAAACGTAACTAGGTGGAAAATGGCCCCCACCAATAAAATAATTTTATAAGGAGTCTAGAAGGATGGAGAGAAAATATAAAAGGAGGGATTCATTTGTGGATCATGTTTTGACTATTACACTTAACACATCATCTCTTGGAGTTGTTTAGCACAAGGATAGAGTGCTGTTTAGCACATGTATTCTAGGTAGGATTCCACCCCATCTTTGAAGGACTTCAAGTGCCTCCCTAGCTGGGAATTCAGAGAGTTCATTGTTGGGCTTTCATAGAGCTTCACTGACAACAGTATTTCCAGCTTTGCATATTTTCCGGGCGTAGAGGCAATTCGAGTTATTCATTGTGGTCCAGCATACAACGAGTTGGAGTCTGGGTTATTTGTAGGAGGATTTTCCTAGTTGGAGCCGGGAATTTTGTGGTGATTTTGCAGGGATAGAGAGCAACAAATCTGTGGGACGAAATTCTCTTCATTTGGAAGTGTGTAGGGGTTTTTGGCTTAGCTTGCGCAAGGGAAGAAGGGAGAAGAATTGTGGAGATAAGGGTCGGAGATTGGAGGTAAACCTCAAGGGAGAATTTAGCTAGTGGTAGATTTGGGCATAATTCTGTAATATCAAACTGTGGGGCGTTTTCTAGCCAGATTTGGCAATTTTCACTTGTTGGGAGCCACCAGGGGTTGGTGGATTCAACCCAAACCCTTTTGGGTTTGGTGAGAGGAGTCCGAGGTTAATTTTGTAGAATTTTCTGGGCAGTATTTCTGGCAAAAATTAGTGTTCTAGTCAGCAGCTAGCAACAAAAATTATTGGAGAAGGGCGTAGTTCACTCTGGGACCGTTTCCACCACTTAGGTCTGTGAGATTTCTAGGTTATTTTGGGTTCCTTGTGAGGAAGCTCTAGTTAATTTCTTGGAATTTTATGAGCAATTTAGAGGCCTGAAACACCAATTCCATTCTAGTCAGCAGTAGCAAAATTTACTGGGCCAACATATAGACTTGGGCACAACAGTTTCCAGCACTCGGGCAACTCCATTTTCACCTAGTACTTGACTAGCTTGCTGTAGCAAGTCCAGGTTCCTCTTCTTCATTTATATGTACCTTGTTTTTTCAGTTAATAAAATGGCTCAGTTCTTGGTACAATTTCTGGTGCAATTTGTCACTATGTTGGTGTGTTATTTTATGGTTACATGTTTATGCTTTATTTGCTTTTATTACTTAATATTTCCTGTTAGCAATATTACAGTGGTATCAAAGCCATGATTTTGTTCAGCTGTGGGCCTTAAACCAAGTGATAACAAGACCAGAATAAAAAGCTAAGAAATCATGGGATCCAAAGATAGGTTATAATCAAACAACATGGCAATAACCTTGAATGAGGTGATTAGGATGCAACAAATGATGATTTAGGTGGGGGAGAAACTGATTCATACCACAATTTGGAATCAGGACCATTCTCAATTACACAACAAACCCACTATGCCCAAAGTTATGGATAATGCATCAAGATGGCAAGACATGATTGCAACTGATGTGGAGTTATCGACAACAAATTGGAGGGCATACCAATCATTGGGACGTGACATTCAGGTGTCCCTTTCCTTTTGGGAGTTCTGTGAAATAAGAGACATGCACAAATTAGTGGGAATTCAGTGGAATTATGCAGGGATGATGAGGAGGATCAAGGTAGAAGATGAAAAAGTATTTGAAGGGGCCATGGTTGGCAAGGAGACAATTGAGCATACACTCGTTAATGAGATGTCGACAGTTGATGAGGCCTGGTGTTGTGACCGAGTTTTCAGGTGATAGCATCACACCATAGGTTGATGAGGTGTCGGGAGACATCAACCTCTCGACCGTTGATGAGGAGCCGATAGGTACAGAGGCATCTAGATCTATGACAAAGTTACTGTACGACAATGACCTACTGCTGACCGGCGAGGATGTTTTATATGGTGGGTGGTTGGTGGAGGAGCAGTTGGAGGTTCAAGTTGAGGCTGTGATGGGGGAGGATGCACATTCGTCCTTGGGGATAGACATCAACGACGGACAGCGCGGAGAGCACACATTGGTATTTCAACACAGTTCACCTCAGAGGCACGCTGATGAGGTCTACAACGTTATTATCTCACCCTTATGCATTGGATTGAGAGGGGCGAAGTTGTCTAGACAAATCATAGGGGATGACCGGGTCAGCAGGGGCCAGCTGCTTGAGCCAGGTATGGAACAATGTCAGCATGGAGGGCTTATCTCGTATACAGGAGATTGCACATTCGATCCCTCCTTTGGGATTGGATGGCGAGAGGTACAGAGTTGGTGTCCTATGGAGTAGGTTAGGATGTTGGGTACATCCTTGATTGCATTTCAACAGAGGTTGTGGATTACTAGAGGAGTACAAGGGCCAGATTGTTGTTGGGATCAAGGTGGGAATCCACGTCACAACATGGGCTTGGTTAGTGATGGTATTAGCAGTGTGATGGATTTGGTGACCGAGTGCCCACACACTTTCAACTCTCCATCAACACTAGTGTCGGGTTGGATTGATAGGGGGAAGGCAGACTCCACGGGTTGTCTGGGGGTGTTGGGCATACATGGGATTGTAGGATGATCAACATAATCTGGCAGGGCCTGGTCGACGGAGGTGCCATCGACAGACCATCAGTTAGGGCATTGTATGGAGATAGTGCTCTCTTATTGACATATTGGATGCAAGAGCTACTGAGGCTAGGCATAGTAGTATCATTTCCGTTAGCATGTAGTGGATTCACTAGTAGAGTAGCAGATGCATGGACGCATGTGGGATGGCCGAGGATGCAGGGTGGTGCGACAGTTGGCGTAGGTGTTCAGTGGTGTGTAGAGTCGTGCCACAAAGTTTAGTGTTTTGCAGAGGAGCACAAAGATGTATGGAGGAGTGCCGTGTTGTGCGGGATTTCATTGTGGAGTAGGAGGAGCAATTCACACCACCTTGAGGTTTCGCATGGAGTGACAACTACTTTGTCACAAGAGGGATACCGGATGATTCGGGATGATATGGCAGCTGGTAGTGGTGTCCAACAGTGCATAGAGGTGTGCAACTGGGTGCATTCGTGTGCCAAGGGGCACAAAGATACATGTTCTTATGCAGGGGAGTGCAGGGATGCTTGGTCGTATGTAGTGATGTGTGATGCTTCCCATTGGGATTTTGGAGCATTACCACCAGGGAGACCGCCTGATAGAGACGATAGGCATGCCATTGGGTATCGATCACCCAGGATTGATAAGGACGCGGATGAACATCATTTGATGATATCCATGGGGACTCGCATGCCTCTCTCACTTCTACATTGTTTGCAGGCACATAGGGGGTGTGTGTTGTACCTTGATACCTTTTTTACGAGCAGTAGGACATGAGAGGCTCGCTCAAGACAGCTAGTTGGGATACACAATATTTAGGGGGAGACTTCTCAGTGGTGGCATTTGGTCAAGGCATGAGTTGACGGGCGCAGGCTTAGGGAGGTGACCGTGAGTTAGCTGTAGGGTACACTATCGACAGGACAACCCGAGGTGTTATGTGAGCACGTGGTATAGGGGATGGTAGTCCTTGTTAGCAGGAGGATGCCTAGGGTCTAGGCAGTATTCGGGTACATCATCAGGAGTTGGGATAGCTAATTCTGTTGTGTCGTCTGGCAGGAGCATAACAGTTTGTCACATGCGGGACAAATCCTTGATGTTGGGTGCCCATCCATTGGACACATACAAGGGTCAAGGACGAGGTACAAAGGGATCCCAACAGCCGGCAACATGCAGTGAGGATTGGGAGTTGGACCTTTAGTATGGCTACGGGATCTAGGGATCCAATTGATTGGTGGGACACTCAATTACTTAGTGCGCATGATTAGGATAGCAGGTGACCTGGTTCATTCTCAGGCTGACACATGGGGGATCACCGAGGTCTTCATCATAAGGCGAGGCAGGTTGTTGCTCAGGATTGGGGCCAACCATGGAGTGATACGCTCTAGCATTGCTGAGTTGCTTGGGCATAGCCTCGATCATCACATATATTATGGCCGAGAGTTACAGGACAGGAGGCTCTGGTACAAGCATGTTGGGTAGTCAGTCATGACTAGAGTGTCGCGAGGTCAGCAGGATAATTTCTTCTTGCAATGGGCATGGGACCTTGGCGTCACAGTACTTGACAGTTCAACTACCCTTAGGGATGAGCTACTTTCGCTAAGGAGAGATCATTATGATCTTCCATTAGATTTTAGTGATTTTCTGTTGGCGTGGGGGATTTCACCAACATGGAGTGATGATCGACAAGAGGAGATCAAGGGAAGCTCATGCGGGCTAGGATTCATCTCCACCGTGGTTGGATTGTATCTTTAGGAGTCCACCCTCGGAGTGCATGAACGAATGACTCAATAGAGAAACTGCACGACGAGTTCATCAGAACTTTATATTATCATGATGCCCTACTTACTGACAGTATGCAGAGGGCTTCAGGTGCCTGTACCAAGTTGGACAGTGAGTGGAGCAAGGGGTGCTACACATTGATTAGGATGGCTTGGGACTGGTTGACCGCTTGAGTGGTACCTGAGTATTACTTGAAGACTCCATGCCCAAGGATGTACCAAAGGATGCTTGTACCATCAGTCATCATCATACTACCAAAATTTTAAAACTCTACTTCTTCTTCATCATTTTCTGTTGTACCCAGATTCCACACCTTGCGGGGACATTGTAAAAATGATGCTAGTATGAGGAGTTTTGAGTCACGTAACAAGTCTAGGTAGCATAGGACCTTGTCATCAAGTGAGTATTTTTTTTTTTTTAGTTAAGACTAACCTAAGTACCCACGGGGGATTTGAACCGGTGACCTATCGCAAGGAGTGCCTTAACAACGCACCCATTCACCATCAATCCAAAGCCCTGTGGGCGTCATCAAGTGAGTATTACTCTGGGAGGTTTTTTTCATTTAATTAATTATCATCTCCCTACCCGGACTTAATAATTAAATGAATTTTTCCTCCAAATATACCCCAAAGCCAGAGTACGGCTTGATGGTGAGGCCTTGGGTGAGTCCTAGTGTCTAGGGTCAATGTTTATTACCATACTAGATCACACAAAAAATTTCGTGGAATTTGGTTAGGTCTAGGTGGTCATTTTTAATTTTTTAGATTTTTCGTAGGGCGGAAATTGCAATAAAATTTGTAATTGAAATGTAATAAGTGTTGTCTAGAGAAGTTGTATGGGGTATGAGTAATAAAAATTGCACCTCTCACCCTCAACTTTCTACTATGACACACTTTGAAGGGTTAATAATGTGTTCTAGACCCTCAAAACCCACTTTTCCTAAGTTTAGTGGAAAAAGTGGGAATAAATTAATTTGAGAGAAATAAATTACTCCATGTGACAAAATGACATGGAAATGACTTCGAAATTATCCCAAGTCAAAGAGTTGAGTCAAGGGACATGTGGAGGATGACTGAGAACACTACATTATAAACACACCACTCTCTCATGAAAATCGAATTTATTGGAGTTAATGCAACAACTACTTATGTGGAAAATCGAACTTTTTGGAGGAGTTAATGCACTCAAGGAATATTTGATGGATATTTGGTGGAGGATTTCATGGGAGTTTGTCTCACCTTAGCTCCACTTCATCTACACTTAGCACTCCACTTGGGATATTCGAGTTCCTCTTGGAGGGACCACACATTTCCTTGAGGATCTACTTTGAGCTTCATTGGGATCATCATTTGAGGTGGCATCACATGGTTTGAGTTTGGAGTTTGACTGGAGTTATCTTCTTGTTTTGGTTCACACTTGGATTTGCTTATGGTGCCACATAGAGAATTTGATTTTCCTTGAGGATCTCATGGTGCCACATATGGAATTCAATTTTCCTTAGTGTCTCTCTCATCTCCACTTGGAACTCGACTTTCTCTTCCTTGGGATTTGCTCCATAACCATTTGTCATGTGGATGCTTCATTGGGATTTGCTCCCAACTCTCTATATAATAGAGCCTTGGGCTCTCATATTGTAATCTAGAATACGAGCTATTGTGCTTAAGGATACTTTGTTGGATTGTACACTCTTTGCAAATTAATACAAAAGACTTTGGGGTTACATTTGAGGTGTTCTTCTCCTTGTGTATGGTAACTTCTTGATGTTCTTGCTCTTATATTTCTACTTGCTTCATTATGTTATTATTTCCATGATGCTTTTCAAGTTATGTTGATATGCAACTATCTCATATTAGCATAAGGATTATTTACTTGCTCTAGATTGAGAAATGTTTTAGTAGATGTCAAATATATCTCTAGAATTTTCTCTTCATTGCATTTGATTAAGCCCATGTGGATCTAATCTGTTCATGTGAAGTTGTGTAGAAAATCTTTCTTTGATCAAGCTTCAAGTGTGAGGGGAAGTTCTCGGGCGAACCAACCCACTCTTGGAAATATTCAAGGAGAACCCACATTTGTCAATTGCCAAAGTCTTATCATTCAGATTTTTCTTGCAGGGATTCATTTTGAGTTTTGGGCTCTTGTCTCTAGCTTATAATTCAATATTTATTTCTCAAATATTGTGCTTCATTTGCTAATATCTTGCTATTTTAGAGCTAAATCATGGCTAGGCAAAGAGGAGAGTTTACTCATAATCTTTGGCTTAGCCTTTTGTAGATTATATTGTACACATATTTTGTAATTTTATTGAGCTAACACTTGGTTTGTTTTGTAGCTCTCTCTCTCTCTCTCTAACTTGTTTCTTTAGCAACTTGCAGGATTCATCTTCAAAAATGCTAACAAGTTGTTGCAGGACCTTGGGTTCTCAAGTCAAGATCATCTCTCTTTCTGTCTCTTAGCTGTGGGCATTAGGAGGTTTTCTTTGTCAAGGTCAAGTTCCATTAGAGGCTTCATTCTCTCTCTCTTGGCTGTGGGCATTGATGAGGCTTAGCCTCTCTTCTCTTCTTGTAAAAAGCTGAATTCTCTTGAGCCTTTCTTTGGCCTCAATTGCAGAAATTTCTCATCAAGGAAAGGTCTATGGTCTCAAGCTTCATTGTAAAAGACTTTCCTTGAGTTTGGAGGAGGCTTCATGGTCTCTTGCCTCTTGTAAATTAATAAAAAATTCTGATTTTTGGAGCATGGGTTCTACCTGTTGGCGTCCCTATCTCTCCACCTTTGGGAGAGGACTTGTGGTTTGATTTGTTGATTTCATTTCACTTACATGCATCTCATTTAATTGGCTAATTAACACAACCATGCATCTCACTCATTTTGCTTGCTGTCCATTTTGATTTTCTACAAGTCTTAAGTTCATTTAATTTATAGTAAATTCAATTTTCATGCAAGCATCTTTAACTTGATTTTATTTAGCTTGAAGCCTTGAATATTATTCACTTATGCTTCACCATTGAGCACATTTTACATCTTAAGTTTTGATGCATCAAGTACTTGGGCAATTTCACTTTACAAAGCAACATTTCATTTTATTTCAAGCTAATATTTCAATTTAAAGTCTATTTCTTTTGAAAAGTTAATTTTGAGTTTATTTTTTCATAAGTATTGCCATTTACTTTACATGTAAGTCAATTTCTCATATTTCTCATGTTTTATGTGCTTTTGGTATATCACAAATCTATCATAAGGTAAAGCAAATACTTTTTTCACAAACTTACATGTTTATGCAATCTTGTGTTTAAAGCATCTCCATCATTTACTTAACATTTGCAAATTTACTTGCATTTCATAGTAGGCATCTTAACTTAGTTGCACTTTTAAAATCAACCTCCAAGCATAAGCTTGGTTGATAGAAATCACAGGGAAAAAGGGCTTTCTTGGAATGTTCTTCCATTTGGTATGAAGTAAGGTAAAAGCGTTGTAACCTTACAATTATGAATATGGCTTGTCCCCTTGTAGAAACGAAGACCCACACTGACTCATAAGATTGAGGGGACAGGTGTCGTTCATGACACCTCTGTGCCGTCACCCCCTCTTTCTTATTGTCACCCCAATTTTTACCCTTTGGTAAGAGTTTAAGAGGAGGACTTCTCACTTAGATTAGGCATTTTAGATTAAAAATTAACCAAGATAATTGCATTCAAATCTAGTATAAGTGCATTTCATTCTAATACATCTCATGGTTTTACTTGCAATTGGTCATTTTACTTGTCATTGTTGAATTGAATACTTTGCTTTGACAAGCATTATTTCATTCATATTTTGCAAGTAGAATATGAATTGTTTTCCATTTGCAAGATATCCTTGTAGGCTTTGATTTAGCAATTGATCATATATATTTGAAAGCATCCTTATATCTTGTATCATTGTGCTAACAATTTCTTGTTTCACTTTCAAGGTTACTTGTGCTTTTATTTCAAAGCATTTTATTTATATTAAGCAAATATCTTTCATTTTTTGAGCAATACTTTAAAAGGCACTAGCCTTTCATATGCTTATGCTTATCTCATATGTTGATGGTTATTTCATTTCATATTGCTCATATCATATTTGCTTATAATCTTAAGAAAGTAATCCACTTCACGTTAACATTCTCCTAGAAACCTCACATCTCTAACTTAGTTTTCCTTTAGGGACCACCCCCCATAGCTAGCCTAGGTGATAGCTTAAACGAAGAGAGTTGGGAATATTTGACAACCCCTTCTCTTAGTTCCTTGCCACCAACCACACCTTGTGGTGTTGAAGGTTGTTCTCGCTAACTGTAGGTAGGTGTAGGCGACAAGGTCAATAAGACCCTGGCATCGAGCGACTCCTTCATGCCAGGATAGTGCTGGGGATAGGGGCGACTCAGTGGCACATTTGGGACCCCAATATTGTGTGTAGTAGCCATTTGGGGTCAGTTGATAGAGAGAGTGCTTGTTCGGGCATTGCTTGAGGACAAACAATTTTTGGTGGGGAGGACTATAATATCCCCAATTTTGTGAACATGGGAATGTTGCCCAATTTTGGTAATTTTAATTAAAAGGGGCAACTAGTATTTTGGGAGAAAGGTGGCAAGTATTATTTTATTGTAGATTGGCGGCAGATTATTATTTTATTAAAATGGTGGAAAATGGCCCCCATGAATAAAATAATGTTAAAAGGAGTCTAGAAGGATGGAGAGAAAATATAAGAGGAGGGATTCATTTTGTGGATCATCTTTTAACTATTACACTTAACACTTCATCTTCTCTTGGAGTTGTTTAGTGCAAGGGTAGAGTGCTGTTTAGCACAAAAATTCCATGCGGGATTCTATCCCATCTTCGGAGGACTTCGAGTGCCTCCCTAGTTGGGTATTCAAAGAGTCCGTTGATGGGATTTCATAGAGCTTCATTGATAGTAGTATTTCCATATCTGTGTATTTTCACTGTGTAGAGGCAATTTGAGTTATTCATTGTGGTACAACATACAACGAGTTGGAGTCTAGGTTATTTGCAGGAGGATTTTCCTAGTTGGAGCCGAGAATTTTGTTGTGATTTTGCAGGGATAGAGAGCAACAAATATGTGGGACAAAATTCTCTTCATTTAGAAGTGTGTAGGGATTTTTGGCTTAGACTGCCTAAGGGAAGAAGGGAGTGGAGAGATAAGGGTCTGAGATTGGAGGTAAACCTTAAGGGAGAATTTAGCCAGTGGTAGATTTGGGCATAATTCCGTAATATCAAACTATGGGGTGTTTTTTGGCCAGATTTGGCGATTTGCACTTGTTGGGGGTCATCGGGGGTCTGTGGATTCAACTCAAACGCTTTCTGGGTTTTTATGGGTTTGGGGAGAAGAGTTCGGGGTTAATTTCGTAGAATTTTCTGGACAATATTTCTGGCAGAAATCAGTGCTCTAGTTTTTGAAGAATCTAGAGCAATGTAGGTTAATAGGATTCTTCTGGCCATGATAACTATTTGTGAGGTGTTTTAATTTTTCTTATTAGCACAATCTTAAATATTAGTGTGTCTTCTTTAGTTCATCAAATAGCTACCAAAACAAAGAGACAAGAACAAAAGATGTTGGCTTTTTGCAAGGGCCAAAGCCTCACACTCTTTGAGAGGAAAACCTGCACAAAATTCTTCTTATATAGATTCCAATTGATGAATACCAAGACCATGACCCTTGACCTATTAGTCCACTCCAAGACCAAGACACCAATCCTCTTCTTTGTCACTGCTGAGATCATCATCATCACTGCTGCTTCACTGAGGTCATTATCAATACACCATCACTGAGATATTCATCATAACAATGAGATCATTACTGCCGCACCATAGCTCTATCTTCACTTAGATCATTGCTGCACTCTTATTGAGATCATCATCATGTCAACGAGGTCTCTATACAGAGATATGTATGTACATACATATGAAAACTGCATCGAGATCTTGTCTTCATCAAGATTATGTCCGAAACCATGGTTACCACTGTGCCGAGATTATGACTGTGTTTGGTATGTCGAGAGTGTATAACAGTGAGGTCACAATCATGCCGAGACTATGAATATGTCTAGAGAGTAATGCCGAGTGTGTATGGCTGAGAGTTCCTTGCACGGTTGCACCAAGATCTTCATCACCAATTATGCTGAGACTGTTTATACCGAGACAGTGATCATGATGACCATTTGAGAAACATAGAACTACTCTCCTCATCTGAGATTTTGAACCATTGCATTCATCTGAAAATACTGTCCCACTCTACTTATCCAAGATGTCTCAACCCCTGTACTTGTCCGAGATTTTTGAGCTTCCTGTACCCATACGAAATTACAGAGTTCGATTTTTCCTATGTTTTCCATGGTGACCCTAGTTGGGTGTTTATAATGGTCCGACCCATATATTAAGCCGACACGACAATGAACTGTTGTGTCTCCTTTCTTGAGCCGACATGACTAGTTTTTACATCGTTTTGTTGGCCGACTTCTTCAAGAGGATTGTTCCTGTCTTTGGAGGGCTGATCTAGACACAAGGTTTAGTCGTATACATTTGATATATGCCCAAGAAGGGTTCTTCAATATTTTCTTTGACTCTTTGAATTTCCTATAACACTTCAACACGTGCTAGACCTATGCAATGAGCAAGAAACTCATTTTTACAATTTACAAAATAATATTTCTTTTCTTTTACAAGTACAAAGATCAAATTACATTTATGAAGACCGGACCTAGTTACAATTTCTTCCACACTCCCTCTTAACTAGGGAGGTATTCATAATGGTACTTGGTCATTCTCAATCTGAAGGATTTCTCATAAGAAGAATCGGATTGATAATCCCATCTATATAGCATCATATCAACCAACATTGTCCCAGTGCAAGGCCTTGACTAACAACTCCATCTCTCCACGATATCATGAACTACAATGCTGGCGAGCCAATGATTATAAACACCTTCATCATTGTTTCTCAAGGTACATACCCACCCGGGTGTTCACTGAGTATGACCTTCTAGGACTATTCTTATCTTGGCTTCCCAGCCCTCAAAGAATATCGGTCCTCTTGCCTACTTTTATCTTGGATGCCCTACACATCCTCAAAGAGCAACGGATGCCAGATGATTACCCAATCATCCATTCATTCTTCCTAAGTGAAGACAAGAATGTTGTGTCTATCACTCCCTGTCAATTAGGGAGGATACATTCATCACGTGTCTACATTTCTCTTCATGGCCTTCACTAAGACTTATGGCTGTTAGTCCTGGTCTAGTGCATGACACATGAAATAGAAAAACACAATTGTCACTCCTTTTTAATTAGGGGTGACCCAATCCAAGCTCCCTCTTGATCAGGGACCTGTCAAAGCTCCCTCTTAACAAGGGACTCTCCTTTTTCATCAGCAACTTCTTCTTCGTGGGTCCTTCAGTTGCTTGATCAACTTCTTTCCTTGATGTCATGAATTTCAATTGAGCTTCTTCCTTGTAGGGCATCAACCATTGATCACTTTCCTTATTATTTCGTCATGTCATTCCTTTCTTCATGGAAAGTGGCCTTCTTGATACATATCTAGAACCTTCGTCATATGGCTACTTCTTCCTCATCATGTTTCTTTTAGGAATTTCCATCCACCACATGAATGCTAGTTGTACATGTACTTACAATTCTTGTTCTAGTAGCCCTGCATGAACTCATCCTGATATTACTCAAGAAATCAAAACATCACATTAAATCAAATCGTACCTTTCGAGATTGCTCTTCATCATGACATCTTCCTGTAGGTACAACATCATACATGTCAACACATCTCCCAAAGATATCCATTGTCAAAGGTCTCCATTTTCAGACTTACATCAAAGTCTTCATATCTTTCCAGGAGATTTCCTAGTCAAATCTTCTTGGTCTTGTGGATGTTGATTGCCTTCATCATGGTTGCATATCTCACGATCTCTTCCTTCCTCACACATTCCATTCCCAAGAGCTTTCAATCAAAGTTTTTTAATTGTAGTCAACCACCTCATACTTCATATGAGGACATATTACGTTGATTTCATCTAGTGTGACTTATGTCTTCCTGCATTTTTTCAGAGGAGGAGATTCTTTTTCCTTGATCATACTTCTCAAGATAGAAGTAATGATCCATGTTACTTGTAACCATACGACATGACTTTATAATATCAAATACAAGCATACATACCTCATTTTACCTTTAGGTCATCTAGGCTTCTTCCAACAGCTTCCTTGATTGAAAAGATCTTCAATCCTTGATTTGCTTCATCATACCATCATCCCATGAATTCCATAAGTTGGAGTTCTTGATGAAACACTTGCTTCCTCTCTCGATTAGTGAACCCTCCGATGAGGATTCCATTAGAGAATCTTGAGGATCTTGCATCTCCCCATCTGGCAGATGTCTTCCCTTTTTGACTTGATGTATGACGAGCCTTGTCTTGGATGAATTCTTCCTTTCCTGCAATATCCAATGAGGTTCCCAAGAACTATATCCTTCAGGTTTGACTGCCATGGATTTTTCCCTTCATGATTCCCATGGTGATGTTCCAAGCTCTTGTTTCTAATGTTTCCATGATGCCACGATGCATCTAATTATCATGGTCATATCTATAACAAAAGCTTATGTTAGGACCCTTTTGTGAGGGATACCATTTCAATCATAGTAGAGATCTGTTACTCCCTCTTTCCTGGGCCCTTTTCTTCAACTTCCTCCATCTTTCTGGCGATATGAGCTTTCTTTTCATAATCTTCCCATAGCATTGAATCTTAGCTATACTATTTGTTTGAGGATCAAACTTCCATTTCCTTTCTTGCTTATCAAATAGAACAATGATGATTATCTTCTTATCATCTCTTCTAGATCTCTCGATTGAGATCTCATGAAGATATTCTTTCTTTCTTTGATACCTTCAATTAGGTGTAAGTTATATGACCTTCTTCGTTGCGTTTCAGAGAGTATATCTTCTATTGTTTCATATATCTCTTTTATGTCTCCTTTCTTGCTACATAGGGATGAGAGGACCTTAAGAGTTCCCTCCCATGAATTCAAAGGAGACCTTGATATGTTCACTGACTTCTCTTATCTATGAGGATTATGACAATCACAATCCTCCTTATTCTATGCAAGGACTTTTGATGACCCATCCAACCTATAGATCTCCTTGCAATTATGAAGTCATTTTACCAAATTGATTAATGAAAATACTTACTTGACATGTGAAGATAAAATCTTCACCTTGATCATGTTGAAGATGCATTGATGCTTCCTCCAGGTGATCTTTGAGTTGATGTGATTTTATTGTATATCCTTGTGGTCTTGTTGTGATGCTCCTTGCTGGTGTAGAATCTTGTAGATCCTTGCTTGAGTTGACTAGCATGAACAACTGAAATCCCTTTTTCAAAGATCTCCTTTGAGACCTTCTAGCACTGTCCAACACCAAGCACCTAAACTGCTCCAGACTATAAGTTATTGAGATCACTGTGGTATGACAGAGATTGTAATGACACCCAATTTGTGGCTAGCACCGAAACTGTGAGAGGTACTGTGTTTTCTTCTTTTGATTGTGATCCAAGTTCTAAATGCTTCATCTTTTTGACTGAGATTACTTGATCCTGGCATCGAAATTATCCTGAATTGTCTTGCTGTTGTAGACTGCTGTTTGTACACTGATCCTTCAATCTTGACAAAGCCCTTCAACTTGCTTTGATGCCCTTCTTGAAGCTGATCCTTGGATGTCTCTTTTTGTTGCCCTTCCTTTGACTTCAACACCTTAGCTCTGATTCTATGTTGAAGAATATAGGGCAATGTAGGTTAATAAGATTCTTCTTGCCATGATAACTATTTGTGAGGTGTTTTAATTTTTCTTATTAGCACAATCTTCAATATTAGTGTGTGTCTTCTTTAGTTCATCAAATAGCTACCAAAACAAAGAGACAAGAACACAAGATGTTGGCT
This sequence comes from Pinus tabuliformis, assembly GCA_031772625.1. Taxonomy (NCBI): domain Eukaryota; kingdom Viridiplantae; phylum Streptophyta; class Pinopsida; order Pinales; family Pinaceae; genus Pinus; species Pinus tabuliformis. Next base: position 987,371,672 of record CM062814.1, read on the forward strand.
TTCTGCCAAGGCCAAAGGCTCTCACTCTTTGAGAGGAAAACCCACACAAAATTCTTCTTATATAAATTCCAATTGAAAAATACCAAGACTATGACCCTTGACCTGTTAGTCCACTCCAAGACCAAGACACCAATCCTCTTCTTTGTCATTGTTGAGATCATCATCATCACTGCTACTTCACTAAGGTCATTATCAATACACCATCACTGAGATATTCATCATAACAATGAGATCATTACTGCTGCACCATAGCTCTATCTTCACTTAGATCATTGTTGCACTCTTATTGAGATCATCATCATGTCAACGAAGTCTCTATATACTGAGATATGTATGTACATACATATGAAAGCTGCACTGAGATCTTGTCTTCATCAAGATTATGTCCGAGACCATGGTTGCCACTGTGCCGAGATTATGACTATGTTTGGTATGCCGAGAGTGTATAATAGTGAGGTCACAATCATGTCGAGACTGTGACTATGTCTAGAGAGTAATGCCGAGTGTGTATGACTGAGAGTTCCTTGCACCAAGATCTTCATCACCAATTATGCCGAGACTGTTTATACCGAGACAGTGATCATGATGACCATCCGAGAAACATAGAACTACTCTCCTCATCCGAGATTTTGAACCACTGCATTCATTCGAAAATATTGTCCCACTGTACTTATTCGAGATGTCTGCACCCCTATACTTGTCTGAGATTTCTGAGCTTCCTGTACCCATATGAAATTACAGAGAGTCCGAGTTTTCCTGTGTTTTCTGTGGTGACCCTAGCTGGGTATTTATAGTGGTTCGACCCATATATTAAGCCGACATGACAATGAACTGTTGTGTCTCCTTTCTTGAGCTAACATGACTAGTTTTTACATCGTTTTGTTGGCCGACTTCTTCAAGAGGATTGTGCTTGTCCTTGGAGGGCTGATCTAGACACTAGGTTGACTCATATACATTTGATATATGCAGTGTTCCACGAGGACATGTACCCTAGGGTGGGGGACGCGCCCCGACACTCCCCCACGCTCTGGGGACGAGGAAACTCCTAGGGAAACGTTCCCACCAGGTCCCCTTTTTGGGGAAACTCCGGGGAGGGCGTTTTTCTGGCGACCAAACGCGACTCCTTTGCAGGGGGGACGCTCCCCCCATTTTTTTGTCTAATAATTTTTATAAAACATTAAAAATAAAAGAAAAATACAAATTTAAATATATGAAAAAATAAAAATAAAAATAAAAAATAAAAAAATGAAACTATATTAAAACTTGTTAAAACTTAATTTTTTTTAAATAAATAAATAAAAAAAATTATATTAAAATTTAAAACTTAAAAAATAAAATAAAATAAAATCAATAACAAAAATAAAAAACTTAAAAGTATAGTAAAGCTTAAGACTTAGTATTTATTAATATAATTTAGTACTTTTTGAGAAATTTACAAGTATTTCACGTGTCAGTGCTTTCTATGTTTACTTTTAGTTTAGTATTCTATGGCTATTTTAGATTTCAACATAATATCAATGTTATTGTCATATGATGAATTTATTTTTTGTCGTTTTTGAAAATTTGATGCGCATTCATAATTTCAATTGTCAAAAGATGAATTTATTAATTTAATTTAGATGTACCTTGCATCATGCCAAATGATGAATTTAGAAGGAACATTGCATAATGTCAAATGATGGATTTAATTTAGTAATTTACTTTTAGATTTACAATGCAGAAATGGCATATGATAATTCATAAATGATAATAGTCTAATAAGTAATGATGATCATATTTAGTCTTTAGATGTACATTTCATAATTATTAAGATTTTCTATTTAGTTATTGACATATTTTTGGGATTTTATTTTTTTATATTAAATTTTTAATAATTTATAATTTTATAATTTTTATGACTATGACTTCCCCCGTTTCCCGAAAATTCCATAAATTTTGGGTTTGCTTATATATGCCCCCCTTGTGTGTATACTTGCTCCCGCATTTCCCCGTCCCAAAAACTTGGTGAAACATTGGATATATGCCCAAGAAGAATTCTTCAATATTTTCTTTGACTCTTTGACTTTCCTATCGCACTTCAACATGTGCTAGACCTATGTAATGAGCAAGAAACTCATTTTTACAATTTACAAAAATAATATTTCTTTTCTTTTACAAGTACAAAGATCAAAATTTCATTTATGAAGACAGAACCTAGTTAGACTTTCTTCAACACTAGTCTGCGGCCAACAACAAAAATTATTGGAGAAGGGCGCAGTTCACTCTGGGACCATTTGCACCACCTGGGTCCGTCAGATTTTTCTGGGTTATTCTGGGTTCTTTGTGAGGAGGCTCCGATTAATTTCCTGGAAATTTCTGAGCAATTTAGAGGCCCGAAATACGATTTCCATTCCAACCAACAGTGATAGAATTCATTGGGCCAACACAGGGACTTGGGGAGAGCAGTGTCCAACACTTGGGTAGCTCCATTTTCACCCGGGACTTGACTAGCTTGCTGTAGCAAGCCCAGGTTCCTCTTTTTCATTTATATGTACCTTGTTTTCTCAGTTAATAAAATGGCTCAACTCTTGGTACAATTTCTGGTGCAATTTGTCATTATGCTGGAGTGTTAGTTTTATGGTTACATGTTTATGCTTTATTTGTTGTTATCAATTTATATTTCCCATTACGAACATTACATTCTAATGAGAGACAACGAACCACATTTAGCCCTCAAATGCTTCTTTGACAGGCCTCCAAAGCATCAAAAGTTAGTCTGGTAATAAGAGCAATAATTACAAGGGCTGATATATATGTGGCTAGATCAAAATAAGTGTAACGCTAGGGATAAGCTTCGCAAATCAAAGTTAAACCCTCAACTGGTGAGAGAAGCCTACAAAACCACCAAATGTCAGTGTTCAAACCATATGAGTGAGAAATCAGGCCTCAAAGGCCTAGTGGCTTAGGAAAATGTGGCCAAATAGGTCTGCGACAAAGGTTATTTAGCCTCTTATGGCTGCGCTAGGCTTTGTGGAGGCTCTAGGGCATGCGTCCAAGGCAAATGAGCTTGAGTGGGCTTGTGGCTATCCTCAAATCCTCTTAGAATCCTTGCGGCTAGCCCTGGTAGGCCTTTTTAAGGCCGCGGCTCCCTTGCAAATGATTTTGTTGAGAGATAGGGCCACAAAATGTTTGGAATCGCTCCTTGTGTAAGCCTACAATAGATATGAAATCTCTGCGGCCCTAGAAAAAGGCATTTACAGACCTTTCAAAATGATAATGATGGCCCTAAAACCTTGGACGTCTAGGGTTTTTTAAGGTCCTAAAGCATCAAAATTTTGATTTTCTTTGAATATTCTTGCCTGAAAAATAGATTTGAAAGACAAGCACCCCAAATGCTGTGTATACAAAAGAAATATAAATGGGTTAGTAAAATAATTTGCAAGTTAAAAATAAAAACCCTAAGAAATTATATACAAGAAAAAATTAAAATGCAGAGGGTTAGTGAAATTATTTACACAATGAAAAATAAAATACAAGGGTCCAAAATTTATTTACAAAATTATTTACGAATTATTCACAAAATAAAATTACAAGTCCTAATTAGTAGATAAATTCCTTTGTAGTAAAAATTAATTTTGAAGATAGATGAGTAGAATAATTTTATTTAATTTGCTGACCAAAACCCTCTTGCATAGAAAATCATTAGACCAAGACTTGTGGCCAAACAAGAATGTAGTCGCCTCAGAGTATGTGTACTTGAAGGCCAAGGACTGGAGCAACCTGTAGCTCAATGCACTTCGAAAGATATATTATTAGATAAAGAGGGGTTCGATTTACACAAATCCATTATATATCTAGAGGTACCTACTAGATCTCGCTAGGTTCAATGTGCTTCCTCTAGCCCAACACCTAAAGCAAGATACCTGTGCTAATAGATGTTCCTACTACCGACAATTGAAATAAGAACCATAACATATAATAGCTCGAAGCATATGACAAAAACTCATCCAGCTCATACCACAGATCAGCAAGTGAGAGACACCTTGAATTGAACCCCAAAGACTTTTTATTAAGTTCAGAAAAAATCCAGTAGAGCTTAGCTCAGTACATCCAAAGATTTTCAATAATTACATCATATAATGAGGAGCTCAAAGGCTTCCTTATATAGAAAATTTGAGAGGAATAAACCTCTCCAAGTGGAAATAACGACTAGTTGGCTTGATCTTCGTCAAAATAATCTCATCCTTTCGATCTTCAATTGAAATAACTTGATCTCTACTGTCCATTGCATTTTTTTATTTTTTTATTTTGAAGAAAAATTCGAATTTCTCTTACGATCCCTTTTTTATTAATCCAAAAAATAATATTTTGGATTAATATCCTCAAAAAATTCACTTTGACTTGACCACCAAGGTCCAAGGTGTTAATTTTTCTTAAAAGATCCATTTGCCCTTGGTGGAGGACCTCTAAAATTTAATTCTTTTTTGATCCACAAAATTTTGATGATTTTCCACTTGGAGAGAATTTAACTTCTATCAAATTAATTTTTGACTAAAAAATAATTGGTTTTGTGGCTAATTATTTTCTTTCTACCTTTGCCAGAAAAACTAATTAAAAAACGCAAGAGGGAATCAATTATTTTTTTCACCCTGAAATACTTTAGCCATGGTGTCTAGATATGAGTAACCATGCACTAAAATATTTTTACACGATTATTACTATATCAACCCTTAAAAGGGGATATACACATTTAGACATAGAGCCTCAAGACATTACCCAAATGTGTGACACAATATGATCTAGTATGAAAAATACATAGACTTGATAAACACTAGGAACCACTTAAGACCTTGTCAACGAATTCCACGCTAGCTTTGGGGTATATCTAGGAGACAAAATTTTCCGATTATCCGTGTACAAGCATACCTAATTCGGGGAGGCTAAAAAACTCCTTAGGATGAAACCCTTTGAGAAGAATCATAGGCTTTCCTAGGTGTTATTACATGGCTTAATAGTCATACTAGAATCATTTACAATATAAAATACAGAAATTGGCTTTACAATGATGAAATTGGAAGCTGAATGATGACAATGATCTTTGAAATTTTTTTGTCCACTGCTTTGTACTTTGCTTCCTGGATTGTTGATCCACGTGTGGTCAACATTTGACTCTAATTGGGGACACGTTGCTTCACTTAAGGAATGTGAAAATCCAAAATCTTGTATTCAAGAAAACAAAGAAACATTAGGTAGATATCCACTCTAGATTAAATATCATCATATACTATACATAACATCAAATATAGATCATCTGCCGGAATGGAAATCCTATTCTAACATAAAACATAAATGCATGAACTGAGAATTAACTAGTGACATAAATAAAACCTATCTTTATAGAGTAGGATTAGAGATACTATATAAAGGATGCCCTATGGCATCAGATGTGTTCAATAAAGTGCATGTTGAGAACCTGCTGACTCTTAGGTAGATCCATAGGTTGTTTCTCTGACGTGTCATGCTGGATTCTGAAGATGCTAAGACTTTGACTTATCAAAATATCATGCTGTTCCCAACCATCATGCATCAAGTTTATTCCTTTTCTTTTCTGCTTTTTACTTTTGTTTCTAGCAGGTTGTGACGTTGATGATGACACTATCGGTATACAACATTCTCCCTGATCTGGAAAACGCTCATATAGAATATTTGGAGCATCCAAGGCTTCTGTGACATGCTTTTTTCATGAACATGCTCTGTTATAGATGATGGATCAATCTTGCAAGTATCAATCTGATTGCCGCCAACTTCCTTTTTGCCTGGGTTATCTTCGTTTAGCCATTTCTTAATGGAATCAATGACCTCATCATAAAAAGATGAAGTTTGCTTTAGCAGACTGGGAGGCTTATGATTTGTCAAAAGTTCTTTGTTCCTTTTATGTTCATCATCTGGTCTATGCTAAATTCCTGCACCTGTGATCTTTCCATTTTATCCAAACTATCTTGAATGGCAGTCATCTAGTTAGAATGCTCAACCTTCATAACAGTGATTTCTCTAGCATGATTTTCTTCCATGGCTTTTATTAATTGTGGTTGTTTTTCCTCCATGGTATCTATCATGTTCTAAAAAGTGATCATTTGATTATAATGAGCAGTTTCATAGCAATTAACTTGTTTTCCATTCTACCTATTTGATTGGCATGATCCCTTATTAATTTCTCTTGATTGAGTTCTATGGTTTTTGTCAAATGATTCTACATGGTGGTCTGTGTGAAAATTCCTAATCCTCTAGGAACCCCTACTGCAGCAAATCTAAATCTACTTCACCTACTTGATTTTAATTACATTCATCAAGTTATTCTTTTGAATACTGAAGCAAATTACTTCTGTAGCCTACACTACTTAAATTTGATTTGCATGAAACAAGGAAATTGAGCAAAGAACAAGATACATAGGACACTGTTATTTTTGGACAAAATAGTCCCCGGAAAAACCCAATGCAGGAAAACCAGTGCAATAGTTCTGAGGGTTTATTATTATGCAGGAGAAATATCTGAATACAAATCTAGGATGCTTAGTTAGCAATCCTTTACAGAGAAAATACTGTTGGAAAATCTGAGTGAGTTTTAAACTTTTACCTCACTTCACTCGACAGAATTCTCGCTGATACGGCACAAGACTGGGTAAGTCCCGACTATTTCTGCGCTGGCCCTCTGTAGGCTCTGCGTCACCTCTTTTGCCCTCTGCATCATCTCTCCCGGCTGTTCTCGGCAATTCTGGATTCTGTGTGACAGGCAACTTTTCTGCTCTGTGCTGGCCCTTCTGGCTTTGCGTCAAGACTGCGTGGGCCCAGACTCGCCCAACGTCAACCTTTCCCGAATACTGTGTTGCCTCTCTGTAAGCTCTCTCCTCCTCTTTGTCAATATTCTTTGGAAAGTCCTCCCGGATTCTCACTGCCCCTCTGTTGCTGAATGATCACTTAGTTTGAATTTCTCAGCTTGCTAGCCCTAGAAATCGAACTCCAGATCAATTCTCTGTGTGTGTGTTTCCAAATGAACCTTAAGCCTCCATTTTATACTTTCCCTGTTGAGGCTTCAACGACCGAGATTAAGTCTCTAATCAACGACTAAGATTAAAACATGACTTGATCCGCCTTTTAGATCATTCTCACCCATATTTTGATTAATACCCATTACTATTTTAATTTCCCTAAGTTTAGACTTAGGAACTCCATTAAAAATATTAATTATTTTAATAAAATACAATTCAGGTGGAATTTCACCAAACAGTTTTTGAGTTCTTTAGAACTCATGTGCCTTAGCCTCTCCACCAATTTTCAAGGCTAGGGTACTTCTGATGCTACCAAAAACTAATAGTCTGTAATGTTCCCTTTTCTGGTGTTCCTTAAGACATGGTTAGGATGGACTTTCCGAGTTGGGGGCAGACAGGTCACAGGTGCAGGTTGGTGTCATCAGTGGGCCCAAAGTTTTTTGGAGGGGTTTTGAGGAGTTTCTATGAGGCCCGTTGGCATTCACTTGGTATATTCCATTATCCACATAGTTTGCCTTTCATTCCGATGCATTCTGACAACTTTCACAAAACAGAGTTATTATTGGGCTTGACTCAATTAATTATGCTTAAAGTGGCATTCTAGGAGGAATACTTGACAGAACACCTTAGTTTAATAGCTCGTTGGAACCACAATGAGAAGATCTACAAGATGGGATGGTTAGATGTGAGTTTCAGTAATTTGAGGAGATATGGTGGCCAATTTACCCTTTTCCCGCATTAAAAAGAATATTTTAATCGAAATAAAAGAGGGAATTAAAATAATAATAAAATAGGAGGTTCTAGAGGGATCTATCAAATCTATAAAAGAGGAGGCCATTGGAGGACAGCTTGAACTTGATATTTCTTCTTGTATGAGAGGTTGGGAACTTGGTTCTCTACTTCCTTGGTAGCCCTAGGACGGAAACCCTCGGGTGATTTAGTGAGATTGGGCGAGCACCCATCTCCCCTTGGTGAATTCATCCAGAATTCACAGGAGAGCTTAGCAGTGGTAGTTCAGTTCAATTTTGGAGGCCGGTGCAGTGCAACAGATTATCTTGGAGGCCAACATTCATCTCAGCTATTTTGGTTGTATATGCATGTAACCCCAGTTTATCCATTATAATAAAAGCTGAGAATTTTCCTGTTCATTGTGTCATTGGATTGCAGTGCTCTGTTTGTTTTATTTTACATGGCAATCTTCTGTTAAATGAATGATAATTTAATGGTGAAATTTGGGTTGAGTTCGATTTCTGCAAATTTAGCAAAATATCCCGTTTGGGACATTATAGTGGTATCAGAGCCTTGGTCTTGGCCCAACTTGCGGGTTTTTCCAGTTTCCAGCTGCAACCATTATTGTTGGAGGGTTCTTTACGGAGAAGTCAAAAACTCAATTCATGTAGCAAAATGAGGAACTGTTTGAGGAGCTCAACAAATTTCCTTATTGAATGTGCACCAAAATTTTAGTGAAATTGTCGCATGGATATTAACTCTTGGATCAAATTATTTTGTGGAGCCAAGGTTAATTAGAGGGCCGAATTATTTTATGAAGCTGTGGCACATCATTTGAAAATGGGGGTCATGAAATATTACTTTTATCAAAATGTTGTGGAGTAAATTGTTTAGAGGGGTCGCGCTAAAATTGAATTTCGAAGCCGAGGCCGAGATTTTTTTTTTTCATAAGCCGTGAGTACTAATTCTTCTTAAAGCTGCCCAATATTTTGTAGAGGACCGAGCTCAAGCCTCTATTGCTGTAGCAGATCGATGAATACCAGTCGATGTGATGCATTAACAAAAAGGCTGAGAGTGAGAGTCCCGCGCCAATATATGTAATATCAAGGTGCTCATGGATCTGTCTGCACACAAGAGGGGTGTCGAATCGTGGCTCGCTGTCAATTCATCTGCGCATAGGAGGGGTATCGAATCTTTGGCCGTTGTGTTGATTGAGAGGAGTTGTACGGGTCCATAACCACATTGCTTGAGGAGCTGCATTTGACAGATCGGATTCACAATGAAGCCAAAGGCCACATCTCTGTACATAGCTGTCAGGACACGGTGATTCTTCTGGAGCTCGAGATGCAAGGAGATCAGTGCAAATTGAAGCCAAATTCGGTGAATAATGAGGCCGAGATGTAATAGTGCTAGGGAGGTGATTTGTAATTGACTGGGATTAACCCATACATTGAGGGATCGACTGCGTTGAGTGTAATGGTCCGTATTATATCAATTTGAGGGATGTAATCAATGATACTTGTACCACTATGATCAAATTGGAGCCATACCATGGCACGTAAACATAAGTATACGTAAATTCTAGAGGCAGAGTACGTTGGCAAACACACTCCATATGTGATGGATTGATCAGAGCTGCGCACACCTGGTGTGACTGTATAAAGGGGTGTGCGAAAACAAGTGGTCAATCATTATTTACTCAGGTCGATGGATGAGATGGTCATTCAATCACCATACAAATGGATGCATGAATTGGGTCACAGGGCAGTGAAACACATTGATGTTTGAATCTAGTCCAAATCGGCATCAACAGTATTAGTGAATTGCTGGATCGACCCCATGCATTGTATTGGTGCGACCATGCATTGTATTGTGTGGCCTGTTACCGCTCAAACTAGCAGGGGATCCTAGAAAGGCACTTGCTAGGTCAAGAGCAACAATGAAGCTAAAGCCCACTGTCACCACAGCTAAAGCTTCCTATTCTTTACGAACATTCACCGATGGGAGGAGACCCGATATATAGAGAATCACTTGTGAAGGATAGATCAACTAAGATGGATGTAAAGTGATCTTAGGGACCCTTTCCTAGGGGAGGCTTAAAAATGGGACTTTCTTGCTCCTTAAGCAAGGTTCAAGGCTTTCTAGGAGAAGGGGATGATGATTTAAGGGCTAGGTTTAAGGAGTGTGAATTATAAAGGAGCTTCCAAATCCTAAAATCCTTGTTAAACTTGGTTTCCTAGGTGGTTTTTAAAGAGTTGACTTTTCAAATGTATGGGACCACACGGGACCAAGTGGACCTAGGTTAGGTCAAGAGGAAGGAGTTTAGCAACCAATGATAGACTTGACCTAATTAGGGAGGGGAAAGGGATCAAAGAATGAATTTTCAATGAAAGGCAATATAAGGATCCTAGTGAGGTTTTTAGCCTAAGGTAAACCAAGGACAAGAATTGGTCTTGGAGCTAGGGCTTGGGATATCTCAATATCCCACCGTTAGAATCTCATGAAATTTGTAGGGCTTCTTGAGGACACACCAATGTAGTTGTGGACCAAAATCGAAGTATTTGGATGGTTAGATTGTGAGATAATTGATGCCCTAGGTGACCTATGTAGACTAGGCCTAGAAAAAGAAGGGAAGGTGAAATAAATAAGCTTTAAAGTGATCACTAGAGGAGGACCAGTGCTTTGTCCTTTGGGAGAGATGGAGTCATGGAAGATTTAGAGTTTAGATTGATTTCCACTTGTCAAGGAGGCCTAAAAGACAACTTCGTTAGACATTAGGGCTTAATGGAAGTAGCTTCAAGGTCATTTATACTTCGTTAAACAATATTTGGTGACTTGTTAAGACAAGGATGTCTCTAGGAACATTCATTCATTCAAACATGGCCTAATCATGATATAAAACTATTTAGAGATTTAATTTCCACAATTTCTTTCCAAGAAAAGCAACAAATTAACCCTAGAATAGCAAAAATCCCAATATCATGAATGCAACAAAATAAAGAATCAAAATAGCATTAACATAGTACTTACATGTAAGAAGAATATATCCAATCACCAAGATATGCCAGTCATAGAAGCTCCAAGACAAAGAAGAATAAACAACCATCGAAATTCATCCATTCATCCGAAAAGTCTCATCCTCAAAATATAGTGAAAATCTCACAAGAAGATATGATCCAATCCAAGTGATGATACAAAATGTATTCCTGTCTCTCCTATTTATACACTCGTTAGGAGTTCGAATTACCTAATATGAGCCTACATTAGCCCATCAACTAAAATAATGTGCAAATAACTATCTTTTGGTGACAAGCCCACTAAACTAGCTCATAAACAAAATAATAAAGCCTCCCAAGAAGTCGAATAATCAATAATGCATGTTGTTGGGCTCTCTAAGAGGCCAAGTGAAGTCCATAAGTGCCAAAATGATGAATTGGACTTCCAAAAGTAATGGACAAGCGGTTAGCCCCTTGTTTTCCACATAATAAACCTGTGCTACTCCCAATGACTGTGAGGGCACACAAGTGACCTCATGAGTCTCCAAGTGAGCCGAAGATGGTTGTAGTCGATCTGTAAGGGCTCAGATGATGGTGTAAGTGACGTCACATCAACATACAAGTCCTGGGTCATCTGCCAAGTGCCTGGTACAATTGTGGGGTTGGTTGGGCAAAGGTGAACCAGGTGCATCTTCCTCTTCCAATAGGTGAATCTCGAGCAATCTCTGAACATTTGTGGGGATGGATGGAGTGCTGTCTACTGCTGTGGAGGCCATGGCTCTCAACACACACCCTACATGTGCTAATGTAGCCCTCTGGAGGGTTAGGACCCTGTATAGGGAGACCCAGTGTTACTTGGGATCGGGAGCGACATTTTCAAAAGCTTCCAGTTTGGGAGCGAATCCCAGAGCAATTTTTATATAATATATATATTTTTTATATTTTGATACATATATGTCAACAAAAACATGTAGAATGATGAATTAGATATAAAAAACATAAAAAAACATAGATTGATCATTGAACCATATAACATCAATCATCTAGAAGTTATAATCTTCATCAACCACGTCCACAAGTTAGTAACATACAACATATTGAGTCTCGTGAATCATGATTCATCAATCTTAAAGTTTCAACTTCAAGCTTTCAAAATTGAAAATTCAATATATAACATTTATCATCATTGATCACCAAAGTTGTACTTGTAAGCTAAGTTTAACCATTACAAGAAATAATATCTAACATGAAATGAAATGTTATAAAATGAATTATGAAATGAAATGAAACAACTTTCACGAAGCATCATATTCATAATTCAGAATCATTACCAATGAGTTATAATTGCCAACTTCAAACTTCAAACTTAAATTGTCATATATTGTTTACAAAAAATATCATAATAAATATGAAAGAGTCAAGACTCAACAGTTATGAAAACTAATAGAAACTAGAAAAGACAAGTAAACTGTAAATCTATTATCTACTACTTCATGTGGCCCTTGCCACGAGAAGTGTTTGATGTATGAGCAGGTCGTGGTGGTCTTCTAGGAGTCTCCTCCCGCACAGACCGACGACCAGAACCAGAAGGCACATGCCCTCCACGTGAGGGTGTAGATGGAGGTGGCGACAGCAAAGGAACAAGACTCGGAACTTGAGCACTGCTACTGGATGGTGGAGGTGGCATGGTTATTGCTTCATCTTCCTCTCTCATAAGTTCCGCTTCTAGTTCTTCAAGATGTATAGTGCCATCCTCCAAATTATCATCCTCTAGGTGGTTGTCCCAAATTTTATATGTTGGATCCTCATAAGCCCGATCACAGTAATGATTCAACAACCTCAAGTTGTAGTGCACATAAACCAAGCTTTCTGCCCAGTTTTCATTGAGTCTGTTTCTTTTCACATTATGTATGAAGCTGTAGGTGCTCCAACACCTCTCTGCAGAAGAAGTATTTACAACTTGTGAGAGAATTTTTTTTGCCAATTTTGGCAAAAGTCCCTGGCCGCCATATGATTCCCACCATGTGAGAGCATCAAATCTGTCTCTATCTTCCATTGCATGAAAGGTACCAAACAAACCAGTGCAACTGAAGTATCTGCCTAATTCAAGACGCACACTAGCACATTCCTCCTTGTCAGGTATCAACTTTTCTAATGCTTGCAAATATCCTGTAGATACCTCTTCATCTATATGGGGTTTGACCCTAACCCCACCCCCTGGTGCAGGTTGGCCCAACCAAGATGTAGAGTAGTATTTTGGCGTAAGGATATACGCCAAGCAATGTAGTGGAACATTAAGTTTATCCCACCGTATACACACACAATCGTGAATCAGTTTATACAAGTTGGGATCATTGTTATGAACAATATCTTTTATTTTCCCCAACATGGTATCCATCTGCTCATACACCTTGCCAATCACTGGTTTATCTGTATCTGCAAACCGAATCATGTGATAAACGGGCTTGATGAAATCTAATACTTGCCTCACACGTGCCCAAAACATACCATCAAGAGCGGCCTCCTCCACCTATTCAAAACCTTGCCTATCAGCTACATTTGTAGCCCTTTCCTTTAATACTTGCCAGTGTGGACTTGATACCATGCTAGCCAATGACTCTCTTACCTTCAAAAGGCGCCTGAAGGTGAGGTAATAGCTACCAAATCTAGTCCTCGCAATCTTCAACAACTCCAATCTTGAGTGACTACGGAAAAGGCCATGGGTATTGCTATGATTTGTAATAAATTTTATCATTTCTTTGCCTCTCTTGTACAAATCACCAATCCATTTGTATTGTTCGTTTTTTTTCTTAACAATATCATGCATCAAAAGGTTCATTGTGTGAACCACGCACCCATACCAAAATATGTTGGGGTATTTATCCTCAATAATTTCTCCCGCTGCCTTACAATTAGGAGCATTATCAGTGATGACTTGGATGACATTGTATGGCCCAATACGCTCAATTGTTTCAAGTAATGGTTCTGCAATGTTGATGCCGGCCTTGAACTTGTCTGAGTAATCATATGCTGAGAGAAAGATGGCACCACTAACAGACACAACAAGAACATTTATCAGTGGCCTGCATTTTACATTTGTCTATCCATTAGATACAATGGACACCCCATGGTCAGTCCAAGAACTTGTCATTCTATTCAAAGAATGTGATATTTTTGCTTTTTCATGATCAAGTCCAACGGTTCTTGCCTTGTCATACTGAGGGCTCTTGTATCCTTTAGGGGCATCATTTATGGCAGAAACCATTTCATGCCAATAAGGTGAGCGAAGAACATTGAATGGTATCCCACATGCATAGAGAAACCTATAAACTTTTGAATCCACATCATTCCTACACCCTTCATCAAGGAAATATGATATGCTTCTACGCCTTAAACCTGGTGACCCTATGCCTCCATATCCACTGCCTTGGGAGGATGCTGAAGGAGTTCTTTGTGCATATGATTGTGAGCTTGGTTCAAAGAAACCCTTTGATTTTTTAGATTTGTATTGGGCTTCCTCCTCTTCCCTTATGTATTTGGCTCTATCTGCTGCTGACACACCTGAACAAGTTTTGATTCCTATTTGTTTATCTCCATCCCATGGCCTTTTCCCGCAAAGGTGCTTTCTGGCATGGGTGTATGAACCCGTGTAATTATTGTTGCAATGGGGGCAATGAAATTTAGTGGTTCCACCCCCTTTCACTGCTTCAGGCCTATTAACATATTTCCACAATGGAGTTTGGTCTTGTTTAGTTTTTTGAGCTGACTCATGTTTACTCTCCTCCAGCTTCTCCTCACCGGGGTTTTCATCAAATCTACTATGACCCCCTTCTTCATTTTCAACCCTTCTTTTTCTACTCTCCAACACCATAATAACCAAAAAAGGAACCAAGAAGAAAAAAAATGCTAAGAAATATAACCATGATGTTTGAATCTGCAAAAAAATGGAATGGGAATGGGAGAATTTTATTTATTGATTTATTTAGTAATGATTCATGAATATTAAAAAAAAATTGCTAGAATAGAGCCTACCTCTTTGGCCTCCAATCTCCCCTCCTTGCTTTCTCTTGCTCCTTGCTCCTTGGCACTTGCTCTCTCCTTGCACCTTGCTCTTTGCTCTCACTCTCACTTGCTTTCTCTTGCCCCTCACTCTCTCTTGCTCCTCACCCACTCTTACTCTCCTCTCACTCCCACTCTCTTCTAAAATAATGAAATTGATTGGAGGGAGGGTTTATTTATATTCCATCCCTTTCCTCCCCTTTTTCCCCCAAAACCGACGACGCTTTATTTTTTCCTAGTAGTTTTTTTTTTCCTCGCGCAATTTTTTTGTTTTGTCACTCACCAGCCGGGAGAGTTTTTTATCGCTCGGGAGCGGTCAGGAGCGATCGCTCCCCTACCGCTCGCGGGCTATCAAAAACGCTCCCGGAGCGACGGGAGCGATCGCTCCCCTACCGCTCGCGGGCTATAAAAAACGCTCCCGGAGCGACGGGAGCGATCGCTCCCTACTTCTCTCCGGCAATAGGCAGGGAGCGGAATTTTTTTTTTCTCGGTATGCGCTACCGAAATCCCTCCCTTTTCGGGAGCGGTTCAGGAGTGCGCTCCCGACCCACTCCCGAGTTGCTCCCGCCGGAGCATGGATTGGGAGCGGGATCGGGGGGGGGGGCGCTCCCCTGCAACACTGGGGAGACCAAACCCAAGATGGAGACCACCTGCAATCCTACATAAGATCCAATGCATCCCCTAGCCTTCTAATACATGAGGTCATGAAGGCAATCGAGTAAAAGAGCTTACAAACCATGGACAACAAGCGGACTTCATAATGGCATGCCCCTTCCATAATGGGCTTTGGCATGTGCTAATGTCTCCAAGCTCCAAATGGGGTTAACCAAACGTCCTATTAGGTGGTTTCTACTTCGAAAGGGGATAATTTGTCCAAGGTACATCCTTTAAAGGGTGGTGGCATGTGACAAAGAGATGAATGGAGTAGGGGATGAAAGGGGTAGTCCTGGGACACATGCTGGGGTACAAGGGTAGCTAATAAGAGGGAAGCCCACACTTGGGTATATAATGTATAGGATGGAGAAATCAGGTACATGAGGTGCCTCAGAATTGATTTTTCCACCCTTCTTTATATGCCTTTTGCCTTTTATGATTTTTCTTTAATTAACTGCTTGGGGCTCAAGGGGTAAGAGCATGATGTGTGAGATATAGCAGTGGATACCCCCTTTAAGGTAGGGCGGTTCATTGCCCACCAAGGGTTGGGACAATCATGGGTTCCTAAATGATAAAGGAGGCTCATCTAGGGCCTATAGGAACCAAGGTGATGGCCATGATGATGGGGTAGAGCTCATGTATTGGCTTTTGCCCACGTGCTAAATGTGTTTGTCCCGACCATCTTTTGCATTTTGTGGTACATTTTCCTGTTGAATGTGGCCAATTATGCTTTTACTTTTCTTTTCAGTTGCATCAACCTCTGGGGCATCATTCCAGGCTCGACCCAAGGTGTGGGCAAGGGGGGGAAGGCTAACCCTATGTGGACCTAGTGGAGGAATGTGGACCCAGGTGGGAGAAATGATGAATGCGGTTATAATGAGTGGAAAGGGGGGGCAATATATGTGGAGGAACGAGCGGGACCACACAACCAAAATCAAGGTTTCCCATGAAGTATCATACCTAAAGCAAAATGGTCAGTAAAGAGATCCCACAAGACTAGAATCCAAGGTTAACCTCCTAAAGGGGTCTAGGGGACAAGAGTACAGACCTAGCCCATTCTTTCCGCTGAATCCCCCCATTAATCCATGCCCAGAAGTATCCATTATAAGCAAACTACAATACTCAAGTACCAAATGACAAGACATACCTTTAGGTTTGGGGGGCCCACCTTCAAACATACGATCATGGTAGATGGGTGAGGGACCACATTTTTGGCTCAGGTGGCGGAGAAATGACACAACGAGCTAGTTGGTGGCTACAAGGGGCTGCTGGCTACCGGCTGAGGACCATCTTTGAGAAATTTTTTCTCCTAGGGATATCACCCACAAAATGGTGGGTAACATTTGGCTCCAACTGGGTCGTGATCTCTCGGAGAAGTGGGCGAAGCTACTCAAATGGGAGGTCATGAGAACTCGAACAATCTCTTGGTTACCGTAGACCTGTTATCTGCACATATCAACGATTGAACCGATGAGGCAAAATGTTTTTCACAGTGTCTTATGATCACCCATGCTTAGTGTTAGGTCATAAAATCAACTTTTAAAATAAAATATGCAAATTTTACTTTAAATGCATCTAATCTACCATGAGAAATATCATATGATGTTATTTCTTGTTGATTTTGTGTAGCTTGGGAGGTACTCCAAGCCCTAATATTCAAGGGTTGGAGGGCAAAGCACCACAAATGAGCTTGTGGGCTTGAGATCCAAGCTTGGGGGTTTTGCATCCATCGTGATTTGGGCCAAAACCGTGATGGAGGTACGACATGTTATGGATGAGGATGATAGTGCTCGACGATATGATTCCAATGCATCGAGAATCGTTTGAATCTGAGTTGTCGTTAGAGAGAAATGAATTTTTGAAGTTGACAAGGTAATTATTGGTTACTAAGTCATGTAGGCTCGGTGTAAAAGCAGTCCAATAGATGGGCCTCCTCATCAATTCGTTGAGCCCTTGTATGCGTATAAATACAAGGTGTATTGGAGTGTTTTAGAGCATCTAAGAATGGGCAATACATCTCAAGGATAACTCTGAAATAGGAGAAGCCTAGATGCAGCAGAAGAAGCCAAAAAGACAGCGTGAGGGATCCAAGGTACAGCGTGGGAGGTTTCTGGGGTGAGACCGAAGTGCTGTAGGTAACATCGGATGTGTCTGAGGGCTATCTGAGGCAAGATTAAGGGCTGTCTTGGGTGCGGATTGTTGGGCAGGGAAAGCCACAGATCTAGAGGATAAAACGATGTTGTTTAAGGGTTGTTTGGGTGGTGTATAAGGGAGCCACATTTACAACTAACTATTGGGATAGGCCACAGGCGATAGCCAATAGCTAGAGGCCACCTAGGTGCTGCTTTTGAGGTAAAACAAGTAGACAGGGGCAACGTAGGAGTGTAGGCATATTCCCTTGGTGAATTGCAGCCTTAAAAGGCTTTTTTTGTTGACTGCGTGGAGGATAAGGGCTGTAGAGTGCTGCCCTAATTAGAATTGCAGTGTGCAACAAACAAGCGTATGAACAGCAATTTTTGGGAGATGTATTGGGTCAAGGTTTGACCATGTTTGGATCAGTTTGATGAGCATCCTGTTGGTGCCATGTGGATGATCTTCCGAGGAGCTGAAGGATCTTCCTAGGAGCAGAACCAACAATGTAGTTTTTGGGTTGAAGTGTTGACTATTGCGTGGATCAGTTGATGGGAAGCTTGAGGAGGCCTTTGTTAGGATATTCCGACACATAGGAAATAGTTAAGTATAACTTGGTCTAGTGTAGAGTTAGGTAAAGGGTTTTTCTTTACTATGTACATTTGTAACTTACAATTCGACGGTCACGATATGTTCTAGACATGAAGTGATCCGACGGTTCATTCTTTCCTTGGTATTATGACATTTGATCCGTGGCTTAACACCCGATTGGTCTATGATCTCTATTTAAAGAGCATGGAGGGTCATTTATAGGGTGACTGTTCATGAGAGAAGCTTATGTAAATTTTCTTTCTTTTATTAATAAATTGCTTGAAGTGGCCGCGTTGGCTCAGGCTGTGGACCGTTTCCCTCTTTGAGGGTTTTAACCACGTCAATAATACTAGTATATTGATCTGTGGTCTATTTGTGAGCGGTGTCCTTTGGTGTTCTATTTGAGGAAATTACCCTGTAAATTCCTACATGGTATCAGAGCTATTTGAGGGCCGCATCCGTTGGTGATCCAAATTGGAAGTTGGTACAACTGCATTTGACTATCGTTTCCTAGATCTACTGTTTTTGACCACTTTTGGACCGAGAGGACTGTCTATTGTGTTAGGAACATTTGTTCCAGTGAGGAACCCCTTTCGTTTCATGCGAAAAGGTTTCCGGTAGCCCTAGCTATGTCATTTCTAAGATCTGGAGGTATATAATCTTTATTTGCAGTTTTAGTTATTTATCTCTCTGTTTATTTCGGTTTATTTATTTCTCTGTTTTTTTATTACCAGATCTATACCTTTCATTTCCGCGTATGCTCTTTGCCTTGCGGCTCTGTGCGATCTAGGCAAATCAAAAACAGAAAGGAAGAATTTTTCTCGTGCGTATGCTCTTTTCCGTTACGCCTTAGTTTGATCTCGGAAAATTAGAAACATTGAGGAAAATATTTAGTTTCTGGTAAAAGCTAACTTCAAGCCATAAGGTTTGGTTTTTTTTTGTATGTCTGTGTTGGGTTGTGTGGTTTTTTGTTTTGTAGGCAAAAAGGGTTTTTTCAAGTAAGCACGTACCCCAAAGCTTCAGTGACTAAAAAAAACCCCTTCCTCTTTTCCAAAAATTACGAACCTTTTAAACTAGCTCACTTGGTCCAAAGTTACTTTATGATAATAGAGGTCTTGAGTTCAAGTCTTTCTTTTTGTTGAGTTACTTTTTCAAAAAGCACATGTAACTTATGTTTTAAACTTACTTTATGTAAAAGTGTTCTCACCCATTATAAAAAGTGAGTCACTTATAATTCTAAAGTCTCTTTATTTTTTATTTAAGTTACAATTTAATGGGTAGCTCATAAAGTACCATTGTAAAAGTGACTCACTTATTTATAAAAGCGGGTCACATAAAATCATTTTTAAAGTGAGCTAATTAGATTAAGTTTGGAAAGTGGGAGATTTTTTAAAAATATAACATTATCATTCACTTCCGCACATTCACACACTTCGTCGGCATCTTCAACAACTTTTCTTCAAAAAGCCATAACTTTTTCATCCGGACGCTGTTTTCAAAGCCGTTTTTTTAATTGACCTAATTTTTTGAGATCTTTCCATTGGAACACTTAGTTTTAGCATCTGCAACTTTAGTTTCTGTTAAAATGGAAACTCCATGCCAAGTTATTCTTGACAGCACCAACTACTTCCAATGGTGGTACTACATTGTGGATTTACTTAGAAGTAAAGGTCTTCACAGAATAGCTTCAGGCCAAGAAACTAAACCTAAAGATGAGAATAAGGCAGCCAAATGGGAAAATAGGCAAAGATCAAGCACGTGGGTTGATAGGGATGTCTATTTCTCAAGACCTTAGATTCCATATTGCAGAACTTGATACCCCTAATGAAGTAATGAAACAACTCATTAATGTTTTTGGAATTAAAAATGAAATTAGATCCCATCAACTCGAAAATGAGTTGCTTACGTTGGACCCCAATAATTTTTCTTCCATTGAAGATTTTTTGTCCAAGTTCAAGACCCTTAGACTTCTCTTGGAAGGTGTTAAGGTTAAGAAAGAAGATGGCAGCCTTATCTATTCCATTCTTATTAAGTTGGGACTAGCCGACTATGTGTTTGTTTCCACCTTCCATTATACTAGAGAAGCATTTATTTCTCAAGGACAAGACTACAAGTCCCCCTCTTTTGATGCCTTTTGTGATTCTTTAATAAGAGAACAAGAAAAAATCTTACATCTTGGTCTTGGAAACTCTTCTAAGAAAGCCTTAGCCGCCCAGCGACAACCAAATTCAAAGAATCCTAAGAAGCAGTATCCTAAAAAGAATGGTCCTAAACCAAACAAGGGTCCTAAGCAATTTCAGTCTCAAAATGAAAAATCAATTCCACAAAATGTTAAGGAAAATAAAAACAAAGAGAATAAGATTGATAGACATTGCAACTTTTGTAATCGAGATGGCCACTTAGAATCCAAATGCTTTAAGAAGAGGGAAGCCTTGGAAGCAACAATGAAGAAGCATAACATACATTTGGAGCATTCTTCAACTTTAACCATCTTCAGGAATAACACTTTCTGCATGTGGTTGTCAAGCATCTCGGTTTGGTTATGCACTAAATGTATCTTCTTCTTCTCATTCTCATGAGTGGCTCATTGATTCTAGAGCTTCTTATCACAAGGCCAAAAACAAAGCCATGTTTTCTTCTTTAAATGATTGTAACACCAAAAATATATATGTTGGTGATGATAGCTCTCTTAGTGTTGTAGGGACTGGAACTATTCATGGAGACAATGGTCAATTTAATGATGTATTATGTGTTCCAACCTTATCCTGCAACCTTCTATCTATATATCAAATAACTCATTCAGGTGAAGGTAAAATCGTTGAATTTTCACCTCATGATGTTGTAATTAAGGACCTAAGATATCCTAGACAGATTTTAGCTACTGACATTGCTGATGATTCTACAAGGTTGTATAAGTTTAACAACTTTGGGTCATCAACTCTTCCCTCGGTATTTGTTGCTCATAATGATGAAGTGAGCAAACTTTGGCATGAGCAATTTGGTCACTTAAACTATCGCTCCCTTCAAAATCTATGTAAAGAAAATATGGTGACAGGTCTTCCTATGGTATCTTGCAAAGATGGTGTTTGTTCCGGATGTGTACTCCAAAAACACCATCGTGATAGTTTTGAAAAACGTGCCTCTTGGCATGCCTCAACCCCTTTATAGCTTGTGCATTGTGATTTATGTGGTCCACTTCCAGTTGTTTCATTCTCTGGCTACAAATATTTCTTAACTTTCATTGATGATTTCTCGAGACGCACTTGGGTATACTTCTTAAAATTCAAGAGTGAAGTATTTAACATGTTCTTGGCCTTAAGGCCTTTGTTGAGAAACAATCTGGACATCAAATTCTTAAGCTAATATTTGATAATGGCGGAGAATATGTTAATAACAAATTTATCAACTTTTGCACTGAGCATGGAATTCAAATGCAACATACTGTTCCTTATACTCCACAACAAAATGGTGTAGCTAAAAGGAAGAATCACACCTTAAAGGAAATGGTTAATTGTATGTGTTGGAATTTCTAAGTCTAACGCGTTAGAAACCCTTCATGTACTTTCTGATTTATTCCTACCTACTTGTTCTAACAATTAACAAGTTATTTATCATGTAAATATTGGAAATAAGTACAAGTACATGCTCAACACATTACAGATCATCAACTGAAGGAAACAAAACAAGCACACAAGTGACACCGTTGTTTTTGGACCAATGTTCCCGAAAAAACCCAATGCAGGAAAACCGGTGCAACTATCTGAGGGTTTGATTTATTAAGTAGTTTCAGAATACAATTTGGGTGCCAAATCTGGCTCACCCAATAGAGAAAAAATCTCGGCAGTAGTACCTCTCCTTTGGAGATAGATGCTCCGGTTGAAACCTCGGATAAACACTCCGACAACTCTTCAACTCCAATCTGCCCCACGAAAAACCCCAGCATCAACCTCTATGGATTGCCTCAGCCTCTTCTGCCCTCTGCGTCAGATTTCCTGGCAGTTCCGGCAGTTCCCGACAGTTCCGGCTGTTCCCGGTAGTTTCGGCTTTTGCCCTCTACATCAGCTTCCCCGGTGGTTCCGACAGTTCCCGATAGTGTCGGTTGTTCCCGTTAGTTTCGACTTCTGCCCTCTGCGTCAGCTTTCCCGACAGTTCTGGCAGTTCCTGTAGTTCCGGTTTCTGCCCCTCTACGTCAGCTTTCCCGACAGTTTCGGCTTCTGCCCTCTGCGTCAGCTTTCCCGGTTGTTCCGGTAGTTCCTGGCAGTTCCGGCTGTTCCCAGCAATTCTGGCTTCTGCCCTCTGCGTCAACTTTCTTGGCTGCTACGCTGATCCTCCCGACACTATCTCTGGTTCTCTGCTTCTGTATTCACTGCCCCTCAACTGCAACTCTAGATCACTCTCTCAACTTTCTCAGCAAACCCAACCCCAGAAAGTTGAAATCTTGATCTCTTGGTGTATACTCCATGTGACCCTCAGGCGTCCTCTTATACTTTTCTCATTGACAAATCAACGACCGAGATTAAGTCCCTAATCAACATCTAAGATTAGATCTGGCTTGATCCATGACTTTTGGACCATTCTAACACAGTTTTATATCAATTCACATTAATATTTTAATTCTATTAAAAATATTGATTATTTTAATATCTTCCAAACTGTTTAGAATCTGCCCAAACCCTTTCTGGGTATTGGGGATCTCATGTGCGTTAGCCTCTCCACCAAATTTTGTGGCTAGAGCACATTCGATGCTACCCCAAATCAATAGTATGCTTCAATCTAAAGGACTTAGTCTTAATTTTTGGGCAGAAGCAATTAACTGTGCAAATTACATAGTAAATCATACTCCTACTAAGGTTTTAAAGAATATCACTCCAGAAGAAGCATGGAGCTCAATTAGACCAGATGTAAGTCACTTTCGTGTTTTTGGAAGCAAAACATGGGTCCATATTCCCGATGAGAAACATAAAGCCTTACAACCTAGAAGTGAAAAATGTATTTTGGTTGGATATTCTGAAGATGTCAAAGGATATAGATTTATTCCACTTAAGTCCAAAAATGTTATCATTAAAAGAGATGTAAAGTTTGCTGAAAATATATCGGCCTACAAGCCTAGTTCGGTAGATGTGCCACCTCTCTCTATCTCTTCTACTTCTGAAAATATTTCTTCTTCAGATGATGACAGCGAGGATGACAATCCTCTCCCACCTTCTCAGGATCCTCCTTCAACTCCTCAGCTTCCAAAATGGGTCCACGCTACTCAGGATGCAGTAGGTGCTCTTGCAGGTGATCCTACAGATCAGCGACGTACATGTTCTCAGTTCGATAGAGCCTCTTCTTTACTGGCTCAAGCTTCAACGCATCATGATCTTGACACCTTTGCAGAAGCTTCAGGTCATCCAGATTGGGACTCAACTATGAATGAAGAATATCGTTCATTATTGGCAAATGATACATGGGATCTTGTTCCTCTTCCAAAGGGACGAAAACTTGTTAGATGCAAATGGGTTTACGGAACCAAGTTTGGACCAGATGGAAAAGTTGATAAACATAAAGCTTGTCTTGTTGCTAAGGGTTTTTCACAAGTTGAAGGAATTGACTCTCCCCTGTTGCCAAAATGAACTCTATCCGCCTTGTTCTTTCCCTTGCTGCCTCGCTCAAATTGTACACTTTAAATGTGACAACGACTTAGAGGTGGGGCTATCACTCTGATCTCCGCTCACTCCGTTCTAGCTATCTCCTAGGCAAGTTAAGGGGGGGTAGTCCCTAAAGGTGAAAGGTTAAGGATGAAGGGAAACTTGCTGGGAACCAACAAGTTCTAGGAGATGTACTTCTCTATCTTATGAACTTGATTATAATTAGTTTGCAAGTATGATTAATGAGCAATGTATTAGAGATCTTGATTAGATTATATTCGTAAGACACTTCAAGATTTAATAGTTAAGAGACCAGTGCCTTCAACAACAATGCTCAAGGCAAAGTATACTTGCACAATGGATGGCCTTATCAAGTTACAAGATACAAGTGCTGCTTAAGGAAGTTAGTTTGACAATCAAAATTATGAGCAAGAAGAGAAATTGCAACTGCTTTTACCACAGATGATTTATAATACGATCAACACAAGATAAGCTACAATTAATGGAATTAGGCTCACAGTTCTGATTACCAATGGATGCAATGCAAATGAAGTTAGTTGATTCTAATGAGAGACAATATTACTCCCAATGCTCCAAGTGCTTCAATTAATCTGCTCGTATTCAAGATGAACAATTAGGTATGATTATACTTCAGGCGAATACAATTGAACAACTTGCAATAACAAGATACACAAAATAACCTATAGAGCATCTTTAGAAATAAACAAGGTCAGCCATTAACAATATTTCAAATGTGATTCTTAAAGTTCCTTATTAGAGCACTCCTATGGTTAGTTAATCAATGATCAAGAACAAGAGCACTTTAACATTCCATAAGCATAATAAGCACTGGCAAGATCATTGAAAGAGACAAGATGAGATTGCTAGCAGAGAAGTGCAAGAAATTAACTAAATGATAAGTGCAGGCATGCAAATACAAGTGCAGGAATGCAATGCAACTAAAAATTATGAAATACAGTGAAAAGCAATTATGTAACAGAGAACGCAAGGGAAGATAGTTAGTAATCAAACTAAGGACAAAAGGCTGTCCTCAAGACTTTGAAAGAACATCAAAGAGCAACAAATGATAACCTAACTAGAGATATCACTGTCAGCAAAATGCTGTAGCTACTGATAGGGTATATCAGTCCACTTCTTACTTCCCTATCAGCTACCAGATGCAAAGAACAAAAGCCAATATAGGGAGAACCAATTTTGATATTATGAATAATATATCAGTCCTCTGAATTCTTAGGAAGAGATCAGATCACTGTAACTTACCCATCAGTGAAAATTAGCCCAATGATGCAAGGAACAAAGACTTATATACCTCTTATGCTTCTGTTATGCCAATTAAGAGAAATGATTTCCAACGATTCTTTAAGAGTGATGTTATAATAACAATGTCTCCTTACTACTTGAATTAGGAATAAGAGTAAGTTTTTCTTAAACACAATGGCAAGAAGCTCTTAGTGAGATGAGAGAGTGCAAAAGATTAACAGTGCTATGATGTAACTATACTATCCATGAGATGCTAGAGCTATCAAGACTGCAATGGTGCATGAATGAGGGAATACAAGATAAAGCACACGCTAACCATCCTCAAGAGAAGATTAATGCTTCAACCACAGTATAATGACTTCAAGAATGCATCAGATTTCCAGAAGAGCACTAACTCAGATCAGTCCACTGTTATGCTAATATCAGTTCTAAAATGATATGCAATGCTATCCAAACAATTGATTACTTAGTGAAGTGTCAATGTAGACTAACTCACTGTTATGTTGATCTCAGTCCAAGGATCAATCACAAAATAGCCAAAATATCAATGAGAGAGGTCTTAAGTTAATGAATGATATTCCAAAATGATTGTGTTTACATGCAACATTCTAGTGATTAAGGTCTGTAATAAGAAGCTACAGATCGATGCTTTGTGACAGTCAACAAATGGATGAGAGAACAAACCTTAAGGCTCTCCAGCCTTCTCTCGAGTCTCAACGCCTGCAGTGGAAATGTCAGTGAAAAAATCACAATATTCAAGCTCAAACATGCAACATTACCTCATCTAATGATCCAAACAGACCTGCAACCATAATCGTTAGCTGTAAAATGTCATGTCCCTTCTCAAACACATTTGTTACAGGGTGTTGCTACACAATTTTGCATGATTTTGACGGGAGAGGACACCACACTTTCGACTTAGGGACTTAGGGGCCAAATCAAATTTATTTGGGTTCTAGTGGAATGTGGGGGCCACCCACATGGGAGTTCGAATTAGCCATTCGAACAGCTTGGAGGGAAAGTCGAATGGGTGGATGGAGGGGCCCACATGAGGCTAAGGAGGCCCAAGGAGCTATAAGGAGAGATCAACTTTCATTTTGGTTTCATCTTTGACATTTTGCAAACAACTACTCAACTGTTCACTCTGCTATTTCGCTGAGTCAACCGGCGGTTTAGCCACGAGTCTCGCAAGCGGGAGATTCAACCTCTACTTCGAGGGACCATCCGTGCCCGCCCTAGGGAGGCTGTTTCACAAGGGTTTTCAGGGGTTCCAGGGCAGTGACATAGCACCAATAGCCAATACAGAGCAAGGAGTGCGTATTTCTGGGTAGCCAAAAAACACGCAGAGGGAGATTGAGGCCAACAAAGATCATATTGATTGTCAGGAAGTTAGGGAGCTGAGGTAGCAGCACTATACCAACATTCTTGCTGGATTTTACAACCAGTTGAGCCAACATTCTAGCTATTCAAATTGCTGGGCTGAGGGGCAACGTAGAGGCCACTTAGCAGATTTAAGTGGAGCTCAGGAGTAGGTGATTTTGGCCAAGAGCTCATTCGGGAAGTCATGGGTTGGATAGCAAGGGTGAACTCAGCACTTTGGAGGAGTTTTTAGGAGGATTTACAGGGAGTTTCCAGCAGGCTGAGTTTTGCAGCTACTGTTGAGGTGAGGCTCCAAGGGGATCGAAAATCAAAGGTCCAAACCAGCTGAAATCCCTTCTGGGTTTTTCTGGGTTTAGGCCAAGGAGTCTGGGGTTAAAAGAATACAATTTTCTGGGCAGTATAAGTGCACTTTCCAGCCATTCAAACTTCAGTAGAGAAGTAGTTTTCTGGGCAGCGCAGTGCAGATTGGTGTAGCAGTTGGCAGCCTTAAGCTCGGCCATTTTCCCACTTGAGTTTTGTCATTTTGTTATCTATAGTATTTTGCCTTCAAAAACTTAATAAAATGGCTCAGTAGTTCCCTATACTCTCTGCAGCCTTGGAAAAAGGCATTTACAGACCTTCTAAAATGATAATGATGGCCCTAAAACCCTAGACGTCTAGGGTTTTTTAAGGGCCTAAAATCTCCAAATTTTGATTTTTTTTGAATATGCCCGCCTGCAAAATAAATTTGAAAGACAAGCCCAAAGAAAAAAGGAAACCTCAAATGCTATATATACAAAAGAAATATAAACAGGTTAGTAAAATAATTGTTAAGTTAAAAATAAAAACCCCAAGAAATTATAAATAAGAAAAAAATTAAAATGCAAAGGGTTAGTGAAATTATTTACACAATGAAAAATAGAATACAAGGACTCAAAATTATTTACTATTCACAAAATAAAATTACAAGCCCTAATTAGCAGATAAATTCCTTTGTAGCAAAAAATAATTTGGAAGATAGATGAGTAGAATAATTTTATTTAATTTACTGGCCGAAACTCTCCTGCAAAGAAAATCGTTAGATCAAGACTTGTGGCCAAACTAGAATGTAGTCGCCTCACAGTCTGAGTACTTGGAGGCCAAGGATTGGAGCAACCTATAGCTTAATGCACTTCGAAAGATAGATTATTAGATCAAGAGGGGTTTGATTCACACAAATCCCCTATAGATCTAGAGATACTTGCTAGATCTCGCTAGGTTCAATGTGCTTCCTCTAGCCCAACACCTAAGGCAAGATACTTGTGCTAATAGATGTTCCTACTACCGACAATTGAAGTAAGAACCATAACATATAATAGCTCAAAGCATATAACAAAAACTCATCTAGCTCATACCACAAATCAGCAAGCGAGAGACACCTTGAATTGAACCCCAAAGACTTTTTATTAAGTTCAAAAAAAACCTAGCAGAGCTTAGCTCTGTACATCCAAAGATTTTCAATAATTACATCATACGGTGAGGATCTCAAAGGATTCCTTATATAGCAAATTTGTGAGGAATAAACCCCTCCAAGTGGAAATAACGACTAGTTGGCTTGATCCTTGTCAAAATAATCTCATCCATCGATTTTCAATTGAAATAGCTTGATTTTCTGTGATGTTCCAAACTAGGGAAAATAGTGCCATGCAAAGCGGACAATAAAAATAACACCATAAAATTAAATCAAACCATTAGACCACAAAATTGGCAACCAAACTGCGCTGTCTACTCATTTTATTAAATGGGAAGATGTGTACAACAAGGTGCTTGAATGTGTGCACCTGGGCTTGCTCTAGGCAAGCTAGCAAAAACCCAAAATGAACAATGGAACACTCTCCTCAAATCTGCTTGTAATTCGGCCCAAGAGTTGTGCTGTTATTGCCCAGAAAGGTGCTGCTGCCTGAAATGATCTGCTGTTAGAGCCTTCCCTGCTTAGAAAATTCTGGGAAATTAATCCCAGCCTCTATGCAAGAAACCCAAAATAACCCACGAAGGAATTGGCCAAATGTTGACCTCGGAATTTTGGCCCAAATTCCCCTTAGCTCCTGTAGCTGCTGACTAGTTGGAACCCCTGTTTGACACCTCAAATCTGCCCAGAAAATTTTATAAAATTAGGAGTGTGATCCTTGCCCAAAACCTAGAAAAACCCAGAAAGGGGTTTCCTTGGTTCCAACCTTCAAAAATTGACCTTTCACAACTTGACTCTCCTCCAATTTCGAATTCTATAGCTGTGACTGATCCTTTCAATCTATGCTCTCCCAACTCCAACAATCCTTCTCAAATGGCCCTCCAAATGATCTCCCAACACCCTAGGTCCAAACTCTCTCGGATGGTGTTGCCCCAAAGAGTCTCACTCCAATGACTGCGCAGTCATGGAGGAGATGACGCAGTCCTGCGTGTGATGAAATGCGCTGCATGTAGGATGACCCTCTTGTCTGTAGCTTCCCTCTATACTCCTGAAAATGAAGAAAGGATGCTCCTGTCTCCCCCAACTTCCCGGAGTGCCTCACGCCGTGACTACACAATCCCCGCGCTTTTGTAAATCTCCCTGCTGCTGGTACTCGACTCACAACTGCTGTAACTCATCTCCTTGCTGCTGCTACGAATTGAGATGAAGAAGAACTCCCTCCTAGGGTTGGCACTCGAAGTCCACTGAAGCAAGTGTTGAGATCTCCGCTCGGAGAGACTTGTGTGCTAAACAA
The DNA here is from genome assembly GCA_031772625.1 of Pinus tabuliformis. NCBI lineage: Eukaryota > Viridiplantae > Streptophyta > Pinopsida > Pinales > Pinaceae > Pinus > Pinus tabuliformis. The sequence continues at coordinate 987,400,867 of CM062814.1, forward strand.
CACAGTAACCTGGCTAAGCAACTCAAGCAACTAAGATTGAGTTCAATATATCAAAAGATAAGATGCTGAAATGAGGAGAGTTTCCTTCTTTATATAGATTTAGTGGAGCACTTTTCCTGCCATTTTCCCTCCATTTTCCCTCACTTAACCATCGATTTCCCTTCCATGCAAATCAAACTAGGGAATGCGTATTCTCCTTGCATGGGTGGCCCCCACGTACAAATTAACCATATCAAAATAACTTCTACTAAGTCTAGCCTCTTAATGAAATCGAATGACCCCATCACCTCCAAAATCGGCCCCAAAATGTAGAAATTAATCCTGTTCCAAAATAATTTAGGAAGGGACATTACATCTCCACTGTCGATTGGATTTTTTATTTTGAGAAAAAATTCGAATTTCTTTTAAAACTCCTTTTATATTAATTCAAAAAATAATATTTTGGAATAATATCCTTAAAAAATTCACTTTGACTTAACCACCAAGGTCTAAGGGGTTAATTTTTCTTAAAAAATCTATTTTTCTCTTCGTGGAGGACCTCCAAAATATAATTCTTTTTTAACCCACAAATTTTTTTATGATTTTCCGCTTGGAGAGAATTTATTTTTTCTCATATTAATTTTTGACTAAAAAATAATTAATTTTCTGGTTAATTAATTTTTTAATATTTTTTGTCCACATGGGGTAGCTCAAGCGGCAAGGGCCGTGGAAATGAAGTCTCACCGAACCGGAAGTCTTGGGTTCAAATCTTGGGCTACCCTTCCCCCGTAGAGGGGTACATAATGGACATGTAAATCGGAGAGTCCCGCCCCAGCTTACAATTTTTTTTTTTTTTTTAATATTTTTGCTAGAAAATTTAATTAAAAGACTCAAGAGGGGATTAATTATTTTTTTAACCCTCAAATAATTTAGCCGTGGTGTCTAAATATGAGTACCATGCACTAAAATATTTTTACATGATTATTACAATATCAACTCTTAGAAGGGGAAATACACATTTAGACATGGAGCCTCAAGACATTACCCAATCCTGCGACACAATATGATCTAGTATGAAAAATACATAGACTTGATAAACACTAGTACTCACTTAAGACCTTGTCAAGAAATTCCACCTTAGCTTTGGGGTATATCTGGGAGAAAAATTCTGCCAATTATTGGTATTTACAAACACACATAATTCGGGGAGGTTAAAAAACCCCCTAGGATGAAACCCTTTGAGAAGAATCATAGGCTGACCTAGGGGTTATTAGATGGCTTAACAGTCGCACTAGAATAATTTACAATATAAAAAGCAGAAATTGGGTTTACAATGATGAAACTGGAAGCTGAATGATGACAATGATCTTTGAATTTTTTTTGTCCACTGGTTTGTACTCTGCTCCCGGGACTGTTACATGTGTGGTCAACAGACATCAAAGAGAGTTCTGAAATTGAAGATGGCTGTTATGCCAATAATCTTCGCAGTACAGTAAACTGTGATGATAACTTAGTGCATCCATTAGGACTTCTGAGAATAATGAACTTTGGTGTTGGAGAATTGAAATGAGGGGAATTTACCACCTTTAATGTTGTCTATGAAGTTCCAATCTCCTTGTTCTTGTGATCACTTATACATCTGATTTATGTTTGGTTTCAATTCTTACTATGTGCCTTATATATATATATATATCCTAAGAGTCTGTCATGGTTTCTTCTGTGCATAATATTATTGTTTATAAAAAATAAATATATCAGATTATTCTTGAAGCATTCAAAACGCTTAAATTGATGTTACTCCAAAAATGAAAATCTTGCAGCTATGGGCACATCAGACTATAACTTTTGGTAATACCCTTCATCGTTTTCATCTCCGTAAGGACAGAAATTATGAGACTTTAAATGCTCATGCTCCTAACATTTTCCTTGTCTCTCAAGTAGCAGGTTTTGCTTCTGTATTTTCTTTAAGGTTCCTTCCTCTTGACTATGATATTTGTGTTAGTGAGATTTTTTCTTTCGTAGAAAATATGCTCCATCTACCATTTACTGTAATGACTGTATAAAATGGAATACAGAGTAGCCTTCTTTCTTATTAAGTTTCTGACTACTTCATTTTCAGGTAGTTTTCTTTTGTTGGAGGGTTGCAAGGTAGGCCTTTTATGAAAGACGTTTTTGTCAGGAATTTCTGCAGGCTGTCTCACTGAAAGCTAAAATTGATCAGGACATGGAACTTCTGCTCTTGGTCTGATATAAATCTGTTTTATGTGTTAAATTGTGAAGCAGGAAAATTATAGATTTGGACCATACAAGATTAAAAAGCAAGACGTCTTCTTGACAACAAAGTTGTCTTTTGCTTTTGTCAATCTTAGGCCTGTTGTTCCTGGTAAGGAGTTCTATTTCACTAAGGAAAAATAAAAAGAAAATTGATAATAGTTCTTTTGACCTTTTCCATATATTTAAGTTTGGATACAAACATTTCTTGCAGTTTTCTTAATTTGCAACATAGAATGAAGTATGAAGACTTTTGTCCTTATTTTCTTAATACGAATGGTGTGTAAAGCTTATCATCCAGAAATGCAATAACCTTAATAAATTGAATGGAAGCCTGACTGATTTGGAGTTTATCTTGGCAGGCCATATCCTTTTTGCCATAACTTAATATGACTGCTTGGGTGTTAATTTGGTCAAAGTTGGAGGTATGGTTCTGTTTGATGATGCCTTCAATTTTTTTGAGTGAAAAATGTGTCCTAGTTTAACATATTTAGTGACTGAGCTGACATATTTTCATATTATTTATGCACATGCTACATATCCTCACCCTCTCTCTATCAATGTGTGTGTACACACACACACACACATATAGAGAGAGAGGAGTCCAACTTTGGCTTGTAGTTAACAGGTAGACTAGATAGAATGTTTTATTCAACTGCTTTCTTTAATACAATAATCATTTAAGAACATTTTAAATATTTTTTGTGTATCTTCTCTTTTAAGGCTGGGTTAGCTTAATGCTTAAAGCAAACTCTTCTAAATATTAATTCTCACCATCTTGCATAGCTTCTTGACTTGTTTCTAGCATGAGGTAGATTTACAGAATTCATTCAAAGTGTTTCATGGTTTGCAGTTGCATGGGTAATGGTAATAAGGGTCTTGGTGTGACTTTCTTTTGAGCTTATGGTATGAGATATATATCAGTTTCCCCTCGCTGTTGTTCAAATTATTTTGTCTCTTAGTTTGGTGTTGCTGAGATGTGAAGCAACAAGCTTGATCCATGGAGACAATGTGGGATGATTTTCTTAACATTAACCACATGTGCTTATAAGCCCTAAAAGGTTGGTGCAGCGATTTACAGAATTGACTGCTGAAGAAACTTCCGATCTGTGGCTTATGGCCCAGCTTGTTGGAACCAAGCTTGAGGATCATTTTAAAGTTTCTTCGCTGACTTTTGCAATACAGGTAATGTGTTGTCTTATTTTCTTATCTCTGTACTTTTTATTTGCAGAGGCCCAAATAAAGATTTTCTATCCTTTGTGGTCCTTTTACTGTTGTTTGTCTCACAGCCAACTACGAGTTTTCCAATTTTTAGAGGTTGTTCAGTTGATTACATGCATCACAGGCATTCATTAAGACAGAAAACATAAGTATAAAAGACCATAACCTATTATCTAAAATTTATAAGAACCTACGCTGTGCTGAGTTTTGGGCACAGAAATGGGGAAATGAGTTTTGGGGATGGGGTGATGAATTTTTGGGACAGCTGGAGAGAGCCTACAAGTTTCAGGGGATGGCTAAAGAGAACACCCAAATTTCAAAGGATGGTACAAGGGATGACATCTCAATATCATAAAAGAATTATAAACTTACTATTTTATTATCCAATTTGAAGCTCAACTACTTAAATCTATATGGTCAACTACTTAAATCTATATATCCATACATGATCACTGATGAGTTTAGTTCTTGGCCAATGTTATATCCCCATTTTTTATTTTCCTCTGTTGTACAGCTAGGGGGGATTTCCACGACATGGGATGGCCAGATCATGAGAGCAAGTTTATGTCATCAGGGGTTCCAAGGGAGTTTGAGGAGTTTTTATGGGATCTAATGGCATTCGCTTGGCATATTCTATCACCCGCACAATTTTATTTTCGTTTCATTGCATTCCGACAACTTTAAAAAATTTGCATTATTATGGGGTCTAATTTAATCAATTATGCTCAAGGTGGCATTCCGGGAGGATTAATTGATGAAACACCTCAGTGTAATAGCTCGTTGGAACTGGAACGAGAAGATCTACAGGATGGGATGCTGAGAAGTGACTTTCAGTGGTCAGAGAGAGTATGGTGGCCAATTTACCATTTTCCACATTAAAAAGAATATTTTAATTGAAATAAAAAGATGGAAAAGTGGTCCATGATTAAAATAATAATAAAATAGGAAGTTCTAGAGGGGTCCATCAGATTTATAAAAAGAGGAGAAGGAGGCCATTAGGGGACATCGTGGATTTGATATTTCTTTTTGTATGAGAGGTTGGGAACCCATTTCTCTACTTCCTTGGTAGCCGAGGATGGAAACCCTCGGGTGATTTAGTGAGATTGGGCGAGTACCCATATTCCCTTGGTGAATTCATCCAGAATTCACAAGAGAGCAGTGGCAGTTCAATTCAGTTTGGTGGAGGGCCCGTGCAACATTGGAGCAGATCTTTTAGGCCAGTTCTATTTCAGTGATATCAGCTATATCAACTATTTGTTGATTTCAGCGTGTAAAACCCTAGTTTATATATTATAATAAAAGTTGAAATTATTTCTGCTCATTGTATGATTGAATTGCATGCATTCTCTTGTTCTATTTTACATGGAAATCTTTTTTAAATTGAATGGTAATTTTATGGAGAAATTTTGGTTGAATTAGTTTTTAACAAAATCTGCAAAATAACCCCTTTGGGATATTACAGTGGTATCAAAGCCTTGGTCTTGGTTCAACCTGTGATTTTCACTTGTAGGCTTCTAGCTATTATTGTTCGAGGGTTTGTAGGAGAAGCCGAAAACCCACTGCCTGGAGCAAAATAAGAATTCCCGACAAGGGCTCTATCAATTAATCTCAATAAATGTCCTACAATTTTTTTGACAAATTGTTGCATGCACAATAAAAGTTCAACAAATTGACATCTGAGCCACCTAAAATAGCGTAAGTTCTAATAAAAAATCGTGGCACATTATTTTTATGTGGGGGCCGCAAAAACTATTCCAAGTCCCATAGAGTTAGGCGAATTATTTGGGGGACAGAATATATTGTTATCAGAGTCTGAGTTTATGAAGTCGTTGTGATTGCCGTCAAAATTTGAAAGAGACGTCTGTGTTTTTTTTTCAAGGGATGCCAAGGCCCAAATTATTTTGCATGACCAAATGAATGCGTTCAAAATGGGCCCTAGATCATCGTTTGTGCAGTGAATTTTTTTTATTAAGTGAGGCCAAGTTATACAACAGCCGTTTTGGGCAGAATTTTGGGTATTTGTCTTGATTGATCATCAAAGCCAAAGTCCTCAAATTTTGAAGACGGATTGCAGTAGTCGGTCCGTCATTGCAAGGAACGCATGGACTGTAGACATCACTACAGGAGTCGAAGAGGCACTTTGAACGTGTAATGCGATACGTGCAGAAAGCGATGTGATTAGAGATGGGATGCGTTGAGTATAACAGAGCAAGCGGGTGGGAATACGCCGAACATTCGGAGTCACAGAGCTGGCGTCGCATCACCGAGTCATGTTTCAGGGGACTGACCGACTACGTTGGTTCCTATTCGAATCAGGGTTGAGTCCTAATAGAATGCGTTGATTGAACAATCGATTCACTGAATGTTTGGCTTGGGACCTGCATGACCACACAGAGCCACTGAGGAAGTGCTGGCGGAGGGTAAATTGTCCGAGTTAACTTGCATGCATTGATGGCAGAACGAGAATTGGTCACTGGCGGCGGCAACTCGATCCTTAAAGAAACAGACGTGGATTTTTTGCCCGGAAGAACCACATTCATCGGGTGCAGAAGCCGATCGGGTGCAGAAGCCGAATTCAGACTGAGTCGTTGAAGCACGTCAAGGACCGAAAGCTTGTTCCCAAGCCAGATCACATTGTGAAGTTCAAGAAGCCGACTGCTCTTTTCTATACCAAGAGAAAGACGCTGAATTTGTCAGATCGACCAAGTCTCTTTGTTTCGAGAAGCTAAACTCTTCCCTGTGAGTTTTTGTGTGTATATCCTTACCATAGATCGATTCTGACCTTGAGGAAGGCCGTGCACACTTGTTGACTGAGGCTGTCTATCTTACTCTTCCTGTGCGTGGGAGTTATCAAATTTCCTGAACTATTCATTGTGCTTATGGGTTTATCGTCTGCGTGCCATATATCTGAGGTTTGCATTGCTGGTTATCACCTTCTAGTGGAGATTGATATAGTGCCTTAGCCACCAACGTGACTGCTCTCAATGCTGTCTGTGTCTGTGGGGATCATTTCTGAGCAGTGAGAGGACGAGTTGTTCAACTTACGCAGATGAGTCTACATTCCAGGCTAAAGGTTATCATTATTCCAAGTAATGCCTAGAAACAAGCACTTTCCTCTATAATTCTTACTGTGTGTGCCTGGTCTGCCTCTGAGGGACGTTTTATCACTGCTGGAAGGCGTCACACTTGCTGAGGAAGTTGCTCACCTTCTAAAGGATTCATTTGGACTGCTAAGCAAAATCAGGTTCCCTCATTATCTCTTACTCTGTGTACATCTTTTAAGGATGGTATAATGATTGTGCAATATTCCAGTATGTAGTTAATACACATTTTCTTGGGATAAATACTTTGCAAATTTTGCTAGTTGGAGTTCATTTCTACACTCTGAGTATTATATATGTAATGCTGAGACAAAAAAGCCCAAAACTTGTCTACAACATTATGTTCTCCACATCCAAACTCAAGTGAAACCAACAATATCACCTACAACATATTGCAAATAATTGCACAGCGAACCAATCCACTCATAAGAGTTGCATTTATCTATTCACTGGCATCTTCATTATTTGGCCAGATGAACATCTGTGCAAGGTCTGTGGGTTAGTAAAGCCACAAATTACCTTATATTGGCTGGACGTTGGCTGAGAAAGGAGGCATAATTCTAAGATGGACCTTGAAAGATCCATAGGAACCCTCAAGGGCATCCTCAAGAAGCTTAGTCAACAACAATTCAAACCCTCTCGCAGCAATACCTCTTCAGAGCAACCAAAGGCAAAACAAAACAGCAGACCTTTCTCAAGAGGGGTCTATGCCATTCTTCAAAAAGAACAACCAAGGGATCTGCAGAAAGTGCTGGAGATTGAACACAAAATCTTTGCACTTGGGACAGATTTGAAACACATGAGGGTCACAATGAAAGCTCTTTTCGGATTAAATGAACTGGATGCACTCATTTCCAAAGTGAAACAATTAGAGGGAAATAAACTAATTTGGGCTCTAAAACCAGCTATGCTTGCTCTCATACAACACAAGTTCTTGGAGGAACCTTGTGAAGGGGTCAGACTCCCAGTTGCATCTTGTCTCAGTAATATTATGAGGTTGACTGCACCTATACCTCCTTATAATGATGATGCTATGAGGAGAGTTTTCAGATTGATAGTAGATACCTTTTAGGACTTGGATAATACCATGGGTCTTACCTTTGGGAAAAGCTCCCGATTTTGGAAGATATGGCCAAACTCTGAACCTACGACATCGTGTTTGATCTAGAGTGTAACAATATAATTTTCAAATGTTCTAATACTTTTTCAGCATTAAGAAACATCATCTAGACATGGTCAAAGCACACATGCAGTCCATCTTGTCTTCAGTTATGGGAGATCGTGATACCATCTGCAAGAAGTTACAGTCTATAATTTGTGGGCCATTTGGAGAAAGGAACAAATGGTCTCACCCACTGCTTATGAGCTAACCGAAAGGTTGGTTGAGTAGAATATTAGACTGTTCCAGAGACAATTGACCAGGGAGGAGTTGCTCGGGATTGGTGGACCATGTAGCAAGAATGAGTTAAGGAGAAAGGGTCTTTGCTTCACCTACAAGGAATCTTGGGGACTTGACCACTCATGCAGGATTGAAACAGAGGAGATGGCAGAGGTAGATCAGGAGGAGGTTCCTATTGATTTTCCAGTTGAGGATTCTTGTTTTTTAGTTGAGTCCATGGGTCCTTATGGGATGCCTCTAAAGAGCATGGGAAGTCATGTGGAGTTGATGACAATAACCCAGATATGCATCCATGTGTGGTAGAGGAGTATGATGAGCAACTGATTAATTTTATGAGGGAAGGAGACCAGAGAGCAGATGAGCAACTGATATTTCGACATAGAGAGCACATAGAGGAGCATGAGTTAGATGATACACAGTGTGTGCGGGATGGGCCATTTTTGGAGAGTCAACTAGTGGCTCATGTTGAGCCCATGATGGAGGATGAGCAGACACCCTTAGGGCTAGCCATTGGAGAGGAGCTGGCGGATGTGCAGTGAACCACCAGGGAGGTAGCATTTGCAGATATTGGTCATTAGGAGGTGTTGGGACCTGATAGGACAATTTTGCAGGTGATGAGTAGACCAGAGGAGCATGGAGCTTCTGGACAGATGAGAGGATCTTTTGGAGATGGTGGTGCACCCATCTTTGGGCCTACCCATTGATGAGGTGCAGATAGGTGGAGTCACAACCAACAAACCTACAATGTTTCCAGGCAACAACCCTCTCTAGGAGTACATAGACAAGGCGTGTAACACAGTTGGCCACTCGTACCCATTGTAGGGAGAGAGGTAGGGTTCTCTTAGTGGATATTGTCGAATGACCAGATAGAGCAACATGAGTGGAGCATGGACCAACATCAGCGTAACAGACTTGTTCCTTATACCGAAGCCCATGCCTTAGATTAGGAGGAGATCATGTGTTGGTATCCTATTGATGGAGTGTCATTGTTAGTCAGGACCGTGGTACAACAGGGGCCCTTAGAGATCGGGGACATTGCGTGGGCCAATTGGCAGCAAATCATAGGTTGGTCGTCCATCAACATTCGATCACAACATCAACATAGTGAGGTTGACCTTGGTCTATGCCAGAGGTTGGATTGGAGAGAGGTGATGAGTTGGTATTTGGTTGATGGAGCAGCAACTATAGCCGGAGACAGAGCACAGTTCGAGCCATGGGACTTGGGCGATGATTGGCCATGGTGGCATTGGGATCTAGGTGGGTCTACTGGTAGTAGGGTGAGGCAGAGATGGGCATGGGATCCAGGTATTGAGGGATCTAGTCATGTTTGGACTGCTTGGAGGCATGACGTGGACCAGTGGTTCATATGGGATCTTGGTATCAGTTTGCAGATGCCTTTACAGTGGACAGGTGCGGATTGCTTGAGGGCAAGCAATCTTGGGGCGGGAGGATTTGTCATATCCCCATTTTTATTTTCCTCCATAGTACAGTTAGGGTGGATTTCCAGGGCACGGGATGGCCAGATCATGGGAGCAGGTTTATGTCATCAGGGGTTTCGAGAGAGTTTGAGGAGTTTTTATGGGATCTGATGGCATTCACTTGGCATATTCCATAACCCACATAATTTTCCATTCATCCCGTTGCGTTTCGACAACTTTCAAAAAATTGCATCATTATGGGACCTAACTTAATTAATTATGCTCAAGGTGGCATTCTAAGAGGATTAATTGATGTAACACCCCAGTGTAATAGCTTGTTGGAACCAGAAAGAGAAGATCTACAGGATGGGATGCTAAGAAGTGGCTTTCAATGGTCGAAGAGAGTATGGGGGCCAATTTAGAATATTTTAATTGAAATAAAAAAAGGGTAAAGTGTTCGATGATTAAAATAATAATAAAATAAGAGGTTCTAGAGGGGTCCATTAAATTTACAAAAAGAGGAGGAGGAGGCCATTAGGGGACATCTTGGATTTGATATTTCTTCCTGTATGAGAGGTTGGGAACCCGATTCTCTACTTCCTTGGTAGCCCTAGGACGGAAACCCTCGGGTGATTTAGTGAGATTGGGCGAGTACCCATCTCCCCTTAGTGAATTCATCCAGAATTCATAGGAGAGCTTAGCGGTGGCAGTTCAGTTAAGTTCTGGTGGAGGGCCTGTGCAACATTGGAGTAGATCCTTGAGGATAGTTCTATCTCAGCTATATCAGTTATTTTGTTATTTCAACATGTAAAACCTCGGTTTATATAAAATAATAAAAACTGAGATTGTCTCTGCTCATTGTATGATTGAATTGCATGCACTCTCTTGTTCTATTTTACATGGCAATCTTCTGTAAATTGAATGGTAATTTTATGGAGAAATTTTGGTTGAATTAGTTTTCCTCAAAATCTATAAAATATCCTACTTGGGATTATAACCAAGTCTAGGAGAGTTTCTAATTGTGTTAAGAAGTTCAACATCAATTTGTCTAAGTAAAGTTGCAGTGTTGGTCGCTACTAAATAAGTGTGAATTGTGGAGTTTGTCAGGCTATAGTCTAGTACTAACTTGGAGTGGTTGCTGTGAAAATGATCCAATTTCAAATCGTGGTGGGCATGCTTCTCCCTTGCGTGGGGGTCTGCAGGTCGTGGCTTGTGGCTTTGTCACTTTTGTTCAACATTTTCATTCTTAAATGTTGTCCCATTAGTGCCTTCTTGGGATTTGTGCCAATCATTGATATAGCCCGTGGATAGGTGTTTGTAATCTGCACTGATAGTGTAGCCAATAACCCCATGTTTGCTAATTAATTCTTGAGGATGGTGGTTGGAATTATTCCCATGTTTTTCAGTCCTGTTGTCGCCCAAAATGTACAACTTATGTGACAACGCTCAGGGCAGGGGCTGTCACTTTGATCCTCGCCTTCTCTGTTTAAGCTACTCTTAAATGCAGGCTAAAGGGGGTAGTCCTTTGTAATATCCCCAATTTTGATTTTCCACATTAGAGACGATTTTTGGAACAGGAGGCAATTCTGGCATTGGGACTGTTATTGCTCAAACTAGCAGGGGGCATAAGAGGGATTCTTAAACGACAACTGTTAGATCAAGGGGCAACGATGGAGGCTTAGCCCACTGTCACCTTAGCTAAGACTCCCTACTCTTTATGGACTTTCTTCGATGGGAGGAGACCCGGTATGTAGGAGGTCACTTGTGAAGGATGAATCAACCAATGGATTTGAAGTGACCCTTATAATCCTTTTCCTAGAAGGGGTTTTAAGAATAAAGCTTTCTTGCTTATTAAGCAAGGTACAAAGATTTATAGGAGAAGGAGGTGAGGACTTGAGAGTTAGTTTTAGTGGAATATGCACTATGAAGGAGTTTCTCAATCCTAAAATCCTTATTTACTTTTAGAAGGAATATGCTCTGTGAGTGGTTCCTAAAGATTTGACTTTTCGAAGGTGCAGAACCACACGGGACCAAGTGGACCCAACCTAGGTTAAGGAGCAAGAATTTAGAAACCAATGATGTTCTTAACCCAGACAAGAAGGGGGGAAGATCAAAGCAAGAATTTTCACTTAAAGGTGTCAAATTGATCCTATGAGGCACTAGCTTTGGTGATGCTAGGGCAAAGCTTGATCTTAGAGCTAGGGCTTAGGTTATCTCACAACTCCACTGTCCGAATGGCTTCAAAATTGGAGGAGGCCTTGAGGACACACTAACACAGGAGAGGCTAGGAGATCGAACTTTTTGGAGGGCTACTTTGTCGGGAAAGCAATGCCCTAGGTGACCCAACTTGGCTAGACCTAGAATAAGGTGAAAAAGAGTTGATTTTTGAGTGACCACCTCTTGGTAGATCAATGCCCTAGTCTTGGGGGAATGGAGTCTAGGATAGATATGAATGAGAACCTTGTTTCTTAGTCAAGGAGGCCTTAATACTACTTTGCTTGTCTTCTAGGACAAGGGGAAGCAACCTTACAGTTTTGTACTTCGACTTGCAAAAGGTGATGGCTTATCAAGATGAATTCATTAATAGAATTATCCCTAGGAAATTTCATTCAAAGTTACATGGCCCATACATTGAGAGATGCTATATAGAGACAAAATTCCACAATTTAAGTAGTAAATGCATGCAACAATTAACCCTAAATATAACTAAATTCCCAATCCAATGTATATGACAAAGTGAGATAAGAATAACATTAAAAGCATAAACTTACATGTAATAGAACATATCCAACCATCAACAATTTGACAATAGAGAAGCTCCAAGATAAGATAAACTAAATCCAAACATCAAAATTCATCCATGCTCTAATTCATCTTCCAAGAAAAAGTGCGAAATTCTCAAGAGAGAAGAGATCCAATACAAAGTGATGATGAGCAAATGAACTCATCTCACTTGTATTTATACACTAATGAGGAGTTCGAATTAGTCTCCTAGGCCTACATAAGCCTCAAAAATAAAATAATGCGCTAATGACCTAATTTTTGGTGACAAGCCCACCAAATTAACTAACAAATGAAATAATAAGCCTCTTAAGAGGTCAAATGAGAAATACTACATGGTTTAGGGCCCTCCAAGAGGCCTAATAAGGTCCATAGGTGCCATAGTAAAGAATAGGACCCTCAAAAGTGATGGACAAGGGGTTGGCCCTATTACCCACCATTTTGTGGGTTATATCTCTAGGAGAAATTTTTTCTCCAAGATGATCCTCAGCCAATAGCCAGCAGCCCCTTGCAGCGACCAACTAGCTCGTTGTGCCATTTCTCCGCCACCTGAGCCAACCATGTGGTCCGTCACCCATCTGCCATGATCGTATGTTTGAAGGTGGGCCTCTTGAAACTGAAGGTATGCCTTGTCATTTGGTAATTGAGTATTGTAGTTTGCTTATCATGGATACTTCCGGGGATGGATTAATGGGGGGAATAAGTGGAAAGAATGGGCTAGGTCTGTGCTATTGTCTCCTAAACCCCTTTTGGATATTAACCTTGGATTCTAGTCCCGTGGGATCTCTTTTACTGACCATTTGGCTTTAGGGATGGTATTTCACGGGAAGTCATTATAATCCCATTCATCATTTCTCCCACCTGGGTCCACATTCCTCCACTGGGTCCACATAGGGCTAGCTCTCCCCTCCCCTTGTCCACACCTTGGGTCGGGCCCGGAATGATGCCCTAGAGGTTGATGCAGCTAAAAAGAAAAGTAAAAGCATAATTGGCCACATTCAACAGGAAGATGTTCCACAAAATGCAAAAGATGGTTGGGACAAACACATTTAGCATGTGGGAAAAAGGCAATAGATGAGCTCTACCCCATCATCATGACCATCCCATTGGTTCCTATAGGCCTTAGATGAGTCTTCTTTATCATTTAGCAACCTATGATTGTCCCAACCCCTGGTGGGCAATGAACCGCCCTTCCTTAAAGGGGGTATCCATTGCCATATATCACACATCATGCTCTTACCCCTTGAGCCCTGAGCAATTAATTAAAGAAAAATCATAAAAAGGCAAACAACATATAAAGAAAGATGGAAAAATCAAGGTTGGGGCACCTCATGTACCATGATTGCTCCCTCCTATACATTATATATGCAAGTGTGGGCTTCCCCTTTACTAGCTACCCTTGTACCCTAGCATGTGGCCCAGGGTTGCCCCTTTTCATTTCTACTCCATTCATCTCTTTATCACTTGCCACCACCTTTAAAAGGATGTACCTTGGACATATTATCCCCTTTAGAAGTAGAAACCACCTAATGAGATACTTGGTTAAACCCATTTGGAGCTTGGAGACATTAGCACATGCCAAAGCCCATTACGGAAGGACATGCCATTATGAAGTCCCCACTTGTTTCCCATGGTTTGTAAGCTTTTTTACTCTATTTCCTTGATGACTTGTTGTATTGGAAGGCTAGGGTACGCATTGGATCTTATGTAGGATTGCAAGTTGTCTTCGTCTTGGGTTTGGTCTCCTTATACGGGAACCTAACCCTCAAGAGGGCTACATTGGCACATGTAGGGTGTGTGTTGAGAGCCATGGGCCTCCATAGTAGTAGTAAACACTCCATGGATCCCAGAGATGTTGAGAGATTGAGGCAAGCCCACCAAGATAGCTCAAAAACATAATAATAAGCCTTTCAAGAGAGTTGAATGATTAATAAAGTGAGTCGTTGGGCCTTTGAGGAGGCCTAATGAAGTTCCTGAACGTGCCATGATGCGAGAATGGACCTCAAAAATTGTGGAGAAGGGTTTGGCCCCTTGTTTTCCAAGCAAACCCCTGTGGTGCCCCCAAGTGGGTGTGAGGGGCACAAGGACATCCTCATGGGTTTCCAAGTGGATCGAAAATTCCTATAAACCATCTGTAAAGGCTAGGATGATGACATAGGCCCTCATCTGGACCCTGGAACATCTGCCAAGTGTATGGTGCAAGTGTGGAGCCGATTGGGCATGGTGAACTAGGTGCATCATCCTCATCCAAAAGGTGGAACACGAGCAATTAATGAGTTGTGTTTGGGATCCATGAAGTACTCTCTGCTATGGTGGAGGTCCATGGCTCTCAATGCCTACCTTACAAGTGCCAATATGGCCCTTTGGAGGGTTAGGACGTCGTATAGGGAGACCAAGCCCCAAATGGAGAGCCACCTACAATCCTGCATAAGATCCAACTCGAATACAACAAATCATCAGAATAATCAAGTAAAAGAGCTCATAAGTCATGGAACCAATGGGGTACTTCATGCTGGCATGCCCTTCCATACTGGGCTTTGGCATGTACACGTGTTTCCAAGCTTAAAAAGGGGGGTTAATCAAGGACCCTATGAGGTGGTTTCAACCTTTAAAGGGGTTGACATGTCCATGGTACATCCCTCAAATGGTAGGTGGCAAATGATAAAGTAAAGGAACGGAGTGGGGAAGAGGGGAATCATCTAGACCACATGTCATGGTACAAGTGTAGCTATAATAAGCACTATTGATAATATCGGCGATATATCAACGATTTTTGAAAATAGCGCGTTATTTTCAGCAAAACGATATATCGCCGAGGAAATATTGCGATATTTTCTGCTTTGAAAATATCGCGATATTTTCAAAATATCGGCAAATATAGGCAAAATATCGCAATATTTTCTAAATATCGGCTATGTTTAAAAATTTGGAAAAATTATTTTTTATGCTTGCCGATATTTTGTCAATATTTTCACCGATATTGCCGATAAGATGTTTTCTGGACCCTCGCCGATATTTTGCTGATACCAATATTTTCAACACTGATAATAAGGGAAGTCCACACCTGGGTATATGAGTGTAGGAGGGAGCAAGTCGTGGTACATGAGTTACCTCGACCTTTGTTTTTCCACCCTTCATATAACTTTTTCCTTTGATTGCTTTTTCTTCATAATTGCTCGGGGCTCCAGGGGATGAGAGCATGATGTGTAGTATATAACAATGGATACCCCCTTAAGGTG
This sequence comes from Pinus tabuliformis, assembly GCA_031772625.1. NCBI lineage: Eukaryota > Viridiplantae > Streptophyta > Pinopsida > Pinales > Pinaceae > Pinus > Pinus tabuliformis. Next base: position 987,416,276 of record CM062814.1, read on the forward strand.
GGGCAGTTCATCGCCCACAAGGGGTTGGGACAATCATGGGTTCCTTAGTGTGAAGGGGGCTCATCTAGGGCCCATAGAAACCAGGGTGATGGCCATGAGTGAGGGGTAGAGCTCATGTTTGGCTTTTTCCCACGCGCTAAATTTGTATGTCTATACCATCTTTTGTATTTTGTGGTACATTTCCTGTTTTAAGTGGCCAAATTATGCTTTTTCTTTTCTTTTTAGTTGAATCACTCTTCGGGCATCGTTCCAGGCCCGACCCACAATGTGGACAAGGGGAGAGGGAGGCTAACCCTTTGTGGACCCAATGGACACATGTGGACCTGGATGGGAAAAGTGATGAATGGGGTTAGAATGAGTTGAAGGGAGTGATGGATATGGTGTCGGGAAGCAGGACCACACAACCAAATTCGGGATTTCCCATGTAGTGCCAGCCCTAAAGCTAATGGCCAGTAAAGGATATCCCATAGGACTAGGATACAAGGCTAACCATCGAATCAGGCATAGGAGACAAGACTACAAAACTAGCCCCCTCTTTCCGTCGAATCCCCCTACCAATCCATGCCGAAAAGTGCCCTTGACAAATAAGGAAAATTACTCAAATATACCAATGAAAATCCATACCTTCGAGGTCAAGAGGACCACCTTCAAACATACAATCATAAGAAGTGGGCGAAGGACCACATGGTTGGCTCAGGTGGCGGAGATAATGGCACGTCAAGCTATCTGGTGGCTGTAGGGTGTTGTTGGCTACTGGCTGAGGACCATCTAAGAGAATTTTTTTCTCATATATACACTACCCACAGTTGGTGGGTAACAGGTCTCAATGTGCCATCGAGTCATCCCCGATCCTTGCACTGTCTTGTCATGAAGGAATCCCTCAATACTAGGATCCCAAGCCACCCTGATCAATGTGGAGTACCCCTTGATCCACTGATTGTCCAACCAGGTATAGGTACCAGAAACCCTCTGCATACTATCAATAAGTAGAGCAACATGATAATGCAGGACCCTGTCCAACTCCTGATGAAGCTTCCCTACTGTGTAGTCCTCCTCTTGCACTCCAAGAGTAAACCCCTGAAGATACAACCCAATCCCTGTGGGAATGAAGTCTTTCTTGTATGAGCTTCTCCTGATATCCTCTTGCTGACCAACTTGCCATGCTAATGAAGTTCCCCATGCTGTCAACGAGTCACAAAAGCCCAATGGAAGATCTAAATGATCTCCCCTTGTAGTAGCTAGATCATCCTTAAAGGTCGCTGAGTTGTTTAGTACTGCGATGCTCGAGTCCCATGCTAGTCTCAGAGGGGTGCCACCATGCTGTCACTACGCCACTCTGACTCTAATAGACTGCCGATCGTGTGCACACTGTATCCTCCTCCCATGAAACCTGGTGGCGAAATATCGACAAAGGCCAATCTCATTCTGCCTAGGTATCTCTATGATGTCAATATCTACCAATCCATTGCTAATCCCAATCCTGAGTTGTAACTGGAAAAACTTGCCTTGCCAAACAATGGAGGCCTCAACGATCCCTTGTGTGTCAACCCCAAAGTGAGCTAGGTCACCCTCTGCTATGGTCTTGCTCCTCATGAAATGGAGTGGCCTGTCAGTCCACTGAATCCATGGATCCCATAACTAGACCTACTGTGGCATAACTTTGACAACTACTAGAATCCATTTGTGCCTCGTCTCTTGTCCCTGCTTGCAATCAATATATAGGCTCCATATAATCATGAACTAATCTGATGCATGCTAAATTGCCTTGTGTCTGCCACTGTATCTATGACCGTTGGAAGCCACATGTTGCAAATAGCTACCCCCTGAATGTAACCACTAGATGGGTAGCCGATGCTCGCAATCGACTCAGTGTATGCAGATCCATCTTGCTCTTGCTAACCATCACCACTAAGTCTGCCATCCACCCTCTTGATAATGTGCCAATACAATGTCTAGAGCTCAGACACATATTGGAAAACTGCCTCAGTTGTACACAGTATCCTCTGAACATGCAAGATCCCGACATGCCCTACGGAAAGAGTGGCACATGTCTCCCTCATGACCAACTCCCTAGGCGTAGGCTCCATAATGAACGATATGCCACCCCTGCAGAGGATCACCTCATCCCCCAACCTGTGGCTGTCAACTCGCGCACTGACCTAATGCCACTGCTGAAAAGTCTCTATCTTGGTGCGTTGAATCCCATCCAAATATCTCTGGTGAGCTCCCTGCTCCCTGTCGCTCGTGCCCAAAGTGTTAAAGGACAACAACCAAACCATCTGTGCCTGCAAGCGTGTAGAATAGGGATAGGCATGTGGGTCCCCATGGATACCATCAGGTGTCACTCATCTGTGTCCCCGTTGATACTGGGTGAACTACACCCAAAGGTATGCCTGGTTTCTTCGTCCACAAGTCTCCTCAGAGGCAATGCTCCAAGACCCCGCTGTGCAGCACCATACACCCTTGCATACCACAGAGCATCCCTATACTGCTTGGCATGCCATTGTACATAGTGGCCTACCCCTGTACTGTGAAAATTTCTGAATCTAGACATAGAAATCCTACTGTAGTTACTGGTCTAGCATCTCCTACTTGTTATTTCATTCAACAAATTATTTAATTTATAAACAGTGATGAAAAACACTACCATAGACTACACTAACATACATATCATAAACTGAAACAATAGATGAGACAAACACACAAGGGACACCGTTATTTTTGGACAACACGTCCTTGGAAAAACCCAATGCGGAAAACTGGTGCAATAGATAGAGGGTTTGTATTATTAAGCAAGCAGAATCTGAGTACAACAGGTTGGCTCTCACACCGGCTAACCTTTAAGAGAAATCACGATAACAAGAAATACATACGAGGGTTTACCTCATTCCCCAAGTCACGACTGATCCAATGAGTGATCTAACTCTAGGCAAACACTGCAAAATACCTAAGCAATCACTGCTTGGGCTAGCGTCTTGGCTCTTAGAGACCGTGTCACCCCTTCTCCTGGATCGATTTGCTGGAGAAAGACTGTTGTTCAGCCGTCCCAGCTCAGAACCTTGCTTCTTTGGCAAAATCTCAGACTTCTGACGAATACTTTGCACTGCCACTGCAAGAGACCCTCCTGACCTACGTTAGCGCTGCGTGAGCCCCTCATGGGCTGTGTAGGCCTCTGTGCTGCCTCTCTGCCACGTACTCTTTGGCTCGGAACTCCTTTCCGATCCAAATCTCTGCTTCTGCCCCTCTCACTGCAACTTAGATCACTTGTTCGATTTTCTCAGCAAACCTCACCCCAGAAAAATCGAACTGACTGATCAACTTGGTGTATCTCCAACTGACCCTCAAGCCTCCTCTTATACTTTTCCTGTTGATGAATCAATGACCGAGATTAAGTCCCTAATCAACGACTAAGATTAAAAAAAACTTGATCCTCGTCTCTTAGAAGCTTTTCACTCATATTTTTACTAACACCCAATAATATTTTTATTTTCTTAAGTTTAGACTTAGGAAACTCATTAAAAATATTAATTATTATAATAACTCTCAATTCGAGTGGAATTTCTCCAAACAATTTCTGGGTCTTGGGGACCTTATTTGTTCTAGCCCCTCCACAAAATTTCGGAGCTAGAGCACATCCGATGCTGTGCAGGGAATCAACTTACTAGTTACCCCATTATCATGCAGAGTGATAATCTCTTGTTTGGGACTGTCAACTGTCCAGAAAGCTTGAGGATTATTGGAACAACATTTTAGCAATTCTTCATATATGCATACTTGTTCCGGAGACCAATCAGGATTTCTGTTGGCCTTCTGAGTAGGTTGAGATTTAGTCTCATAAATTTGCAAAACCTCTTTCCAATCATGAGACTCGTTCTTTGCTTTCTTTATACCTACCTTCTTTTGACTTTGCTCTCTTCTTGCTTCAGAATTTGCTAAAGTTAGCCTTGGGACTGCAACTTCTTTCTTTTTTATATTGCAAATGATTTTATCTTCACTGATTGTTACAGGCAAGACTGAATTGATAAATGGCATCCCTAAAAACAAACTTGCAGAGGCATCATAATGTTGAATTGCAGAGATTTTTACAATACTTCCCCCAACTTTTAAAGAGATATTATCAACATAGTGAGTGAGGTTTACCGAACCTCCAATGGTTTCGGACACCAAAATATGCTGTAAAGGTTTCCATAAACCTTTAAAAAGAGATGGACGAGCAAGATTATTGGAACCACCCGTGTCAATAAAAGCATCAACAGAAACCCACTCACCCTTTACTTGAACTTCGACAGGAATATAAAGAAGATTATTGGACTTGACAATCTTTTTCAGAAATGCATTTTCATCAGCAAGAGTAGAATTATTTACAGGCAGTGATGAGGAAGATGACGCAACTGTTTTGGGATATGGACAGAAAGAATTCACCATGGGTTGTGGAGACAATGAATTTAAAACGGGGGTGAAATTCTTAGAGTCTATTGAGCTAACAGTTTCAACTGAAGAGTCATCTGAGTATTCTTCTGTATAATCATCTGATTCATATTCATCACTATAGTGAAGCTCTTGTTCACTTGGCTCACTTTCCCATTCACCATAACATATGTTCATTTTTTGACTAACCTCAACAACTGACTCATTATCTGACACAGAAGCATCTGTTAAAATATATACATCAGATACCTCATCTTGTGAGTCTACGACTGACCAATTATCTACAAAATCATCAAACTCAAAACATGCTTTCAGCTTGGAAGAGGAACTCTTAGGACATTTACGAGCGAAATGACCTTCTTGCTTACAGATAAAGCAAGCATTGTCTCTTTTGGGTTGTTTCCTCTTTTTGATATATTTGAATTTTCTGAATGGTCGCTTTGGGTTTGCAACTCGCTTTGGTCTGTATTTTCCATATCTTTTGGATCTTCTTTTCTTGAAGGGAGTCCATGGTAATACAGAACGACATACATTCAGATTTGGAGAAACATTTTGAACCTGTTTTTGCCAACACATATATTTTACTTTTTCCTGACACCTGAATAAAAGATCTATCCAATATGTTTGATCTATCTTTTTGCTCTGGACTTCAAGATCTTTCATTATCATATCTCCTAAATTTCCTGGCAACTTAGACAAGAATGAAATCTTCTGAGTAGAATCATTGGTTAGATTGGCTTTGTAGACTTTAGACATGTAATCATAACCAAACTGATCTAAGTCTTTTAAATCTTTGAGTTCCATTCTGGTCAAATCTGTGATAAGTTGCTTTTTTTCTGATAACACAAGACCATGTGTTTTTGCTTCTTCAAGAAACACTTGTAGATGCTTCAAATGTGTTTCTAAATCGGGACTATATACAAGAATGTCATCTATATACACAACAGTAAAATCATGTTTACTGAAGATATGGTCCATTCTTCTCTGGAAGAAAGCAGGAGCGTTCTTCAAACCGAATGGAACAACTCTCCATTGAAAGAAACCAACAGGACATGTGAAAGCAGTTTTATGACGATCTTCTTCAGCAATCTGAATCTGATAATATCCCGATTTCATATCAAACTTGCTGAAAATCTTACTACCCTGGATTTTCTGCATTATTATCTCTTGGCGGGGCATAGGATAATTAAAACTTTTAGTGATGGCGTTCAATGGTTTATAATTAATTACCATCCTATCCTTCCCTCGGACTACTTCAGAATGATTTCTAACAAGGAATGCAGAACAGGAGTAATGAGATCCACTTCTTTCAATAAGTTGAAGATCTAACAGTTCTTCAATCTGCTTTCTCATTTCTTTTTCTTCAGCTGGGGTGCAGGGAATCAACTTACCAGTTACCCCATTATCATGCAGAGTGATAATCTCTTGTTTGGGACTGATGCCATTTATCAATTCAGTCTTGCCTGTAACAATCAGTGAAGATAACATCATTTGCAATATAAAAAAGAAAGCAGTTGCAGTCCCAAGGCTAACTTTAGCAAATTCTGAAGCAAGAAGAGAGCAGAGTCAAAAGAAGGTAGGTATAAAGAAAGCAAGGAATGAGTCTCATGATTGGAAAGAGGTTTTGCAAATTTATGAGACTAAATCTCAACCTACTCAGAAGGCCAACAGAAATCCTGATTGGTCTTCGGAACAAGTATGCATATATGAAGAATTGCTAAAATGTTGTTCCAATAATCAAGCTTTCTGGACAGTTGACAGTCCCAAACAAGAGATTATCACTCTGTATGATAATGGGGTAACTGGTAAGTTGATTCCCTGCACCCCAGCTGAAGAAAAAGAAATGAGAAAGCAGATTGAAGAACTGTTAGATCTTCAACTTATTGAAAGAAGTGGATCTCATTACTCCTGTACTGCATTCCTTGTTAGAAATCATTCTGAAGCAAGAAGAGAGCCGAGTTAAAAGAAGGTAGGTATAAAGAAAGCAAAGAATGAGTCTCATGATTGGAAAGAGGTTTTGCAAATTTATGAGACTAAATCTCAACCTACTCAGAAGGCCAACAGAAATCCTGATTGGTCTCTGGAACAAGTATGCATATATGAAGAATTGCTAAAATGTTGTTCCAATAATCCTCAAGCTTTCTGGACAGTTGACAGTCCCAAACAAGAGATTATCACTCTGCATGATAATGGGGTAACTGGTAAGTTGATTCCCTGCACCCCAGCTGAAGAAAAAGAAATGAGAAAGCAGATTGAAGAACTGTTAGATCTTCAACTTATTGAAAGAAGTGGATCTGATTACTCCTGTTATGCATTCCTTGTTAGAAATCATTCTGAAGTAGTCCGAGGGAAGGATAGGATGGTAATTAATTATAAACTATAACGACCATAAACTGTTTTTCGGAAATAACCAGAACTAAATACAGTAAGAACAAAACTGAACCGGAATACAGTAAAAGAATTTGGACACCTACCTGAACTGCTGCTTGCTCTGGTGATGTTGATGGTATTGTGGTTGCTGCTGATGCCAATTACCAGGAAACCAATTCCACCCAGCCTAGACTGAGCAAAGCCTGGTTGCTCAATCCAGTAAGCTTCCCACAGAGGCTTACTGTCCCCCGTGCCCAGAACCTCAGACTGATTATAGCTCTTCTGATGGCAAAATGTCCCTCACTGCTGAATTCCTCCTCTGGTTTCTCCCGTGTTCTCTTCCCCCCGTTCTCAGTTCAGTTCTCCGGTTTTTAACTACGGGCGTGGCGGTGGTCGCCCTCCTACCTGCAACCACCGCCTCCCCTCCTCCCGACACGCCTTGCATGCATTCGAGACCATCAGATATTTGTATTGATCATTCATGCTTTATCAATCTGTTTTATTATATTGTTCATATATGCATTTGATTATATAGCAAGGTTTGATTTATGTGTCCTTTTTTTTATATAAGTTTTAAATTAAATTTTTAATATAAAGTTTAAATTTTATATTTATTATAAAGTTTGTTTTATGTTTATTTTTATTTTTTATTTTTTTATATGAAGTTTATTCATATAAAGTTTAGAACTTTAATTATTATAGAGGGGTCAATTACCGGGAAACCAATTCCACCCAGCCTAGACTGACCAAAGCCTGGTTGCTCAATCCAGTAAGCTTCCCACAGAGGCTTACTGTCCCCCGTGCCCAGAACCTCAGACTGATTATAGCTCTTCTGATGGCAAAATCTCCCTCACTGCTGAATTCCTCCTCTGGTTTCTCCTGTGTTCTCTTCCCCCCGTTCTCGGTTCAGTTCTCCGGTTTTTAACTACGGGCGTGGCGGTGGCCGCCCTCCTACCTGCAACCACCGCCTCCCCTCCTCCCAACACGCCTTGCATGCATTCGAGACCATCATATATTTGTACTAATCATTCACGGTTTATCAATCTGTTTTATTATAATGTTCATATATGCATTTGATTATATGGCAAGGTTTGATTTATGTGTCCTTTTTTTATATAAGTTTTAAATTAAATTTTTAATATAAAGTTTAAATTTTATATTTATTATAAAGTTTGTTTTATGTTTATTTTTATTTTTTATTTTTTTATATGAAGTTTATTCATATAAAGTTTAGAACTTTAATTATTATAGAGGGGTCGTTACATAAACCATTGAACGCCATCACTAAAAGTTTTAATTATCCTCTGCCCCGCCAAGAGATAATAATGCAGAAAATCCAGGGTAGTAAGATTTTCAGCAAGTTTGATATGAAATCGGGATATTATCAGATTCAGATTGCTGAAGAAGATCGTCATAAAACTGCTTTCACATGTCCTGTTGGTTTCTTTCAATGGAGAGTTGTTCCATTCGATTTGAAGAACGCTCTTGCTTTCTTCCAGAGAAGAATGGACCATATCTTCAGTAAACATGATTTTATTGTTGTGTATATAGATGACATTCTTGTACATAGTCCCGATTTAGAAACACATTTGAAGCATCTACAAGTGTTTCTTGAAGAAGCAAAAACACATGGTCTTGTGTTATTAGAGAAGAAAATGATTCTTTTCAAGACAACATTGATTTTCTTGGAATTCATGTTGGTCATGGTCAAATTCAGAGGCAGCCACATGTTTTGACAAAACTTTCTGAATTTCCTGATCAGTTGACAGATGTAAAGATGATTCAAAGATTTTTAGGAATTTTAAATTATGTACATAAATATATTCCTAATCTTTCAGAGAAAACAGCTCCTATCCGTCAGCATCTACATTCCGGATGGTCACCTGAAGCAACTAAAGCAGTCCAGCTCCTAAAGGCAGAATGTCAGCATCTCCCCGCCCTGAAACCGCCAGGTAATGGTTTTTTAGTTTTGCAGACAGATGCTTCAGACAATTTTTGGGCAGCTGCACTTTTTGAACGAAAGGAAGAAGAAGAAAAAACAGAAGAAGTTCTTTGTGCTTATGCTTCGGGAGAATTTTTAAAACATCAAAAGAATTATTTTCCTGCTGAAAAGGAAACTCTTGCCATCTTCAATGGAATCCAGAAGTTTGAAATTTATCTTGCTCCAGCAAAGTTTTTAATTAGAACAGATTCCATGAACTTTAAATATTTTCTGAATGCAAAGATCTCAAAACAATTAGCTCGTGGAAGATTGTTAGCATGGCAAATGTGGTTCCAGATGTATGAGTTTGATGTTGAATGGATTCGGGAAATTCTAATTTTCTAGCAGATGCTTTGACCAGGGAAATGAACAAGGTTCATGTGCATAGGAATGAAATATTCAGCCTTTCAGGCAAAACCCCTGCTGATGACAATTTTGAAACGTTTGTTCAAAGGTTCCGAATTTTGGAATTTCTGTTAGAAGATGTTACTCAAGAAATTAAAAAGCTGGTTGGCTTACGATTGAGAAGAAACCAATGGATTCAAAGATGCCAAGCTTGGCAACATAAGAATGTTGGTGTTTTTCTAAATCTTGATGAAGAATTGATAAAGGTTTATCATATGCCAAACTTGAAAGTGAAAGTTTATTTCAAACTGCTTGATGACACATGGAGTAGTCACTACAGAGAAGAAATGATCAAAGTTCTAAAGACTTTGAATTATTATCAAATAATTGGTGGAATTGATTTCTCTGTTGCTGTTTATGTCTCTGCAAAAATGCTAGATCTTGAGGAAATCAATATGAATGAATTGGTTGAAAGTTTTTTGAAATCACTCCGGATTCCTGATTTGTTTGAAGAATTAGATATCGCCTTCCTACAACAAGTGGATGAAAATTTTATAGCTACTGACTCTTTCCCACAATATGAACTGTTCCAACCGTTTGCTGATTGGGAAATCAAAAATGGCAGATGTCAGAAGAAAGTTCAAGTTCGAGCTTCTCAGTGTATTGAAAGAACACTTCAGTATCTCAGAACTTTCTCAGAACCATGGGATTATCAGAGCATGGATTTTAGAAACCCCATAGTTCCTAATCCTTTTTCACAGGTGTATGGAACAAATAGTATAATAGAATCTACATTGGCAGAAAATCCAGAAGAGATTAAAAAGGTTTCAAGTTGGCTTCAAGAATTTCATGCCTTGAAGTTACCAGAAAAAGTGTCATTAATCAAAACACTAGAGCCAATGCAAGGAAGATGTGGGGTAATGAGACTGATAATCAATCAAAAGGCACTAATCACAATTGGTATATCTGCAGGATGTTGGACAGAAGATGTAGTATGCCTTATAAATTTGTTGTTATCAAACAGGGTATGCTCATCCATGATGTTCGAAATAGGATGGCAAGAAAAAGGAAACATCAGTCATCAATGTAAATTATGGGTACAAGCTGCTATAGAGCAAGGTGTCAGCATGTTTCAAATATTCAAGTGGGAATTATTGGATGGTGTTGAGTTGGCAGTTCAGTCCTTGCCCGACTTTAGAAAAAGCAAGAAAGATTCTTTTCTTGGCATCGAAATTGATCCATTCGCTTATGTGAACAGGTGGAATAAGGATGATTATCTCTTCCCTCAAAAAAGTTTAAGAAAATCATCTGACTCTATAAAGTTTCATATGGGACAATCCTCAAAAGCAATATTCGACATCGGACAAAGTTCACATGCACCTCAGAAAGAAGAATCTTCAATAGTGATATCTGACTCTAAAGGAAAAGCAAAAGTATGGGACGAAAAGGAAACAGTATTTGTTGACGTGTATCAAGATGCTCAAGTACAGAATGACCCCACTTGGGAGAAGGAATATCTATCGTGGCTTACATCTTCATGGGAAAAGCCAGAAGAAATGCTGTAAAAGCTAACATCCTCATGGGAACGACAAAGGACTCCACCAGATTCGGATTTTGAAGCAGATTTTGATAGTGACTAAAGTGCAAGCAGATTTTGTTAATGCGTCTTATTTTTTATTATGCATCTTGAATTATTGTACTAAGAGAATATTGAGCAGACACCGTCATGACTAAGTAATGTCAGACAAGGACCCTCAATTATTCTCATAAGTCTTATAAATAGGTGTGTTGAAGATAGTTTAGGCATCGTGTGTTTGAGTGTGAGTATATGTTTGTATTGTGAGCTCTCAAAGACCAGAGACTAGCAAGCTCTAATCTTGAGGCTTAATTTGGTATGTAACATTATTGCTTGAATTAATATTGAAGCCTGCTGGGCCGCCTGTCTGAGGACAGTTCTGTTCCAAGATCATCGTGAAGAGTGAGATTGTAAAGCGCGTTGGAGAAGCGAAAGGGTCGCGTTAGTCCGCGTATATCTCAGGTTGATGTGAGGAAACTTTTGCCTTAGCGTCCACTTCAATTGTTCAAGTAAGTTACTGAGTCCATCATCAACTTCTTTGCTTCCCAAAATCAACTCTCCCTATTAGCGAGGAATGTGCTCTAGCAATACTTCCCAACAGAAGTATCACACTGATCCACGACATCGGTTCTTTGTGCTGTTGATGCTTGGCCTGCTGCCCTTCATCCACTGCACTGCTGCACCCTGTACTGCTGCCCATGACACTGCCACTGTCACTGCTGCATCTGTACTACAACTCCCTCTCAAAACATTGCATCATGCTGCCCATAGCACTGCCACTGCTAACTGCTGCACTGCAACTCAGTTGCTGAGAAGTAAGCAACTGAAAAGCCACCCAAAAGGCTGACAAGTTGGTTAGTCTGGATGCCTCGTGATGCTGAAGCTACCTCTGCTGCTAATCTGTGCTGACCCTCTGCTGCTACTGCGCTATTGCAATCTGCTTTGTGCCTCCTGCACTGTTGCAACCTCCACTGCACTGCTTCAGACTCTAGCACTCTAGCTTTGCCACTGTTGCTCCATCATCCCTTGCACCAATTGACTCCTGTCATTAAGGGTTTTCGTAGCAGTGATCTAAGAGTTTGGGCACCTAAAGGATCCTGCCCTCGTGTAGTCCTCCCGACTACAACTCTATGTCACCCCACCATTTCTCCAGAGGTGCATGAGCACACATGGCACAAGCCTCATCATCGTCCTCCTTGTTAGCTTTTGCTGGAGCAGCCTTTGAGTCAGACTTCTCTTCCTTGCCCTTCTTTCGAGGGCACTGAGTGGCGAAATGTCCCAGTTCCCCACATCTGAAGCATCTGACTTTGGTTATGTCTTTCTTTTTCCTCTTCTGTTGCCCTTGTTGTCTCGTTGATGCGAGAGCTGCATCCTCCTCTTCCTCCTTCTTGACTCTGACTCCTTTGCCGCTACTTCCTACCTTGGTTAATCGCCTGATCTCTTCTTGTCGAAGAGCTGCCCACATCTCCTCCCAACTGGGGAGAGAAGCCCTGCCCAAGATGCTCTGGACAAAGGTCTCCCAGTCTTCAGTGATTGCATTCAGGGCAGTCCTGACCATGAACTCAAGATCTAGTGTAGACCCCACAGAAGTCAGCTGGTCTTGAATCCCTTGCAACCTGAGAAGGAAGGGATCGATTTCTTCTCCCTTCTGCATCTGATACTGTCTTAGCTGGTTCTCAAGCAACATCTTCCGTTGGACGGAGATTCCCTCATACAAGGTAGTCAAGGCCTCTCACATCTCCCGTGCTGTTTCCTTTTCAGCAATATGTGGGACCACATGATCCTTGATCCCATCCAAGATCATGCACTTTGTCATTCCCTGAGCCTCCTCGTATTTCTTGAAAGGGTCAACATCGACCGGAACAACAACTACTTTCAAGGCATAATCCTTGATGCGATTCTTGTCCAAGACTGCCAGGATCCTGGCCTTCCAGATGACAAAGTTGGATGCTCCATCTAATCTGTCCTGATCCCTCAGTCCATTAACTGTCATCCCTGCTCAAACAAGTGTAGAACGGGTTCTCTTCTCCCTCTCTTGCTGCTGCCCCAGGAAGACTCGGATTTGAATTTCTTTGGCACTAGAAATCCTCTAGGGAACAAGTTCTTTCTAGACTCCCTTTGAGTCCTGATTACCTTGATGAAAATCCTCCTGCCAAATAATGTCGAATCACCCCTTCTCCAATCCTCCTTTGCTACTGCTCAGCAACCGGAACCTAGATTTCTTTTGGCAAGAAACCCATCAAGGTAGTGACTCCCTCTAACTCGGTTTCGTCTCCACAGACACTGTTCGTAACAACAGTAACAACGTCCCACCAGCACCACAGATCAAATCTGCACTGCTCCCACTGGCCTGACAACTGACTGATCTGAGCCCCTCAGGCTCTATGCTGGCCCAGAGAGCTAACACAGTCACTGCGTGAGCTCCTCTCGACTATTGCACCTGCTCCTCTTGGCTCAGAAAGCTGATGCAGGCACTGCATGAGCTTCTGCGTCACTCCTCTGGCACTGCATCACTCCTTTAGCTGCTCCTCTGGCTCTGAAACAATGCTGTCACGTGGGACAACTGCCTCTCTGCAACAGATTTGCTGGATCTCCCGGCTGATGGCTTCAGTGTCCTATGATCTGCAATCCTCTGATACCATGTGAAAATTTCTGAATCTAGACACATAAATCCTACTGCAGTTACTGGTTTAGCATCTCCTACTTGTTATTTCATTCAACAAGTTATTTAATTTATAAACAGTGATGAAAAACACTACTGCAGACTACACTGACATACAGATCATAAATTGAAACAATAGATGAGACAAACACACAAGGGACACTGTTATTTTTGGACAACACGTCCCCAGAAAAACCCAATGCGGGAAAATCGGTGCAACAGATAGAGGGTTTGTATTATTAAGCAAGCAGAATCTGAGTACAACAGGTTGCCTCTCACACCGGCTAATCATTCAGAGAAATCACGACAGCAAGAAATACATGCGAGGGTTTACCTCATTCCCCAAGTCACGATTGATCCAATGAGTGATTTGACTATAGGCAAACACTGCGAAATCCATGAGCAATCACTGCTTGGGCCAACGTCTTGCCTCTAAGAGACTGCGTCAACCCTTCTACTGGATCGATTTGCTGGAGGAGGACTGTTGTTCAGCCCTCCCGGCTCAGGACTTTGTTTCTCAGGCAAAATCTTGGACTTCTGACGAATACTCTGCACTGTCATTGCAAGAGACCCTCCTGACTTGCATCAACACTGCGTGAGCCCCTCCTGGGCTACGTAGGCCTCTGTGCTACCTCTTTGATGCTAGTGCTGCCTCTCTGACACGTACTCTTTGGCTCGGAACACCTTTCTGATCCAAATCTCTGTTTCTGCCCCTCTCACTGCAACTCAGATTGCCCCTCTCATTGCAACTCAGATCACTTGTTTGATTTTCTCAATAAACCTCGCCCCAGAAAAATCGAACTGACTGATCAACTTGGTGTATCTCCAACTGATCCTCAAGCCTCCTCTTATAATTTTCCTGTTGATGAATCAACGGCCGAGATTAAGTCCCTAATCAACGACTAAGATTAAAACATACTTGATCCTTGTCTCTTAGAAGCTTTTCACCCATATTTTTATTAATACCCATAAATATTTTTATTTTCCTAAGTTTAGACTTAGGAAACCCATTAAAAATATTAATTATTTTAATAACTCTCAATCTGGGTGGAGTTTCTCCAAATGATTTCTGGGTCTTGGAGATCTTATGTATTTTAGCCCCTCCACAAAATTCCGAAGCTAAAGCACATCCGATGCTACCCAAAATGAACATGTACACCACTGGATACCCCATGCTATTGCTATACCATCTTGTACCGTCTCGTGTCCTACCTGTGTCATTATACTTGACACTCCCCGCGTGTACTCAAGGCAGTGCGACAGTACCTAAAGCTGTGACAGTACACGTCGGCCCACACCCCACTGACATCATCACCTCCACTGTCGCATCACCATACCCTCCGATGAATGAATTTCCCCTCCAAATCCTCCCTAAGGGACCCGAGAATTGAATCTCCCTAGGTACCAGTAACGATGCCACCACTGTTCTACTCCTTTGTGTCCTTTATGCCCCACATAACTGTGGAGAATCCCCGACCCCATACAAGGCACTGTCTCGTGGCTTGCCAATGCCACCTCCTTTGACAATCTCCTGCTAGAGTGTGTTGATCATCCCGTGACCCCACTGACAACTAGCGTACCTAGATGATCCATGGAGTCCCCTCAGAAACTGACTGGCCACTGGTGCTGACCAAAACTTCCCTAGCAGATTCGTGTGCTCGACCTTTGGATCAACTATACCACCAACGCCATAGTCAATCTGCGTATCTGGTAAACGGTAGGTAGTCCCACCTGGATCCCCATGCCAAACTAGGCCTCAAGTATCCTCGATGCTTGAACGCGCCTGTTGATTCTCACTCCGGCCTATGACCAATTCCATATACCTAGCCCACTCCACCAAATACCTGTTACCAACTCAGAATCTCTTGCCATCTAATTCCAACCCCTAGGGAAGGATCGGAAGCATGAACTCACATACACGAACCTAGGCCCCCATCCTGCGAATGTTGCCCCTTGCGTAGCTCATGTCGCCTCATCTCATTGATTTGGTCGACATATAAAATTTGTCGGGGTAATTCTACATCTCTCTCTCCACTGTGTAGAGGTAGCCTAGCAATGCTGCAAGCCCTATCTATGTAGGCTTGAAGAGAGCTACTGTCTAGAGGTACTACAACTCTGTTGATGGTCTGTGCATTTGTTTGCTCTAAATCGGTGGCTGACCCAAAAGATGATTGCTCATCCTCCTCCACCACGGGCTCAACATGAGTCACAGACTGACCCTCCACAACTAGCTCACGTGCCACTATGTGTTCTGCATTTTGTTGTAGGTGCCTGTCGTTGGGGAACTCAGTCGTGGCTTCAGGTACCTCTGTGTCTCCTAGCACCTCATCTAGGGATGGTACCTCATCAATAGATGGCTCTATGGGTGTAGGGTCTACTCTCTCCACCAAGGTGTTAAACATGCTATCAACAAGGTCTCCAACAATGGTGACTCCTGTGCCGCACTAAGGTATATCGGTGTGCTCCTCACCATTCTGCGTATCCTCATGCTCAACCTCCTCCTTAGGCTCCTGATATTTAAAGCCAGGTCTCACGCTCTAATTGCCCATGTCCTGTCCACTCCTTTCGAGGAGGTCAAGAGCCCTGATTCTGTCGACTTTCCCCACACGGTGTAAATGGTTTCACCCCCTTGGCATACACACCCCTAGTGTACAGGTCCATCATTTGAGTTATCACATTGATCATTTCCCTATTCTGCCCCACCAACTCCTCCAAAGTTTCATTGGTTACTCCACTGCCACCCTGCTCCGGTCCCACATTATTCTCCATGTTTTCCTCCACCCACATGTCACCCTCTTTGGTGTTCTATACCTCTGTATTTGCCCTTGTAGTAGACTGCTCCACCAAAGTGCCATGGCATTACCTGCTCTTGTGCCCACAATTGGCCAAGAACACGCTTTGATACCACTATAATATTCCAAATTGAAATTTACAACAAATAATAGATACGTGAACTAAGCTACAACAATAAAATCACAAATACACATGCACCATCAAAACACCAAGGAAACTAGGCAAATAAGCTGAGCCATTTTATTAATTCATATGGATAAATCAAGTACAATAGGATGAGGACCATAGAACCTGGGCTTGCTACTGCAAGCACGCCAAACCCAGGTGGAAGGATGTAGTCTCAAATGCTGGAAATGGCCCCAACTGATAGCTTGCACAACCCAATAAACTACTACTGCTGCTGGAGTGGAACTAGTGTTTCGGGCCTCTAAACTGCTCAGAAAATTTCGGGAAATTAACTAGTGCCTCCTCACAAGGAACCTAGAATAACCTAAAAAAATCTCACGAACCTAAGTGGTAGAAATGGTCTCGGAGTGAACTGTGCCTTCCTCCAACAATTTCTGTTGCTGACTACTGGATGGAACTAGGATATCTGCCCTCAGAAGTGCTCAGAAAATTCTGCAAAATTAATCCTAGCCTCCTCTCACCAAACCCACAAAACCCCATAAAGGGTTTGGGTTGAATCCACTGCTCCCTGGTGACCCTCAACAAGTGCAAATTGCCCAATATAACCAGAAAACGCACCACATTATTGATACCACTGAAGTAAGTCCAAATCCACCACTAGAAATTTTCCCCAAGTTCGGCTAAATTCTCCTCTAGAACTCCCCTCTTTCTCATAGCCTGGACTCCCCACTTTTCTTCTTGCTTCTACCCTGTGCAACCTCTCTCCCGAAATCCTGCGCACTGTCTATTAGGGAGAAATTCGTCCCCCAAAACCCCCTTCACTTCAGCTTCCAAGAATGCTCCAAAACCACCCTCCAAAGCAAAGGAATCTCTTGACAAAATCCCAGTCCAAAGCACCCACTAAACTAGTTCCAATAAGCTCCACAAATTCTGCTTCAACGCCCTTGGTAGCATGCACCAACTGAAGTGTGCTATGCAATTAAGCTCCTGGAAAAGTCCTGAATGGATTCCTCTACTCTCTTAGGGTGACACTCGAAGTTCATCAAAGGTAGAGTGAAATTCTCGCTCGGGAAATGCTTGTGCTAAACAACATGGGTTGTCTTGGCTTAGTAGCTCAAGAGAACTAGCGATGAAAGATGAAATGATCTAAGATGTCCCAAATGAGATCCTCCTTGCTCTATGTATAATTGTTGGCCTTTCTCTCCCTTGGTGGCCCCCACTCTCCACTAGTTTACACCCTTTCTTTTTTTCTCTTGCTCCTCAAGTGTGCATTCCCTTTTTCTCTCTCTTCCTCAATAAGTGCGCACCCCTCTTGATTGAATTCTCTCTCGTGTCCCACACCTGGCAATGAGCTGCAATCTTGCCTTTTCACCCAAGCTCCTCAAGTTGAAATCGTCTCCAAAACTCGAGCTACATAATTGTGCTACGCCTAACACCTCCCCAATAAATTCCATTAATCTCCTGAAATGAAAAATCAAAATTGGGGATATTACACCACTCAAATTTAAAAACTACCAATGGCTGTTGTAAAACTTGCATACAAGATAAGATTTACAGCAGTAAACAAGTTACAACAACAATAAAATTTAACCCTCAAAATGAGTTATAAACTTGTAGAAAATAGGGATAAATAGTAAATAAATCTAAGGTTGATTAATTTAAAAAATCGGAAAATTAAGGCATACATAGCCAGCTAAAACAAGCCTTGTAGCCCTAATTATGCAGCAATATAAATCAGCATGGCAAATTTAATGCAATAAAGTGATTTTAGGTCAAACATGTAAGAAAACCCTAGGATTTTAGGTCAAAATATGCAAGAAACTTTACAATTTTAGGTTAAAAAATGCATGAAAACCCTAGACATTTAGTGTTTTTTATGACTTAATTTAAATAAAATTTAAATTTATAAAATAGGATTGGCTAGGTTGGGAGATGATTATTGCCTATTGTTTTTTTACGTTATATGGGGTCAATTAAGGACTCTCTAAGAGGATGTAAGTAGGTTTAGGGTGATTTATAGAGTTGTCCACTACAAACCCTAGAATATCCACCTAGCACATTACAAACTTCAATATAATTCAAGGGAAGTTACTCCGCTAGTAATCTTCTAATGGTTTCAAAGGAATGATTTGTCCAATAACAATATGAAGAGAATGCACCACCATCACTAGAGAAGTACAATTACACTTATAATCATACATAAACAAAATCCAACATGATTAATTGAGATCACTGACGGGAGAAATTTTTTTCATCCACAAAACCCTAGTGATGGGCATCCATAAAAGTTGTAAAGAAATCTACAAGACATCTTCTCAAGAAGTCGCTCTAGCTATCCATACATAGCAAATATAGAAGAAAATAAGTAAAAGTAGACAAGTAGTTGTTCTCCACAAGTTCTAGCAATGAGTTACAATTGAGAAGTGTTTGGTTTATTAAAATGAGAGATCTAATACCCTTCTCATTAAAATAATATATTTTCCCAACAAAATACCTAAGAAAATAAAATAATGCCTTCATCTCTTACAAGCCATAGAGATAAGGTTACATACATAAAATATCCATGACAAAAGAGTGGTTAATCTAGAGACCCCCAATGATGCTCCCAAAATGAAGTAAATGTGCTCATAAGACAAGATGTCCTCCATAAATACATGCTCCGAGTCACCTCTGTGGCAAGTGTGGTCTGTGGTCTCCTAGAGTGGATGAATCGCTCAAAGATCATGTCTAGGGGCTCCAAAAGTGAAACGTTCCCTCCAAAGGGTGCAACGTTTCATCTTTCAAGTGACATATCTCCAAAAGATGCAAGATCCCATCAAGAATTTGTGACATTCTCTCTACAAGGGTACTGTGTCATTAGAAAGCCCAACGTCTTTTTAAAGAAGTGGAATGACTACTCAAAAAAGGTGGAATGACCTCCTACAAGTGTGCAAATAAATCCTCAACATCCTCCAAAGGACGAAATCATAGCCATGAAAAGTATGTCGTTTAAAGAGGGGAGCTAAGTGATCCAATGTAGTCATCAATCCAAAGGCATGTACACAAGTCCAATGTAACATAAAAAGTGAGTCATGTTGAATGTAAATGCCTCTAAGTAGATCACATTAAGCATTATCTTCAAACTTCACAATAACTCATACAATTCTTAAAATTTGCCGAGTTTAGGTATAGATGGGCCATCATTAGCCCTATTATGTGTGCTAGTACCCAAGAAGAAAAGTATTTCATGAGAAAACCCATACAATAGGTGTAGTCATAGATGGTGTGCTTTTAGGGATATACGGTCATGAATTGTATTGCATAGTAATGTGAGGTTGTTTAACATATTTGTCCACATTAGTGCCTTTGTTGAGGTAGCACTTGTGCATTGAATAATCATTTTCTCAGTACTATGTTGTAATGTTACTAATTAGGAAAAACAGTAATATGTAAAGCAGAACAATACATGCAACACAAAATTTCAGAGCATTCAGTGAACACCCATAAAAACTCCAGAAATGTCAACCAACTGAGCCATTTTATTAAATAATTGGAGCAAGAGTACAATGGTGTGGAAGGAGTGCACCTGGGCTTGCCTCAATGGCAAGCTTGACAAGACCTAGGTGATAAAATAGAAAGCCCAAATGAAAGAACAAGTTGCTCCAATGATGCCCTGCGCTGCCCCAGAAAACTGCACTGTCTGCTGGAAAGATACTGTTGGAAACCCCACTTCTGGTGCTCAGAAAATTCTATAAAATTAACCCCAAGCTCCTCACAAATAACCCACCAAAGCATAGAAAGGGTTTGGTTTGGTGCTGACCCCCGAAATTCAGCCCCAATTACCACGTCCTCCAATAGTTGGGAAATACTTCCTGCCTTCTAACTCCATGGAAAAGCCCTCCAATCACTCCCAAAATGTTGAGTCTCACTACCCCAAAGTTTTCCTTATTTCTCTCGAAAAGACCCAGCTCCAAAGCTCTTCCCACGAATTCCCACGCGTGCCCAAAAAATAGCTTCTGCACTATCCTTGGATGCACCAATTCATTTTGCCTTTAGTCAACAACATCCTGCCCCAAAACTCCTCAATTACGCTGGCCTCTCCCTGAAGCTCCTATGCCAAATTTCTCCTGGGAAACACTACTCAGAAGATAGCTAAAATGAGCCAAGCATGATCCCCTCCCGAGTCCTCATGGAATACACACTAGTTGAATGAGGGACTGTGTGTTTAGCTCTGAATCCCTCCAACTCCTCTCCCAATTGGTAGGATTTGACCTCCCTAGGGTGGCACTCGAAGCCTCGCAAAGAAAGGGTGAGCTCTCTGCTTGGAAAACTTGGTGCTGAACAATAGTGTGACCCGGCTAAGTAGCTTGGGCAACAATAGAAAGTTCGATTGGCAAACGACCCCAAATGTGGCTGAGCTTCTCCTATTTATAATTTGAGTTCCTCTTTCCCACGTGGGCCCCTCCAACAAGCTCTTCAACCTCCTGTCCTTGGTTATTTGAATTCCTTCCTTGGCAAGTGCATTTTCCCCATGCGTGTGGCCCCCACGCTCCACTAGAAAAATATTTCGGCCTCTCTTTTCTCCTAAGTCCTCCAAAAATTCGTGGGCCCCATGGTCACAAAAATGACAAAATTGTGGAAATAAACTTAAGATAAATTAATTTAGGAAGGGATATTACAGTCCTCCCCTCCCAAATGTTGCTTGTCTCCAAGCAACTTCAACACTGGATGCTCGAGTATGTGCTCACCTTCCCAAGTGGCATCCTCATCCGGCAAGATCCTCTCGTGTACTAAGTGCTCCCTGATAGTTTTTCTCCTTAGCTTCCTTTCCCTAGTCTCCAAAATGGCTTCTGGTTCCAGAACCAGATGCCCTGCATCATCAAATGGAGGAAACTCCGTAGCTACTGTCACCTACTACCCAACACCTTCTTCAGGCATGAGAAATAAAAGACGTTGTGAATCTTGCCCCCTGGTGGAAACTCCAACTCATAGGCCACCTCCCCAACTCTCCTTGTCATCCTGTACGACCCATAGAAATGTCGTTGTAGCTTCTCATCCCTCTTCTGCTTCACTGTAGACTGACGATATGGCCGTAGCCGTAGGTAGACCAAGTCCCCCTCCTCAAATTGCCTCTGTTGATTTTGGGCTGTCAATAATCACTGAGAGCCTTCAGAATATCTTGGCTCTCTTGAATCCAATCTTTGGCCTTTGGGGCCCGATTGTCTCTAAAAGCAATGTCAGCAAAAGACAAGGCATCATAACCATACAAGGCACGAAAAGGTGACATACCAATGGACATGTGATGGGTGGTGTTGTAGCAGTACTTGCCCAAATGTAACCACTGAATCCATGCTCTTTGTTGCCCGGTCACATAGTTTCGAAGATAACCCTCCAACCATTTGTTGACCCTCTCAGTTTGACTGTCGGTTTGCGGGTGGTAACTAGTGTTGGGGGTAAGTTCAATGCCCACTAATCTGAAAATCTCCTGCCAGAATGCCCCCATGAACCGACTGTCTCTATCATTGACTATGGTCTTAGGGAGTCCATGCAAGTGAAAGACCTCCCTGAAGAACAACTCGGCCACTTGTGATGCTGAATACTGTGTTGGAATGGCGAAGAAGTGAGCATATTTGGTCAACCGATCCACCACCACATAAATACAATCTTTGCCCTGCACCGTAGGGAGCCCCATGATAAAATCCATGGAGATACTCTCCCATTTCCCCTCGGGGATGGGAAGTGGCTGCAACAACCCATCTGGATGGGTCAACTCCCCCTTATTCCTTTGGAAAATCTCACACTCCTGCATATATCTCAATACGTCCCCTTTGAGGCCTTTCCATGTGAATCGCTCTCTAACCATCATATATGTCTTCCAGAACCCTTGGTGCCCTGAGAGTGGAGAGCCATGAGCTGCATGGAGAATCTTCTCTGTCAATTGTGAACCTGAAACCAAAAAATATGTGCCCTTTCCGTCAACTGTGAACCTGAAACCAAAAATATGTACCCTTTGTACTATATGACGTCCGCCATTGTTAGGTCCCTATATTATTAGTGTAACCCCTTATTGTTATTATTGCAACCCCCTTATTGTATTACTGTGCCCATATAGTCCCCATGTTGTTATTATTATGCCCCATAGAAGTCCACTATTGTTATTGTTGTGCCCCTACAATATTATTGTTATGTAGGCTCTGATTGTATTGGGACCCCTTAGACTCCTATATATAGAAAGGAGGTCTTGTCATTTGTATCATCCAAGAATTGTTCATTTGTGTAATGTAAAGGAGGTTGCCCCCTCGAAGAGGCTGATTTTTAAGTCGTTGATCTATCTTTTCTATCTTTTTGTGAGTTGGTTTCATAACATTTGGTATCAGAGCTTTGGATTCTATGGTTTCGCTGCTCCAAACAGGTCATCGTGGAATTTTCGCTATAACTTTTTCTCTACGAAGTTTCAGAAGCTAAAAAAAAAACCATTTGAGTTGAAATCATTCTGAACCTCGGGTTCAAATTTCAGATCTTGTCTCGCTATATTTTCGGAGATATGATCTGAGGAAGTTAGGGTTTTTACAAACTCCAAAATTCCATCGCGAACAGGTCATCGTGGAATTTTCGCTATATTTTTTTTTCTACAAAGGTTCAGACTTTGAAATTAAAACCCATTTGATTCGAAATCTTGATGAAGCTCGGTCCCGAATTTTAGATCTTGTTTCTCTCTATTTTTGGAGATACGATCCAAGACATTTATGGTTTTTGCATGCTCCCGAATTACTTCCCAAACAGGTGCCCTGGGGAAAATCGTAATAACGTTCACTCTGAGCATCAGATTGAAATTTCGTAAAAAGTTACAGAAAGAGGACGGCCTGTAGTTTTCTGTGTATCGGTTTCAGGTTCTAATGTCGAAATAGTGACACGTGGCACTTCGTACAAGTTCGCTCTACTGAACCAATCTATAATCAAGTCATTGTGGGAGATTTGGCATAAATCTTCCTTGGAGAATCCAACCTTGATCAGACTTGTGGGGTTGGAAAGAGGACTCAGAGGGCTACTGCAGGATGCAAATTTAGACTTCAGAGATTCGAAATTATATAGATACAACAGATTCAATATCGAGCTCCTAGAAAGTGCAAAAAGGTGTGTAGTATTTTTAAAATTTTGCATAAGTTTGGTTGAGAAATTAGTTTGAAGGAATTCAAAGGGCGTAGTGAAGCATTATTATCATTAATTGATGCCCCAAAGAAAGAAAATGGAAACATCTAGTAAGCAATCTGAAAGTTCTAGCATGACTCATGAAGAAGAGGAAGAAATGTAACATGGTATATCAAAATTACAAGACCAAGTGCAACAAAATTCACTCTCACAAAAAGTCATAGAAGCTATGATGGATGGTTTAAAAAAAGGTGTGGAAGCTAAGGTGAATGACATGGAAGTTAAGATGGATGGTATAGAAGAAAAACTTAAAGGCGACATGGAAGATTTGAAGACAGATTTGACAAAGTTGCTACAAGAAATTCTTACTAATGGCGAAAGGGTAGTAAAGGAAACTCATGATGAGAACAAAAGAAATGTTGATCATGATTTCATAGACTCTAACGTTGGATTGAAGACCCACCATGCTCCAAAGATCGATATGAGGAATTTTGATGGCAAGGATCCCGTAACATGGATACTACAGATGAAGCAATATTTCGATCGTCATAATGTGCAAAACACACAAAAGGTACGCATTGCAACTTTATATTTGGAATAAAATCAGTTTGTATGGTATCAATGAGTTTTCTCTCGTAAACAATTTGTCACTTGGCCAATTTTTACGGAAGAAATGATAGCACACTATGAGGATACGAAAAACAACACCTTTTTTAGCCAATTGATGAATCTCAAACAAAAGGGTTCAATGATGGAGTACATTGAGGACTTCCAAAAATTGAATATAAGGGTAAAAGATATTCCAGAGGAGCATAGGATTGATGTGTTCATAGGAACTTTAAAGGATAACCTCACTTTGGCGCATAATAGAATGAAACAACATGCAGATCAACATCGTAGCGAAAGAAGTTTTGATGTAGGTGACTGGATATTTCTACGACTACAACCATACAAACAAATGCTCCTCAAGCAAC
Source organism: Pinus tabuliformis (assembly GCA_031772625.1). Lineage (NCBI taxonomy): Eukaryota > Viridiplantae > Streptophyta > Pinopsida > Pinales > Pinaceae > Pinus > Pinus tabuliformis. The sequence continues at coordinate 987,440,659 of CM062814.1, forward strand.
GTAAGAAGGATAATAAATTATCACCAAAGTATTATGGTCTATACAAGGTGTTACAAAAGATTGGTACTATGGCATAAAAATTAGAGCATCCTGCATCTTCCCGAGTGCACCTAGTTTTCCATGTTTCATGCTTAAAAAAGGTTATAGGTGAGAAGATCCTAGTTCAAACAATATTGTCAAAACTTGACGAGGAAGGAAAAATCATATTGGAACCACAAAGCAGTCACAAAAACAAGAAATCGACAGCTACGAAATCGATCAATTTTAGAGTATCTCATCAAGTGGAAGAACTTAACCGCTGTAGATTCCACATGGGAGGATGAGAATTTTATACAGAAGCATCCAAAACTGTTCAAGTATTGAGGACAACACTTTTTGAAGGAGAGGGGTATGTTAGGTCCCTATACTACTAGTGTAACCCCTTATTGTTATTAGTGCAACCCATTATTGTATTATTGTGCCCATATAGTCCTCATGTTGTTATTATTATGCCCCATAGAATCCCACTATTGTTATTGTTGTGCCCCTACAATATTATTGTTATGTAGGCTCTGATTGTACTGGGACCTCTTAGGCTCTTATATATAGAAAGAAGTCTTGTCATTTGTATCATCCAAGAATTGTTCATTTGTGTAATGTAAAGGAGGTTGCTCCCTCGAAGAGACTGATTTTTAAGTCGTTGATCTATATTTTCTATCTTTTTGTGAGTTGGTTTCATAACAACCATCACCCTGTAACGCTCATTAGTGTGAATACCCTCCAGAATATCACATGCCTGCCGATCCTTAGAGTACTCCACCAACAACTCCGCCTTCCAATCATGGCAAATGCTCATGAGAGAAAGTGTTGCGGGCATCCTGGATAATGCAACTACTACCACATTGTGCTTGCCCTTGACATACTCAATATCAAAGTTGTAGGCCTCCACCTTGCTGACCCACCTCTGCTGCCTGTCACTAAGGCCTTGCTGCCCCATAAAATGGTGAAGACTATTGTGATCAGTGTTCACCCGAAATTTGTTTCCCACCAGATATTGCCAGAATTTGGCCAACGCATGCATGATGGCCAACATCTCCTTGTCATAAATAGAATATGACCTCTCATGTAGAAGGAACTTTCGACTCTCAAAGGTGATGGGGTGTCCCTCCTGAGATAAAATTGTGCCAACCCCCTCACTTGATGCATCACACTCCAAGGTGAACGACTGAGTGAAATCCAGGAGTGCCAAAACTGGGCAACTACTCATCACCTCCTTGAGGCGATCAAATGTCGACTGCCCTTTGTATGTCCAAGCAAAAGCCCCCTTCTTTGTCAGATCTGTGAGGGGAGCTGCTAGATGCAAGATGCCCTTTACGAACTTCCTATAATAGGTGCAGATGCCTACAAATCCCCTCAACTCGATCACATTCCACGACTCTGGTCGATCCCGGATGGCCTTGATCTTCTCCTCATGTACCCTCACTCCATCTCTGCCAATGATGTGCCCCAAGTAGAGCATCTCTATCAGCCCAAACTCACACTTGGACAACTTGGCGTAAAACTGTTGCTCCTCTAAGATGCGCAACACCATCTCCAGGTGCTGCAAATGCTCCTCCCACGTCTGGCTGTAAATCAAAATATCGTTGAATAACACCAATACAAACTTCCGCAACTCCCCATGGAATACATGATTCATGCATGACTGAAAAGTGGCAGGTGCGTTGGTTAGCCCAAAGGGCATGACCAAAAATTCAGAATGCCCATAGTGGCACCTGAAAGCCATCTTGGGTATATCCTGATCCCTCACCTTGATTTGGTGCTACCTCGAGCGCAAATCTATCTTTGAGAAGTACTTGGATCCTTTAAGCTCATCCATCAACTCATTAATGCACATAATGGGGTAGCGGTTCTTCAAAGTCTTTTTGTTGAGCGCCCTATAATCAATGCACATGTGCAAAGTCCCATCCTTCTTCACTAGAACAATGATGAAGTGAGGGGACTAGAGCTCAGCCTAATGTGCCCCAACGCCAGCAACTCCTTAATGGCACGCTCAATCTCGTCCTTGTAGGCCTTGGGATGCCTATAAGGAGTGGTGATAACTGCATGCACCCCAGGCTCCAGCTCAATTATGTGCTCAAATCCTCTATTAGGTGGCTACCCTGGTGGTATGTCCCCAAACACTACTGGGTACCTGTCCAAGATGGCCTGTATGTCTGGGTGTGGTGGCTTGGGCTGTCCCCCAACCTCCGAAATCCTCAGCTCCACTGCCCATGCTATGTCCCCATGCCTCAAGTCTGCCTCCATCCTGTGCGCTAAAACTGTTTGTGGAGGATATGAATGCATGCCCTGAAGAACCATCAGCTTGCCATCTGGCCCAATGAACTCCATCTTCAGTTTCCTCCAATTAGTGGTGACCCGACCAAGGGAGTAGAGCCACTGGACACCCATCACCACGTTGGTGTCCGACACATCCACAACAAAGAAATGATCTGTCACCGAGTAGTTCCCCATGGTCATTGTTAAAGCAGGGACATATAGGGTGCACTTCATAGTTCTATCCCTCGACACTAGAACTAAGAACCCCTCAAACTCCTTTGTAGTGATACCTTGCCTCTGAACCATCTGGGTATCAATGTAATTATGGGTGGCCCCATTGTCTACCAAAATTGAGACACGTTGTCCCTGCATTGTGCCTCGGATCCTCAATGTCAAAAATTTGGGAATTCGGTGCAAAGAAGCGAGGACTCCCCCAGATGGTTTGAAAGGTGCTCCTCCAGGTGGTGGTGGTGGTGCCATCTTTGCCTGACCCTCACTGTCTCCCCTGTTGATCTCCAACTCTACATCATCCTCTTAGTCACTATCCGAGAAGACCTCGATGTAGTTGGCCTTGCCCGCTGTGCACCGATGGCCTGGTGCCCATGGCTCCCGACAAGTAAAACATAGTTTCTTCCTCTAGAGGTCTCTTCTGGTCTCCTCATCTAACTGCCCACGCCCCTAGGCTGCTTGCTATGGTGGGGGCCTAGTGTCATTCCCCTTCTGTGGGTGGGAAATTCGATATGGAATGGGTTCTCTAGCCTTGGGGATTACCCCCTTGCAAATCCCTAGCACAAGTCACAACCTCCTGCAAGGTAGTGGGTTTGCGAGACTTCACCAGTCCATGCAATGGCTCAAGTAACCCCTCTATAAATGTGTACACTCTCCTGGCATCGGACAAGTTTGGCACCATGACTGAAACCTTCAAAAACTTCGATATGTAATGCTCTGGGTGGCCAGTCTGCCTAAGTTGGGTCAACTCCCTGAAGTGAGCCTCCGGGTCCCTCCTATCAAAACGCTCCACCACTCTTTGTGTGAAGTCCTCATAGGAGGTCACATTGGCATGCCCTAGTGTGGACAAGCCATGAAACCACCAATCGTGTGCCTCCCCCTCCAAGTGCAAGGTAGCCATTTTGATGGCTTCCACCTCCGTCATCCGATTAAGTTGGAAATAGGTATCCAACTTCTCCACCCAAGCTCGAGTTGTGCACTTGGTAGAGCCATCATATGTGGGGAAGTACATCCTCCCAATAGTACGCTGCAACTTTGAACTCTGTGTGCTTGGTCCCCCACTGTACCTTCCCTTCTCATTTTGTTTGAGCTGGCAATAATCTCTGAAGGACAAGGCTGCCTTGAAATCTCCCCCATGGATTGCCACTCCCTGAAATAATCTCCCATGGGCATCTGGTCATCCGGCCCACCTTGCTCACTAGGTGTTGATGGTAGAAAAGTAGGTAGCGTGGTCCTGGTTCGCCCATTGAAGGCTGGTGGGTGAGTCGCTGGTAAAGGGTGGTCGTACTATTGTGAGGCCCATAAAGCCTCTCCAAGTAGGAACTCACGATGGATCCTCTTGTTCCTATTCTGTTGCTTGATCTCCTCCAACATTTCCTTTTGCCCCTTAGCTAAATCATTTAGGGTCTTTAAGAGGCTATCAAATGCTGCTTCCTCCTTACTCTTTGGATCCCCCATATTTGCTACTACTACTACCTTCCCGTGTGCCTCATTATTAGGTGTAATCTCGATCTTCCTCTCCCTGCTCTTGTACCTTTGTCTTTGGTAAGTCACGTTTTGCCTATCCTCGTTCATAGGAAAATTCACCAATGGTTGAGCCAAGATCGGAGCTTTGATACCACTGTAATGTTTCTAATTAGGAAAAACAATGATATGCAAAGAAAAACAATACATGCAACACAAAATTTCAGAACATTCAGTGAACATCCATAAAAACTCTAGAAATGTCAACTAGCTGAGCCATTTTATTAAATAATTGGAGCAAGAGTACAATGGTGTGGAAGGATTGCACCCGGGCTTGCCTCAATGGCAAGCTTGACAAGACCCAGGTGATAAAATAGAAATACCAGATGAAAGAGCAAGTTGCTCCAATGATGCCCTGCGCTGTCCCATAAAACTACATTGTCTGCTGAAGAGATACTGCTGGAAACCCCACTTCTGGTGCTCAAAATATTCTATAAAATTAACTCTAAGTTCCTCACAAATAACCCACCAAAACCAAGAAAGGGTTTGGTCTGGTTCTGACCCCCGAAATTTGGCTTTAATTACCACGTCCTCCTCCAACAACTGGGAAATACGGTCTGCGTGCAAACCCCCAAAAAAAGCCCTCCAATGACTCCCAAAATTCTGAGTCTCACTACCCCAAAGTTTTCCTTATTTCTCCCGGCAAAACCCAGCTCCAAAACTCTTCCCATAAACTCCCATGTGTGCCCAAAAATAGCTTTTGCTCGGGCCCTGGATGCACCAATTCGTGTTGCCTTCAATCAACAACCTCCTGCCCCAAAACTCCTCACTTAGGCTGATCTCTCCCTGAAGCTCCTATGCCAAATTTCTCTCGGCAAACACTACTAGAAAGACAGCTGAAATGAGCCAAGCATTATCCCCTCTTGCATCCTCCTGGAATACGCACTAGCTGAGTGAGTGACTGTGTGTTTAGCTCTGAATCCCTCCAACTCCTCTCCAAATTGGTACGATCTGACCTCCCTAGGGTGGCACTCGAAGTCCCCCGAAGAAAGGGTGAGCTCTCCACTTGGAAAAGTCGATGCTGAACAACAGTGTGACCCGACTAAGCAGCTCAAGCAACAATAGAAAGTTCGATTGACAAAAGATCCCAAATGTGACCGAACTTCTGCTATTTATAATTTGTGAGATCCTTTTTCCCACGCGGGCCCCTCCAACAAGCTCTTCGACTCCCTTTCCTCGGCTATTCAAATTCCTTCCTTGGCAAGTGCGTTTCCCCATGCGTGTGGACCCATGCTCCACTAGCAAAACATTTCGGCCTCCCTTTTCTCCTAAGACCTTCTCCTAAAATTCGTGGGTCCCATGGTCACCAAAAATGCCAAAATTGTGGAAATAAACTTATGATAAATTAATTTAGGAAGGGACATTACATATGTCTTACTACCCCTTTACTCGCCTTCTTGTATATTTTTCTTTATTCCCTTAATTTTTTTTATTTCATTGAGCCCCTTTTTTTGTATATGCATATCACTGCATGGGGCTCGAGATAACTTTATTTAGTCCTTTTTTAGGTATGTATTTCATTGCATAGGAGTTGGGTTGATGGCCTCATTGTGAGGGGGCATGGCTGAAGTTTTTCTTTGGCTTTTGACTTATCATTTGCATCCCTTCATTTTTGCTTTGCATTATGACCTTTATATCTTGCCCTTTCCGTTTTTTTCTTTTTTTTTTTTAATATTTAGTTGCATCAACCTTGAGCTTAGAGCTCCTTCTCATGGGAATACAAAGCATGAACCTTTTTGTGACATATGACAACCAGTCATGGGTGCGACTTGTTACCGCTTAAACTAGGGCTCCTAGGAGGGGATCCTAAAAGGGCAACTACTAGGTCAAGCGCAACGATGGAGCGATAGCTCATTGTCACCTCAACTAAGGCTCCTTGCTCTGTATGGAATTTCACCGATGGGAGGAGACCCGGTATAAAGGGAATCACTAGATGGATGAATTAATGAAGACTCAAGAGATAAAGAGTGAATCCTAAGCCTATTCACAAGAGAGACTCAATTGCATGGTTTACTTGCTTGAGAAGCAAGGTGTAAGGCTCTCTAAGAAGGACCAAGGGGATTTCAAGGGTTAGGGTTTGCAAATAAGACTTGTAAAGGAGTGGCCTAGTCCTAGAAACCCCTGTGAAAACTTTGTTTCCAAATGGTCTTTGTGAAATTATCTTTAGTAAGTTGTGGGACCACACAGGACCAAGTGGACCCCAAATTACGTCAAGGGGCTGGAGTTGATCAATCAAGTGTGTTTTGACCTAATTGAGGGGAGAAGGGGATCAAAGGGGAAATTTTCCGTTGATGCAATGATTCCAATGAGGTCGCTAGCCGAGGGAAACCAAGGGAAAGAATCGATTTCGGAGCTAGGGCTTGGATTATCTCAAGATCCCACTGTCGGAGTTGCTTCAAATTTGGAGGGCTTGTAGGAGACACAACAACGCAGTAGAGGGCAAGAGATCTAATTTTTTGAGTGGGTGAGTCGTGAGAAATTTGATGCCCTAGGTCACCTATTGGGGCTAGGCCTAGAAAGAAAAGGGAGAAGGTGAGAAAGATATTCTTTATAGTGATCACCAGTGTTGGATCAGTGCCTAATCCTTTGGGAGAGATGGTGTCAAGGAGATTCCAATGCTTGGGTTGGATTCACTTAGCCAAGGAGGCCTCTAGAACAATTTTGCATGGCAATTAGGTTATGTGAACAATTGCTTCAAGGTATTTACACTTCGATTTGCAATATATGATGACTTATCGAGATGAAATGTCGACAAGATATCTCTAGGAATATTCACTCACTCATACATGGCCCATGACATTATGCAACACTATAAAAAGACAAAATTTTACAATTTCGCACAAGAAAAGTAGTAAATTTCAGCCTAGTATAGCAAAAGACCCCAACAACATGCATGTGACATAAGAAAATAAGAAAATAAGATTAAAAGAGTACTTACATGTAAGAAAGAGTATATCCAATCTTCATTATATGCCAATAGTGAAGCTCCAAGACAAAAACTGAAGAGATTCAAACATCAAAATTCATCCATTCTTCCAACTTCGTCCTCCAAGAAGGATAGCGGAAATGTCACAAAAGAGAAAGATCCAATCCAAGTGATGATGATCAAAATGATTCATCGCACTTGTATTTATACTCTTCCTAATGAATTCAATTTAGCTAATTAGGCCTAATTTAGCCCCTAAAATAAAATAATGTGCATAATAACAAAATTTTTGGTGACAAGCCCACCAAATAGCTTAATAATGTAAAGATAAGCCTCTCAAGAGGGTCAAATAATAAAAAAAGTGAGTCGTTGGGCCTTTGAGGAGTCTTGATGAAGTCCAATGGGTGCCATGATGCAAAAGTGGACTCCAAACATAATGGACAAGAGGTTGGCCCCTTGTTTTCCATTCGAGAACCTGTGGTGCTCCCAAGTGGGTGTGGGGAAACAAGGACATCCTCATGGGTCTCCAAATCGATCAAATATGCTTGTAGACCATCTGTAAGGGCTGGAGTAATGACATAAGACCTGCCTCTGTAGTGGGAGGAATCTTGGAACATTTGTCAAGTGTATGGTGCAGTTGTGGAGTCGGCTGGGCATGGTGGAACAGGTGTATCATCCACATCCAAAAGGTGGAACACGAGCAATCAATGAACGCTATTATGGATCCACGGAGTAATATCTGCTATAGTGGAGGCCCATGGCTTTCAACACTCACCCTACAAGTGCCAATGTGTCCTCTGGAGGGCTAGGACCCCGTATAGGGAGACCAAGGCCCAAATGAAGACCCACTTGCAATCCTGCATAATATCCAATGCGTCCCCTTGCCCTCCAATACAACAAATCATTAGAACAATCAAGTAATAATGCTTATGAGTCATGGGTTCAATGGGGCACTTCATGGTGGCATGTCCTTCCATAGTGGGTTTTGGCATGTACAATTGTCTCAAAGCTCAATAGGGGGGTTAACCAAGGACCCTGTTGTCGCAAAAAGTGTCTAGGCACCGCAACAACGCTCAGAGTAAGGGTTGTCACTCTAATCCTTACTCACTCTGTTTGAACTCTCTCCTAGACAAGTCAAAGGGGGTAGTCCCTAAGGTGAATGGATGAAGTTAGTTTGTGGAACACAGGCTCTAGGAGATTTTAAGGATGAACAACTTGATGGATTTAGAACAAGTCTTGGTCAATTGAGATAGATAGATTAAAATAAGACACAACCATAAGATAAAATTGATTATAGACTAGTGCCTTTATATTGAATTAACCATAGACTAAATAAAAACAAGTTATCCTGAGCAATTTATAATGTGGCAAAGCGACAATCATGAACAATTAAATGTAAAATGCTCAAAACTTTAACATGCAGGATAATCTAGCAAAATTACCTTTCTCCAACAGTCAATATGATTTTTTAAAACATTTATCGCTCTTGACAATAGAGAAATCACAAAAAATTAAGATTTTGCACTTAACACCAAAGACACCAAGGAACTTTAGTTTAACAATTTAACTATTCCTTAGGTAATTAGTTGAATGTCGTAAGTGAAGAAATCATTTTTTTTTAATGTGACAGAAGTAAAACGAATCGAAGGGTTAAAAAAATAATTTTTTTATGGTCCATAGACCACATTAAAATATTTAATGTGAAAGCGCAAATCCTTTTTTAATTTATTTCATTTTCAATCCCAAAGTCACCAAAATAAAAAAAAAAAAATAGATTTTTTAATTTTTTAAAATTTTAGAATTTTTAAATGTTTTTGAATGCTTTTTAAAAGAAAATCAAAATCATAAATAAAAAATGGAAATCGAAAAAAAAAAATTAGGTCCATCTTCCTTATAATTTACTTGAAAACCCTGAAACTCATCCAAAATGTCTAAGAAGTGAATAATTTGTCTTTCATCATCAAATGCTTGCCAATGCTCAGAATTATTTGGGACAGAAGGTCTAAAAAAAATTTCCATCTTAATTTTATCTTCAATTAAATTATCAGATAATTGCATGGTGGAAACAGCGACAACTAACTCATCGACCAAACTATTTTGCTCCCTTGGGATAGCTTCAAGGTTAATAGCATCAAAATATTCCATGGTATCCCACACAACATTCCTTAATTTTTTAATCTCTGATTTTTACATGTGAATTTATTTTTAATTTGCATGATAACTAAATCAGAATCACCCTTCATACTTATCAATTTAACTTTAAAAGCTTTTGCCAATTCAATACGCAACAACAAGGCTTCATATTCAGCCACATTGTTGGTTGCTTCAAATTCTAACCGATAGGCAAATTTGAAAATATGACCAAGGGGAGATTTTAAGACAATCCCCACACCTTTACCATGCCTAGATGCCGCACCATCAAAGTATAAATATCAAACCTTATCTTTTAAATTTCCCACTTTTTCTTCAACCTTGGCCTCCAAGGGAATGATAGAATTAGACAGGATACCATGATTCCCTAGGTTAGGTTGTTCACTTATGATTGCATTGTGGGGACTTAACTTAAGATATCTTTGACCATTAGGGGAAGGAATCATAACATATGACCAGTTCATTTGTATGCTTCCTCCTAAATCAGAGGCCCATTTCCTAGACAACAACAAGCATCAGGCACATCAACCACAACTATGTCCATGACAATCATGATATCAGGGTGGATAGACAGATCGATTTGTAAGTCCTTCATCAACCCATGAACTTCAATTTTCTTTGAATCCATGGCACATAAGTTATAGTATGGCCTAGATATCCTTAAATTGAGTTGTTCCATGACTCTCTTAGTCATCACACAAGTGGAAGCACCAGAGTCAAGCATGCAGTTATATAAGCGATAATTGTTCACAAGCAAAGTAATGAAAAACGAAGAGTGCTCTTTATTATCAAAATCCGTACTCTACAAGTATATGGGAGCATCTTGATAGAAAGCCTCAGGAGGTTCCTCTTGAGTTGAATTTACCTAGGCGATACTAATAACATTCAATAACTTAGTCCTTCGGGAGGGGATATTTACTATTTCGGTGACAGGGACCAAAACTTTAGAGTTATTAAACCAACCTCCTAAATCAATATTCATTCTAGAAGATGATCCAAAATTAAGACTTCGAGAATTAACCAGATTATCATTTTGATTTCTCCTTTGATAAGTTAACCCCTTATCCTTAGCGATTTCAAGGAGTCACTTAGGCGGAGGTTTCTCACCAAAGAGCTTACTAAGACATCAGTTTCATGACCAAAATTATTGGTACTATATGAAGATGTAAAAGGTCTGACAGATTGACTATTTCCCTTGACCTCTTCCCAATTTTCCTGTGACAAACAATATTCTTTACCAACCACATTTATCTGGTTGCTTGTCCCAAGCATCTCATGATGCATGATTCTCTTGATAATAGGACAAGTGGCTTCTTCATGAAGCTCATCACAGGCTCTACAATAAGGTAGGGTCTCTTCCACAAGATTATTTGTTTCAAGAGGGTGAGGAGGTCTCTGCTCACTAGATTGACCTTTCTTTTGCCAATTATTTTGATTATTATTATTATTATTCTGACCCCTAGGTTGATGCATTTGAGCTCTTTCCATTTGAATCAACCTAGACTGTAATGTAGTTATCTCCTTAGCATGATCAACAATCATCCTAGCTTGATTTAACTCCATATTTTCTAACTTCTTAAGCAATTTTTGCATAGGTTCTTCAGATTCCTTTTCTTTTCCTTTAGGTTCTTTTAATTTAACAATAGATCTATCAAACCCAGGAATTTCAGATTTGCCAGAAGCCTTCTTATCTTTTTCCAGCTCTTCAGCTGTGATTTGACAAGCCTTGTAGTCACTAGGCTTGGACCTTCTTAGTTCATAAGAAGTGTCAGGATTGAAAGCATCGAGATAGTATTCTAGAAGCATTTTCTTAGTTGGTTTGTAATTAATAGATATTTCTTTAAGCATACCATTAAACCTTCTATTAAATTCTTCACATGTCTCATTTTTTTTTAACGACGCTAATGGCTTTTGCTAGAAATCGATCTTCTTTCTTATCACCAAATTTCTCTCTAAAAGCATTAAGGAGGGAATCATATGAATCAATGCGATGATCATGCCTATCCCTAAACCAATAATAGCATCCTGCTCAAGGGTCAAGACGAAGCATTTCATTTGCACATCCTCATAATTTTGAGCCCGAGCAAATTTAGCCCACCAAGTCTGAAATGCATATAAATGATTTTAACAGTGATTGCATTATTTCCTTGGAAAGCGAGTAGCTTGTCTAGACCATTATTAGGAAGGTTATGGGGATCAATGTTGCGAAAATCGCGATCAGGATTAAATCGGCGAGGGGAAAAAAAAAATCGGGAACAAATCATAAAATACAAAAATATTCATTTTTTTCAATATTTTTTAATATTTAAAGCATCTACAACATAAAATAAATACATTGACACATAAATATGATAAAAGAACTAATATATGAGATGTGTAATATCATTTCTAGTGCTACATCACACATAACATTGAATCATGTCCTGAATAGTAAGTCTTGACTCTTCAGTCCCAACTCAGACTCAAAATATCAACGAAAAATATAATAATGTATCTCATATCATGAGTCATGATGTCATATAAAATGAAATGAACCAAATAACTAATACCACTGATTTCCTCTGCTCCTCTTGCGAGAAAATGCAATAGCTTTCCCTTTCCCTCTAGATGTAGATGCCAGTGGAGTTGGTAGTGGACTCTGCTGTGCTCTAGAAGCTAAAGAACTAGGAGCTACAGGAGGTAGACCACGTCCTCTACTGGTGGCAGGGGTAGCCTGGGTAGGTGGTGTCACCTCCTCCTCCTCCTCCTCCCCCTCTACGCCTTCCACTACCTCTTGCTCTAACCAATCATCGACAAACTCCATGAGAGGCCTCTCGGCCTCAACCCTCCATGTAGCAGTGGTGTCAATCCCATCCAATGAGATGGCCTCCTTATCAGGTATCCTCTCAAGTTGTCTCACCCACAATCAAAGATTGTAGTAGATGTAGACCATGTCGTTAAGTCGCTGGGACTCCAACCTGTAAAAGATCATAAAAGAATAATTATAAAAAAAAATATTATTTAATGAATTCAAAAAATTAATTGGAAATTTGGAATATTTTAAGTTTTAAGTTTAACCTATTGCTCTTCTTGTTGTGTATTTTTTCAAATATACTCCAGTTGCGCTCGCATCCTAAGGAGCTACATGTTTCGCTGAGGATTCGAATGGCAAGCTTTCACAGATGGGGTACTCTGGCACCATAGCTAGTCCACCATGCATCTACAACAAAATTACAAATAAGATAAACATAAGAAAAAATATGAAATTTGAACGCTGAAGCAAAGTATGAAGTTATGAACTTGAAGAGACAATGAAATTTGAAACAAACTAAAAATTACCTGGCATTTTAGTCTTCTTATCAACCACAACTATCTTAAAGCTAAATGTGCCATCTGCCATTCTGTATATCTCCATTTTTTTGGAGATTTTTGCATGTTCCGCTGGAGATTGCACTATCCTGTGAACATAGGTTAAGAATCCATCCATGATCTCAGCATCAAATAAGAACCCATATGGGTAAGAAAATGCGGGGTTTAAATAGATCCCTGTAGCATGAATGAGATGATGGAGTGTGTTGTTCCATCGTTCATCGATCACTTTCCATAGGAGGAGTTGTTTCTGAAACCCCTCATCTCCCTTATCATCTTAGTAGGCCCGAATGGATTTTTTGGCCCTGTCCATGGCCTCATACAAATAGCCCATTGTGGGCTTTTCACCATCAACTAAATGAAGAACCTTTACCAAAGGTTTAGTAACGCTGCACACCTCCTACACTTCTGCCCAGAAGTTTTCCTGGTATGAAACTAATCTGCATATGGCCTCTCCCTCTGGTTTGCGGCTAATTTTCAAAGCACACCACTCATCTGAAAGAAACATTCTCTTTAGATCCCACATAGAATTCAAGAGGGATTGAAGAGATATGAAACTCGTGGCAAACCGTGTAATGGCGGGGTGCATCAACTCCTTGTTGTTGGTGAATTTTCTCATCAAGCTAAGCATGGATGCATGATTATATATAAATTTTGTAATGCTTTTTGATGAGTCAACAATATCTTTGACAAAGGAAATTTTTCTTATGTCCCCCAGCATCAAATCAATACAATGTGCAGCACAAGGTGTCCAAAATAAAGTAGGATGTCTCTCCATAAGCATCTTGCCAGCAACAACATAATTTGCAGCATTGTCCGTTATGACTTGGACAAAGTGTTCTGCACCCATCTCTAAAATAAACACATCCAACAAATCACATAATAATTTTGCATCTTTGATATGTGAAGATGCATCAACAAATTTCATAAACATTGTCCCTTTGGGACAATTAACGAAGAAGTTTATAAGGGTTCTTCCCTTTTGGTCGGTCCAACCATTTGACATCACAGTGCATCTTGTTTGTGCCCATGATGCCCTAAACTCCTCTAATCTTTTGGTGCAATCAACCTTTTCATCTTGAAGAATGCGGCCTCTAAAGTCATCATAAGAAGGGATTTTGTACCCTGGGCCAACAATCGCAATAACATCAACAATAGACTGGAAAAATGGATTATTCCTTGCAACGCTGAAAGGAATATCACTCCAAAGGAGAAACTTGCCCAACAACTTGTCAGTTTGTTTTTTCTCATTTTTTTAAGCATTGAAGTGATAGATGGTTGTGAACTAGTCGTGGTTCTAGGAACAAAAAATGATGAGGTAGCTACAAGGTTGGTTGTAGACATTGATGCTGAAGTAGAACTAGTGCCACTTCCATATTCACATCCTAACACACTCCCTGCTAGTTGCTTCTTCAGATCTGCTTTGGTCATTTTGTCTTGCTCTAATTCTTCCAATGATCTCATGGCTCTTCGAATGATTTCCGCATTTGTATTGGTGTAAGGCCCTACATCACGTCCAGGGATTTGTGCAAGGTGATACTTCAATCTATAACCCCCCCCTGACATATGCTGCCCACACAACTTGCAAGACAAGTTTATTCTATCAAACCCTCCATCAGGTTCACCAAATTTCCACAGAGGGTCCAATTTCCTTGGCATGTTTGTAACTTGGTTGAACTCTTGAGTTTTAATGTAAGATGAAGTTTGAAGTTGAACCTATGGCACAATAAGAATTGCAAGTTAAAAAAATAAAAATAAAAATTACATACATGACACAACACATTGAATTTTTGACAAACAAAAAAAACCTCAACTCAATCCAACAATAATAGAAAAATGCACATTCAAACCCAATAAAAAATGATGCAAAAAAATAGAGCACAAGAAAAAATTAAACTAATAAATTTAACAATCAAGTTTTTGCATTTTTGACCAAAATGAACCCTTTCCACTCTATGCAACAAAAATGAGAAAAAAACACCTTCAAATCCACTCAAAAATCATTGATAATCAATGGGTTATAGAAACCCAAGAAAAAACAAGAAAAAAACTAAAACAAAATGGCCAATTTTGGTGCCCATACCTGGAAACCACGGTTTGCCGAAGAAATTTGGTCCAAACATGAAGTTTTCTTGCTTGGGATGCTAAAATCTCCCATTTTCCTCCCCCTCTGCCCTAGTAGATGCCTTCCCCTCCTCAACTCTCAAACAAGTCCGATGTCTACTAAAAATGAGAAATAAAACTCATCAATCTGCTTATAAAACGCACTATCTCAGAGGGTCACGATTTTTTCCGTTCGTATCACGATTTTTTGGAGAAAATTGTGATTTTTCCAGCAATTTTTTCGAAAAAAACTTTGTAAAAATCAGGCGATAATATTGGGTGAGTCAAAAAATCGCGATTTTTTGAAAAAATAGCAATTAAATCGCGATTTTCGCAACACTGATGGGGATAACCCTGGATGTTAGCAAAGCTAAGAGGCCCATAGATATCCATGATGTCTGGAACGCGAGGATTCAAGAAGAGTGAATGGATGTCACGGAGAGCTTCTTGGCCGAGATTGTTAAGGAGTGTATGAGAAGAGAGCTTGTGTAATCTAGCTCTGAGAGCCCTTTCAGGATCCAGAGTAGGATTAGCCAAGCTACTTGGGTTCCTCCTAGTACACGCTCCTGTAGAAGATGATGGAAGTGGAGTCGCCACTTGGACAAAAATCTTACTTGGACACAGAAGATGATATGGTGAAAATGAGATGAAGATGTAAGGATCAAATGATGAGAAGAGATTGAGAGGACCAAGGACAGAAAACTCTGTCCCCAGCAACGACGTCAAAAAATGTTGTCGCACAAATTGTCTAGGCACCGTGACAATGCTCGGAGTAAGGGCTGTCACTCTAATCTTTACTCAGTCTGTTTAGACTCTCTCCTAGACAAGTTAAGGGGGGTAGTCCCTAAAGTGAATGGATGAAGATAGTCTGTGGAACACAGGCTCTAGGAGATTTTAAGGATGAACAACTTGATGGATTTAGAACAAGTCTTGGTCAATTGAGATGGATAGATTAAAATAAGACACAACCACAAGATAAAATTAATTCTAGGCCAGTGCCTTTATATTGAATTAACCATAGATTAAATAAAAACAAGTTATGCTGAGCAATTTATAATGTGGCAAAGCGACGATTATGAACAATTAAATGTAAAATGTTCAAAACTTTAGCATGTAGGATAATTTAGCAAAATTACCTTTCTCCAACAGTCAATATGATTTTTTAAAACATTTATCGCTCTTGACAATAGAGAAATCACAAAAAATTAAGATTTTGCACTTAACACCAAAGACACCAAGGAACTTTAGTTTAACAATTTAATTATTCCTTAGGCAATTAGTTGAATGTGGTAAATGAAGAAATCATTTTTTTTTTAATGTGACGGAAGTAAAACGAATCAAAGGGTTAAAAAATTAAAATTTTAATGGGCCATAGGCCACATTAAAATATTTAATGTGAAAGCGCAAATCCTTTTTTAATTTATTTCATTCTCAATCCCAAAGTCACCAAAATAAAAAAATTAGATTTTTTAATTTTTTAAAATTTTAGAATTCTTAAATGTTTTTTAAAAGAAAATCAAAATCATAAATAAAAAATGGAAATTGAAAAAAAATAAATAAATAAAAAATAAATAAATAAAAATAAAAATAAAAATAAAAATCATAAGAAACTAAAACAAAAATTGAAAATCAAATAAAACAAATTAAGAAACAAAAGAAAATCGCATTAAAATAAATCCAAAGTAACCAAAGTAAAAAAATGAAACCCAATTTTAAACAAAAAATAAAGAACTAACCCTAAAACCCTAACGTGAAGATAAGAAAGCTAAAATATAAACAAATGAAACCTAAAAAAAAATCGAATGTGTTTTGTTTGTTTGTGTATGCAGGTTTCGAAGAGAGGGCAGCGATGATGGAGGATAGGGAGCTACAAAGAGGGACGCATGCAAAATGTAGTTACAATGCAGGTGGAGGGTTTAGTGCAATAATGGAGCAGCAGTAAAGGACGAAACACGACGGCCACATTGCGTGAGTCCTTCTGGCACTGTCGAGTAGACTTGCAGTCTCCCTCCTCATGCTCCTTGTTGTTGTCATTGTACTTCCCAACTACACCAATGAAAAGCCAGACCTTTGGGGTTGGGAGGTCCACCTTCAAACATACATTCATAACAGATGGGCGAGGGACCACATGGCCGACTCAGGTGGCGGAGAAAATGGCACATCGAACTATCTGGGCGCTGCAAGGCGCTGCTGGCTACTGGCTGAGGACCTTCTAGGAGAATTTTTTTCTCCCATATGCACTACCCACAGGTGGTGGGTAACAAGGCCATGGAAATTAGGAGAGATGGAACATGTTAAGTATGGAACTTGATATTGGTACACTACACATCTCAAAGCCTCCCTAGTAGTACAATTGAACCCAAAATTGAGAATTCTTATCTAGAAGATGATGATGATCACCAAGGTGAAACAATTGAAAAGGCACAAATTTAGAGCACCATGATCCATTATGTAAATCAACCAATGGTCACTACTTTCACATCAAATATATAAGGAATTAATATTTAATATGAAGCAATGAAAACATGTACCTCATGGATGTAGGGCATCCTGACCATTAAGTGTGAATGATTTGAGCAATAATGCGAGAAACATTGTCAACTATCTATGGAGAACCATGGATGTCATTTGTGGAAAAATTGTCTGTGATCAAGATCATAAGAGAAAAAATTTCCTCTTGTTACTTCTAAATGTGAGGGGTTAATAGTTCCAAACACTGGAGAAGAGGTGCCAAAGGACTTCAACTAAATGGATTTGTATTTGTAGTGTTGCTACCCAAATGTTAGTTGTGCTCCAAATAGATTGGAACTTGGTTGCCCAATTGGGTTACTTGATCGAAACATTGGGCCAATCAAATGCAGGGAATCAAGTTGTTGAATTTAGAAATCACAAACTTTCCCTCTTAGGCCCTAGAATCAAACTAGAGAAATCAGGAGATAGACCTTATGTTCTATCAAAATCTCAACTTGTGCTATGTTTGTATGAAGAGGACACTATGGGAGAGAACCAACATTTTGTTAAAAGATATGCTAATGGTCGAATGTCGAATGTTAAGAGTTATGTCGACGATCGACTTTTGTCTTCAATTTTCACTTTGTTAGGGTTAATTGGATAGTTCTCAGAGTTGGTTAGTGCAATTTTGCTGATGCTGCCTATTTTGAACAAAAAATTAACCCAATTGGGATCATCTAGCGATCATTTGACAATTGCTCATCCTTGCAAATAATCAACTATCTTCATTAGTGCGCTAAGTTGATTTGAGAAAACACAACTACAACAATTAGTTTTTTTCCTTAATTCTCTAGTGATCTTAAAAGGAATGCCAATGGTCGGATTAGGTTTAGGGATCTCATGATCCAAACTGTTCTAGTCCCAATGACACTTGGTTCTCCTTCAAACAAAGATTAAACAAACATGCTCTTACTCTAAAGCTATTCAATGGTTCGATCAATAGGTGGAAGCATCCTTTGGTTTAATGGTTTTAAGACCAATTCTTTGTGTGTAGCTCCAACATGGAAGAAACTCCAATATGATGGGGAGGCCAAGCTTTCATCTAGATGTCAGGTTTGTTCCCTTTGCAATTCACCCTGACAGTCTTTTTCTTGCAAAGTTGGAGGTATTATTGTCTTGTTATTTGGGCCTTTATTTTTGTTAGGATATTGACATTAAGTTCAACTTCATTTTCTGTTTTGGTGAAGCAAAGCTGAGGTACGCTTGGGATGCCGTACAACAGTGGTATCAGAGCTGTGCATCTTGCTAGCCTGTGTTGGAAATAGTAAAAACTGAGAGGGGGGTGAATCAATATTTTCTTTCAATTGTTATTATTACCAGTTAGATTCTTCATAATTTAATCAGAGAAACTTATAAGTATAATTTTATTGAGTATAAAAGAATAAATACAATGTATGACAATTATTGCCAAGCACCAACTTGGTCTTTGATGAGGCTCTGACGTCTAGGGCTTCGACCCTATCTTATCCAAGGCTCCAACCTTGTGTTTAGGAGCACCAACTCCAAGGACACCAATCCTGTTGTCTTCCTTTAATAGAGAATGTGAGAAGTTCTTACTTGTTTGTCCATGGCATAATTCTTCGCTGTTCAATTAATTTCCAAAGACCTCATCGTTCAATTACTTCCAAAAGACTTTACCGGTCAATTAAAAAACTTCATTGTTTAAACATTTTCCAAATACTTCATTGTTCAATCATTCTGCTTGATTGTGTCGTCCTCAATTCCGGGCTTCACTTAATTGTCTTTGTTCAAGAGAGAGTTCTTCACTGCCCAAAGGAGGATTATGGAAAATACTGTGTCACTGTTCAACCAACAGTTCAGTCCTTGTTGTCTCTTTTCTGAATGCTGAGAGACACCCTTACAGCTTGATAACTATGAGATCTGAATGATATGCCCAAGCCACAGTCTGAGGTTTAAGTAATAGTCTGAATCACTGTTTTTGTCTTACTATAGAAAATCCAAGTTCTTTATATAAGCCCTGGTCCGTGTATAACGAGTTGTCTAGAACAGAGCTTAGTGTATAGTCACCGCAATTTCAGTATATAAAACGGATCATTGTTATGTATTAAGGTCGAGAATCAGTTTTGTAACAAGCCCGAAAAACCAATTTGAGAACCAAACTATAGGAAAGTCAATCTGCAATGAGGACAGAAACCAGTCTTGTGTTGAGGCCGAAAAAACAATCCTGTAGACTGTCTTGCAATCCGAGGGCTAATATACGATTCTGGAACAGATACCAATCTGAAAAAATAGTCTCACCAATCGAGATATAATGCCTCGTTTTCTCCTTGAAAGTTCACGAGATGTGAACCTGTAACATCTTGTCTTTTGCGTTGATGATTGAACTGTTGCTTTAAGAATGACATCGAGGCCTAATATAGTGTTTTAATGCTGAATGAAGAGACACATCTCTACACATAGGCTAGAATCAGGTTGGCTAGAATTAGGTTGGCTCAACAATAAAGTGTGTATTCATGATTTAAAAATTCAAGATCTCTCTAACCACTAGGAGTTTCAAGGCGTGTAAGGGCTCGTTTGAAAGAGGAAACAATCCTCTTTCAGAGGGTATAAGTATCATTGTGAAGGAATGTATCTAAGATAGTGAGAAACATTTTTTAATGTGACTGGTCATCAATTAGTGCAGGATTGGAGGTAGGACAGAATGGCTTCATGGAGAATAAGGCCATTTGAAAATGTAAGGCTTTATGGTGACATTTACTAGGAGAGCTCAACAATATATGTATTTCATCAATGACAATTATTGACCAACAATCTCCCCCTTTGTCATTGATGGAAATATTTCTCCATTCTCTCCCCCTTTGACATCAATGGCAAATGGGGTGCCCAAGTACTCCCCCTATCAAACTGTTTCCTTTGTCATGCTGCTCCCCCTGACATGCTGCTCCTACTCTTGTGAAGATGATTATTTAATGTGATGCAAGAGCAATAACCCCCATTTTTTGGCGAAGATGTTCAAATGCTTCTCGTGGAAGAGGTTTTGTGAAGATATCTGCAATTTGTTCTTTTGTGTTGATGTATTTCAACTTGATATTTTGTTCAACAACTTGTTCATGGAGGAAGTGATATTTGATTGGTATATGTTTGGTCTTTGAGTGCATCACTGGATTTTTGCTGAGATTGATAGCACTTGTGTTATCACAATAGATGGTGATTGGTTGGTTGGTATCTATGTTGACATCCTTCAGAGCTTCCTTCATCCATAATATTTGAGTACAACAATCTACAACAGCTATATACTTGGCTTCAGCTGTAGAGAGTGATATGGATGATTGTTTTTTGTTGAGCCAATATACTAGACACTCTCCCATGAAGAATGCATTTCCACTAGTGCTTTTTCGATCATTGTTACTTCCGACCCAATCAGCATCGGTGTATGCACACAATAAGAGTTGAGCTCTTAAGGTATCAAAGACCAAAATCAAGGGTTCCTTGTAAGTATCTTAGAATTCTCTTCACAGCTGCAAGATGGGATTGTTTAGGAGTTGACTGAAATCTTGCCACCATTCCTACTGCATGCATAATATCTGGCCTAGTAGCGGTTAAGTATAGAAGGGCACCAATTATTGACCTGTAATGAGTAGCATCCACCGGAGGAGAGTCATCGTCTTTGCTTAATTTGCAATCTGTGGTCATAGGTGCACAGTCTTCCATTCCATATCTTTTAAGCATGTCTTTAAGATATTTTGCTTGAGATATGAACATGCCTGTTGTGGTTTGAGATACTTGTAGTCCAAGGAAGTAAGATAACTCTCCTATCATTGACATTTCGAACTCTTTTGACATTTCTTGAGCAAACTCATGCCTCATCTCATCATTATTGCTAGCAAAAATCAGATCATCAACATAGACAAGAGTGACTAGTAACTTATCCTCATCCATCTTCATGTAGAGATTACTTCCTGCCACCCCCTTCTTGAAGCCTTGTTGTTGTAGATAGTGATCCAATCTTGCGTACCAAGCTCTAGGAGCTTGTTTCAACCCATATAATGCCTTTTTCAACTTACAAACAAAGTCTTTTCCTTCTGCTAGATTAAACCCTTCTGGTTGCTCCATGTAGACTTCTTCCTTGAGTTCCCCATTCAGAAATGCTGATTTTACGCCCATTTGATAGAATTTGAATCCTTTTGAGCAAGAAAACGCCAAGAACATCCTTATAGCTTCCATACGAGCTACCAGTGCAAAGGTTTCTTCAAAGTCGATTCCTTCAATTTGTGAATAACCTTTACAAACAAGCCTTGCCTTATTTTCGATGATTTGTCCATCTTCATTCATTTTGTTTTTGAACACCCACTTGGTTCGAATTATATTTTTATCCTTTGGACGAGATACTAGTTCCCATGTCTCATTCTTCTCGATTTGAGACATTTCTTCTTCCATGGCCTCCACCCAATGAGGATCCTTACTTGCTTGAATAAAAGTTTCTGGTTCTATCATAGATAGGAGAGCAACATCATTTTTCCTTGGTGTACTTGTCATCCTTCTTCGGGTTTGTATCCCCTCATCTACATTGCCAATAATATGCTCCTCCGGGTGATGTATTTGGAGGAATTTCACCTTTGAAGGAGTTTGAGATGTTTCTTTTTCCTTTTGTTTTTCTTGATCTTTTTCCTCTTTTTCAGGGTCTTCGCTTTCTTCAATGAGAGGGTCAACTTCATGATCTTCAATTTCCTTTTCTGGAAGGGTTTCATCAATCTTCACATCAATGCTTTCCACTATTTTCTGTAATCGGTTATTGTAGCACTTGTAGGCTTTTCTCCTAGTAGAATATCCAAGGAATATTCCTTCGTCAACCAGAGAATCAAATTTTCCTGGTGAGTCATTATTGATTTTTATGAAGCATTTGCTTCCAAAAGTCCTGAAGTATTTTATTGAAGCAAGTCTTCCTTTCCATAATTCATAAGGAGTCTTCTCATTATTTGGTCTCAGTTGAGTTCGATTCAAGGTATAAATTGCTGTCTCGACTGCTTCTCTCCAAAATTTTGGCTGCAAGTCAGCTACTAGTAACATTGTTCTTGCCATTTCTTGAACAGTTCGGTTTCTTCTTTCAACTACCCATTTTTCTTGGATGTTCTAGTAGCAGAGAGTTCTCTTTCGATTCCATGTACTTTACAGAATTCATCAAATTCTTTTGATGTGAATTCTCCCCCTCTATCCATTCTAAGACATTTAATCTTAGAATCCTTTTCATTTTCTACAAGAGCTTTAAGATTCTTAAAACATTCAAATGCTTCGGATTTATATTTTATGAAATATACCCACATCATTCTAGTATAGTCATCAACAAATAAAACAAAGTACCTTTTTCCTTGGAGCGCTGGAGCTCTAGTTGGTCCACATAAATCAACATGAATGATCTCTAAAACTTTTGATGAAGAGAACTACTTGGTCTTGTGGCTGGTTCTAGTTTGCTTTCCATGTTGACATGGACCACACACACCTTGATTTGGCTTGAATAACTTTGGGATGTCTCGCATTGCATTAATCTTGCTGATATTGATCAAGTTATGGAAACTTGTATGTCCCAGTCGCTTGTGCCACAACCAACTTTCATGTGTTTGACTTGGGTAACATTTATCTTCTTGAATTTTGTTCAGAATGTAAACGTTATCTGATGTTCTAACTCCTTTCGCCACAAGTTCTCCTGAGGAAGAGTTCCTTATTTCACAATATTTAGCGCTAAAGACAACATTATGTCCTTGATCACAGATTTGGCTAACACTCAAGAGATTGTGTCTGAGCCCGTCTACCATCAAAGCATTTTGAGCCTTTCCTTTTCCATTAACAACGGTAACAATTCATTTTCCAACAATTTTGGCAGATCCACTTCCAAAGGATACATTTCCTTCCTTTTTGTTCAATGAGACAAACTTCCTTTTGTCACCTGTCATATGTTTGGAGCACCCACTATCCAGAAACCGATGATTTTCATCACTGTGAGCACATAGAGCTAGGCCACATTTATCCGTATTGGGATTCTCATCTTTTGCTTCTCTTCTTTTGAGGGGTCAATTTTGTTCATTATGTCCATTATCATTACATAATGAGCAAATTGGACCAAATTTGGCCAAAGGATCAAAAGAGTTGTAGATCTTGATTTGTCCTTGCCCTTTGAGACCATATGGTTTGTTTGTTTGATCCTTCAATTTTGGTGTTTCATAATTACAAGCCATGCAATGTTTAGCTTGATGACCAAAATTCTTACAATAATAACAATGCCCAAAAAAGATAGCTTGGTACATGTTGTAATAGCCATGATTTGAATCAACATTATTCCTTGGAGTTACTCTTTCTTCATTCTTTGGATTTGAGATGGGCCTTTGATGAAATGATTTTTCTTCTTTTGGGTTGCTGGAAAGTATGTTGGCATAGCTTTTCGCATTATCCTTAGTACTTGATGATTCTCCTTTAAAACCTATCCCAGATTTGTCATATTGAGGTTTTTGAGCATTTAGGATAATGTCAAGTGTTTGAGAGCTTTCCCAACTCTTTTTGACTTGCTCCAATTCCTTTCTCAGAGATACTATTTTAGCTTCATGATTTTCACAAATTTCTTCCTTTTCTCTTAGCTTATTTTTCAAGAGGTCTTCCCTTCTTTTTTCTTCCTCCTTTTCTACCTTGAGAGAAATGATTTTATTTCGTAATTTCTCATTTTATTCAATGGCACTCAGTAACATTTCATCTACATTTCCTTCTAGTCTTGAATCATCATCATTTGTGAATGCCATGAATAATACTTCTTGGCTTCCAACATAGTCATTTTCTTCATCTAATTCATCATTACCTCCTTTGCGGTGAGGGAATGATTAGTTGATTTCTTTTTGATGACTACAAATTCATCTTCATCAGACTCATCTTGCTTAGAGAAGAAATTCTTCTTATTAAACCCTTTCTTTTTGTATACCATCCTTTTAGAATCCTCCTCATCATCACTATCATGCTTATGAGGACATTTTGTAGCATAATGACTTATTCTTCCACATTTGAAACAAATAATAGGGTACTTACCTTTTAACTTGGATCCTTTCTTTAGTCTTCGTACAAATTGCGCCAATTTGGATTTAACATTGGAGTCATCACTGCTGGTATTCCATCCTTTAAACTTTTTTGATTTTGAGGCCTTGAATGCTGCATCTTTGGAACTTGGGATTCCTTTTTTCATCTCATAGGCAATGAGGATTCCATGAAGTTCATCCATCTTGAGAGTATTTAGGTCCTTCATTTCTTCTATAGCACTTACTTTGGAGTCAAAACTGTCTGGGAGAGATCTTAAGACCTTTTGAACAACAGTGCTTTCTTCAATCTTTTCTCCCAATACTTTAAGAGAGGTGACCACTTCAGCTACTCAGAGAAAGTATGATGCAATATCTTCTTCATCATCCATTTTCAGACTTTCGAATTGCCTTCTATGAGTTTGAAGCTTTGCCTTCTTAACTTTGGAGTCCCCATCGTATAAGCTAACCAGCTTATCCCATACTTCTTTGGCCGAGTCACAATTCATGACTTTTGTAAATTCAGAATTAGTGATTCCACTAGTGATGGAATTTAAGGCTTTTGCATTTGCAATGTAAGCTTTCCTTTAGTCTTGATCAGTTGGAAGAGTGGAAGGAGTAGTGTGCCTATTCAAAATCGAATGCCAAACTTCAGGTCCAAGGGACATTAAAT
This sequence comes from Pinus tabuliformis, assembly GCA_031772625.1. NCBI lineage: Eukaryota > Viridiplantae > Streptophyta > Pinopsida > Pinales > Pinaceae > Pinus > Pinus tabuliformis. Next base: position 987,465,428 of record CM062814.1, read on the forward strand.
AGTAGGACATTCTTTTTTTCCAAAAACCAAAATTTGTGCCATCGAACAGAGGAAGCCTTCCTGATACTTCTTGATTTTTCATTGTGACTAAGAATCCTTCTTTCAGCTGTTAGGATGATTATGAAGAAGCTGGCTCTGATATCAATTGTTGGAAATATTGAGAGGGGGGTGAATCAGTATTTTCTTTCAATTGTTATTATTAGCAGTTAGATTCTTCACAATTTAGTCAGTGAAACGTATAAGTATAATTTTATTGAGTATAAAAGAATAAATACAATGTATGACAATTATTTCCAAGCACCAACTTGGTCTTTGATGAGGCTTCGACCTCTAGGGCTTTGACCCTATCTTATCCAAGGCTCCAACCTTGCGTTTAGGAGCACCAACTCCAAGGACACCAATCCTTTTGTCTTCCTTTAATAGAGAATGTGAGAAGTTTTTACTTGTTTGTCCATGACATAATTCTTCACTGTTCAATCAATTTCCAAAGACTTCACTGTTCAATTACTTCCAAAAGACTTTACTGGTTAATTAAAAAACTTCACTGTTTAAACATTTTCCAAATACTTCATTGTTCAATCATTCTGCTTCACTGGGTCGTCCTCAATTCCGGGCTTCACTTAATTGTCTTTGCTCAAGAGACAGTTCTTCACTTTCCAAAGGAGGATTATGGAAAATACTGTCATTGTTCAACCAACAGTTCGATCCTTGCTGTCTCTTTTCTGAATGCTGAGAGACACCCTTACAACTTGATAACTATGAGATCTGAATGATATGCCCAAGCCACATTTTGAGGTTTAAGTAATAGTCTGAATCATTGTTTTCGTCTTAGTATGGAAAATCCAAGTTCTTTATATAAACCCTGGTCCGTGTATAACGAGTTGTCCAAAACAAAGCTTAGTGTATAGTCACCGCAATTTCAGTATATAAAGGGATCACTGTTATGTATTAAAGTCGAGAATCAGTTTTGTAACAAGCTTGAAAAACCAATCTGAGAACCAAACTGTAGTGAAAGTCAATCTTTAATGAGGACAGGAACCAGTCCTGTGTTTAGGCCGAAAAAGCAATCCTGTAGACCGTCCTGCAATCCAAGGGTTAATACACGATTATGGAATAGTCACCAATCTGAAAAAATAGTCTCACCAATCGAGATATAATGCCTCGTTTTCTCCCTGAAAGTTCGTGAGATGTGAACTTGTAACTTCTTGTCTTTTGCGTTGATGATTGAACTACTGTTTTAAGAATGACGGCGAGGCCTAATATATAGTGTTTTAACGCTAAATGAAGAGACACGTCTCTACACATAGGCTAGAATCAGGTCGGCTAGAATTAGGTCAGCTCAACAATAAAATGTGTATTCATGATTTAAAATTTCAAGATCTCTCTAACCACTAGGAGTTTCAAGGCGTGTAAGGGCTTGTTTGAAAGAGGAAACAATCCTCTTTCGGATGGTATAAGTATCATTGTGAAGGAATGTCTCTAAGATAGTGAAAAACATTTTTTAATGTGACTGGTCATCAATTAATGCAGGTTGGAGGTAGGACATAATGGCTTCATGGAGAATAAGGCCATTTGAAAATGTAAGGCTTCATGGTGACATTTACTAGGAGAACTCAACAATATATATATATTTCATCAATGACAGTTATTGACCAATAGTCTGAGGGTTAACGATGAAATCTAGGTTGTTTGAGCGAGGGGCATGTTGTCTCCTGGATTGTACAGGCACCGCGACAACCGCTCAGGGCGGGGGCTGTCACTCTGATCCCCGCTCACTCAGTTTTGGATGTCTCCCAAGAACAGGCTATGGGGGGTAGTCCCTATGGAAATGAGGTGAAGGAAAACAATTCAGGAACCAACTTGTTTGGGAGACACAGATGAGTGGCCTAGCTACTTGTTGGAATTTAGCAAGATCAAAGATTAGATTTTAATGGCTAATGTGTTATGGAGTCACAATTCTTTCTTGTTAGAAATTTAGACCAAGTAACTGAATGGACACTTGCTGCTTAATATGATAGACTAACCTATATGAGGTGCAATTCCTAAGAGCTAGGTGTGATGCAAGGGTGCTGGTTAATTTTAGATTAAATGCCTTGTCTAAGTTGAACCTCTTCCTTAACTGTTTTGAGACGCAATCTTCAAAGTAGGTTATGAGATGGAAGCCAACAGGAAGCACGAAGTGGCCTGATTAACAATACCTCCCCTTGTGTTCCAACCACCCATTGCCTCCGGCACTACAAAGACTGTGGCTCTTGTTGACCTTGCTAGCTACACCTACCTACAATTAGTGACAAAAACCATTAGCCCCACAAGGTGTGGTTGGTGGCAAGGAACTAAGAGAAGGGGTTGTCACCTATTCTCAACTCTCTCCGTTTAAGCTATCTCTTAGGCTAGCTATGGGGGGTGGTCCCTAAAGGAAAACTAAGCTAAAGATGTGAGGTTTCTAGGAGAATGTTAAAGTGAAGTGGATTACTTTCTTAAGATTACAATTGAATATGACGTGAGCAATATGAAATGAAATAAGCATTAACAACCATCAACACATGAGATAAGCATAAACATATGAAAGACCAGTGCCTTTTAGAGTATTGCTCAAATGAAAGATATTTGCTTAATATAAAAGAAATGCTTTCAAATAAAAGCACAAGTAATTCTGAAAGTGAAACAAGAAAATGTTAGTGAAATAAAATAATCAATACAATAGATAAGGATGCTTTCAAATATATATGATCAATTGCTAAATCAAAGCATACAAGGATATCTTGCAAAAAGGAAAACAATTAATATTTTACTTAAAAAATATAGATGAAATAAGGCTTGTCAAAACAAAGTATTCAATTCAACAATGACAAGTAAAATGACCAATTGCAAATAAAACCATGAGATGGGTTAATATGAAATGCACCTATACTAGTTTTGAATGCAATTATCTTGGTTAATGTTTAATCTAAAATGCCTAATCTAGGTGAAAAGTCCTTCTCTTGAGCTTTTACCAAAGGGTAAAAATTGGGGTGACTATAAGAAAGAAAGGGTGAGGGCACAAAGGTGTCATTAACGATACCTGTCCCTTGAGTCTTATGAGCTAGCGTGTGCCTTCGTTCCTACAAGGGGACAAACCATCTTCATAACTGCAGGGTTACAACGTTTTTACTTTACTTTGTACCAAATGGAAGAACTTTCCTAGAAAATCTTTTCTCCCTATGATTTCTATCAACCAAGCTTATGCTTGGAGGTTTATTTTAAATGTGCAACTAGGTTAAGATGCCTACTATGATGTGCAAGTAAATTCGCAAATGCTATGTAGAAGATAGAGATGCTTTAAACACAAGATTGCATAAACATTATAACATGTAAAATTGAGAAATGAAAGTATTTGCTTTGACTTATGATAAATTGATGATCCACCAAAAACAAACTTGAAACTTATGAGCAATTGTTTTGCATGTAAAATAAATGGCAATGCTTGTGAAAAGTAAACTCAAGATTGTACTCAAAATAGCCTTGCAAAAGAAAGAAACTTTAACTTGAGAGATTATCTTGACATGAAATAGATAATTGCTTTGGAAAGTGAAATTGCCCAAATACCAAATGCATCAAAACTCAAGATGTATAATTTGTTGCACAATGATGAAGCATAAGTGAACTTTAGATAGCTTCAAGCTAAATGTATCAAGTTAAAGAAATGCTTGCATGAAAATAAATTGCTATAAAATGAAAATGTAGCTTGTGACTTGTAGCAATAAATGTAAATGGTGCAAGTAAATTGTAGTGAACTTTAGCAAATTAAGTGAGATGCATGGTTGTGTTAATTAGCAAATTGAAGCATGCAAGTGAGAAGAGAAGCTAGAATCAACAAATCAAACCAACCACAAGTTCTCTCCCAAAGTGGAGAGATAGGGATGGCAATGGGTAAAACCCACGCTCCAAAAAATCAGAAATTTTATTAATTAAATTACAAGAGACAAGGGCTCATGAAAGCCTCCTCCAAACTCAAGGAAAAATCTTTTACAATGAAACCTTAAACCATAGACTTTTCCTTGATGAGCTGCTGCTGCAAATGAGGCCTTGAGATCTGAAATTTGGAAGGGCCACTTTAGATACAATAATTAAGATTCAAGAAAAAGAGGAAATTGCACCAAAGCAAGAGAGTCTAGGTCTACTTAATCCCACAGCCAAGAGAGAGAAATGCAGCCCCAAAATGGAACTCAGTCTTGCTAAAGAGAGCCTCGAATGCCCACGGCCAAGAGAGAAATTAGTCTTGAATTGAGAGCCCAAGGTGCTGCACACAACTTGTTAATAGTTCCAAATGATAAGTCCAGCCACAAGAAACAAGTTAGAGAAGGCTGCAATACAAATCAAGTGTTAGTTATGAAAATAATAATAAAATTACAAATGTATGTGTACAATATAATTTACAAAGGCTAAGCTAAAGAGTATGAGTAAACTCTCGTCTTTTCCTAGCCATGATTTAACTCTAAATAACAAGATGTTAGCAATTGAAGCACAATATTTGAGAAATAAGTGTTGAATTATGAAGCAAGAAATATGAGACCAAAGCTCAAAAGAAATCCCTGCAAGACAAATTCAAATGATAAGACTTTGACAATTGACAAATGTGGGTTCTTCTTGAATACTTTCAAGAGTGGGTTGGTTCACCCGAAAACTTCCCCTCATGCTTGAAACTTGACGAAAGAAATATTTTCTACACAACTTCACATGAACATATTAGATCCACATGGGCTTAATCAAATGCAATGAAGATAAAATTCTAGAGATATATTTGACATGTACTAAACATTTTTGTATCTAGAACAAGTAAATAATCCTTATGCTAATGTGAGATAGCTACACATCAACATAACTTGAAAAACATTATGGAAATAATAACATAATGAAACAAGTAGAAATATAAGAGCAAGAACATCAAGAAGTTACCATACACAAGGAGAAGAACACCTCAAATGTAACCCCAAAGTCTTTTGTATTAATTTGCAAAGAGTGTACAATCCAACAGAGTATTCTTAAGCACAATAGCTCATATTCTAGATTACATAGTGAGAGAACAAAACTCTTATTATATAGAAGCTTGGGAGCCAATCCCAAGGCAAATGGTGATAATTCCAACGCAAATGGGTGACAATCCCAAAACACCTTCAGGCAAATTCGAATTTCCCAAGTGGCATCAAGAATCCCTCAAGCAAAATCAAATTCTATGATGAAATGACAAGTATATATGGGTGGGAACCAATGTGGGGACAATTTACCACAAAAATATTTATTTATTTAATTGTTAGCTTAATTTATTGCCACTTCTTCCACTAAACTTTGGAAAAATGGGGTTTGAGAGTCAAGAACACATTTTTAACCCCTCAAAGTGTGTCTTAGTAGAAAGTTGAAGGTGAGAGATGCAATTTTTATTACTCATACCCTATACAACTTTTCTAGACATCACTTATTACATTTCATATACAATTTTTATTCCAATTTTCGCCCTACGGGAAATTTTAAAAATTAAAAAATAACCCCCTAGACCTAACCAAGTTCCACGAAATTTTTTGTGTGATCTAGTATGGTAATATACATTGACCCTAGACACTAGGACTCACCCAAGGCCTCACTGTCAAGTCATATTTTGGATTTTGGGTATATTTGGAGGAAAAAACTTAATTAATTATTAAGTCCTTGCAAGGAGATGATAATTAACCAAGTGAAAAAAACCTCCTAGAGTAATACTCACTTGATAATAAGATCCTAGGCTACCCAGGCCTTTTACATGACTCGACTCCTCATACTGGTATCACTTTTACATTGTCCCTGCAGGGATTGTGGAATTTGAGTACAACAGAAAATGATAAGAAGAAGAAGTAGAGTTTAAAAACTTTGGTGGTATGATGATCTCTCATGGTACAAGCAACCTTTGGTACATCCTTAGGCATGGAGTCTTCAAATAATCCTCAGGTGTCACTCTAGGGGTCAACATTTGGATCCATATGGGGATGCATGCTAGATATGAAGTGATAGTGTGCAAGAACCTGTAATCTACATCCACCACCAAAAGACGTATATCAACAATATCCATTCAAAATATCATCACATGAAATCAAGTACATAAATGAAGAAATGGAAATTTATTCTAAGAGCATAAATGATAATTTATTCATGAAATAAAGTTACTTAACCAAAAATGACAATGGATAAGGTTAGAAATATGATACAAAAGTATGCCCCATGGCATCAGACGTCTTCGGTGAAATGTATCTTGAGAACTTGCCTACTCATAGGCAGATCCATAGGATCTTTCTTTGATGTGCCCTATTCAATTCTGACTATCTTGGGACTTTGACTTGCCCTAATGTTAACCTGTTTGTGGCCATCAGATATACCAGGCCTCTTCCTTTTCCTTTTTCGACTATTAATGTGTTGAGGCTTGATCCTGCTCAAAATTGGTGATTTATTTTTTATATATATATATTTTTTTTCGCTTTTTTATTTTCTTTTGGTTAGTTGCGATGGTGATGATGATGCAATTACTATTAATCCTACTATGTTGTTTTGGAAATGTTCTGATGGAAGATTCAAAGTACCCAAGCTTTTTGAGCTATGCCTAATTTCTTCATTTTGAATTTGTTCTATTAAGGGGGTGCGGGGGGAGGAGGGGGAATTTGTCAACATTGCATCACTTCCTGGCTTGTATGACCCATAGATAATCTCATTGTTGTGTTTCCTTGGATCTTCAACATGATATCTTCGCTCTAACTCCTGATCAAGCCTGACAAAGGTATTATCAAGCATGGAGATGGTGGCATATGATAAGTCCATTTGAAGGCTACCACCTAAATCTGATGCCGTTTTCTTAATGGGAGCATTCCCCATGCATCAGGAACATCTATTACAACAATACCCGTAGTCATTATTCTGTCTGGGTATGTAGCTAGGGAACCTTGTAAATCTTTAATTATTCCACACTTCAATTCTTTTAGAATCCATTGACCATATGTGTGATATGGCCTAGATACCCTTAAGTTTAGTTGCTCCATGACTTTCTTGGTCTTGACATTTGATGAAGCCCTTGAATCAAGCATGTAGTTGTGTAAAAGACAATCATTCACTATTAATGAAACAAAAAATGGTTGATGATCTTTGTTCCCCACATAACATTTCATACGTTTCAATACAATTTCTTCATCTTTTGGTTCATCACTAGGGTTTTCATCCCTTTGAGTAACTTCAATGGCACTTAGTAACTTTTCCCTTTGAGATGGTATCTTTAAAAGCTCTGTCACTGGGATAGAAACCTTTGCATTATTCACCCAATTGCCCAAGTCAAAATTTAATTCTGAAGTAGGAGGAGAAATTTTTCTGTGATTATTTTGATTTTGAATATCCCGTCTCTGATAAGTCATTCCTTTTTGTTTTTCCATTGCAAGTATCTGTCCAGATGTACACTTTTCCCCAAAAATCTTAGTGACTTTGTCAAAATTTGCAATTATGTTGTCAACCCCAAGATTATTAGGCCTATGGTTAATCTCTTGATTTCTTTCAATGGTGTATACTTGATCCTCCATGGAGAACATATTGATTTGACCACTTGTTCCTACATGTTCATCTCCTAACATGCCACTTTCCATGATTCTCTTCACATATGGGCATGTGGCCTCCTCATGAAACTCATCACATGGCCTACAAAAAGGGGGAATTTGATCTACCATGTTGGTGGATTCCAATGGATTTGGAGGCCTATAATCTTGTGGAGGGCCTTTATTCTTTTGCCATCTATCATTTGGCCTAGGTTGGAATTTTTGCACTTCTGATCCTTCCATGGCCACCAACCTATTTTTCATGGCTTGCATTTCTTTAGTGTGATTTGCTTCTATGCTTTTGATGAGTTGAGTTAATTGTTTGATAGGATCATGTGTACTCTCTTCCTTGGCCTTGCCTTTGGAATCATTAGATTTTGATGGCCCTCTATTGAAACCAGGAATTTCAGATTTTCTTGATTGCTTTGTAGACCTTTCCATCTTCAAGGCTTCAGTTTGAGGTACACCCAAATTTGCAGGCTCTTTCCTCAACTCATAAGTCATGTCAGCACAAAAGGCATCCAAATATGAGCACAAAAGAAATCCATCAAGAGGTTTAACAATAGGAGGCATACTTTTCACCAATTCATTAGATTTCTTGTTAAACTCCTCCATGGTTTCATTCTCATTTTTCTTCATGTTGCTAATGGCATGAATCAAGTGACAATTTTCTTTTTTCTCTCCAAAGTTTTCCAGAAAAGCATTTATTATAGCTTGTAAGGAGTTATATGAGTTAGCAAGTTGCCCAGTGAGTCAGTCAAGAGCATCCTCTTCTAGTTGAAGGATCAATGTTAAGCATGGCACTGTCAGATTCTTGAGAGACAATTGCAGAACTAGTTGCAATCAGTTACTTGAGGAGCGCAGAACCAGTCAGAGCGCAAACGCAGAGGCTAGTTGCAGTGGAAGACTCAGGAGACAGTTGCAGAGCTAGTACCGGGACACATTTAATTTAGTGATTGGTTCTCAGTTGTAGTAGTTGCAGCAACAGTAGCAGCATGAGATCAGTGGCAGCGCAGAGCAGAGTTGGCAACAGTGCAAGAGGCACAGTGCAATGTCAATAGTAGCACAAATGCAAGGTGGTTTAGCTATAGTGTTGGGAGATGAATCAAAGTATGCGCAATGGCTTGGTGGGCAGTGGTAGGTTGTCATAGTTGTCAAACGTCAGCAGTGTGAGGGAAGATGCTATGGGAGAAAGACAGTGGAACACCTTCCTCACTAAGAGGGAGTGTTAGTTTTTGTAGCATCGGACAAGTGTTTTAGTCTCGACTTTGGTTAAAGAGACTAAGAAACAGAAGATCTCCAAAACCCAGAAAATGTTCAGGAGAAAACACCTAGAGACAACTCAATTAAATTAATTGATCGATAATTAAAAAATGCCTAAGTCTAACTTAGGGAAATCGATTAATTGAAGGGAATTAATTGAGAAAATTGAGAATGCTCTAGAAACTCACACAAATTGAGTTTGAGATCATCTTAGCCATTGACAGAGATCTAATTATGGCTGTTGGTTCACCAACGAGAGATTGTAAGAGCAACTCGATGGGTAGAGGGGATGACACGCTTGAGCACATTGTGGAGAGGAAGTTCCTTGGCAGATTGAGCTATCCAACTACAAGGTCGACCAGGGAAGAAGAGTTTGAGCTAGAAAGGACGCAAAAGCAAGAGGGGGTAGAGATAGTGATTCCAGTGAAGTTTTCCAATGCCTGAGAGTCAACAGCAAGAGGGCCGAGTTTTCCTCAGTGAGCTTGAGCAGGTAGCTTCAAAGGAGGGTTCGATTTAGCTGGAGAGAGGGTTGATTCAGTGGTTGGAGGTTGGGAAAAATTCCAGAAGGCCAAGCGAGTCATTCTCAGAGGCTGAGTTGGGCAGAATGACAACATCATAGCAGTTCCTAAGGTAGTACAGATTGGCCTGCGCAGAGGCTGATGCAGTGATGTTCGAGCAGCCTGTTTGAGTCAGTTTCGAAGCTGAGATCAGTGTCAGGTGAGACAAAAATTGTCTCACTAATTTTTGGCCAGATTATTTTGTTGAGGATTGCCAGTTTGGCATCCAGATTTTTGTACTTAGATTTCACTACCGCATGATAAAATAAACCCTCATCTACTGCACTGTTTCCCCACTTTGGGTTTTTTCGGGGGCTTTTGTCCAAAAATAATGGTGTTAATTTTATTGTGTGTGTGCTCTATTTTCTCAGTTCCAGTTTTATTTCCACAACGCATTTCTATTTTGATGAAAATTGCAGTTGTGATCTTATTCGTTATTTGTCGTAATACCAAATAAACTATACATAATAATATCTAGTTAGAAGAATAATTTTTAGTTGTTGCATAGAGTTGAAAATTTCATAGTCTACATTCATATTTCGAAGGACAAGGGGAAGAAATTGGACCCTACAGGTATGAAAGGAATCTTCGTTGGTAATAACACCTCATTCAAAGCATATAGAATCTACATCAAGGAACAACGTCGTGTTGAAGTAAGCAGAGATGTCACATTTGATGAAAGAGTTCCATACAAGAAGTCTAAGGATATCCCCAATGACTCTGATGAAGAAGGACTTTTATTTCCTAATGAAGAGAGTCTAAGGCAATAGAATTCTCCAGAACCTACAATTGATCATCATGAAGAACCAAAAGGACCAAGTGAACCTGTACAACCTATCATTATTTTAGAAACTCGAAAAATATCAACTTGGTTAAGATCAACTCTGCAAGAAGTTGAAGGACATACAATAGGAAAAGGAACACTCAGAGAAAGCAAGAGACCCAAAATATATTCAGGTTATGTAGCATATATGACCAAACTCATTGAAGCATAACCTACCTCTTACGAAAAGGCAGTTGAACATGAAGTATGGAAGAATGCAATATTAGAAGAATACCAATCAATAATGAAGAATGATGTTTGGGAAATTGTTCCTAGACCAAAGGGCAAATCAGTCGTGACTACCAAGTGGGTGTACGAAATCAAACATGCAACTGATGGGAGTATTGAAAAATATAAGGCAAGATTTGTGGCTAGAGGATTCTCTCAACATGAAGGAGTTGATTATGATGAAACCTTTGCTCATATAGGCAGGTACACAACAATTAGATATCTCATCTCTATTGCAACTTCCATGGGATGGAATATACATCAAATGGATGTAAAGACAACTTTTTTGAATGGCACAATTGATGAAGAAGTTTACATTGAGCAACCTCAAGGATTTGAAGTGCATGGAAAAGAAACTCATGTTTGTAGGTTAAAGAAGGCTCTATATGGCTTAAAACAAGCCCCTAGAGCATGGTATACTAGAATGGATGCTTATCTAATAAGACTTGGTTTCGTTAAAAGTATTGCAGATCCGAACCTCTACTCCAAGGTAGTAAAGAATGTGCCTGTGATCATATTACTTTATGCGGATGACTTACTGATAACAAGTGTGGAGCATTGTATTTGTCAATGCAAGAAGGAACTAGAAGCTGAATTTGACATGAAAGATCTTGGACTAATGCACTATTACCTGGGACTCGAAGTTTGGTAGAAACCTGGCAAGATTTATCTTGGTGAAGGAAAATATGTGATCAAGATTCTACAAAAAATTGTCATGATGGATAGTTAACCCATGACAACACCTATGGTCACCAATTTGAAGAAGCTAAGAAGTTAAAACTCAAGTTTTGTTGATCCATCATCTTATCGACCACTGATTGGTTCTTTGATACGTTTTGTAGTAAAAACTCTTAACCAGTTTCAGATGGATCCTAGACATGATCATTGAATAACAACAAAACACATCTTAAGATATCTTTGTGGGACCATACATCATTGTTTGAGATACGTTGCAGGAAATGAGATTCAGTTATTGGGCGGCACCAATTCAGATTTGGCAGGCAATGATGAAGATGGAAAAAGTACTATAGGAGGTTTTTTTGTTTGGGATTTGTTATGGTTTCATGGATGAGCAAGAAACAAGACTCGGTTGCAATAAGTATTGCCGAAGTTGAATATATGGCAGTCGATGAAGTTAGTCGTGAAGCAGTTTGGCTCTGTAAGTTGCTTGCTAATTTGTTTGAAGGACCTTTGGATTCGACCATCATATGTTGTGACAAACAAAGTTGCATAAATCTGTCAGAGAACTCGGGTTTCCATGCAAGGACGAAGCACATTAATATCAAGTATCACTACATTCGAAGCATCGTTTATGATATTCCTAATGGAAATATACAATGTTTAAAAAAGCAAACATAGCAGAAAAAACATGCAAAAATTTACACCACATTTAACAACCGGAAATCTCCATGAACTGCGTTGATCTAAGCCATTTTATTAATAAATAAGAGGGTACAATGTGGTGCTGGAAAGAGTGCACTTGTGCTTGCTCAAGGCAAGCTAGCTAAGCCCAAATGAACAATAAAAAATCTCTCTCAAATCTGTTGCTGCTCTCTCTTGGCTCTGCGCTGAAACTACCCAGAAAATACGCTACTGGCTGCAAAGAATTGCTGCTATGGCCTCCTTGGATGCTCAAAAAATTATGGGAAATTAACCCCGTGGTCTCCACCAATAACCCACAAAAACCCACAAAGGAATTGGCCAAATGTTGACCTTGGAATTTTGGCCCAATTTTCCCCTTACTCGTCTAGTTGCTAGTTGAGTTGGGGCCCCTATTTGACCCTCAAATTTACCCAGAATATTTTGCCAAATTATTTTTGAGGTCTTTGTAAAAAACCCAGAAAAACCCAGAAAGGATTTGTCCAAGTTTTGACGCTCCAAAATTGATCCCAAATGCTTGGCCCTCCTCCACAAGTAAAACATGTAGCCTGTAGTAGATGTTGCGTTTGATGCTCCACCAAAATGTTGGAAAAGCCCCCACAACACTCCCCTGGACTCCACCTCAAGTTTTAGGCCCAAAATCCCTTCACTTCTCAACTCCCAAGTGTCTCTCCTCCAAGCACTGTGCAGTCCAAACACTACTACTAGTGTCTCCTCCACACAAACTCGCACTCCCACTGTTGGAACAATCGGAAAAGGATGGAACTCCCTCCTTGGGCTCGCACTCAAAGTCCATTGAAGCAAGGGTTGAGATCTCCGCTCGGAGACACTCTTGTACTAAACAACACTTACAGACTTGGATTTTGCTCAAGCATGCTATGTCAAAGACAAGTTTCTGAATAGATGAATGAATGACCAAAAGGAGTGCCTAATGCTCTATTTATAATTCGTGGCCCCTTCTCTCCTTGTGGTCCCCACTCTCTCTCTCTCTCCTAAGTCGCATTACCTTCTCTTTCCTCTCTCCTCCAAGAGTGTGAGTTCCCTCCTTGGGTCAAATTTATCTTTCTTGTGGTGCCCACTTTCCACTAGAGTTGCAATATTCCCTTTTCCTCCTAAGTCTCGGTGTTGGAATTGTGTCCTCTCCCCAAACTCATCCCTAATGCTGAAAATCAAAATTGGGGATATTACAGTCCTCTCGCCAAAAATTGCTAGTCCTCAAGCAATGCCTGAACAAGCGCCTCCTCTATCTGTTGATCACCCTTATCTCCATTAGTAATATCGGGGTCCCAAACATGCCCTTGAGTCATCCCAGGTCTCTGCACTGTCTGGACATGAAGGAATCCCTCGATACCCGGATCCCAAGCCAACCTGATCACTATGGAGCACCCCTTGCTTCGCTCACTGTCTAGCAAGGTATAGGTACCAGGAGCCCCCTGCATACTATAAATAAGTAAGACATCATGATAATGTATGACCCTGTCTGACTCCTTATGAAATTGCCCTGCCGAGTAGTCCACCTCTTGCACTCCAAGAGTAAACTCTTGAAGATACAATCCAATCCCTGTGGGGATGAAGTCTCTCCTACATGGGCTTCCCCTGATATCCTCCTGCTGGCCAACCTGCCATGCTGATGAAGTCCCCCATGCCATCAGTGAGTCACCAAAGCCCAATGGAAGACCTGAATGATCTTCCCCTGTAGAAATCAACTCATCCCCAAGGGTAGTTGTACTGCCAAGTCCTATGATGCCCGGATCCCATGCTAGTCTAAAAAGGGTGCCACTATGTTGTCGTTGCGCAACTCTGATCACGATAGTCTGCCCCTCATGCCCAAGTTGTATCCACCTCTTCTGGGACTTGATGGCAAAACATCTATGGAGTCCCAACGCGTCTGGACCAAGAACCTCCATGATGTCACTTGTAGTCCATTGCTCAGTGCTAGATGCTCCCACACATCCCTGGATGTGATGGCCTAGAGATGTCTCTCTTTGTTGGCCCACACTTGATTGGTATCATCACCTCCACCATCGCATCACTATCCCTGCCCATGAATGGGTCTTCACTCTAAATCCTCCCCAAGGGATCCAAGAAGCGAATCTCCCTATGTGTCAGCAGTGATGTGTCCTTTGTGCGCCGCACAAAAGTGAAGAGTCCCCAACTCCATACATGGCACTGTCTGGTGGCTTGCCAATGCCACCTTCTCCGACAAACTCCTACCACAGTGTGTTGATCACCTCGTGAGCCTGTGTACAATCGTCATACCAAGACAACCAAAGGAGTGTGTCCATAAATTGGTTGGCCATTGGTGCTCATCGAGACTCCTCTAACAAATGTGCACGCTCAACTGTTAGGTCAACTGTACCTTCTAGGTTGTAGTCAACCGACATACTTGGGAAATGATAGGTAGTCCCACTAGAAACCCAATGCCAGTCTACGCTGTAGGTATCCCCAGGGCCTGGAAGCTCCTGCTGAGCTACACCCATGTCAACCACCATCTCCATAGCCCACTCCACAGGGTACCAACTTAGAATCTCTCGCCATCCAACTCCAAGAGAGGGATCAAATGCACAAACACCTGCACATAGAACAACCCCAACATGCGGATGCTACACCTTGTGTAACACCGATCGTCTCATCCCGATACCCAGGTCAACACATGAGATCTGACTAGGTAGATTTGTCTCTCTCTCTCCAATGGGAAAAGGTGACCCCACAGTGCTGCTAACTTGGTCATCCCCTTTGGTATGTCTAGACAACTCCGCCTCCCTCAATCAAATACGTAGGGATCGACTGATAACGCTGTAGATCCTGTCAGTGCGCGTCTGAAGCGATGTAATGTCCCTTCCTAAATAATTATGGAACAAGGTTTAATTTTGTATTATTGGGCCAATTTTGGAGTTAGTGGACCCCATTCGATGCTATTAGGAGATTAGACTAGGAGAAGATGTTTTGTTTTAAAGTTAAGTTACACATGGGGGCCACCCTCACTAGGGAATTACGCACTCCCTAGTTCGATATGCATAGAGGGGAGATAACTTTTGCATGGTGTTGGTTAAGTGGGGCCCATGATGGAGGACGAAATGGAGGGAAAATTCCCCCACGAAAACTATATAAGGAGGGAAACTCTCCTCTTCTCATTCATTCATGAGTGTATATCGATTTCTCTTGGTTGCTCGAGCTGCTTAGCCGAGTCATTGGTTGTTTAGCACGAGTTCTTCAGGCGAAGAGCTCATCCTTTCTTCGGGGACTTCGAGTGCCACCCTAGGAAGGTTTCCTTCATTTCTTCAGGAGGAGATTCACATTGTGATTTCCAACAGTAGCATTTCCTTCTAGGTGGTGCGTATTTCTGGAGGACGCAGTGAGAGAGGAGGTCGAGTTGTTTGTGGAGCTGAGCAGTGGAGTTTTGCTGTGAGATTTTCCGGAGGAGAGGCTAAGGAGGATTGTCAGCCTTTGGGGGAGTTTGGGAGCTAATTGAGCTTCAAGCTTGGCAGTGTGACTTTCGCACTACCTAGGCTAGCGTAGAGGTAGTGTTTGGGGAGCTCATTTGGTGGGTAGAGTATCAGCCCTTGAGGTTGAGCTTTGCCGTGGAGGTTGAAGGAGCCATTCAGAGTGAAGTTTGCTTCCTTTCCAGAGCTGGGAGAAGCGAATCTCCCTATGTGTCAGCAGTGATGTGTCCTTTGTGCGCCGCACAAAAGTGAAGAGTTCCCAGCTCCATACAAGGCACTGTCTGGTGGCTTGCCAATGCCACCTCCTCCGACAAACTCCTACCATAGTATATTGATCACCTCGTGAGCCTGTGTACAATCGTCATACCAAGACAACCAAAGGAGTGTGTCCATAAATTGGTTGGCCATTGGTGCTCACCGAGACTCCTCTAGCAAATGTGCACGCTCAACTGTTAGGTCAACTGTACCTTCCAGGTTGTAGTCAACCAACATACCTGGGAAATGATAGGTAGTCCCACCAGAAACCCAATGCCAGTCTACGCTGTAGGTATCCCCAGGGCCTGGAAGCTCCTGCTGAGCTACACTCATGTCAACCACCATCTCCATAGCCCACTCCACAGGGTACCAACTTAGAATCTCTCGCCATCCAACTCCAAGAGAGGGATCAAATGCACAAACTCCTGCACGTAGAACAACCCCAACATGCGGATGCTACACCTTGTGTAACACCGATCGTCTCATCCCGCTACCCAGGTCAACACATGAGATCTGACTAGGTAGATTTGTCTCTCTCTCTCCAATGGGAAAAGGTGACCCCACAGTGCTACTAACTTGGTCATCCCCTTTGGTATGTCTAGACAACTCCGCCTCCCTCAATCAAATACGTAGGGATCGACTGATAATGCTGTAGATCCTGTCAGTGCGCATCTGAAGCGATGTAATGTTCCTTCCTAAATAATTATGGAACAAGGTTTAATTTTGTATTATTGGGCCAATTTGGGAGTTAGTGGACTCCATTCGATGCTATTAAGAGATTAGACTAGGGGAAGATGTTTTGTTTTAAAGTTAAGTTACAAATGGGGGCCACCCTCACTAGGGAATTACGCACTCCCTAGTTCGATATGCATAGAGGGGAGATAACTTTTCATGGTGTTGGTTAAGTGGGGCCCATGATGGAGGACGAAATGGAGGGAAAATTCCCCGTGAAAACTATATGAGGGAAACTCTCCTCTTCTCATTCATTCATGAGTGTATATTGATTTCTCTTGGTTGCTCGAGCTGCTTAGCCGAGTCACTGGTTGTTTAGCACGAGTTCTTCAGGCGAAGAGCTCATCCTTTCTTCGGGGGACTTCGAGTGCCACCCTAGGAAGGTTTCCTTCATTTCTTCAGGAGGAGATTCACATTGTGATTTCCAATAGTAGCATTTCCTTCCAGGTGGTGCGTATTTTTGGAGGACGCAGTGAGAGAGGAGGTCGAGTTGTTTGTGGAGCTGAGTAGTGGAGTTTTGCTATGAGATTTTTCGAAGGAGAAGCTAAGGAGGATTGTCAGCCTTTGGGGGAGTTTGGGAGCTGATTGAGCTTCAGGCTTGGCAGTGTGACTTTCGCACTACCTGGGCTAGCGCAGAGGCAGTGTTTGGGGAGCTCATTTGGTGGGTAGAGTATCAGCCCTTGAGGTTGAGCTTTGCCGTGGAGGTTGAAGGAGCCATTCAGAGTGAAGTTTGCTTCCTTTCCAGAGCTGGGAGGAAGACTTTGTGGCCATTTCTTGCAGGCCGTTTTGCTGAAGCTGCTTGGAGGGCGTAGGCCATAGAGGAGGTCGAATTTGGGTGGTTGGTTCCAGGCCAAACCCTTTTTGGGTTTTGGCCAAGGAGTTTGTGGGTTTGTGGCTGAAGTTTCATCATTTTCCGAGCACTGAAGGCGGGGTTTCTTGTAACTCCTTTCTAGATAGTAGTTGCCGTAATAACTATGAGACAACGAAGAGCTTTAGAGGAGCAGTTGCTCTCTTGCATTTGGGATTACTGTCGACACCTGGGTTCTGTCTAGCTTGCTCTTAAGGCAAATCGACTTACTCTTTCCATGCTATTGTACATTGCTCCTTTAATAAATAAAATGGCTCAGCTAGTTCCTATTTCTGTTGTGTATTGAATATTTGCTGATAGCTTAATTTTTCTATGCAAAATTTGAATTGGCTTTTGTATATCACTGTTTGTTTAAGTTTGGAACATTATAGTGGTATCAGAGCTTAGATTTTGGCTCAACTGTGGGGAAACTTTTCTATGAGTGAAGAAGACCGATAAAATATCACTTACAAAAGGAAGAGGTACTGGAGCAGGGAAAGGGAGTTGGAGGTTACTTCACACACAAATGATCGTGGGAAGACTGCAGTAGCAGAAGGTATGGGTGAGCCCAAGAGTAGGGAGGAGATGGATTTCGATAGCCTCTTGAAGGCCTTGAGTGATTTGGCAAAGGGGCAAAAGGAGATGTTGGACAAGATCAAAATGCAGAACCGGGAGCAAAGCACTCACC
Source organism: Pinus tabuliformis (assembly GCA_031772625.1). NCBI lineage: Eukaryota > Viridiplantae > Streptophyta > Pinopsida > Pinales > Pinaceae > Pinus > Pinus tabuliformis. The sequence continues at coordinate 987,483,221 of CM062814.1, forward strand.
GGGAGTTCGTAGTTGGAGAGACTTTTGGGGCCTCTCAACAGTTTGATCATCCTTCTTCAGCTGCGCAACGACCATCCTCGAGTGAGCCAACTCGAGCTACTTTACCCTCTTTTATACCTTTGGCGTAGGAAGAGACTAGTGGAGGTGAGGATTCATCATTGATGGGGGAGCATTTCCAGGAATGGCAATCCATGGGGGTAGACTTCAGAGAGGCTCTGACCTGCAAAGACTTTTGCAAGCTCAATTAGAACAAGAAGGGGAAAGGCTATGGTACTCAGAACTATGAGCTGCATCGTTCAATTGGGAAAATGTATTTCCTTACATATGATGGCACTTCCAAGTGCACAACACGTTCTTGGGTGGAGAAGATGGACACATACTTCCAGTTGAATCGAATGACAGAAGTAGAAGCCATCAAGATGGCCACATTGCACCTGGAAGGGGAAGCCCATGATTGGTGGTTTCATGTTTTGTCCACTCTAGGACATACCACCGTGACCTCCTATGAGAAGTTCACACGGAGAGTAGTGGAGCGCTTTGATTGGAAGGATCGAGAGGCTCACTTTAGGGAGTTGACCCACCTTCAACAGACAGGGCATCCAAAGCATTATATCCTAGAGTTTTTGAGGGTCTCATTCATGGTGCTTGATTTGTCAGATATGAGGGGAGTATACACATTTGTGGAGGGATTGACATAGCCATTGTGAGGACTGGTGAAGTCTCGCAAATCATCAACTCTTTTGGAGGCAGTATCTTGCACTCGAGATTTGCAGGGGGCCATCTCCCAAGGCTCGAGCTCCATTTCCTACACGCAGTCCCTACCCTCAGAAGGGAAGCGACACCTAATTACCCACAACGCAAAAAGCAGCCCAAGGATGTGGTTAGTTGGATGATGAGACAAGGAGGGACCTCAAGAGGAAGAAGATATGCTTTACATATCGTGAGCCTTGGGCACCTGGTCATCGGTGCATAGCAGGGAAGGCCCATTTCATCGAAGTCTTCTTAGACAGTGATCAGGAGGATGAGGAGGAGTTGGAGTTTGGTGGCAGAGACAACAGGGAAAGGACCACCACCACCACCACCACCTAAGGGAGGAGAATTCTTCGCACCAACAAGGGGAGTCCTAGCTTCCTTGTGCGGGATTCCCAAATTCTTGACTTTGAGGATCAGAGGTACAGTGTAGGGGCAACGTGTCTCAGTCTTGGTAGATAGTGGGGCCACCCACAATTTTATTGATGCTCAGATGGTCTAAAGGAGAGGCATCACCACTACAAAGTTTGAGGGATTTTCAGTCCTAATACCAAGGGATAAGACTATGCAGTGTATTCGATATGTTTCTGCTCTGACAGTGACTATGGGGAACTATTCGATGACAGACCATTTTTTTGTGGTGGATGTATTGGACACCAATGTGGTGCTGGGAGTCCAATGGTTGTATTCCCTTGGTTGGGTTACCACCGATTGGAAACAATTGGTGATGGAGTTTACTGGGCCAGATGGCAAGTCGGTGGTTCTTAGGGGCATGCATTCGTACCCCCCTCAGACAGTTTCGGCTCATCGGATGGAGGCCAATTTGAGGCATGGAGACATAGCATGGGCAATAGAGTTGAGGATTTCAGAGGTTGGAGGGAAGGCCACACCACCACATCCAGACATACAGGCAGTACTGGATAAATATCCGGTAGTTTTTGGAGACATACCACCGGGGCAACCACCTGATAGAGGATTTGAGCACACTATAGAGTTGGAGCCTGGTGTGCAGGTGGTCATCACCACACCCTATAGGCATTCCAATGAGATCGAGAGAGCCATCTAGGAGTTGTTGGCATTGGGTCACATCAGACCGAGTTCTAGTCCGTTTGCTTCCTCGGTTGTGCTGGTGAAGAAGGAGGGGACTCTTCGCATGTGTATTGACTATAGGGCCCTCAACAAGAAGACGTTGAACAAGTATCCCATTCCACGCATTGACGAGTTGATGGACGAGCTTAGAGGGGCCAAGTACTTCTCTAAGATAGATCTGCAGTCAGGGTATCATCAGATTCGGGTGAGAGAGCAGGACATTCCGAAGACAGCCTTTAGGTGTCATTATGGGCATTTTGAGTTCCTGGTCATGCCTTTTGGGTTGACCAATGCACCGGCTACTTTTCAGTCATGTATGAACCATGTGTTCTTGAGGCTAGCTGAGGAGGTTTGTACTGGTATTCTTTGATGACATCCTGATCTACAACAGGACATGGGAGGAGCACCTGCAACACTTGGAGACAGTCTTGCGTATATTGGAGGAGCAGCAGTTCTATGCGAAGATGTCTAAGTGCGAGTTTGGATTGACAAAGATGCTTTATTTGGGACACATCATCGGTGCAAATGGGGTCAAGGTGCATGAGGAGAAGATTCAGGCCATTCGAGATTGGCCAGAGCCCCGAGATGTGACAACATTGAGAGGGTTTTTGGGCATCTGTACTTATTATCGGAAGTTCGTGAAGGGCTTCTCACAGTTGGCAACACCCCTTACTGATCTGACTAAGAAAGGGGCCTTTGCGTGGACCGAGGGAGCTCAGACAACGTTTGATCGCCTCAAGGAGGTGATGAGTTGTTGTCTGGTTTTAGCACTCCCAGATTTTTCTCAGCCTTTCACATTGGAGTGTGATGCATCAGGTGTAGGGATTGGGGCAGTCTTGTCCCAAGATGGGCACCCCATTGCTTTTGAGAGTAGGAAGCTTCTACCTCATGAGATGTCGTATTCCATTTACGACAAGGAGATGTTGGCCATAATGCATGCATTGGCCAAATTTAGACAGTATTTGGTGGGGAATCGATTTTGGGTGAAGACGGACCACAACAGTCTTCGCCATTTCATGGGGCAGTAGGGCCTCAATGACAGACAACAAAGATGGGTCAGCAAAGTGCAGGCCTATGATTTTGATATTGAGTATGTGCAGGGAAAGCACAATGTAGTGGCGGATGCACTATCCAGGAGACCAGCCGGGCTTTCACTCATGAGCATTTGTCATGACTGGAAGGCCCAGTTACTGGTAGAGTACTCCAAGGATCGTCAGGTGTGCGACATCTTGGAGGGTAGCTATGCAGATGAGCGCTACAGGGTGATGGATGAGGTCATTTATTATAAGGGGCACATATTTTTGGTTTCAGGATCACAGTTGAGGGAGCGCGTCCTTTGAGCAGCTCATGATTCTCCTTTGTCTGGGCACTAGGGATTTAGGAAGACATATATGGCAGTGAGAGAGTGCTTCACTTGGAAGGGCCTCAAGGGAGATGTACTGAGGCATGTACAGGAGTGCGAAGCTTGCCAGAGGAATAAGGGAGAGTTGACCCATCTAGCAGGATTGTTGTAGCCTCTTCCCATCCCTGAGGGGAAATGGGAGAGCATCTCTATGGACTTCATTATTGGGCTTCCCTCAGTACAAGGAAAGGATTGTATTTCTGTAGTGGTCGACCAGCTGATCAAGTTTGCACACTTATTTACCATACCGACGCGATCTTCAGCTTCACAGGTGGTAGAGTTGTTCTTCAGGGAGGTCTTTCGTCTGCACGGACTCCCTAAGACCATAGTCAGTGACAGGGATAGTCGATTCATGGGAGGATTTTGGTAGGAGCTCTTCAGACTAGTCGATACTGAGCTCACCTTGAGCACCAACTACCACTTGCAGACTGATAGTCAGACAGAGAGGGTGAACAAGTGGTTAGAGGGCTATCTCAGAAATTATGTGATAGGGCAGCGGAGGGCTTGGATTCGATGGTTGCACTTGGGGGAGTATTGTTACAACACCACCCATCATATATCCATTGGTATGACTCCTTTCCATGCTTTATATGGTTATGATGCTTTATCTTTTGCTGATATTGTTTTTGGAGATAGCAGGGCCCCAAAGGCCAAGAATTAGATCCTGGCCATGTTGCTTGGGAGCGTGAGCGGGAGTGAAAACGGGAGCGGGAGCGACCATTTTCAGAAGCTCCCGGTTTGGGAGCGAATCCGGGAGCGATTTTTTAAAAATATATATATTTTTTATATTTTTTAATTTTTGATACATATATGTCAACAAAAACATGTAGAATGATGAATTAGACATAAAAAACATAAAAAAACGTAGATTGATCATTGAACCATATCACATCAATCATCTAGAAATTATAATCGTCATCAAGTTCATCAACCATGTCCACAAGTTAGTAAAATACGTATTACAACTACAACATATTGAGTCTCGTGAATCATGATTCATCAAATTCAAACTTAAAGTTTTAACTTCAAGCTTTCAAAATTGAAAATTGAATAACATTTATCATCATTGATCACCAAAGTTGTACTTGTAAGCTAAGTTTAACCATTACAAGAAGTAATATCTTAGATATTTCTAAGTCCTAACTTCTAACTATTAACATGATATGAAATGTTATAAATTTATAAAATGAAACATGAATGATGAAATGAAATAAAACAACTTTAGTCTTTCACGAAGCATCATATTCATAATTCACAATCATTACCAATGAGTTATAATTGCCAAGGCCCAACTTCAAACTTCAATTTTCATTTACAAAAAATATCATTATGATATGAAAGAGTCAAGATTCAAAGAGTCAAGGACTCAAAACTCAACAGTTATGAAAACTAAAGTCTAATAGAAACTAAAAAAGACAAGTAAACTGTAAATCTACATGTGGCCCTTGCCACGAGAGTCTCCAGGAGTATAAGCAGGTCGTGGTGGTCTTCTAGGAGTCTCCCGCACAGACCGACGACCAGAACTAGAACCTCCACGTGAGGGTGTAGATGGAGGTGACGACAACAAAGGAACAAGACTCGGACCTCGAGCACTGCTACTGGATGGTGGAGGTGGAGGTGGCATGGCTGCTGCAGCTGCTTCATCTTCATCCCTTACAAGTTCCTCTTCCAGTTCTTCAAGATGTACGATGCCATCCTCCAAATTGTCATCCTCTGGGTGATTGTCCCAAATTTTGTATGTGGGATCCTCATAAGCCCGATCACAGTAATGACTCAACAACCTCAAGTTGTTGTGCACATAAACCAAGCTTTCTGCTCGGTTTTCATTGAGTTTGTTTCTTTTCACATTATGTATGTAGCTGTAGGTGCTCCAACACCTCTCTACAGAAAAAGTATTTACAACCTGTGAAAGAATTTTTTTTGCCAATTTTGGCAAAAGTCCTTGGCCGCCATATGTTTCCCACCATGTGAGAGTATCAAATCTATCTCTGTCGTCCATTGCATGGAAGTTACCATACAAACCAGTGCCACTGAAGTATCTACCTATTTCAAGGCGCACAACTGCACATTCCTCCTTGTCAGGTACCAACTTTTCTAATGCTTCCAAATATCCTCTAGTTACCTCTAGATCTAAATGGGGTTTGGTCCTAATCCCACCCCCTGCTGCAGGTTGGCCCAACCAGGATGTAGAGTAGTATTTTGGCGTAGGGATATACGCCAAGCAATGTAGTGGAAGATTAAGTCTATTCCATCGTTCACACAAACAATCATGAATCAGTTTGTACAAGTCAGGATGTCTGTTATGAACAATATCTTTTATTTGCTCCAACATGGTATCCATCTGCTCATACACCTCGCCAATCACTGGTTTGTCTGTATCTGCAAACCGAATCATGTGATAAATGGGCTTGGTGAAATCCAATACTTGCCTCACACTTGTCCAAAACTGACCATCAAGAGCGGCCTCCTCCACCAGTTCAAAACCTCGCCTGTCAGCTGCATTTGTAGCCCTTTCCTTTAATACCTGCCAATGTGGACTTGATACCATGCTAGCCAATGACTCTCTTACCTTCAAAAGGCGCCTGAAGGTGAGGTAATAACTACCAAATCTAGTCTTCGCAATCTTCAACAACTCCAATCTCAAGTGACTGCGGAAAAGGCCATCGGTATTGCTATGATTTGTAATAAATTTTATGATTTGTTTGCCTTTCTTGTACAAGTCACCAATCCATTGGTATTGTTCATTTTTGTTCTTGACAACATCATGCAACAGAAGGTTCAATGTGTGAACCAAACATCCAGACCAAAATATGTTGGGGTATTTATCCTCAATAATTGCTCCCGCTGCCTTACAATTAGGAGCATTATCAGTGATGACTTGGATGACATTGTATGACCCAATACGGTCCATTGTTTCAAGTAATGCTTTTGCAATGTTGATGGCGGTCTTGAACTTGTCTGAGTAATCATGTGCAGTTAGAAAGATGGGACCACTAACAGACACAGCAAAAACACTTATCAATGGCCTGCCTTTTACATTTGTCCATCCATCAGATACAATGGACACCCCATGGTCAGTCCAAGAACTTGTCATTCTATTCAAAGAATGTGATATTTTTGCTTTTTCATGATCAAGGCCAACGGTTCTTGCCTTGTCATACCCAGGGCTCTTGTATCCTTTAGGGGCATCATTTATGGCAGAAACCATTTCGTGCCAATAAGGTGAACGAAGAAAATTAAATGGTATCCCACATGCATAGAGAAACCTATAAACCTTTGAATCCACATCATTCCTACACCCCTCATCAAGGAAATCTGATATGGTTCTATGCCTTAAAGATGATGACCCTGTGCCTCCATATCCACTGCCTTGGGAGGATGTTGAAGGAGTTCTTTGTGATTGTGAGCTTGGTTCAAAGAAACCCCTTGATTTTTTTGATTTGCATTGGGCTTCGTCCTCTTCCCTTATGTATTTGGCTCTATCCGCTGCTGACACCGCTGTACAAGTTTTGATTCCTATTTGTTTGTCTCCATCCCATGGCCTTTTCCCGCAGAGGTGTCTTCTAGCACGAGTGTATGAACCTGTGTAATCAGTGTTGCAATGGGGGCAATGAAATTTAGTGGTTCCACCCCCTCTCCCTGTTTCAGCCCTGTTAACATATTTCCACAATGGGGTTTGGTCTTGTTTAGTTTTTTGAGGGTCATGTTCACCCTCCTCCAGCTCCTCCTTACCGGGGTTTTCATCAATTCGACTTTCTCCAGCTTCTTCATCCCCCTCTTCAGTGTGGCCCCTCCGTTTCCTACTCTCCAGCACCATAATAACCATAAAAGGGACCAAGAAGAGGAAAATGCCAAGAAATATAGCTAGGTCCATGGTGTTTGATGTTTGTAGGGTTTTGAGTCTGCAAATTAATTTAATTTATTGGGATTAATTAATTTAATTTAAATTCATGATTTTTAAACTAAATAAACTAAATTAAATTAACTAAATTACTACCTAACTAAATTAAATTAACTAAACTAACTAAATTACTAAGTTACTTACCTCTTTGCAGGCTTGCTCCTCGCTCCTCGGCACTTGCTCCTCGCTTCTCCTTGCTCCTTTGCTCTTGCTCTCCAAGAAACTCAACTCAATGAAGTGATAATAAGTTTTTTTTAGGCCCATTGGGCTTTTAAAACAATTTTTATTTTTTAAATTTAATTTTTTTTTGAGGTCTGCGGAATTTTTTTCCGCCGGATCGCTCCCGGCGCCGCCTGAAACGCTCCCGGAGCGATTTTTTAATGCTCGGGAGCAATCGGGAGCGATCGCTCCCGGGCTTAAAATTTCGCTCCGGGAGCGACGGAGCGATCGCTCCCTACAGCGCTCCCGAAAATGGCAGGGAGCGCAAATTTTTTTCGGGAGCGCGCTCCCGAGCCGCTCCCGCCCAGAGCGTGATTCGGGAGTGGGTTCGAGGGGGGGGGGGGGCGCTCCCCCGCAAATATGGATCCTGGAGAGCCAGATATCCTCAAGGCTCTTAAGGATAACTTACAGGCAACCCAGAACCAACAGAAGATGTATGCTGATCGACATTGAGTAGAGAGACATTTTGAGGAGGGTGACTTGGTCTACCTTCGATTGTAGCCGTACTGATAGTTCACACTCAAGTAGAAGGGGGCTGAAAAGCTGCAGCCGAGATTCTTTGGGCCGTATAGAGTGAGCAGGAGAGTTGGAGAGGTGGCTTACGAGTTGGAGCTACCACCAGGGAGCAGGATTCATAACATCTTTCATGTGTCATGCCTTAAGAGGGTGTTGGGGCAGCAAGTTATAGTAGTCATGGAGTTGCCTCCACTTGATGATGAGTGGCATCTGATCTTAGAGTCAGAAACCATCTTGGAAACCGGAGAGAGGAAGCTTAGGAGCAAGATAGTCATAGAATATTTGATGCTATGGAAGAATCTATCAGATGAGGATGCTACTTGGGAGGGAGAGCACATTCTGGAGCATCCGGCATTGAAGTTGCTTGGGGACAAGCAACATTTGGGAGGGGAGGATTGTAATGTCCTTTGCTAAATATTTTTGGAACAAGGTTTAATTTTGTATTATCGGGCAAAGTTTGAGTTAGTGGACCCCATTCGATGCTATTAGGAGATTAAACTAGGGGAAGATGTTTTGTTTTAAAGTTAAGTTACACATGGGGGCCACCCTCACTAGGGAATTACGCACTCCCTAGTTCGATATGCAAAGAGGGGAGATAAATTTTGCATGGTGTTGGTTAAGTGGGGCCCATGATGGAGGACGAAATGGAGAGAAACTTCCCCCGTGAAAACTATATAAGGAGGACAACTCTTCTCTTCTCATTCATTCATGAGTGTATATTGATTTCTCTTGGTTGCTCAAGCTGCTTAGCTGAGTCACTGGCTGTTTAGCACAAGTTCCTTAGGCGAAGAGCTCATACTTTCTTCGGGGGACTTCAAGTGCCACCCTAGGAAGGTTTCCTTCATTTCTTCAGGAGGAGATTCAGATTGTGATTTCCAACAGTAGCATTTCCTTCCAGGTGGTGCATATTTTTGGAGGATGCGGTGAGAGAGGAGGTCGAGTTGTTTGTGGAGCTGAGTAGTGGAGTTTTGCTGTGAAATTTTCCAGAGGAGAGGCTAAAGAGGATTGTCAGCCTTTGGACGAGTTTGGGAGTTGATTAAGCTTCAAGTTTGGTAGTGTGACTTTCGCACTACCTGGGCCAGCGTAGAGGTAGTGTTTGGGGAGCTCATTTGGTGGGTAGAGTATTAGCCCTTGAGGCTGAGCTTTGTCGTGGAGGTTGAAGGAGCCTTCCTTTCCAGAGCTGGGAGGAAGACTTTGTGGCCATTTCTTGTAGACCATTTTGTTGATGCTGCTTGGAGGGTGTAGGCCATAGAGGAGGTCGAATTTGGGTGGTTGGTTCCAGGCCAAACATTTTCTGGGTTTTTCAAGGTTTTTTCCAAGGAGTTTGTGGCTGAAGTTTCATCATTTTCCGAGCACCAGAGGTGGGGTTTCTTGCAACTCCTTTCCAGCCAATAGTTGCCGTAACTAGGAGACAATGCAGAGCTTTAGAGGAGCAGTTGCTTTCTAGAATTTGGGATTACTGTCGACAACTAGGTTATGTCTAGCGTTCCCTTGAGGCAAGCCCAGGTGCTCTTTCCATACTATTGTACGTTGCTGCATTAATAAATAAAATGGCTCAGTTGGTTCCTATTTTTGTTGTGTATTGAATATTTGCTGGTAGTTTAATTTTTCTGTGCAAAAATTGAATTGGCTTTCGTATATCATTGTTTGTTTAAGTTTTGAACATTACAAGCGAATTGTGTTGAAATCCCAACGTGTGGTCTCTATGATGCCCCTCATCAATGGCTAGCCCAAAGGATGTCTGCACATGCTCCTCCATCATTGGTTTGACATGAGCCTCCAACTGCTTCTCCCTACACAACCGAACATGCAATACATGCTCACCAGTCAGATTTAGGAGACCGTCGCCCGACAACTTTGTCATAGATTTGGGTGCCCCTGTACCTATTGGCTCCTCATCAACGGTGGAGATGTCTCCTGACACCTCCTCAATGGATACCTCAACAACGGATGGCATCTCATCCACAAGTGTATGCTCAACTATCTCCATGCCAACCATGGCTCCTTGAACTACTCTCTCGTCTTCTTCCTTAATCCTCCTCATCATCCCAACAAAATTCCACTGAATCTCCATTGGTTTGTGCAAGCCTCTTAGTTCACAGAACTCCCAAAAAGTGAGGGACGCCTGAATGCTATGACCCAATGATTGGTATGCCATACAGTTTGCTCCCAATAACTCCACATCAATTGCAATCATGTCTGGATTCCCAATTTTGGAATGAATCAACTTCTCCCCCACATCAATCATCATTTGTTGCATCCTAATCACCTCGTTCATGGTTATTGCCATGTTGTTTGATTCTAACCTTTCTTTAGCTTTTATTATGGTCTTGTCATAGAACGAAGGGTTTCCCTCAAGTTGAGCCAAGATTATGGCTCTGATACCACTCTGATATTCCTAATGGAATTATACAATGTTAAACAAAGCAAACATAGCAGAAACAAATGCAAAAATTTATAGCACATTTAACAATTGAAAATCTCCTTTAATTGCGCTGATTTGAGCCATTTTATTAATAAATAAGAGGGTACAATGTGGTGTTGGAAAGAGTGCACCTGGGCTTGCTCAAGGCAAGCTAGCTGAGCTCAAATGAACAATAAGAAATCTCTCTCAAATCAGCTACTGCTCTCTCCTGGCTCTGTGCTGAAACTACCCAAAAAATATGTTGTTGGCTGCAAAGAACTGTTGCTAGGGCCTCCTCAGATGCTCGGAAAATTCCGCGAAATGAGCCCTGGGTTCTCCACCAATAACCCACAAAAACCCATGAAGGAATTAGTCAAATGTTGACCTTGGAATTTTGGCCCAATTTTCTCCTAGCTCCTCTAGCTGCTAGTTGAGTTGGGGCTCCCTTTGATCCCTTAAATCTGCCTAGAAAATTCTGCCAAATTATTTCTGAGGTCTTTGTCAAAAACCTAGAAAAACCTAGAAAAACCCAGAAAGGGTTTGTCCTAGTTTTGACGCTCCAAAATTGACCCCAAATGCTTGGCCCTCCTCCACGTGTAAAAGATGTAGCTTGTAGCAGATGCTGCATTTGCTGCTCCGCCAAAATGTTGGAAAATCCCCCATAACACTCCCTTGGACTCCACCTCAAGTTTTAGGCTCAAACTCCCTTCACTCCTCAACTCCCAAGTTTGTCTTCTCCAAGCACTGCATAGTCCCACTGCTGCTACTAGTGTCCTCCACACAGATTCACACTCCCACTGTTGGAACAATCGGAAAAGGATGGAACTCCCTCCCTTGGTTGGCATTCAAAGTCCATCGAAGCAAGGGTTGAGATCTCCGCTCAGAGACACTCGTGTCCTAAACAACACTTGCAGACTTAGCTTTTGCTCAAGCATGCTATGTCAAAGACAAGTTTCTGAATAGATGAATGAATGAACAAAATGAGTGCCTCTTGCTCTATTTATAATTCGTGGCCCCTTCTCTCCTTATGGTCCCCACTCTCTGTCTGTCTCTCTCTCTCCCCTAATTCACATTCCCTTTTCTTTCCTCTCTCCTCCAAGAGTGTGAGTTGCTTCCTTGGGTCGAATTTTTCTTTCTTGTGGTCCCCACTTTCCACTAGAGCCGCAATATTCCCTTTTCCTCCTAAGTCTTGTTGTCGAAATTGTGTCCTCTCCCCAAACTCATTTCTATCAAAATTGGGGATATTACATGGTTCAGGATGGAGTCGTGAAGCTACAATGTATCTCCATTGATGAACAAGTAGTAGATGTATTAACTAAGTCCCTTCCTAACAAGAAACTTGAGTATTTGTGAGACTAGCTTGGGCTTGTGGATGTCTCCTCCCTGGTTGAGAGGGAGTGAGGATGGACACCATGTTCTCCATGTGTCACGTACTATGGCAAGTATTAACAATCGTAAGCCTAGTACATGAACATTGGTAGGGAGAATTATGGATTAGATAAGCATCAAGGACGTACATTCTTGAGTCATGTATTGTGGTTGACTGTTAGTTTTTGTAGCATTAGATGGTGTTCTAGTCTTGACAGTTGTCAGAGAGGCTACGAAACACTAGGACTCCAAAACCCAGAAAAGGTTTCAGGAAAATCCACGTAGAAATGCCTTAATTAAGTTAATTAATCAGAAATTAAATTTTTCCTAACTCTAACTTAAGGAAAATGATTAATTAATAACAATTAATTGAGGAAGGTGAGACTTCTCTAGAAACTCACACGAATCGACTAGGAAATCATATCAGCAATTGATTAAACTCACACGGATCGACTAGGAAATTATCTCAACCATTGATTAAACTCACACAGATAGACTAGGAAATGATCTCAGCCATTGATTATGTTTTAATATTGGCCATTGGAGTCCCATAGTGAGATTATAAGAAGTCGATGGGTAGATGGAGAAGAACACTCGAGATCGATTTCCTTGGGTAGTTCGACTTTCCAGAGAGCAACAACATTCTGCCAGAAGAGTTCAAGCCAGAGACAGGAAGCAGAGACAGAGAGGGGTAGAGACAATGATTCTGGAGGAAGTCTTCTAGTTCCGGAGAGTCAGTTGCAGGAGGGCCGAGTTTCCTCAGTGAGGATACGCAGTGCTAGCGCAAAAGCTTTATAGGCAGAGTTCGATTTGGCCAGACAGAGAGTCGATTCAGTTGTTGGAGTTTGGGAGAATTTCCGGAAGAGTCCAGTGAGTCATTCTCAAAGGCTAGATTGGGTAGATGATTTGATCAGTTGCAGTTCCAGGCAGAGCGTACAAGTGCATTCGTAGATTTGATGCAGAGGTTGATGTAGGGGTTTCGTGGAGCCCATTTAGAGCTAGTTTCAGAGCTGGATCAGTGCTCAGTTAGACAAAATTTGTTTCACTAATTTTTGTGGCCGGTTTTCCTGTAGTGGATTGCCAGTTTGGCATCTAGTTGTACTCATAATTTTTCTCATTGCTACTTATTAATAAAACCCTCAGCGACTACATCGGTTTTCCCATATTGGGTTTTTCCGGGGGCTTTTGTCCAAAAATAACAATGTTATATTTCTGTGTGTGCCAATATTTTCTTAGTTTCCAGTTTATCTTCCGCAATATTTATTTTTATGAAGATTGCAGTGTGATTAATTTTGTTGTTGCCGTAGAAATAAACTGCTAAATTAATTTACAGTTAGAAGAATTAATTCCAATTACTGCAATAGAATTTCAGTACTGAAATTTTCACATGGTATAAGAGCAAAATATGATCAGATATGAAAGCTCAAAAGTGGAAGATGAAAATTCATTGTTCAGAGGGAGCAGCAGGACGAATTTTCTAGCAATTGTGCAACACCTAACCAGATAGTGCAAATTGCCGGGTAGTTCGATTTTCTAGTGCAGGGTTGCAAAAAAATTCGGTTTCCCAGATTGAGTAATTCTAGCAGGTAGAGGGAGTACCAGTAGCTCAAATTTTCGTTGAGCAAATCCCTTGTTTTGGCGCAAAAGGGTTTTGCAGCAGCAGAATCAGCGTTGGGTGGAAGAGAAAGTGCACACATAGAGGGAATTTCTCTCAAATGATTTCTAGTTGCAGACGACAGTAGCTGCAAGCAAATTTTCTCACTCCAAAAGGGAGTGCGAATAGTAGAATTAACAGTCGAGCAAGAGAAAGAGGGAGATTTCCTTTCCAGTTTTAGATATGGCCACAACGGGCTTAGAGATTAGGATAGGTTGGAGGGAGCCTCCAACTATGTCATCTAAAAGGCTAGAATGTCCTTCTTGTTAGATGAGCATGGCCTGAAGACCTTTGCAGAGAATGTTGTGGCGGAACCTACTGATGCAAACCAGTTGAAGGAATTCAAGAAGGAGTTGGCTAAGGTGAAGCAGATGATCCTGGATGGAGTCTGGGACCATATATTCTGGCATATATTGGCCAAGAATACGACCAAGGAGATGTGGGATGCTCTCGCACAATTATACCAAAATCCTTTCGAGTAGCGGAAGATGTTCTTGAAAGAGAAGCTAAGGAACATTAGGATGCATAAGGGTGAAGGCATTGATCCCCTTCTCACCAGAATTCAGGAAATTCGAGATCAACTTGCAGCTATTGGGGAGGCACCTTAAGATATAAAGATGGTGCATTTGACACTGAACAATGTCTCAAAGGATTTAGAGATCTTCATCCAAGGCATCTTAGGACGAGATACTCTACCTAGGTGGGACAGGATGTGGTCAAAGTTGTAGTGGGAGGAGATGAGGTGAGCACTTGTGAAAACCTCCATCAACGGAAGTAGCAGTAAGTGTTTGAAAGGTGAGAAGGAAGAAGAGAATGTAGTCCTTGCATCAAAGGGTCCTATTCAGGGACAAGGGGAGAAAAAGAAAAAGAAGGACCTATCGAAGGTCAAGTGCTTTAGGTGTGCTGAATTTGGCCACTGCAATACTCAATGTCCTCAAAGGAAGAAGGACAAGCAGGACCAGGCGGCAACATCCACAGAGATAGGCAAATTGCCGTCTAGGCTGGAGTTAGATTTTGCTATGTTTGGAGCTATACCTCCAGGAGTGAGTTAGGGTGATATGGAGATATAGTCCCAAGAGTTGCGCAGAGGATGAGTAGGGTCCATTGAGGTGTCTTCCTCATGGATCATTACCTTGCTATAGGGGCCCGTAGTATTTAGTGGCAGGATGGATCAATGTCAGTGATGCAGTCAGATTCCAGTGTGATAGTTGTAGATTAGTTGCAGTCAGGTGCTGAGGAGTGCGTAGCAGTGTTGACGACAAAGAAGGAGGCTCTGTGGCAGAGTTAGCAGCAACGCAAATTCCTTAGTGGACAGTGTAGAGGCTAGTAGCAGTCAGATGCTTAGGAGACAGATGCAACACAAATACAGTTGATTCAATATTTCAGATGATTCTCAGTTGTAGTAGTAGCAACAAAAATTGAGAGGGAGTTGCAATGCAGATGTAGAATTGGTAGCAATATAGGTTGTACAATGCATTGTCAACAACAAAACAAATGCATTTGTTTGGTTTAGCTATAGTCAATGGTAGATGAATCAGAATTGTGCAGTGGTTGGTGGGAAATGGCAAGCAGTCACAGTGGCTAGACATCAACAACGTGTATGGGAGGATGATGTAGAGACAGGGTGTTGTAGTAGTATGACACTAGAACACCTTCCTTGCTAAGAGGGAGTGTTAATTTTTGTAGCATCAAATGGTGTTTTAGTCTCAAAAGTTATCGAAGAGGCTAAGAAACACTAGGACTCCAGATTCCAGAAAAGGTTTCAGGAAAATCTGCCTAGAAATGCCTTAATTAAGTTAATTAATCAGTAATTAAATTTTCCTAAGTCTAACTTAGGGAAAATGATTAATTAACAACAATTAATTGAGGAAGGTGAGATTTCTTTAGAAACTCACACAACTAGGAAATGATCTCAGCCATTGATTAAGTTTTAATCTTGGTCGTTGGAGTCCCACAGTGAGATTATAAGAAGTCGATGGGTAGATGGAGGAGAACACTCGAGATCGATTTCCTTGGGAAGTTTGACTTTCGAGAGAGCAACAACATTCTGCCAGAAGGGTTTGAGCAAGAGAAGGGAAGCAAAGATAGTGAGTCCAGAGGAAATCTTCCAGTTCCAGAGAGTTAGCTACAGGAGGGCTGAGTTTCCTTAGTGAGGTTGCACAAGCTTTAGAGGCAGAGTTCAATTTGGCCAGACATAGGGTTGATTCATTTGCTGGAGGTCGAGATAATTTCTAGAAGAGGCCAATGAGTCATTATCAAAGATTGGATTGGGCAGACGGCTTGATCAGTTGCAGTTCGAGGCAGAGCGTACAAGTGCCTGCGCAAATTTGATGCAGAGGCTGATGCAAAGCGTACAAGTGCTTGGGTTACATGGAGCCCATTTAGAGCCAATTTCGGAGCTGGATCAATGTCTAGTGAGACAAAATTTGTCTCACTAATTTTGTGGCCAGTTTTCTGTAGTGGATTGCCAGTTTGGGCATCCAATTTTTCTATTAATTTTTCTCACTGCTTTGTCCAAATCACTGTTTTACGAAACGGCCGTATCGGTACGGAAATGGCTGTTTCGTTCCGTTTCTTTGCAAAATTTAATGACCGGTGGCTGACCCGGTTCGGCTGGCCGAGTCAGCCAATGACTCGGCCGAGTCATAGCTGACCCGGTCAACCCGGCCGGGTCCCGTCATGACTCGGCCGTTTCAATATAAAACGGCTGTGGCAGCGTATTTACCCAAAAAAAATGATTTTTTTGCTGATTTTTGATAAAGTTGGTTAGGGTTTGTGGAGCTGAAAGGGTTATTGTGATTTGTTTAATGCTTTTGGGGTCCATTTCCCCTCCCAAACTCTATTTAAGACAGCCAAATGCTCTCATTTCACTCACAACAGTCTTATGCATTTGAGTGAGAGTCTTCTTTGAGAGTTAGTGAGCAGTTCTTGAGCTTGTTTTGGAGCAGCAGTGAGGAGTCTTGGAGGAGCATTGTAGCTGGAGTGAGGAGCTTCTTGGGCAGCCATTTGGAGCAGCATTGAGGAGCTGATTTTTGGAGCAAGCTTGAGGAGGCAGTTTGTGCTTGGAGGTATTTTTTTCCACCCTTACAAATCTGTTTTAGCTTAGTAAATTTTAGTTGCATATCAAGAAAGCTTAGAGAGTGTTTTTTGTCAAATAAATGAACATTGAATCAATTTTTTTTTTTTTTTTTTTTCATTTTCAGATTGTTTTCCTAGTCAAAAAATGGCACCTAGAGCAAAAGATCCTGCTTGGGCATATGTTGAAATGGTTGATAATCAGATGTGTTGCAAGTTTTGCCATAGGAAAATTAAGGAAGGTCCTGGGGGGATTAATAGGCTGAAACAACACTTGGCAGGGATTAAAGGCAATATTACTGCATGTCAATCTGATCAAATTGGGGAGATTAGAAAGAATTTGTTGGAAAGCTTTGAAAAATTTAAAGAAGAAAAGACTAGGCAAAAAGAGATACAGGCTGAAATTGAGGAGGAAGAGGGAGATACAAAGAATGATGGCTGCCAACCCCCACTATGAGTTTGAGGGTTCTTCCTCTATCCCTCAAACTGATGCATCAAACCCCTTCCGTTATGTTCCTCCCTCTTTTGCTTCTGTTCAAGATAAGGGAAAGGGTAGAATGAAGGGTGATGGGACTATCAAAAGTTTTTTCACTCACTCAGGCTCCTCTCCATCAGATGCACATGGTCCTGAAGTTAGTATTAGTAAAGGTCTTGCTCAGCCCACTTTAGATGACCATTGGAAGAAAGAATTGAGGGAGACTGCTTGTGACTACATAGCTAGATGGTGGTATGATGCTGATATCCCCTTTAATGCTGCTCGTTCACCATATTATGAGCCTATGTTTGAGGCCATACATGCTGCTGGAAAAGGCTTCAAAGGCCCTACTATGCAAGAGCTAAGGGGGTTTCGTTTGCAGAAAGAAATTCAATCAATTAATGAGTATTTGCAAGATTTCAAGGAATCATGGGCAAGAACAGGGGGTGTACCATCATGTCAGATGGATGGACTGATCAAAGAAACCGTACCATCATAAACTTTCTTGTCTTCTGCCCACAGGGAACCATGTTTTTTAAATCAGTTGATGCATCTGATAAGGTAAAAGATGGCCACTTGTTGTTTCAGCTATTGGATGAGGTTATTGAGGATGTGGGGGTGGCTAATGTTGTTCAAATCATCACTGACAATGCCTCTAACTATGTTCTTGCTGGTAAACTGTTAGAGGAAAAACACAAGACCATCTTTTGGACCCCATGCGCTCCACATTGCATAGACCTCATGCTTGAGGATATTGGAAAATTATATTGGGTCAGAAACACTGTAGATAATGCCAAAAGCATAACAAAATTTATCTACAATCATACACTGGTTTTGAGTCTCATGAGGAAACACACTGGAGGCAAGGATATTATTAGGCCTGCCATCACTAGATTTGCTACACATTTTTTGACATTGCAATCTATGCTTTCCCAACATAGACACTTGCAAAAGATGTTTTCCAGTGATGAATGGAATCAAAGCAGTTGGTCTAACAAACCAGAAGGCAGAGAATTGAAAAGGAAAGTCCATGATGAAACTTTTTGGAGAAAGGCAGCAGAGATTGTGAAGCTTGCTGAGCCACTAGTTAAGGTGTTGCGGTTGGTGTGGTGTGGGAAAGGTTGGCTATGGGCTTCATTTATGAGGCTTATGGATCAGGCAAAGGAGCAAATAAAGACAGCATACAAGGATAGAGTGGCAAAGTATGGGCCCATTTGGGCAATCATTGATGAAAGATGGAACAATCAACTCCATCGCCCTATACATGCAGCTGGGTATTTTTTGAACCCACGGTATCATTATAAAGCTAAGGAGTCAGGAGAGCTTTGAGGGGGGAGGTCAGAGATGGACTGGTTGATTGCATTGAGCGCATGGTCCATCGGAGGGCAGTCTGATCAACTGCTGATACATCAGCAGGTCACATCCTTTAGCAATGCAACAGGTACCTTTGGGGAAGAACCTAGCAAAGATTGCAAGAGAAGTAGATGAGCCAGGTAAACAAAATTTCATGTGTTTCAATTTCTTAAACGGTTTTTACTCTTTTTTATTAAAGTTTGTTAATCATTTATAATTTGAAAGTTAGATATAATTTGTAATTTTGTTGAGCTTCAGCCTTCATCTAACTCATAATTCATTACACTCCTATGTTTTTTGCAGCACAATGGTGGGAGGCCTTTGGTGGCCAGTGCCCTGAATTGCAAAGGTTTGCAATTCGTATTTTGAGTCAAACTTGCAGTGCATCTGGGTGTGAGCGCAATTGGTCTGTGTTTGAGAGGATTCACACAAAGAAGAGAAACCGTTTGGAGCAAAAACGGTTGAATGATCTAGTTTTTGTCCAATACAACCTTCGGCTCAGACGGAACCAATTGCTGAACAAAATACCTGATTCAGATCCCATTGTGTTGGAAGACATTGATCCAACATCAGATTGGGTAGTGGAGAGTCGTCTACCAGAGTTTGATCCTGATGAGGATCTTGATGAACTTGATGTTGGAGATCCACTGCAGCGTGTTCAGTTGAATGCAGATCCCAATCCACCAGCCTCAGTCTCACAACCAGCTAGTAGGACTCCAGTTGTAGGTGCTTCCTCTGCTCAGCCACGACAGAAGCGCAGCCGCATTTCTACTCTATCTCAGCTTGCATCTGCTGCACAGCCTAGTGGTACTGGCACCACTTCTACAGTTGTAGTTGGAGACGATGATGATGAGGAGGAGCCATGGGGCCCCTTGTCTGACTCTGATGATGATGATCCAGAGATTGGTCGAGATGATCTTGGCTCCTCTGGCAGTAGCTACTAGCCTACTAGCCTCCTTGGTTATTTGTATTTTGTTTTGACTCTTGAGTCTTTGATCATGTATGACAGACTACAGTTGACTATGTATTTACTATTGCCATTGGGTACACCGTACCATTTTGATATAATGGATTGGTTCATGAGCCTACTTTGAATCTTGATCATATGTTGTCTTCCATGTATATTATAATGTTGTGTGTTTGGATTCTGGAAACTTGAATGAAAATCTTTAAAATTATGTTTAAAATATTTAAAATTATGTTTTTTTATAAAAAAAATAAATATTTAATGTATTTTTTACAACGACCGAGTCATTGAAATCGAGCCGGCCGAGTCATTACCGAGTCCGAGTCCGTTTCCGAGTCGATCCTCGGCCGAGTCCAAATCCGAGTCCGAGTTGTAAAACATTGGTCCAAATGTGCATATGTGGGCTTTCCTTCATATCTACTCTTTCCCTTGTCCGATTTGAGTGATATTTAGGTTGATTTTGGTCCTCTCGAAAAAGGGAATTCAATGCAATCATCATATCCATCAAATGAACTGTTCAGAGTGGAATTTGACCGTAGTTGCATATTTTAACACTCCCTCTCAAGTTCTCAACTAGGGAGAATTCCACCTGTCAATATCTGAACATCATGCCATGTATATCTTATCGTCATATCATGTCCTATCTCTGGTCAACTCTATCTGATGAAACATTCTCGAATCTAAAGAAGAAGAATCATTAGGGAGCTAACGCTTCCACCCTCTACATCGTTGGAGAGCATATCTCAATCCGAAACCACATCGGGGAGTACATCTCAACCTAGAATCTCATGGGGGAGCTAAAAATCTCTGACTCCATATTGAGCAATAGGTGATGTAGGGGAGCTACTACTCAACCCATCCTATTGCCTACCGATCTTCCCAATAATGATCCTCAAGGGTCATGTGGTAGAACACTTGTATCATAATCCGAGCTTGGGCAAGATACCCAACTTATCTAAAGGTAAGGATCACACACCCCCAAGCCTCATCGACCTGTTGGCCAGACAGGGAGGGACAATCCCAACAAGCCCAACTTGTGTGTATGATGCCAACTGGGATATACTCTGCAAAGACCAATATAGGGGAGCTACCACTGCAACCCTATGGGTAACAGATAGGGGTGATACCATATTGTCTAGAGATCCCTCAATGCAAGGAGCCCTCTATATCAATTCCACAGCCTGGGAGCTCAAATAGGGGTGAAGAGTTGGCTCAGTGTCCGCAATCAACGATGACCCTTATTAGGAGGGGTCACATCCATCAGTGCAAGCTACTCCCTGAAGACCAATAACTTCCCTTTTTTACAAAATCTTGGTGAGAATATCTGCAATCTGTGCATCTGCCGATATGTGATGGAGTCTAACGACTCCTCTTTGTAATATGTCTCGAATGAAGTGATATCAAATCTCTATGTGCTTGGACTTGTCATGAAATATGGGATTCTTTGCCAGACAGATCCCACTCTTGTTGTTGCAATATATCACTGTAGTGTCTAGGATCTACTCAAATAGCTCTCCAAAGAGCTCCCTCAACCAAACTGCTTCGTAGCTAGCCATGCTAGCGGCTATATACTCTAACTCGACGGTACTCAATGCTATTGACTTCTGTTTCCTGCTCATCCAAGATATCATGGCAGATCCAACGCTAAAACCACATCCAAACGTACTCTTTCTGTTGATAACATTTCCTGCGCAATCAACATCGGTGTATCCATGAAGTCGAACATCTTCCACATAATATCTTAGACCAAGTGTGATCGTCCCATGCAAATATCTCAAAATGTGTTTGGCAGTGATCTAGTGTGCATGGAGAGGCTCAGTCATGAATTGACTCAACGTGTTCACTGCATAGCATATGTCCGGACGGGTGTTCACTAGGAACAGCAGAACCCCAATCAATTGTCTATACTCAGATAGATTCGCCAAATTGGGTCTGACAACTTCTCCACATAACTTCTTGAAGTTCATTTCCATTGATGTGGGTAGGGACTTGCATTCTGTCATTCCAAATCTTTCCAATAGCTTCACAACGTATTTTTCTTGTGAAAGGAAAATCTCTTTGGGCCTTTGCCACACCTCAAGGCCTAGAAAGTAGTGCATGAATCCAAGGTCCTTCATCTCGAATTCAGAGGCTAGCTCTTTCTTACACTCGATCATCAAGGGCTCACTACTTATCAAGAAACAATAGTCAACATATAAAACCAAAATCAGCGGCATACCTTGGACTACCTTGAAGTAGAGGTTGGGATCGACATTGCTTCTTATGAATCCTAGCTTCACCAAATCACTGTCTATGTGGACGTACCATGCTTTGGGGGCTTGCTTCAAACCATACAATTACTTCTTCAACCTGCAAATATGTGTATTTTGATCCTCTACTTCAAATCCTTGTGGCTGCTGAATGTACACTTCTTCTTGTAACATACCATGGAGGAATGTGGTATTTACGTCCATCTGATGAAGGGTCCATCCTTGACTTGTGGCAAGGGAAACTATCGAATGAATGGTTGTATATCGAGCCACAGGTGCAAATATATCATCATAATCTTCTCCCTCTTGCTGTGAGAATCCTCGAGCCACGAACCTTGCCTTGTATTTCGCAATGCTACCATCAATTCCATGCATGATCTTGAATAGCCATTTTGAAGTCACCACGGATTTCCCCTTTGGTCTCGACACAACATCCCATACGTCATTCTTCATGATTGATTCATATTCTTTGGCCATAAAATCTTTCCAATCTTGTTCCTTTTTTACTTATTCGAATGTGGGAGGTTCCACTTGAATCATAATGCTCATGTTTGCAACATATCCCTGGTACCTGCATGAATTCTTTCTTTCTCTAAATTATCTTCGAGTGGAAGCTCGTCTCTCATCCTGTAATGTGTCTCAAAGCCAAAGTGGCCTCTTCCTGGTGGGAGGATCACATGGAGGATCTAAAGGATCCATGGGCTCCATGGGATCATCAACAATATTTGTCTCAAATTTGGGCATGGAAGGACCATCTAAAATATCCATATCATCATTCTTCTCAGGAGGAGGAGGTAGAGGAAGGTCCCTTGCTTTTCCAAGGGCGACATCTTCATCGAATGTAACATCCCTGCTAATTTCAACCTTCCTTTGACCAAGAATATATATTCTAAATGCTTTAGAATTTTCACAATATCCAACAAACATACCTTTTCTTCCTGAGGCTTCCAACTTGTTCCTTTTGTCCTTTGGCACATGAAAGTATATGGGGCAGCCAAAGATACGGAGATGACCAACATCGGGCTTGACACCTGTGAATACTTCTTTGAGAGTCTTGTTATCCAATGCTTGATGAGGCATCCTGTTTTGAACATATACAGAGACATTTGTTGCTTCTCCCTAAAGGAATTTTGACAACTTTTGATCATGGAGCATGGCACGAGCAACTTCTATAATGGACATGTTCTTTCTTTCAGCCACTCCATTTTGTTTGGGAGTATAGGGCACAATTGTCTCTTTCTTGATTCCTTCCTTCTTGCAAAAATCAATGAACTCCTTTGATATGTACTCTCCACCATTGTCGGACTTGAATCTTTTGATTTTCTTTCTTGTTTGATTTTCGATCAAAGCCTTGAACTCCTTGAATATTTCGAAGGCTTCATCCTTGTGCTTCAAATAATATATCCATGTATTTTTAAAGAAGTCATTAATGAAGGTGATATAGTAGGGATGGCCACCATTAGAATGCACGACATCAGGCCACATATGTCGGAATGAATGAGATGGAGAATATCATGTCTTGTTCTCGCTAGAGGGGAATGGTCCCCTTGTCTTCTTTCCATTGGCGCAACTTGGACATATTCCATCGTGTTGAACTTGAACCTTGGGAATCACTGAGACCAATTTCTCCAATTTTGGAAGAGCATCATAATGTAGATGGGCCAAACTTTGGTGCCATAGCTCGCTTAGATGATTAGTATCATGGACTAATCCTAGAAGTCATCTTCCTGTAACCTTGTAGAGCCCTTCATATCTTGATCCCAATGTGAATCCATCTCTCATAGGTGATCCAACAGGCCAAGTAAGAACCTTTCCCTTGATGAAGGCAACCCTCATCCCTTTGTCTTCCAAATCGGATATTGATACCAAATTCTTCTTTAACCCTAGCACATACATCACATCATGGAGCAAAATAGATGCCTCAGAATTCAAATGAAATTTGACGGACCCAAAACCTTTAACGTGATGAGTGGAGTTGTCTCTAAGAATGATTTTCAAGATTGACTCCCTCTCTACCAAATTAGAGAGAACTTCCTTATATCCAAATAAGTGATGAGTGGCCCCACTATCAACCAACAAACTATCCCACAAATCCAGAGGAGATGAACTAGTAAGGGAAGAAATAAGAATATATTTAGATTGATTTGCAACATTACTTTCATACTTGGAGAATATTGACTTCTTTTGATGACGATATTCTTCATGATCACTTGGAGCATCTCTTCTTCTTCTTTCATCTCTTCCATTGCGGTCGTTTCTTTGGTCATCTCTTCTTCTTCTTTGATTACTGAACTTGTTGTTTTTGCTCCTGGTTTTGTAGTGTGGTCCATTGTTCTTCTCGAGGCAATCTCGAGCATAGTGGCGTTTCTTATGACAATTGTAGCATTCGATGTGCATGTATTCCTTTCTTCTGTTTGTATTTTGAGGAGGAGGTTTTCTTGAATTTTATGGACCTCCTTTCCCTTTCTTCTTCTTTTTATCATTAGTGATGAATGCAACGGGCTTTCCTTCTTCATGCTTTTGAATCCTTCCTCTTGATGTCATCCTTGATTCTTCTTGAGTGAGCTTTCCAACAATTTCATCGACTGACGGGAGGAAATTGTTGTTGTTTATAGTAGCAATGAAGGTTTCCCAAATAGGAGGGAGACCTCTTAGAGTCACGTTCACCAATTCCCTGTCAGGCACAGATTCCCCAACTATTTGTAATTGATCTCTAAGACAAGATATCCTCATTATGTAGGATTGCACAAACTCTCCTTTGTTCATCTTGGTGTCTTTGAGTTGATCTTGCAAGGAGATGATTTCATTCTAAATGTTGACTTCATACATGCCAACTACCTTATCATACATGTCCTTAGAC
This sequence comes from Pinus tabuliformis, assembly GCA_031772625.1. Lineage (NCBI taxonomy): Eukaryota > Viridiplantae > Streptophyta > Pinopsida > Pinales > Pinaceae > Pinus > Pinus tabuliformis. The sequence continues at coordinate 987,507,503 of CM062814.1, forward strand.
CTTCTCAAGTTCCCAATATATGCAAGTAAATTATTTTGTAAACCATCAACTATAATTTGTTTTGATTTTAACTCACCTTTCTTTTGCTTGTTCTTGGCAGCAGCGGAAGCATTCTCCGGAGGCTTAGGCACTTTTCCTTGAATGTAGTCCAAAACATCATTGTTGCTAGCTATGATCTCCAACCTAACTTTCCATGCAACAAAATTGGATGAGTCACCCAACTTCTAATTTTCCTTGAAGAAGACATCTTGACTTGGCTAGATCAACTCTTTCAACTTTCGAAAGATGATTGCTTCAAAGCTTGTCTCCTTTTGGGCTTGTCTTTCACCTTAGCTCTGATACCATGTTAAAATTTCAAATTGTTCTATGCTGTATCAATTACTTTAGCCCAATTCAATACTTCAATTAAAATTAGTGTTTCCAATCATCACCAATAATTGAAGATAGAACAATAAATGAAATGACAAAGGAGACAATCAACAAGAGACACCAGGTTTGGTCAAAGACCAGGGACAAACCCCACAAGGGGGAAAACCCTTTCAAATTCTTATTCTATTAGATTGTCATAAAATGTTCACCAACGAGTACAATGAGCCCAATACAATATCATCCAGCAAAACAACCCAACAACGTTCAGAAATATGTTTCCAACATCAAAATATATCAAAGACAACTTTTCCTGTTTGCGGTCCACTATAGTCAACTTCGGTCTTCGGTCAAATCTAGGTTAAACTTCCCGGTGAAATGTAGGGGGAGCTGTGGGAGCGACTGAAGGCTTCCAGTCGCACCCTTGAGCCTGCAAGCTAGCGACTGTGGTCAAAATTTCCCTGTGACGTGCCTATTGAGGCAAATTAATTATCTATCATTTAATTGTCAACCTGGGGGTTTTGTAAAACTTGCGAAGCATGTGTGCACTGTATATGCTAGAAATTAACTTTCAATTTAGATCAATCTAACTACGAAACCAAATAATGACAAACCAAATTCACCTATTCTAATTCAACAATCAATTCAAAAGAAATTATAGTACAACGTGCGGAATTGAAATCTTAATCTATCACACTTGCAGGAATTGAAATCTTAATCTACCACACTTGCAAGAATGAAATTGCTTGAAATGAAATCTATTCTAAGGGATCATGTGTGCATTATCAAATCGGGATCCTATGAAATGAATAATCAAAACCACATGACATGAAATGAAAACAAAAACAATCATTCTTAACCTCTCACATAGGAAAAGATATGAAAGCAAATAAAAGCAATCACTCTTAACCTCTCACACAGGGAAAGATATGAAAGCAATAAATCTCAATCTATGAAAACAATAAATCTCACACACTGTAGGTGGCCAATCCAAAAGTATGAGAGATGGCAAGTTGAGAGGCTCCCAATGCAAGCATTACCAGAAAGAGGTGAACATCACTCATGAGCATGGTGCTAAATCTAAATTCCATTCAAACATGAGTAATTGTAACTTGTACAGCCGAGTATCTCCAACTTTACACATGCCTTTGAAAGAAGAAGGCTCTCCTATTTATACAAGAACATAAGAAGCTACCTCATTAATGGAGGTCCATTATTCTCTCCCTAGATCCCTAGAAAATCTCGTAGAGTTACAATTCAAATAGGTAATGATGAGACACATATAGAGTTACAACTCAAATCGGTAATGATGAGACACATATTCTCTTTGACCTTTATCCAAATCTTCTTCCATATCTTGAAGGGAATTCGAATTTGAGCATTGGAGGAAAAATAAGGGTGCCTTGGAAGCTTCCAAATGACCTACACATGTCATGAAACTCAAGCCACTTTTAACTATGAGCAAGTATATGCCATTTTTCTAAGTTGTAACCATAAATTCACTTAAAATACTAGAAATCATTAGCTTTTGGAAAACACAAAGGTAACCCCATGCCATCATGAAAATGGAGGCTAATGAAAGATTATATGGTTATGGAGTTGCGACATGTGAGTGAAATGGTAGCGATAAGGTGAAAGTGGATGATATTTTGAAGACATTTTGGAGACTCTACAGTGCTTGCGACTGTAATCCAAAAACCCTAAAATAGATGCGAGCCTCAGACCTTATAATTTTGGACCTTTGCAAACCTTTGTTGTCGTCCTTGCCTCAGATTTGTGCGAGCCAATCAATGAAGTAGAGAAGAAGATGCTTGGTGATGTCCAAATGAGCTTGAGGTCATTAGTATTTATAGGTTTCCATGGGGGTCCAATTTGCTTTAGGGCCGACCTTGTTCAAATGTGCATATGTGGGCTTTCCTTAATAAGTACACTTTCCCTTATCTGATTTGAGTGATCTTTAGGTTGATTTTGGTCTTCTCGAAAAGAGGAATTCAATGCAATCATCATCTCCATCAAATGGGCTGTCCAAAGTGGAATTTGACTGTAGTTGCATATTTTAACACTCTCAAGACTCCAACATTTCTCAAATCTTGGCAAAATAGATGCAATAATATCTTCTAGTGGAAACTATTGCAATTCAACAACACCAATAGGTCCAGCAACAATAAGAGTGTGAGTTTGAAATGCTGCAAACTATGGTGACCATGTTGAAACAACTAATTACCACCTAGTAGTAAACCTTGCAACAAATCCTACAATAGGCTTTCTTACAACAACTCCTACTACAACAACCTAATCCAACAATAGCTATCCCCATTGTCCAATAGTCTCTCACATTGGATTGGAAGATATTTTTCCCTATGTTTGATGAAGCCCTCTAAATGGGTAAAAAAGTCATATAACATTTCGAGTAGCCCTATGGGTATGAAATCGACGAACTGAGAGTAGTAGTTGTGGGAACCTAATTTCCGGGATGATGATGGATATCAGATCTCATCCTACTACTACTCTCAGTTCGTCGATTTCATACCCATAGGGCTACTCGAAATGTTATATGACTTTTTTACTTGGCTCATGGTTTGGAATTTGGAAGCCTACTTTAAAACCTATCCTGTCTTGAAAGAAGGTACACATGGAACAAGCCCTCACATGGTGGTAGACACACACCCGACACCTTGCAATCTCCAAATAACCTTCGGTCAACACTTGCGATGATTTTAAAGAGATCATTTACAAGTGGTTCTACTTGTTACGGTACGAGGATGCAATGTTGGCAGAGTGGCTACAATTGAGGTAACTCTTAGTTAGTCAATGCAACAATCAATCAAGGAGTTCAATTGAGTCCCCATCAAATTTGAGGGATTTTGAAGATAACCTCTAGCCCTGAACCTAGATAATGTGTTGATGTCGATAGGCCAAGACTTGTTAGAAGGGGGGCATTATGAATCCCTCATCATCTAACGCGAGTATGAAATGATGATTTAGCAAGGACTATGGATGAAAATTTTGATCAAGAAGGATTTATTTAACGGAAAGGAAAATGACAAGAGGGTAAACAAGTGAACAGAAAGCAAAAGGACAAATCAACATGTAAGCGCACTGAATGTCTCTATTAATGGGTTAATGAATGGAAATTATGGAAAATTTAAGTGAAAAACATGCGACACTTGCAAGGAAAATGGTGATGACGATGCTTTGCGAAAATGCTTGAATAGCTTGTGAGTTTGGAGAGGAAAAATGATGGCATTTATGGATGATAGAAATGGATTCAATTGGTTCATGCGTTTTGAAATTGGTCGTAGAAAACCAATCGTGCACAAATTTTCCTTCTTCAATTCTTCGATTGTTCTAGAACTTGAAACAAACATGGCACTAATATGGCAATAAAACGTAAGTGTGTTCAAAGAGAAGTGATCAATTTCTTTACGTACATACGAAAAATTTGCATAATTAACAGGGTCATGACGTGTCTTCGTTTCAAATGGTTAGTCCAATTTCACATTTGCGATAATAAATCCAAAAAATGACGATATGCACAGGTAAACAATTTCCTTCATTTATGTTTGAATCATAGCATTTCATAAAGATAAAGAAATATTATTTGTGAATGCTTAATGATTCCTACAAAACAATCCTCAATCAAAAATTCATCAATTGATCCTGCAGATAAAGCGCCTTTACAGTTCTTCTTCTTTCTTGCGTCATGCTTGAAGACATAACATTAGATAAAACCAATAATAAATTTTGTTCATGATTTTGACAATGTAAAAACTCAACCTTAACAAAATTCGATTCGCAATTAATGTTTAGTTAAGGTGATCTTATTGTGCTTTTATTCAATTGTTTCTGTCTCGTGTTTTATGATTTTTTTTTTATAGTTTCTTGCTTCGATGGGTGTGTAAGTGAACCATCACAACAACGTTTTCTCAATTTGTTCCAGTCATGAATTTCGCATCAAATTTTTTTTACAATATATTTTCATGGCAATTTTCTTGAAAAACAATAAAACATACAATCTAAAAATTAATGAAATATTTACAAAACTAAAAAGTAGAAAAAAAACAAAACATATATAAACATTATACATATAAGACATATGTATAAACAAAAAAACACATAACCTATTTACAACATTAAAACATCACTCTATTAACAAAAACATAACAAATCATAACAAAACATTAAAACATCACTCTATTAACAAAAACGTAACAAATCATAACAAAACATTAAAACATAACATATAACATTAAACACACACACACACACAAAGTAACATAACAAAAAAAAAAAAACCAAAATTTTCCATGTATAAAACGTTTGCATATGTGAAAAAAAAATCAAACATGTAGAAAAACGTTGAAGTGCTTTGAATTCAGATCTACGCAATCCATATTCTGGATTCGAACGAGAGCGAAAGACGTTTTGGCTGCTACACTGCTCAAGTATCTACCATTTATTAATGTTCCATTACTGTACCTGATGTGAGATCTGAATATTAAGCTCTGAAGCTTCACTGACCTAATCTTATAAATTATTCTTTGTATGCACCAATCCATCCATGATCACTTTCTTCCTGTATTCAGAGGATTGAAAATCGACCATCATGTTATTATCATTCTCAGTATTCCTATTCATCCCACACATCTTTTCCAATTGTTCTACCAATATTGGAAGCAAATAGCACCACACAGATGTGAAGAAATTTGCACAAAGACGACCATAAAAAAAAACAGAATAACGTGATGATCACAACAGTTAATGCACCCACATTGTCGTTGTAAGCAATGGCTGGCTTGGGTTTTTTGTACAAGTTAGCAAACGTTTTTATGCCCATGACTGCGTTGGTTACATGATTGGGCAGCCGCGTGTAAGGAAGATTTGTTACATGAAAGAATTTCGCCAGGTTCGTTGCGCGAAACAGATTTTTTTGGATACTATACACGTCAATCCTTCTCAAGCTCACCAAGTTGATAATCAATATGGTACTGCTCAAGATCTCTGTGGCGGATCTACCTCCTGTACATCAGGAAAATCAAATCTGTTGCATGGCCGCATCTGAAGCCTGTACATTTAATTGAAAACCATTTTTCTCATGTAATCTGGCAAATAAGGCTCTAGAGAACCCCGAAAACATCTCAATTGGTTATGAATTTTGAGGAAATCGCTCACGTTAAACATAATTCACCTCGTTTTGAGAAAAACCCATGTTTTATTTTTCTAAGATTCGTTTTCATTTGGTCACAAAATGAGTTTTAAAATGACATTTTTAAAGCTGTTACACATTCATTTGATGGGCTTAATTTCCCAACCTTAATGGCTGCATCAACTGCATCCTCTACCATGCTTCTATATGTAGTCCACTTTCCACCAGAGATAGTAACAAGGCCACTCACATCTGTGGAAACCACATGATCTCTTGAGATGCTGGTAGTGTTATTAGTTGAGGGATTAGTTGCCAATGGATGAATTCCGCTCCAAGTGGAGAGCACATCTGATCGGCGTACCTTAACATTCAAGTAATCACTGATGGCATCCAAGATGAACTAAATCTCTGAGATGTACATGCTGAAAGAGAGTAGGATTTGGAACTGACATGTAGACATTTGAACATAACAAGATTTCTCATTATGTCTTGAGGAGGGAGAATATTGACTTGCTGGAGTTGTGTTTGGATTTGGAATCTGGAAAATATAGGGAAATTTCCAAAAGATTTGGCTTCATATACAAGAAAATGAATGGCAGAAAAAGAAGGAGAACAGAGGGAGACTTCAAACGCCCAACAACAAATAAACATTTCATTCCCATTATATAAGAATTCCGATCCCATATGAATTATAGCATTCATAACACTGTGTTACTCTAAAGTTTGACATATGCATTTTGGTAAAGGTCGATAGGCTGGAAGGGTTGCTAGATGCGTGTGAATCAAATCAGGCTCGACTGCAAAAATGAACCGTTTCTTCAGCTCCTAAAAAAAGGGGATGGATATGCAACAATTTGAAGCAAGATATATATATATATATATATATATATATATATATATATATATATATTTTATTATGACAAATTTTTTGAATTTGGATTTTGATTTTTAAGCTAATGCATTTGATTTTCTTTACAGGTGGCATGAGAACCTTCTTCAGTATGTCAATTCTTTTGGGAATGAAAAACAGAGAAGAGAATTGATTTCAAATTTTTCATTTTCCTTATTCAAAAACAAGATTGTTTTATTATTATTATTTTTTATTGAAAATCTAACATGATTTTTTTATTATTATTAAAAAAAAACAAAAAACAATTTTTTTTTTTATTGAAAATCTTTTTGTCAAACTATTAAAATGCAAGAAAATAAATACAATCTAAAAATTATAAATTCTAAATAAAAATACAATCAAGTTTGATTTTATTTCCCTATTTTATCCTACTTGAAAGATTTTTATTTTTATTTTTTTAAGTATATGAATGTTTCCAATGGAGCCATTTATGGATTAGATTTTCTAGAACGTTCATATCCAAATTTGCAAAATGTACCGGATTGTGCATGAGGACATGAAAAATCATTTTAACCTTTAGATTTGCCGCAAAGATTTCTTGAAGAATGGATGAATGTTGTGGCGCAATCGCGCTTCGATACCATTTCTCAATGTAGTCCTTGTGCTCCAAAGAATTTTTAATCTGCATTCTTGATCCTTTGTCCATAAATGGTTAGAATCGATTTTTTATTTTATTTATTTTTTATTATTTTTTTTTATAAAAATGATATGTAGCTAAACGATTTATGCATCTACATGCTTTAATCATGCATCGAGAAAAAAACTGAAAAAATATGAACTCAAGACTGAATGCTAGTTCCTATGCACACTTCCCCGACAACGATGCCAAAATGTTGAGGCAAATTAATTACCTATCATTTAATTGTCAACCAGGGGGTTTCATAAAACTTGCGAAGTATGCGTGCACTGTATATGCTAGAAATTAACTTTCAATTTAGATCAATCTACTATGAAACCAAATAACGACAAACCAAATTCACCTATTCTGATTCAGCGATCAATTCAAAAAAAATTATAGTACAATTATAGTACAACACACGAAATTGAAATCTTAATCTATCACACTTGCAAGAATTGAAATCTTAATCTACCGCACTTGCGGGAATGAAATTACATGAAATGAAATCTACTCTAAGGGATCATGTGTGCATTATCAAATCAGGATCCTATGAAATGAATAATCAAAACCACATGACATGAAATGAAAACAAAAACAATCATTCTTAATCTCTCACACAGGAAAAGATATGAAAGCAAATAAAAACAATCACTCTTAACCTCTCACACAGGAAAATATATGAAAGCAATAAATCTTAATCTATGAAAGCAATAAATCTCACACATTTGAGGTGGCCAATCCAAAAGTATGAGAGATGGCAAGTTGAGAGGCTTCCATTGCAAGCATTACCAGAAAGAGGTGAACATCACTCATGAGCATGGTGCTAAATCGAAATTCCATTCAAACACGAGTAATCTTAACTTGTACACCTTAGTATCTCCAACTTTACATGTGCTTTTGAAAGCAGAAGGCTCTCCTTTGTTTATACAAGAACATAAGAAGCTACTTCATTAATCGAGGTCCATTATTTTCTCCCTAGATCCCTAGAAAGTCTCATAGAGTTACAACTCAAATAGGTAATGATGAGACACATATAGAATTACAACTCAAATAGGTAATGATGAGGCACATATCCTCTTTGACCTTTATCCAAATCTTCTTCCATATCTTGAAGGGAATTCGAATTTGAGCATTAAGGCCACATAAGGGTGCCTTGGAAGCTTCCAAATGACCTACACATGTCATGAAACTCAAGCCACTTTTAAGTATTAGCAAGTATATGCCATTTTTCTAAGTTTTAACCATAAATTCACTTAAAATACTAGAAATCATTAGCTTTTGGAAAACACAAAGGTAACCCCATGTAATCATGAAAATGGAGGCTAATGAAAGATTATATGGTTATGGAGTTGCGACATGTGAGTGAAATGGTAGCGATAAAGGTGAAAGTGGATGATATTTTGAAGACGTTTTGGAGACTCTACAGTGCTTGCGACTGTAATCCAAAAACCCTAAAATAGATACGAGCCGTGGACCCTGTAATTTTGGACCTTTGCGAACCTCTGTTGTCGTCCTTGCCTCAGACTTGTGCGAGCCAATCAATGAAGTAGAGAAGAAGATGCTTGGTGATGTCCAAATGTGCTTGAAGTCACTAGTATTTATAGGCTTCCTTGGGGGTCCAATTTGCTTTAGGGCCGACCTTGTCCAAATGTGCATATGTGGGCTTTCCTTTATAAGTACACTTTCCCTTATTCTATTTGAGTGATCTTTAGTCAATTTTGGTCTCCTGAAAAAGAGGAATTCAATGCAATCATCATCTCTATCAAATGGGTTGTCCAAAGTGGAATTTGACTGTAGTTGCATATTTTAACACTCTCAAGACTCCAACATTTCTCAAATCTTGGCAAAAGAGATGCAATAATATCTTCTAGTGGAAACTATTGCAATTCAACAACACCAAAAGGTCCAACAACAAGAAGAGTGTTAGTTTGAAATGCTGCAAACTATGGTGACCATGTTGAAACAACTAATTACCAGTGTTGTGAAAATCGCGATCAAATCGCGATTTAATGAAAAAATCGCGATTTTTATTTTTTGCCGATCAAATCGCGATTTTTATACGAAAAAATCGCCGGTAATTTTTTTGCCGATTTTTACTAAAAAAATCGCGATTTTTTCTTAAAAAATCGTGGGTGGTCGCTGCAGCGTGGTTTTATAACATTTTTTTGGGTTTTTCATGCGCTCATTTGGACAGTCGCACGCGGAGGGAGGAGAAGCTGTTGGAGACCAAGCTGAAGAGGGTTTTTAGCCAAATCTAAGTGCTTAGAGGAGAAAATCAAGAGGAGACGACCGATTTCTCCATAGAAACGGTATGAGGATTAATTTTTTTTTGTTTTCATTGTTTAAAAAAATTGTTTTTGTATGTTTTTCATTGTTTTTGGTTGGGAAACTTGGTATGGGCACCATTTTTCTTTTGTTTTCATTGTTTTTAAATAATTTTTTGTATTTCTTCATTGTTTTGGGTTGGGTAACTTGGTATGATTATGGGAACCAATTTTTTTTTTTTAAACATTGTTTATGTTTTTTAATTTTTCATTGTTTTTGCCATTTGGTTGGGTAACTTGGGTTTGGAATGGTTGGGTAATTTGTGTTTGAAACTTTGAACTTTGGAATGGTTGTTTTAGGTTGGGTTATGGGTAACTTGGATTTTCATTCAATCATCAATGTAAAAATTAAAAATTAAAATACTAAATTGTAATTTGTAAATTTGTAACTTGTAATTTTGTAAATGCTAAATTGTAATCCTAATTCTTATTACGTTATTTTCCCATAGGTTCACAACTGCACCAAAACACCATTCAAGACTTCAAGTTTGCAACTTCAAAGTTCAAAAACAAACTTGCCAAGGAAATTGGATCCTTTCTAGGAATATGTTGTACCTTGTGCTCCGAATGATAGACAAAACTTGAGTTGCAAGTTGTGTGGAAAGGAGATGTACGCGGGGGTGTAAAGATTGAAGTTTCACCTTGCACAAATCCCTGGACATGATGTGGGGCCCTGTACAAATACAAATGCTGAACTTATTGAAAAAGCCATGAGAGCATTGGAAGAATTAGAGCAGACTAGAGAGGCCAAAGAAGAACTCAAAAGGCAACTAAAAAGGTCAGCTGAAGGAAGTGGGCCAAGTGGCACTCGTTCTACTGCAGCAACAGTCGATCCGGTCGCTGCATCATCATTTTTTGTTCCTTGAACCACACCTGGTTCACAGCCATCTATCGGTTCAATGCTAAAAAGAACTGATAAAGAACAAGCTGACAGGTTGATGGCAAAATTTCTCCTCTGGAGTGATATTCCTTTCAGCATTGTAAGGAATAATCCATTTTTCCAACCTACTGTTGATGCTATTGCCAGTGTTGGCCCGGGGTACAAAATCCCTTCTTATCATGATTTCAGAGGCCAGATTCTTCAAAATGAAAAGCGTGACTGCACCCAAAGATTGGAGGATTTTAGGGCATCATGGGCACAAACAGGATGCACTGTTATGTCAGATGGTTGGACTGACCAAAAGGGGAGAACCCTTATAAACTTCTTGGTTAGTTGTCCCAAGGGGACTATGTTTATCAAATTTGTTGATGCATTTGCACAAATCAAAGATGCAAGAACTTTATGTGATTTGCTGGATGTGTTTATTTTGGAGGTGGGTGAACAACATGTTGTCCAAGTCATAATGGACAATGCTGCAAATTATGTTGCTGCTGGTAGGATGCTTATGGACAGGCATCCTACTTTATTTTGGACACTTTGTGCTGCCCATTGTATTGATTTGATGTTAGAGGACATAGGGAAAATTCCCTTTGTCAAAGATATTGTTGACTCATCAAAAAGCATTAAAAAATTTATATATAATCATACATCTGTGCTTAGCTTGATGAGAAGATTCACCAACAACAAAGAGTTGGTGTGCCCCGCCATTACACGATTTGCCACGAGTTTCATATCTCTTCAATCCCTCTTGAATTCTATGTGGGATGTGAAGATAATGTTTCTTTCAGAGGAGTGGCGTGCTTTGTCAATGAGCCGCAAACCAGAAGGAGAGGCCGTATGCAGATTAGTTTCATACCAGGAAGACTTTTGGGCAGGAGTGCAGGAGGTGTGCGCCGTTACTGAACCTTTGGTAAAAGTTCTTTGGTTGGTTGATGGTGAGAAGCCCGCAATGGGCTATTTGTATGAAGCCATTGACAGGGCCAAAGAAGCCATTCGGGCCTACTATGATGATAAGGGAGATGATGGGTTTCAGAAACAACTCCTTCTATGGGGAGTGATTGATGAGTGATGGAACAACACACTCCATCGTCCCATTCGTGCTGCTGGGCTTTTCTTGAACCCTGCATTTTCTTATGCATGTGGGTTTGATTTTGATGCTGAGATCATGGATAGATTCTTATCCTGTGTCCAGAAGATGGTACGATCTCCAGAACAACGTATAGAGATCTCTAAACAAATTGAGACATATAAGATGGCAGGTGGCACATTTGGCTTTGAGATGGCTATCATTGATAGGACGATTAAAATGCCAGGTACTTTTTAGTTTGTAACTTTGTTTCAAATTTCATTGTCTCTTCAAATTCCATTTTTTTCTTATGTTTATTTAAAATTTTATTTGTAATTTTGTTGTAGATGCATGGTGGAAAATGTATGGTGGCAGGGTACCCCTTCTGCAAAAGATTTCCATTCGCATCCTCAGCCAAACATGCAACTCCTCAGGATGTGAGCGCAACTGAGTGTATTTGAAAAAATACACAACAAGAAGCGCAACGGGTTAACACTTAAACATTTAAAATATTGCAAATTTCCAAATAAAATTTTGAATTCATTAAACAATATTTTTTTTATAATTATTAATTATTATTTCATGATCTTTGTACAGTTTGGAGTCCCAGCGACTTAATGACATGGTCTACGTCTACTACAATCTTCGATTGTGGGTGAGGCAACTTGAGAGGACACCTGATATGGATGCCATCTCATTGGATGGGATTGACACCACTGCTGCATGGAGGGTTGAGGCCGAGAGGCCTCTCATGGATTCTGCTGATGATTAGGAGCAGGTGGAGGAGGAGGAGGAGGAGGAGGAGGAAGAGGAACAGGAGGAGGAGGTGACACCGCTTGCCCTTCTACCATTGCCACCAGTAGAGGACGTGGTCTACCTCCTATAGCTCTTACTTCTAGTTCTTCAGCTTCTAGAGCACATCAGACTTCACTGCCATTTCCACCAGCACGGGCACCAACATCTTACATCTAGAGGGAAAGTGAAAGCTGTGGCATTTTCTCGCAAGAGGGGCAGAGGAAATCAATAGGACTAGACTTTCATTTTATTGTATATGACATTATGACATGATGAGATACATTATCATATTTTTTGTTGATATTTTGAGGCTGAGTTGGGACTCAGGAGTCAGGGCTTACTATTCAGGACATGATTCAATGTTATGTGCGATTTTAGCGCTAGAAATGATATTAAACATCTTATATATTAGTTTTTTTTATCATATTTATGTGTCAATGTATTTATTTTATGTTGTAGATGGTTTAGATATTAAAACAATTGAAAAAAAATGAAAAAAAATGAATATTTTTGTACCAAACGATTTTTCCCAATTTTTTCCGATTTTTTCCCGATTTTTCCGATTTTTTCCGATTCGTTCCCCGCGCCGATTTAATCCCGATCGCGATTTTCACAACATTGCTAATTACCACCTAGTAGTAAACCTTGCAACAAATCCTACAATAGGCATTCTTATAACAACTCCTACTACAACAACCTAATCCAACAATAACTATCCCCATTGTCCAATAGTCTCTCACATTGGATTGGAAGATATTTTTCCCTATGTTTGATGAAGCCGTCTAAATGGGTTTGGACTTGGCTCTTGGTTTGCAATTTGGAAGACTACTTTAAAACCTATCTTGTCCTGAAAGATGCTTAAAATATTCTTGTAATCAAGGTACACATGTAACAAGCCCTCACATGGTGGTCGACACACACCCGACACCTTGCAATCTCCAAATAACCTTAGGTCAACACTTGCGATGATTTTAAAGAGATCATTTACAAGTGGTTCTACTTGTTACGGTACAAGGATGCAATGTTGGCAGAGTGGCTACAACTGAGGTAACTCTTGGATAGTCAATGCAACAATCAATCAAGGAGTTCAATTGAGTCCCCATCAAATTTGAGGGATTTTGAAGATAACCTCTATGTCAAGTTTATTTTGAGTTGCTTTATCACACCAGGAAAACCTAGGAATCTTCTCAATCTTTTCATTGGATCATGCCTTCCAAAATTAAAGCTAAGGATATTCAACTTGCCCAACGACTTCTACAACACTGATACACAAAGGCCTTTGCTTTCCCTTCTGTGAACCACCATTTGTTCTACTTTAGATAAGGTCAATCTCATTGGCCAAAGGAAGCACAAATATTGCTCTTACCATAGGCAGCATGGACATTTCAAGTCTTGAAGATGGAGTTAGCTAGTGGTTCTGAAATGCCCACTAAAACTGTCAGATCTGTGGATCTTCCTCCATTGATCAAGAATATTATGCCTTGCAAACCAAAAAGGTCCAAGGTTCTCATTTCTAAATTGTGACAAATAATGAAGGACCCTTCCCTTAAGGAACATGCAGGTAATCGAAGAACCTTGCACGATCATGTTGCCTCTAGTCCTTCGTTGGTTCTCTTGTGTAATACTGATCTTGAGCAAGAAGATCTCCTCACTCATAGTTTTTGAATTGAGTGAAAATGCTAATAATTCATCATGGATAGTGGCAGCAAAAAAACCTGGTTTCTTAGTAGTTGGTTAACTCACTCTAGCTCTCTACCATACTTCATCTACAACCATATGCTGTGTGAGCAAAGGAAGTAGGTTCATCCACTGTTATCACACATAGGAATTCTGCCACTTTTTCCATTAGATGTTTCATTGATACAGTTGCCTGTGATGCTAGACCACTAGAGGTGTTGTGACATGCTTCTTGCAGGTCCTGGTTTAATAGAAGGGCATAGTATGATGGATTTGTCAACAAGTATAAACTGGAGGCATATTATGATGGATTTATCAACAACTATAAACTTAACAATGGTGGTAAAAACTATTAGATCACATCTTCTCCCCCTTTGTGTTGCCAAATAGCAGTTAAGCAAGCCAACCTTCACAAGTTCATATCTCTTTGTTATGTTTTAGTGCTGATGCGTTCTCACCTACCCTATCCTTCACCACATGATTCAATCTTCTACAAGGAGGTGCCATTCAAAACAATGAGCACACATCCCACTTGTCATCATGCTTCAACCCATACTGACTCACTTAGATTTGAAGCAACTGACATTGCATCTTTCTCAGGAGCCCCCTGTTCATGGTTCCCCTCCATACACAGATCCATAAGGTAAAAATTTTGGGCCTAAACTTTTGGGTAAAACTCGTCCTCCAAAGGAATAGCGAAAATCTCTTAAGAGAGGACAATCCAATCCAAGTGATGATGATCAAAATGATTGATCATACTTCTATTTATACACTCTCAAATGAATTCAATTTAGCTCTTTTGGCCGAATTTAGCCCCTAAAATAAAATAATGTGCATAATAACCAAAATTTTGGTGACAAGCCCACCAAATAGCTCAATAATGTAAAGACAAGCCTCTCTTGAGGGTCGAATGATCAACAAAGTGAGTCGCTGGGCCTTTGAGCAGGCCTGATGAAGTCTAATGGGTGCCATGATGTAGAAATGGATTCCAAATATAGTGTACAAGGGCTTGGTCCCTTGTTTTCCACGTAAGAACCTGTGGTGCTTCCCAATGGGTGTGGGGGCATAAGGACATCCTCATGGGTCTCCAATTGGATCAAATATGCTTGTAGACCATCTGTAAGGGCTAGAGTAACGACATAAGCCCTCCCTCTACAGCAGGAGGAATCTTGGAACATCTGCCAAGTGTATGGTGCAACTATGGAGCCGGCTGGGCATGGTGGACCAGGTGCATCATCCTCATTGAAGGTGGAACACGAGCAATCAATGAACATTGCTAGGGGGGATCCATGAAGTAATTTTGTTATGGTGGAGGCCCATGGCTCTCAACGCTCACCCTACAAGTGCAAATGTGGCACTCTGGAGGGCTAGGACTGTGAAAATTCGACTACCCGAATCACCACTACAACAACTGATTAAGTTCCTTCTATTTGTTAATTACTGAACAAATTATTTATTGTTTCCTACAGTAAACACCGAAACTAATACACTGCAGTCTTCACCAATTAAATTATAAGCGGAAACAAGAAACTGAGCAAGAAAGAAATACACAACACATTACACCGTTGTTTTTGGACAAAAGTCCCCGGAAAAACCCAATGCAGGAAAACTGTTGCAGCAACTGAGGGTTTGTATTATTAAGCGTTAGTTTTTTTGAATACAATCTCCGGATTCTTTGTTAGCTATCCAATACAGAGAATATCATTGATATAAGATTAGTGAGAAATACCTCACACTATCACTAACGATCCTGACTGATCCAACCACAGAATGGCTAGTCCCTTGCTGCCTCTGTGCAGTCACTGCGTAGGCCCAACGTCACAACTCTTAAGGACTGTGTCATTCCTTTTGCTAATCGATTTGCCTCTTTGAGACTTTGATCCTATCCTCTTGGTCTCACACCTCGACTTTCGGCTTCATAAATCAATCTCTCCATCGAAAATATAGATCTCCTCAAGGCTTCGTGCTGCCTCTACGTCAGCCTATGCTGGCTAGCGTAGCCTCTACGTTGCCTCTCCTGGATATCTCTCTGCTGGCTTTGTTGAGTATTCCCGGATCAGGAGAAATCTCCAACCGAAACTATCCCTGCCCCTTTGCAAGAAATCACTTCGAATCTCTCTGGCAACTGCCGCGCTGCTCACTTCAAAAATTCGTGATCTCCCACTCGATGTGTTTTCCAAATGCCCATAAAGCCTCCTCTTATAATCCTTCTGTTGAGAACCAACGACCCAGATTAGATCCTAATCAATGGCTCAAATCATTTTGGCTTGATCCTTGTCTTCTTTTAGAAGTTTCACCCACAGTTAGATTAATACCCTTTAATTATTTTAATTTCCTAAGTTTAGACTTAGGCACCCATTAAAAATAATTAATTATTTTAATAAAACTATCTTTGGGTGGAATTTCCCAAAACGATTTATGGGTATTGTGGAATACATGTGTCCTAGTCTCCCTACAAATTTTGAGGCTAATAGCACATCCGATGCTACAAAAAATCAACACTCCCTCTTAGCGAGGAATGTGCTCTAGTAATGCAACTTGTTGAAGCATCACCCAGACTCTGTAAGATCTCCCTCTACGCTGTTGATGTCTGACATCTCTGCCCATCAACTACTGCGCAAATGCTGCATTTGTACTGCTGTTGACACTGCCACTGCCAACACTGCATCTGTACTGCAACTTTCTCCAACTGCTGCTGCTACTGCATCAGCAACAGAAAAGCATCCAAAATTACTGAACATTTGTTCAATATGGTGCATCTTGTTGTTGGAGTTTTGACTACTGCTAGTCTATGCGCTGACCCTTTGAAGCCTCTGCACTGTTATTGACCTCTGCTCTGTGCCAACTACACTGTTGCCAACTCTAGCTCTGCGTTGCTCAGTCTCTGACGCTCTTAGCTACTGCAATTGTCACTTCGACACTCCTCTGCACCAACTAACTTTGGTCCATCTTGCTACTTCTGATATGGGCTCCTGTAGCAAGGTATTGATCTAAGAGGTGGACTCCTAAAGGATCCTGCCCAACTGCAGTTCTTTCGAACTACAGTACCTCTGGGCGATCATGGCAAACTCCTCTTCCTCGATTTGTGCGGATGCAGCCTTTAGATCATGCTTCTCGCCCTTGTCCTTCTTCTTGAGAGGACACTGTGTAGCATAGTGACCAAGTTCGCCACACTCGAAGCACTTGATCTTCGAAATATCTTTCTTTTTCTTCCACTGCTCCTGTTGCCCCTTAGATGCGAAGGTTGCATTCTCATCCTCCTCCTCGGGCTTCGACCCACTACTGCTGCTGCCATCAAGTTTACACTTGACCAAGTCCCTCCTCATCTCTTCTTGCTGAAGAGCAGCCCACATTCCTTCTCAGTCTAGAAATTTCTCCCTGCCTAGAATGCTCTGGACAAATACTTGCCAATCTTCTAAATCTAAGTTCAGGGCTAGCCTCACCATCTCTGTAGGCTGAGGTGTTGACCCCACAACTGCCAACTCGTTTCGGGTTTCCTAAAGCTTTGCAAGGAACGAGTCAATGTGTTCCCCCTTCGGCATTTCCGTGGATCTCATCTTCTGCTCCAAGTACATCTTCCACTGCTCGGAAGATTCGTGATATAGCATGGACAAGGCATCTCACATTTCCTTGGCAGTCCCTTTGCCTGAGATGTGACATTCTACATGATCCTTCACTTCATCAAGGATCATCTGCTTGGCCTTTGCCATCTCTCCCTTGTACTTTTTGAGCAGATCTGGATCCGCGGGCTCAACTACCACATTGTCGACGTAGATCTGGAGAAAATGTTCATCCAGAAGGCATGACATCCTCGCTTTCCAGATCACATAGTTGGATGCACCATCCAACTGATCCTGATCTCGTAACCCACTGGCTGCCATCTCTGCCAATGAAAGTGTCGAATTGCTTCCTCTCTACTCTATGCAGCATTGGGTTGGCTTACGCACTCACTGCAAAAGTTAGTAGATCTGATCCTCTCTGCTGTTGCTCAACAATAGAGAAATCGAATTCCATAGCTAGGAATTCTCTGAGCAAGAAATTCCCTCAACAATGTCTCCCTTCTTCCTTTTGATGATTTTCAACCCCGGCAATTGCTGTAGAAAACTGTGTCACACCAGAAACTGCCTCTTCGCTGAAGCTGCTACGCTGCTCCCTTTGACACTGACAAACTTCGATCTGGAAGTCTTATCTCTCTGCTGAGTCACTCAGAGAGAGAACTTCCTCTAAAATCTTTGCCCTCCCAGCCTAGAATGCGCAACACGTATGGGGATTTGATTTGTTGCCTACGCAGCACTTCGACCCTCCTTCTCTTTAGCGCTGGGATCTTCTAGCTCTGCTCTCTTGCTTCACCTGCAACTCTGATACCATGTGAAAATTCGATTACCTGAATCACCACTGTAGCAACTAATTAAGTTCCTTCTATTTGTTAATTATTGAACAAATTATTTACTGTTTCCTACAGTAAACACTAAAACTAATACACTGCAGTCTTCACCAATTAAATTATAAGCGGAAACAAGAAACTGAGCAAGAAGGAATTACACAACACATTACACCATTGTTTTTGGACAAAAGTCCCTGGAAAAACCCAATGTTGTTAAAATTTCTAAGTATTACCTGTTAGAAATTTTATCTGTATTCTCTGGTTTATTTCGCCTACTTGTTTAATTACTAACAAGTTATTTAACCACATAAACACTGAAATAAATACAATACAGTCTCAACCATCTATAGATCAACAACTAAAAGAAATAGATAAACACACAAGGGACACTGTTATTTTTGGACAATCGTCCCCGAGAAAACCCAACTTGGGAAAACCGATGCAACAGGTCTGAGGATTTTATTATTAAGTAACTTTTCGGAGTACACTCGGTGCCAAATTGGTTCACCCGACAGAGATAAATAATCAGGCAGTAATACCTCTCTTCAGAAGCAGATATTTTAAAAGTCTGCCACACGAAAACCTCTCCAGCATAATCTGAAGCACTGCGTCAACGCTCCTGGCCTCTGCGTCAGCCTAATACCCTCTGCGTCAGCCCTCTGAGGCTTTGCGCAACCTCTCTCGCCCTCTGTGTCACTCCGACAACCTTTGCATGGATGATGCAGGCCCTTCTGGCCTCTGCGCACTCGCTGCTGGGCTTTGCGTGGCTCCTCGCTTTGTGTCTGCCTCTCTGCTTCTGCGCTAGTCTTCTGACACTATCTCTACCTCCTTGCCTCGTACTCATTTCTCCTTGCTGCAACTCTAATCATTGATTCGATTTCTCTTAGCAAACCTCACTCTAGAAAATCGAATGAATGCTCACTCTAGTGTGACGCAGTTTTCTACAGCAGTTGTTGATCAACGACTAAGATTAGGTTTGGCTTGGTCCATGTCATTTAGAACCTTTTAACCCAGTTTTATATTAATACCCATTAATATTTTTATTTTCCTAAGTTTAAACTTAGGAACCCATTAAAAATATTAATTATTTTAATATTTCTTTCACTGGGCAGAATTTTCCCAAACCATTTTTGGGTCTTGGAGATCTCATGTGCTTTAGCCTCTCCACCAATTTTCATGGCTAGAGCACATCCGATGCTACCCCAAATCAACACTCCCTCTTAGCCAGGACTGTGCTCTAGTAATACTCCAACACTGAGCATCGCACTGATTATACAGCGCCGGTACCTGTGCTGATGCTAGACCTCCCCGTCCGACATCCTCTGCACTACTGCATCCTGTACTGCTGCTCATGGCTCTTCCACTGCCACTGCTACATCTGTACAGTAGCTCCGTCTGCATCCGTGCTACTGCTGGTCCTTTCACCCAACACTGAATCTGCACTGCAGTTCTCTCTCATCATGCTGCATTGTGCTACTGCTACTGCTATTGCATTGCAACTCAGTTACTGAGAAGTAACTGATCCACCCAACTACTGACTTCCTTGTCAGGCTAGAAACTCTCCTGATGCTGAAGCTCTCTTTGCTGCTATCCTGTGCTCCCTTTGCTACCTCTGCCCTGCTGCAACACCTCTGTGCCTCTCACACCACTGCAAACCTCTCTGTGCCATCCTGCATTGCTGCAACCTCCTTTGTGCCTTTCGCACTGCTGCAAGCCTCTCTGTGGTGCCAGGGACTATTGCACTTCTAGCACTCTCTGCCGCTTCATCTGCATCTGTTTCTACTGACATTCGCCATCCTGTTGCTGTCACTTTGGGGCTCCCGTAGCCAGGTATGATCCAAGAGTTTGGGCACCTCAAGGATCCTGCCCCTCATCGCTTGTAGTCCTCCTGACTACAGCTCGATGTTTGTGCCTCTCGCACTACTGCAAGCCTCTCTGCGCTGCCAGAGACTACTGCACTTCTAGAACTCTCTGCCGCTTCATCCGCATTCGTTTATACCTACATCCGCCATCTTGCTGCTCTCACTTTGGGGCTCCCGTAGCTAGGTATGATCCAAGAGTTTGGGTACCTCAAGGATCCTGCCCCTTATCGCCTATAGTCCTCCTGACTACAGCTCGATGTCTCCCCACCTCTTCTTTAGAGGTACATGAGCACTTATGGCATAATCGTCATCATCTTCAACCTCCTTTTCCACCTTTGTTGGTGTTGCCTTGGAGTCAGAACCTCTCCCTTATTCTTCTTCCTCGACACTGGTTCGCATAATGGCCTAGCTCCCCATAGTTGAAGCACTTTATCTTGGAGAGGTCCTTTTTCTTCCTCTTCTCCTTCTCCCCCGCAGATGCCAGAGCTTCATCCTCTTCCTCCTCTTTCTTGACCCGGGCTCCTTTGCTGCTACTTCCCGTCTTGGTCAGCTGTTTGATCTCTTCTTGGCGAAGAGCTGCCCACAATTCTTCCCCATGTGGAAGATTCGCTCTGCCCAGAATGCTCTAGACGAATGTCTCCCACTCCTCAGAGACTGTGTTTAGGGCAGTCCTCACCATCAACTCCTGATCCGGCGTGGCCCCTATGGAAGTTAGTTGGTCCTAGATCTCCTGCAACCTGCTGAGGTAGTGATCTACCTACTCCCCCTTCTGCATCTGGTATGACTGCAGTTGACTGTCCAGTAGCATCTTCCTCTGCACGGAAGTGCCTTGATACAATCTCTTCAAGGTATTTCATATTTCCTTTGTCGTCTCATTTTCAGCAATATGCTAGATCACATGATCCTTGAC
Source organism: Pinus tabuliformis (assembly GCA_031772625.1). Taxonomy (NCBI): domain Eukaryota; kingdom Viridiplantae; phylum Streptophyta; class Pinopsida; order Pinales; family Pinaceae; genus Pinus; species Pinus tabuliformis. The sequence goes on from CM062814.1 coordinate 987,528,442, forward strand.
CCCATCAAGGATTATGCATTTCGCCTTGGTCATCACATCCTCATACCTTTCATTGTCATCTGGGTCAACTGGGATAGCCATGGTTCTCAAGGTGAAGGCCTTGATGTGATGTCTATCTACAACGGACAGGATCTTGGCCTTCCAGATGACAAAGTTTGACGCCCCGTCCAACCTGTCTTGATCCCTCAGTCCATTCATGGCCATCTCTCTGCTCTTCTCTTCGACTCCTCTGAGTCTCTACTTCCCTCCTGGAAGTTCTCTCTTCGACTCCCTCTAAGTCTCTACTTCCTACTTGGAAGTTCTCTGCTAGACTCCCTCTGAGTGTCGATTTCCCTCCTGGAAATCCTCTTGCCAACCGTCGAATCTTGCTTTGCGCAATCCTGGGAAGGATGATTTGCTCCCTTGGCCAACTACATCAACCCTCCTGGTCTCTGCGTGGCTCTTCGTGAGCCTCTTCTGCCTTCTTCTGCCTCTGCGCTGGCCTCTCTCTGGGTCGAACTGATGATGCAGGCTCTCTACGTCAACCCTTCTCTGCTGATTTCTACCTAGGAACAACTTTTGTCACTTGGGACAGTTGTTTCTGCTGCAAATTCTCTGATTAAGCTAGCACCTTCAGCGCTCCTGTGATCTTCAATGCTCTGATACCATGTTGAAATTTCTATGTATTACCCATTAGAATTTTTATCTGTATTCTCTGGTTTATTTCACCTACTTGTTTAATTACTAACAAGTTATTTAACCATATAAACACTGAAATAAACACAATACAGTCTCAACCATCTACAAATCAACCGCTGAAAGAAATAGACAAACACACAAGGGGCACTGTTATTTTTTGACAACTGTCCCTGAAGAAACCCAACTTGGGAAAACCGGTGTGGCAGTTCTGAGGGTTTTATGGTTAAGTAGGTTTTCTGAGTACACTAGGTGCCAAAATAGCTCACCCGACAGAGATAAATAATCTGCCAGTAATACCTCTCTTTGGAAGCAGATATTCTGAAAGTCTGCCCCATGAAACTCTCTCCAGCACAATTTGAAGCATTGCATCAGCCCTCCTGGCCTCTGCGTCAGTCCTCTGAGGCTTTGCACAGCCTCTCTGGCCCTCTGCGTCACTCCTGAAGCCTCTGCATGTATGACAAAGGCTGTTTTGGCCTCTGCGCAGTCACTGCTGGCCTCTGCATGGCTCCTTCTGGCTCTGCGTTTGCCTCTCTGCTTCTGTGGTGGTCTTCCGGCACTATCTCTACCTCTCTGCCTCGTACTCACTGCCCCTCACTGCAACTCTGATCGCTGATTCGATTTCTCTTAGCAAACCCTGCTCTAGAAAATTGAATGATTGATCACTCTGGTGTGTTTCCAACTGACCCTCACGCCTCCTCTTAGACTTTTCCTATTGAGTCTTCAACGACCGAGGTTACATCTCTAATCAACGGATAAGATTAGATTTTGCTTGATCCATGCCATTTAGAACCTTCTAACCCAGTTTTATATTAATACGTATTAATATTTTTATTTTCCTAAGTTTAGACTTAGGAACCCATTAAAAATATTAATTATTTTAATATCTCCGTCACCGGGCAGAATTTCCCCAAACCATTTCTAGATCTTGGAGATGTCGTGCTTTAGCCTCTCCACCAATTTTCATGGCTAGAGCACATCCAATGCTGCCCCAAATCAACAAATGCGGAAAAACCGGTGCAACAACTGAGGGTTTGTATTATTTAGCAATAGATTTTCTGAATACAATCTCTGGATGCCTTGTTGGCTATCCAGTACAGAGAATATCACTGACAGAAGATTAGTGAGAAATACCTCACACTATCACTGGCAATCCTGACTGATCCAGCCACATAATGGCTAGTCCCTTGCTACCTCTGCGCAGTCATTGCGTAGGCCCAGTGTCACAACTCCTAGGGGCTGCATCACTCCTTCTGCTGATCGATTTGCCTATCTGAGACTTCGATTCTGTCCTTTCGGTCTCACACCCTGACTTCCGGCTTCAGAAATCGATCTCTCTAGCAAAAATACGGATCTCCTCAAGGCTCTGTGTTGCCTCTACATCAGCTTGCACTAGCCAGCATAGCCTCTGCGCTGCCTCTCCCAGATCTCTCTTTGCCTCCTTTGATGAGTATTCCTGGATCAGGAGAAATCTCCAACTGGAACTATCCCTGCCCTTTTCTGCAAGAAATCATTTCGAATCTCTCTGGCCACTGCTGCACTGCTCACTTCAGAAATTCGATCTCTGATCTCCTACTCGATGTGTTTTCCAAATGCCCATCAAGCCTCCTCTTATAATCCTTTTGTTGAGAACCAACAGCCCAGATTAGATCCTAATCAATGGCTCATATCATTTTGGCTTGATCCTCATCTTCTTATAGAAGTTTTCACCCACAGTTGGATTAATACCCTTTAATTATTTTAATTTCCTAAGTTTAGACTTAGGCACCCATTAAAAATAATTAATTATTTTAATAAAACTAGCTCCGGGTGGAATTTCCGAAAACGATTTATGGGTATTGTGGAATACATGTGTCCTAGTCTCCCTACAAATTTTGAGGCTAATAGCACATCCCATGCTACCAAAAATCAACACTCCTTAGCGAGGAATGTTCTCTAGTCAACTTGCTAAAGCATCACCCAGACTTTGTAACATCTCCCTCTGCGCTGCTTATGTCTGACATCTCTGCCCATCAACTACTGCGCAAATGCTGCATTTGTACTGCTGTTGACACTGCGACTGCCAACACTGCATCTGTACTGCAACTTTCTCCAATATATCAAGGGAATCATCCTAACTACATGTCAAGGTGCAAGGGTAGCTACAATATGGGAAGCCCACACCTGAGTATATGAGTGTAGGAGGGAACAAATTGTGGTACATGAGTTACCTCGACCTTTGTTTTTCCACCCTTCTTCATATGCCTTTTGCCTTTGATTGATTTTTCTTCATAATTTCTCGGGACTCCAAGGGATGGAGAGCATGATGTGTAAAATGTAGCAGTGGATACCCCCTTCAGGTGGGGTAATTCATCGCCCACCAAGGGTTGGGACAATCATGGGTTCCTTAATGATATGTAGGGGGTTCATCTAGGGCCCATAGGAACCGGGGTGATGGCCATAGATAAGGGGTAGAGCTCATGTTTGGCTTTTGCAGATGTGCTAAATTTTTATGTCCCGACCATCATTTTCATTTTGTGGTACATTTCCTGTTGAGAGTGGCCAAATTATGTTTTTTATTTTCTTTTTAGCTACATCAACCTCCGAGGCATCATTCCAGGCCCGACCCAAGGTGTGGACAAGGGTAGGGGGAGACTGACCCTATGCGGATCCAATGGACACGTGGGCCCAGATGGGAAAATAGATGAATGGGGCTCAAATGAGTGGAAAGGGAGTGATGTAGGTGGTGTCGGGGAGCAAGACCACACAACCAAAATCGAGATTTTCCATGTAGTGCCAACCCTAAAGCTAATGGCCAGTAAAGGAGATCCCACGGGACTAGGATATGAGGGTAACCGCGAAATCGAGTAATGGAGACAATAATACAAACCTAACCCACTCTTTCACCCGAATCTTCCTACCAATTCATGCCGAAAAGTACCCATGACAAGCAAGGAAACCTACTCAACTATACCAATGAAAAGCCATACCTTTGGAGTCGGGAGGCCCAACTTCAAGCGTACATTCATAACAGATGGGCGAGGGACCACATGGTTGGCTCAGGTGGCGAAGGAAATGGCACATCGAGCTATCTAGGGGTTGCAAGAGGATGTTGGCTAAGGACCATTTAGGAGAATTTTTTTCCCCATATACACTACCCACAGGTGGTGGGTAACAAGCCCTATTGTAGCGTCATAACCTTGTAATGTGTGAGTATTTTGAAACATCAAAAAGCCTAAGGGTACAATGATAAAGGGGGATAATAGGGAAGGATGAAAACCTCATCACATGATGGACAATGGACGAATAGAAACACAACGAAGGTTGGAAATTTTTTCTTACAATGAATTCTTTCTTGATAATTGAAGTAGCTTTTACAGTTATGCATCGTGTTATTCTTTAGAAACATCTCTAGTATTTCTATGTCAACACCATAAATATAAAATTTTTTTAGTGTTGGATGTACATAGTCATCTTAAGGGATGGACCAACTTCCAAAACGGATTATCTGTAATCGAGATGTACGATAGTCACTTAGCTCGGATTTATTGCCATGAGAGGAAAATTCTACAACCCAGTATGAGGGAGATTTGTGATCCTTTCCATTCTCAATCTTGAGTCTTGAGTTGACACTTGTACCTTTTAAAATAAAAAAATAAAATATTTTCTAAATAAAAAAAGAATGTTGGCATAAATAAAAAACAAAATAAATAGACATGTTCAATTAATTTTAATTAAACGTATTATAAAACATCAAGAATCCCACTCTCATTGTGCTCCTCAGTTCGTTATTGATATTACAACCCAATATGAGGGAGATGTAAAAATATTTCACTTTCACTCCACCATAAATAAAATATTTCGATGTTGATTTGAAGTAACATAATTTTATATCAACTTTAGAGAGAAAGTAATCGAAAGCAAGTAAAAAAACCCTTATATTTTCACTTTGATGATGTATGTTTCTCATACTTAAAAATATTTCAATGCAGAAATTATATAAACTATTTGAGTATCCATGTTAACTAATTTATTTTAAATTTAATGATATTAAAATATGCTTATGCCCAAAGAAAAGAAGTAATTGTGAAAAAATTCAGTTACTTTGTAATGAGAGCAGTGTTCCTCGGGGACTCGCCCCCCCCCTTAGGGGTCTAGTTTCCTCGCTCCCCCGCGCTCCGGGGACTTGGGGACGAGTAGGGGACGTATCCCCACGCTCCCAAAATGGAGGAAACTCAGGGGGACGTGCCAGGGAAACGTTTCCCTTCCCTGAGGGGACGTTTTCCCACGCTCCCAAAAAAATGGCCTTGCTTATAGTTTATGATTTAATAGACCTAAAGTGGTACAAAGCTACTCATGTTCTGTATGGGGATAACGTGCTGTCTTTTGGTTTCAACAAGCGTTATTTTAGAGGGTCAGTATCATGGAAATTTGTTGGACCATATAGCACGTACATGAATTTTCCCTTTTAAAACTTCTCCTTTTTTTCTCAAGTGATGGCTGGATTACAGTGGGGAGATAACTGGAGTGATAGGCAAAGAATATGAGACATTCAGTTTGTGTTTTTACTTTGCATGACATTTGACATACAAACTATGGAAGCAGCACCTATGTCATGTGGGAAATAATTGGGTGGACTATAGACTAACATGCGTTTACTGCAAGCATGAAAAAATACTATGGGCAGCAAGAAATCTCAGGAACTGTCGTTATATATGAATTTATACAGTTACAAAATTTACACAGACCACAGTTGCTCAGCTTGAATTCTTAGGTCTGAAAATTATTTTCACCCCTGAAATACACTGCTAGTTTGAAGTTTGAACTGCATGGCATTGCTCTAATAAGGTAGACAAATTATCCATGCCATCGTTGGTCACCCAAGTTGGTTTGCAGATGGTCATCCTGCAGTCAATGTCATTTGATAGTAAACTGTCAGAAACTCTTTCATGTGATCTTCTCATCTCTCTTGGAACTAAAACTCTTCTTTCAGCATATGGTGTACTGTCTATATTATATATGATATAACAAACTTTCTAGCTGTTGGATCCAATACAGCTGGACAACCAATTATAGTTGCCCCTTCTACTGCCAATACAGTGTTCCTGATTTGTCCATTTACCTTTTCACAAAATTCAGTGGCTACCTTATCAAGCTGAAGCTCTCCCTCTGTCTGACCAAAATCTAAATTAGAATTTGACCAAGCTGAATTAGAATTTTAAATTTATTATTTTATATGATATTATAAATTTGGATAATGTCAAATGATATTCATATCAATGATCATGCTTTGCAGCTTTTCAATTCAAACCAAATTGTCATAGTGGACTCAATTAATAAATTATATTTTTATATTTATAAATTTTTAAGACCCTGACGCTCCCCCACGTTTCCTAAAAAATGGTAGGGAGCTTTTGCATAGGCCGCTCCCGCGCCCCCGCTCCCTCGCCCCCTCGTCCCGGAACCTTGGTGGAACATTGAATGAGAGTCATAAAACGGAGATATATAATTCATTCAATTCTTAATATAAGATTAACATGTGGCATTTAAATAATAATAATTCAATGTGGGTTATAAACATTGAGATATACTTGAAAATATATCAATAACAAAAAAATAATTAATGTAGACAACGTCCATAAATAAAAAAAATATGGTTAAAAAAAAATAAATTCTTATGGTTAAAACATTTTAAATAGTCTTACTATTTTACATTTTGGCCACTTTTCAGGGATATTTTGTCTAAAATTCAGCAAAGATTTGTCATAGTTGCAAGTTTAAGCTATGTAGTCTACACAATCACAATCCAAGTGCTCAATGGGATTTTTAAGTTGTTGAATCTATTTATACATTTAAAAATGCAATTTAAATAATGAAAAATTATATATATATATATATATACACACACACACTAGGGATATACGAGGGATCAAATTTCTTGAAAGTGCAAACCCTTTTTCAAGTTTTACACTCTAAAAGAGGTTTGCACCTCAAGAGATTTGATCCTCTCAGCACTTTATAGATCCATTGTCAAGATGGATCTATACTGGTATATATGGCAATAGTACTAGCCATCATTTAGTTCTGTTCAAAATAGTTGTCAAACACCATCACATAACACACAGGCAAAGATCATTCCCAGAAAGGATTTGCATTTCATAGTGGATGTGAGTCAATGGCTGCGAGGAGAGATCTTAGTGTTATTCCCAGAAAAGAAAGAACAGAAAAAAGGAATAAAATATGCACGCAATTCATTATTTGATATTTCATTCTACACATGTTTCAGGATGGTCCAGAAGCAGGTCAGACTGTTCCACATGTTCACATTCATATTCTTCCAAGAAAGGTCGGCGACTTTGAGAGAAATGATATCGTCTATGATTTGGTATGGGATGTGAAAAGCTTGCTTGCTGCTTTTGTTCTTTTCTTTTCTTTTCTTGGGGGTGTTTTCCAACTGATAACATCTCTGTTGAGCAATTTATTTAATAATCATATTTAAGACCTCTTATCTTTAAAAATTAAACCTTCAAGCAAACAAAAAACAATGAAAATAATTTATACGATAAAAAGGAAAAGAGGTGCATGTAAAATATTAAACTGTTTTACATGCTTTTCTCTGTTGCATTCAGATTGAAGACAAGGAAAAGGAACTGAAAAAGAAGCTTGACTTGGACAAGGAGAGGATGGATCGCACAGCAGATGAAATGGCTAAGGAAGCAGATGAACTTCGTGCTTTATTTTGAACCTACAAATCTGCATATTAAATCATTACAAATTTACTAGCTGAGGATCACTGGGAAAACATAATTCCTAGTCAACAGATTTCATGACAGAACTGGATCAGCACTGGTTGTTTATTCACCATTATTATGTTGGATGCTTTTTGTGATCAAAGTTTCTCAATTTATCTTCTAGAACTAATGCTCATATTTATCCTGACTTTCATTTCTCTCTTCAGATACATATAATCTGGCTGGGATTTGGTAGACATGGGGACTTCAGATTATGAGTCACGATTTGCAGTTTTGCTTATTTCAGTTGTCTTTATTTTTTTTTGAGTTAAAGGTTGATTATTTTATTATTTTCCTTTTGAAAAGCATGCATATATATTACATAAATAATAGTACGATTTCATCGGACAATTCATCAATTAGCTATGCTATTACAATATATGCTCCGTCTCTCAACACAGGTGACTAGAGCCAATATATCAGCCTTAGTACCAAACACGAGTCTATCTTTCATTTACATGTCAATTCTAGCTGTAAGTTTTGTGACTGTACACTTTGAAGTTGGCTGTCAATCCTGAAGGAGATAGTTAGCAGAGTCATCATTAAATGTGGAGATCATCTGATTACTTAAAATTTAATATAATGCTATGTCAATTGGGTCTGGGTCTTGCTTGGGTGGTTAAGAGAATAAGGCTTACATTTAATAATAAAAGAGTCACTTACAGACTTCTATGTTTTTGTAAATTTTTTCTAAAGCAGTCTACCCACATTCATGACTTGGTCAATGAGTAACCCTACTTCATTGTAATAATTACTCGAGTGATTTTTATAATATCATATTGTGTTAGTTGTGTGTATTTTCCTTTGTGTTTAGACCTATCTCATTTTTTGAATATGGTATCAAACTGGGAAGACCAAAATCTCAAGTACAGGGAAAACAATTTGAATGGGTGCATATGCTACTCTGCTTTGATTCGAAACTGATCTGATCTGAGGCTAGACATTGATGGTGGCAGTTTTTGAGTATCTGTTTTGAAAGTATACAGATCCAAGAAGGCTGCAATCTGCAGTCTGTTATACAGGCTGCCATGATCTGAGCATAGTAGCTGCTGGATCAGGGGCCAAAATTGCTGTTATTTTGAATCACTATGTTTGAAAAGAATTTGGTTAGCAATGGAAATCATGCACAGATGTGAATCCAAAGGGACACAACATTCACAGGTAATATTGTGAAAATTTTCCAGCTGTTTCATTTATTTTTTAGTGGAAGGAATCCAATTTCTAGATTCAGAAGGGCCAGAGTACAAGCATAAACTTTTTTTGAGGGTTTTCTATTTCTTTTAGATTTTTTTGTAGGGTTTGTAGGGTTTACACAGATTTCGTTTTTCAATGGAAATCCCATTAGAAAAATATTATGCCCTCAAATTCCACATATGGAAAGTAAAAATCCAGATGCGGCTGATGAACAAAAATTTGTAGGGAATAGTAAATTGGGATGAGAAATCATTTATAGATCCAAATAAATCAATGGAAAGGAAAAGCAGAGATTATAAAGCCAAAGCCATTATTGACCTTGCCTTCTCAGATTTTGAGTTACACCATGTAGATGTGGAAAATCATCCAAGGAAATCTGAGATAGTCTGAATAGATTGTTTGGAGAAAAAGTAGTAGCAGAGTTTTCTCTAAAGCTTCAGTTATTCAGAAGCAAGATTGCTGACATAGTCACTATGGTCACGTAAGCAATTTGAAATCTCTCATTAGATAGATAGCAGAAGTCAATGTCATGATAGATGAAGAGAATGCTGAAGTTATTTTGTTAAACAACTTACCTTCTAAATTTAGCATTGTCATTTTTATTCTTAGATCAATGCTATTAGAATTAGGCTGGTCATTAATGAATTGGTCAACCCCAAAAATGTGAATCAGACTGAAACCATAAAAAAAACTGAAAACAAGTGGTCAACTAAAAAATACGTAAAATATTTAACTTTCGAAAAAAACATGTGTGTGTCCAAATCATCATACACAAATAGGCAAGTTTCTTATATATATGGCAAGAGTGCAATCCATCTCTGAATAAAAAATACATGAACACAAAGGCAGATCTAAATGGCCTCTAGACTCTAGAGTGCAAAATATCATTCTACAACAAATGACTACATATCATCAAAATAATTGCCTATAGTGGGATCCTCATCATCAATATCACCCCCTAAGCATTAAAATAAGATAGAAAAAACTTAACATGTCAAATCAATGATTTTGTTCGAGTGATTGATACATTTTTACCGGGGTCATGACATAAGAGTTCAACTATCAATGCCACCAACATTGAAGTACATAGAGGGCTTGGTGATCTTGATTAAATGCTTGTTGCACACTCTCATACATGACAGAATCCAATGAAAATGTTGTATCATTGCCAACCTTAAAATCTTGAAAATTGTTAAATCTGTTGAGTTTTGAATGAGATCTAAAATTCTGTTTTCTCCATGTGAAATCCAATGAGGTTGGAACCACTTTCAAACATAATGAAATAATTAATGTTAATGTTAAAAATTTAAGTAAAAGGAATGCCCTTTTACTTTAAGAATTTAGCATTAGCATTAATTACTAGGGTGAATCAATTAGAAGGGTGGGGGTCTCTTTAAATAGCATCAACAAAGTCTTAGGATTATGTATTGTGTTTGCAAATGACTTATTATTTTGATTTTTTCAATTATTATTATTATTATTTTAAATTAGGTTGCGATGGTTTCTGGCTGCACCGTATGACACAACATGGAGCTAACCTATTTAGTGTTTTAATGTTGTTTTGGTACAAAACGGGCCAAAAATTCTTTTGAACACTTAGGCGAACCAATTTTTTTGCAAAACTACTTTGATTGGGTGCTCTGAATTGTTTTTGGCTAGTTCCATACTATGTCATATAGTGCATCCGAGGATCACTGAAACCTAATTATTTTTAAAAAGAACAATATAATAAGTCATTTGTGAGCACAATACCTAAACCTAAGGCTTTACTAATGCTATTTCAAGAGAACCCCACCCCTCTGATTCACTCACCTTAGTAATTAACGATAATATAACATTACCATTAATTGTTTCAAGATGTTTGAGTGGTTCCAACCTCATTAGATTTGTAATGAACAAAGTTTGTATAGTGAGAAGTTAATTACTCCAGAAGACTTGGAATATGAATATCTCCATTGAAGATACAAGAATATATATTAAAATGTTTATATGAGAATGATGTGAATGTTACAAATGAGATCTGCTTATATACCTAGGCAAGTGTCTCTCCATGAAGGGTCATGTCTTTAAGACATGCATTTTCATTAGTAGTGACTATTTAGTTAACTTTATCATGAATATCATTGTTTACATTGATTTTATTATTTTATATAAATTGTATCATAACATTGCCTTCCTCTTCAAAAAGATTTATTCTCAAAGCTTACTGATTAAAGGACTTGATCTCTTTTCCCATTTCGAATATCTTCTCATCTCAAAACTTTTATTTTTCTTGATACAAGACAATATGATCCTTGGAGTGATAAATAAAATTACCGAACTGAGAAGGGATCTGACCATCCTAAGTTAATATTCTGTGGAATCTTGCGGTGATTGGAAACTTGTGATGAATTCACTGGCCATTTGGAGAGCAAGGATGTAGGGAAATTGTCTGGATTGTACAAACTTCAGTATTCCTTGGAACATAAGTTTGTTGTTTACGTTTTAAGTGATATTGGTACATAGATTGATTGAAAAGTCTGCTCTTATGATTCAGATGTCGATAAGGAGTTCTTCTGTTTTGATTTTTCTTTATCATGTGTGTGGCAATTTCCTGATTTACTTCATGTACTGTCGTTGTTGAGTTGGCTACTGAATCATCACTTGGAATTTCCATTGTTTGAACTGCAACATCTGAATATGTTTTAACTTATATTGGTTTCTCATCTTTTTGAGTTGTGATATCGACTGGATTGGTATTTGTTTCTTTATCTTCAACTTGGACTATTACGACTGGAGACTTAATACTTCTTATTGAGTAAATTGTTCTAACTTGTCTTTTAGTGACTTTTGGTCACTTTTAAGCTTCTTTATTTGCGTAAGAAGGTTTTGATTATGATTCTTTAGACGTGAAAGTTCTTCGTTTATGAATTGTTGACTTTATCCTTAGTATCATTCTCATATTTTAAACTTTTGATTTGTTATAAAAAAAAAAAATTTGTTCTTTAAACATAAATTTTCGTCTTCTTGTTATGATAAGTGCTTCTTGAGTTCCTTCTTTGTGATCTTAGTATTCTTGACTTGTGCAAGTAATTTTTCAACGTGGTCCTTGAGGTGAGAAATTTCTTTGTCATTTTCCATTACTTCCTTGTAATGCATATCAACAAGATCTTTATATTCTTGTTGTAATGCTTTTTTTTTGTCAAAGTTTGGCTATTTTGTCTTTCTCTTGATCTTCCGACTGCAATTTGTAGTATTCCTAGTGGAAATTTTAAAATGATAACAAAGACATGCAAAAATAAATAACACCAAAAATTTCAAAATGCATCCATATAAACTAGAAATTTATGCAAATCCCCAAATTGGCAAATTTTTATTAATAATATCTGTTTTTCTACAAATAAGTTGGAGAAAGTGCACCTAAGCTTGCACAAGGCAAGCTACAAGCACTAGGTGATGAGTACAAGAAAGCCCAACCACTGCAATAGCCAACTCCTTCAGAAAACTACTATGCTGCTCCAAAACTACATTGTTGCCTGACTTCGCCCCCTGATTTGCCCATTCTAGAGTGCCCAAAAATTCTAGGAATTTAGGATTGTGATCCTTGCCCAAAACCTAGAAAAACCTAGAAAGGGTTTCCTTGGTTACAACCTTAAAAAATTGACCCTTCACAACTTGACCCTCCTCCAAATACGAATTTTATTGTTGTGACTGATCCTATTAATCTCTGCACTCCCAACTCTAGCAATGCTCCTCAAATGGCCCTCTAAATGATCTTGCAGCTCCCTAACTCCAAAATCCCCGAGATAATGTTGCCCCAACAAATCTCACTCCAATGACTGCGTAATCATGAAGGAGATAACACATTCTTGCGTGTGATGAAATGAGAGTTGCGTATGGGATGGCCCTCTTCTCTGTAGTTTCCCTCTACACTCCTAGAAATGGTGAAAGGATGCTCTTGTAGCTTCTCCGGACAATTTTCCTACATCCTTGCTCTCCAAATGGCAAGTGAATTCTCCCTCTGCGCAGTGATGACTCCTAGACTACGTGTTATGCTCCATAAATGTGTATGACTTGCAACTGATGCTTCTTCCGGTCTTGATGGTGATGGAAAGCCTTCCTTGGGTGGCACTCGAAGTCCACCGAAGAAAGGTTGAGCTTCTCTCCTTGGGAAACTCTTGTGCTAAACAACACAATGTTGGCTCAATTGAAGAACTAAGGAAAAATCAATTTTCAAATAGACAAAAGACCCCTATTGCTCCCTCATTCCTTCCTTTTATAATTGTTAGCCATGCATCCCTTGTGGGTCCCTCCACCAATTCGATTTGTCTCAAGGAATTTGAATTCCTTTTTCCCCAAGTACATACTTTATGTGGGTCCCATATTCCACTATCAATTTAATCTTTCATTTTCTCTAATGTTGTTGTTGGCCTCCATCTCCAAAAATTATGTGGGGACTCCCTCCACCCACTTTTCCTAAGTTTACATGCCAAAATATTTCCCAACACCCAATTGAAAAAATAGAAATTCATCTTAGCAAAATTAATTTAATTGGGGACATTACAGTCCTCCCCACCAAAAATTGCTTGTCCTCAAGCAATGCCTGAACAAGCACCCTCTTGATCAACTGACCCCAACAGTCTCTGCACACAATACTGGGATCCCAAATGTACCACTCACCCATCCCTAATCTCTGACCCGTCCTGCGAGGATCCCAAGCCATCCTGATCAGCGTGAGGCATCCCTTGCTCCATTTGCTGTCTAGCTCAGCATATGCACCAGACGCCCCTTGCATATCGCCACTAAGTAGAGCATCATGGTAGTATAAAATCTTGATCATCTCCTCGTGAAACTGCTCTACCGAATAGTTTCTCTCGTGCACTTCAGGAGTAGACCCCTGAAGACGCAATTCAATCCCCGTGGGATGGAATCCTCGTCTGCATGCGTTTCCCCTGATCTCCTCCTGCTCCTCACCCTGCCACACTAGGGAAGTCCCCCACACTACCAACAAGTCACTAAAACCCAATGGAAGTTCCGGATGACCTTCCCCTCTAGGAACCAACTCACCTCTATAGGTAGTTGAACTGCCAAGCCTGAATCCCCTACCCGTTGCAGAATGAACCTATCCTGCTGACATCGTGACACCCCGGTCATATCTGATTGCTCAACATGCTTGTATTGGATCCTCTTCTCCTGTAATGCTCGACCACTATATCTATCATGATAAGCGTTATGCCCCACCTGCCAAGGTAACTCAACAATTTTCGAGTCCTCCATTCCACGACTAGCCTCGATCCTGAGCAACAACCTTCCTCGCCATATGATGAAAGTCTCAACAACTCCCCATGTGTTAGCCTGGGAAAGAATCGGATCACCCTCCATTGTAACCCTTCCCATCGATAAGTGGAGTGATCCACTCGCCAACTGGATGCCTAGATTCCCCAACCATACTGGGAGCTCACAACTCCCACTCCTCATGGGTTGTCCCTGCATAGCACTACTACCTGCTAGATCCTATTTGGCCCTCATCTCTGACCCCTGTATGTATCCCATAGGTGGACCCCAAGTATCAGGAATCTGTCCCACGCATGCCAATCTGCCTTGCTCCTGTAAGGCAACACAGTGAAATCTGTTATCCCAACTCTTGATGATACACCCGAACACTACTTGGAGTTTGGACATCCTCCTGTAGACAAAGTCTACCATTCATTGTTCCTCATGCATATGTAGTGCCTCAGACTGCCTCGTCAAAAGTGTATCATGTAACTCCCTAGCGATCACCTCTCCAAGTGTGAGCCCAGGGGTGGAACATATGCTCCCTTGGCAGTAGACCACACCATCCTTAAGCCGGTATCCGTCAGCTCATGCACCCACCAAATGCCTCAACTGGAGCATCTCCCTCCTACCCATGAAACACTATGTCTCATCCAACTGTCTAGGGTAAGCCTCCCATGTCCTGCTACCTATACTGAGGGTATCATGGAAAAACAACCCAACCATCAAACTTTGTAAACCATGTTGGAGAATGATAGGTATGTAAGTCCCCACGGGTATGACCAAGAGTCCGCATGGACACCAAAAGGTAATCCCATGGATGCCCCTCTCTTTGTCCTGGTCCTGTTGATAACTCCATCGTAGACCTGACTCTGTTGAGTGTGATGTCCCCAGATGCTCAATAGTTCCCCCATCCATACGAGGTGAGTTGCATCCAATGGTACGCCTCCTCTCACTCCATGTTGTAAAACCATGCACCACAACACACCGCCATGCATCTACGTGCTCGTTTGCAAACCACTGCTCAACGCTATATACTCCTACATGCCAATGAATGTTAGGATCTGAAACTGAGATAATAGGCGTTGACCCGCACCCTACTAGTATCGCCTCCACTGTTGTATCACTGTACCCTCTGATACATGGGCCTTGCCTCCAAATCCTCCCTGAGAGACAAGGAGAATCCTCGTATGTATTAATGGTGACGCCACCATTGTGTTGCTCCTTGGTGACCGTTGAGTCCCAACTAACTGTAGAGGGTCCCTAGCCCCAAACAAGGCACTATCTGGTGGCCTTCCAATGCCGCCTTCTCCAACAAACTCCTGCAAGGGTATGTTGATCATCTGGTGATCCCATGTACAACCATCATACCAAAGTGACCTAGGGAGTCCCCTCGCAAACTGACGGGCCACTGGCGTTGACTGAGACTCCCCTAATTAATGCTTGCGCTCAACCGCCCAGTCAAATATACCACCCATGTTGTAGTCAATTTGCATAACTGGTAAGGGGTAGGTAGTCCCACTTGGATCCCAATCCTAACTTGGGCCTCTAGTATCCCCGATACTTGAACGTGCTTGTTGACTCTCAACCCGACCTATGACCAACCCCATATGCCTAGCCCACTCCATCGAGCACCAACTCAGAATCTCTCGCCATCCAACCCCAAGGGAATGATTAAGAGCATAAACTCCCGTACACGGAACTAATCCTCTATCCTACCAAGGATGCACCATGCGCAACTCATGTCGCCTCATCTCACCATCCTCGTCAACACATAAAATATGTCGAGGTGACTTTGCCTGTCCCTCTCCAATGTGTAGTGGTAACGTGCTAGTGCTATCAACCTCATCTATGCATGTCTAAGTAGGGTTGCCCCATCGCTCTAATGTGTACTCCAGCTGAACCATTAGGGAACCCAACTAGTCCCCAACACAAGTCAGTTTGGTCGCTGACTCAACAAAAACCGCTCTCATGCACTCCAACTCCTCGTTCTGCTGCAGAATGGCCTCTCGCATTGTCGTGGCCTTCTTTCTCAACGCTAGAAGGCTAGCCTAGAATTGATGAAATTGTGGAGGGCAACTATCCTATGTAAACTTGGTCACTGCTTTAGACTCCTCCATCTCTTTTGGTAGCTCCTCAACGACAAGTATGCCTCCAGGCACCTCATCAACCTACTATGGGCGACCGTCGTCTAGAAACTGGGTCATATCACTGGGTACCTCATCAACTATTGGCATTTCATCAATAGATGGCCCTTCGAGTGTATGCTCTACTCCCTCAACCAAGGTGTCAGTTGGAGCTACCAAAGAGGCCTCCAACAATGGTGACTCCTGCACCATGTAACAGTCCAAAAATAAATATCTAATTTAACATTAAATTTAAATGAGAGTGGCACTTACCTAGCCCAATAAACATGTAATTAATAAAACTAAATTCAACTATGAATAGTGCTTACCTTTGGTACAAGTAGGCTTACCGCAACAAGGTTTTGGGGACGACTCTCCACCTAACCGTAGGCTCAATTGTGCAAAGATTTGCTACAACTGGCCACCCCCGAGCCCTCAATCAACGTACTATTGCCAGTGACTCCTATGCCTTAGACCACCATTCTCCCAAGAGAATGAAAGATAGAATCTCGAAAAGATGGAATGCAGGAATGCCTCTCATCTTCCTCACCATCTATTAAATAGAACAAACATTGGAAGGGGAACCACATGCACACACTCCATGTGTCTACATGCAACTTTCTTTTGGTTTTTAGCTTTCTTGTTTTATTTCTTTACTTTTCTTTTGATTTTTAGCTTTCTTGTTTTATTTTCTTCTTTTTGATAGTTTTCTTGTTTTATTTCTATTTATTCTTATTTAGAACTTTAGTATAGTTATTACTATTTTTATTTTTAATATCATTTATTATTTAACGTTTAGGATTTATTATTTTTATTATTTATTATTAAGTGATTTATTTATTATTATTTATTCTTTATATTATTAATTATTATTTTTGTATTATTTATTATTTTTATTATTTATTATTAAGGGGAGGGATATTACATACTCTCCCACTTTAAGGAACTTCGTCCCGAAGTTAAGTTGAATTATTTATTATTTATTATTTTATTTACTTCATGTTGCCAACACCCTCTGCTGAACTAGTATAACCAGCAGGCATCGAAAGTCCCCAACACCCCGAGAAATCTCAAGGAATCTCTGTCCTTTTTCCCACTTTCAGCACCAGGCATAAGCCTGACCTAGTCTGTATCCTAGTCCAAGGCTGGCCCCAAGGCTCGCGCCTGACTCAGACCTCATCTGCCCGAAGGCAGGCATCCGGTCTGGTACTCAATGACCCCAAGCATCTCGCAAGGCTGGCCCACTCCCTCCACAACTACTAAGGTGCATAGCCCCAGGCATTGAAGTCCTTTACATCCCTTCGAGACTTCGGCATCCCAATCCAATACTAGGCACCTAGCCTAGAACATCAGGCACTTGGCCTCCTCAAGATGGTCCCATAGCTCTTCTAGAGCTATCCATCAAGAGCTATACACAAGACAAAGGAACCACTGGCATATGTAGTGTTGATTGAGTTTGTCCCCAACCCATACGGTGTTACTTATTCTCTCTCATGCGTATGAGCTCACACGAGATCATCGAATAAACCGGCCCTTTCGGCCCATTTGTGGAGTCCTGTGAATCATCACACCTCAACATGCAACCAATGCATTAGCTATACCATCATAGTATCATAGAAAATAATCCACATGCCAAGTCTTGCATGTCATCATGAGAACATTCATCATTGTTAATCGCAAAAAATAACGAACTGCATGCTCATGCATGTCATAAATTTGTATGCAACTATCACATGCTTCACCTCATGAAATACCATCATAAGTTATAACATCAACATATTTGCATCAAAGACATATCATGACTTCACATAATAAATGAACCACATGTCAATAAATCTCATATTATAGCATCATAATTCCTATGCCACGTTATGCATATAATATCCATCATGAGTATTCAACATTAAATACCTATCATCACGTAGTAAATGAATATGTCAATATACCTCGACATAACATCATAATGCCTATGCATATCATAATCATCATAAGTATACATCATCACTATTGTAACAACTATATAAATATGAACCACATGGGCATGATCACCCTCATACCATCATATCATGAAACATCGTCAATATGAGAAACATCTCGATATTTATCAAATACAGAATAATACTCTATAAGCATTCTTATCATGATT
This sequence comes from Pinus tabuliformis, assembly GCA_031772625.1. NCBI lineage: Eukaryota > Viridiplantae > Streptophyta > Pinopsida > Pinales > Pinaceae > Pinus > Pinus tabuliformis. The sequence continues at coordinate 987,546,606 of CM062814.1, forward strand.
CATCAGAAAAACAATTTCAGTTACTTGTACAAACATTGAATACCTTCTACGAACTAAGATTATTAAACATCCTATTAGGATCTAAATTATCTCACCAATACTATTAGTGTCATGTTTTCATCAAGTTGTCAATTACTTTTCAATAATCATTCCCACTTTTTCCACTACTAAGTTGACCATTTACACCATAGGTATACTCATTTTAAGTACAAAATTTTAAATGAGCCTCATCATCTCGAGCCATAATCTCTCATCATGTATTATTCCTTCCTCAAGGGAAGTTTAGTGAAATTCATTGTAAAGATATTACTGGTTGTATAATCATTTAAATCATCAATATCAAGTCAAAATTCCATGATCACTATACATATTTTTTCTTATCGAAATGGCACACATACAAGAGGTCATCCTTATTTAAGTCTTATGTTATGCTTAATGTACCTGCATGAGGGCTTGTTGCTCCCTGGTAACAACCCTGAATTTACACCACTATTTTCTCACACCTTCACCAGATAGTTATCGTCTCTTTAATTAACTAGACTAGTTTTGCATGTATGCCACTTCATATTTAATGGTCTCTTTTACAAGTTCATTCCAAGCTTTTAATTTTACATTATCAAGCACGTAAGATGCATATTGATTGCTTTTTGGACTCATCAATACTACCATAATTTTATTATCATCTTTGTGGAAATCAATGTGTTGCAAGGAGCATATAGAGAGGTGTCATCCTCCCATTTTAGACTAAATATAAGTCGTTGTGCACCTCACCCAAAACAATTATTTTAAATGTGAAGAATGAGGTTGAATAATTCAAATATTCTTGTCATAAAAAGTAAAAAAAGATTATAATTGTAAGATCTGCGAAATTCCAAAAAAAAACCCAACAGAAGATACAAGGGAAAGCGACTATATATAATGAGGGTTAGAAAATCTATATACAAAGAATACAATGCAACTGATTTTTTATTTATTTTTTAATATTAGAAATAAATTGAGCGCTAAAATTTCTGAAGATTCACTCTACTCTGATCAGCTGCACTGTCTATTCTATTAAATGTTCTCTAATATGTTAGCTTGTGCAGCCTTGATGTCAACTTTATGTTGTGGTCCTGCCTATAGCTGTTTTGTTCTGTTTTTTTTTTTAATATGACGATATGAGTGGTAGTTATCAGCTCTATGCCCTATGCCCATGGTGGCGGCCCTCTTTTCGTATAAAACACAAGCAATATATTTATTGTACATGTAAATAGAAAATGAAGCATCTCATCCCAAAAACAAATGAAGATTTCCAATGGATGAAAATCTCATTATTTTTCTTACCTTATCGTATTTTTTTAAATTTATCATTTGCTGAATTTTCTTCCTTGGGCATCAACCTTGAGTCATAGTTTTACTTTTCCCATTGCTGAAAGATTGACTACGGTTGAAAATGATGATACAGTGTGGGTTGGAGCTTTTATCAGATTATACAGTGCGGGTTGGAGCTTTTGTATAATTTGAGTGATAACAATGCACTTTGTAATACTTTTGTATAATTTGAGTGATAACAATGCCCTTTATAACACTTATCATTAAGTGATGAAATCATTGTCTTCAAATCTAGAAGCTCTTTAACCAATACCCATAATCTCAAGCATATAATGCAACGTTGCATTTACTTCGTGCATTCCACATATCCATGCATACCTCAATGCATCATCAAACATAAATTTCTTTGACCTGTGAGTGTATTACTCACTTATTCAATCTACTGTCCATCACGAGAGCTCACATATGCATAGTCTATAGATTTCTAAGTTCTTTACCCAATCTTATGCGCTGGTAGTTTGCTACCTTAACCATACCCCGCTTGGGTATTTATGCAATATATGCATTAAAATAAAAATATAATAAAAAAGGTATGAAGTCAGCTCAAGGATTTTTTTTTTTTTTCCAATTTCTTAAAGTCACTTGATGTCTGCAAATAGCAATTTATACTCACAAGAAGGTAGAAGAGATATTAAGGTGGCTCAGCCGAATTTAGAACTTTAACTTCTCAAGGCCCAACTAAGTACAAATGATTAGGTAAGAAAATTAATGACTTGTCACTTGTTGACTGATCTAATTTCTATTGAAAATGCTTTCTTGTATCATGTCTTTATTCATATATCATAGCTTACTCAGCTAAGAAATCCAATGACTAGTCTCTGCAAACTTTCCCCTGACAGGTTTCTTTTAGTGTCCCATGTTTACTATTATAACACAGCCACTATTTTTCAAAAATATAACCTCCATTATAAGTAAACCTCTAAGAGTGCCTAAAGTCTCCTAAGATTTCAATTTGGGGAATACCATTATTATATATATAAGTTATTCTAGGAGAATATGCAGAAACTCGTTTAAGTCCTGAGAACTTTTGCCTTCACGCTAAACTTTCGGCAGATATTGATAAAAGTAAAGTAAGGTGGTTCAATACAAGAAGGAATCTTATTCATAATTTCCCAAAACTGAGGAATCAATGAGAGGTCAATTGGACAAATATTTTGAAGTACATTTCCTTCAACCAAAATTAAAACCAGGGCTCAGAGGGTGGAAGGCTTATTAGAGCCTAGAATAAGTACAGGGATGCAAAATTTCTGATTTAGAAGAAAAGAAGTAATTGGTCAGTGACAATTTCCATTATATTCTCTATGTGGAGTATGGAGAGAAGTATTTCTTCATAAAGTCATAGCGATTAAGGAGATATAGAAGGGTTTCATCCTTCACACCTTAGGTCAAAGAAATTAGCCCCATCCCTATGAATGACCTATTTACTTTGTCGAAGCTACCAGAAGCAGACTAAAATATTTGATGGAACTCTCTAATCTACACCCGCTCTGTAATCAGGACCTCCACAAAGTCAACCTTTGTACTAAACAAATCACTAGAGGACAGAACATAAACTCCAAAGAAAATTCTCATCGTACAATTTCCAAGCAGATCCATGAAATCCGATGAATCCCTGAAATTTCACTCTGAATTTCAAACTTCCATATTAATAATGCAGAAGCATTTAAATGTAATCCATCGTTGAGACCTTTCGAGAATTGGATAAATATATAATACCTGGATTGGAAATAGAGCATCCCATGGCTGAAAATGATTTTGCAACCGATGCAGCTAAACGAGAAGAATAGAGAGTCTGATGGAAAATTTATTATGTATGATGAAGATTATGTAAGTTGTTGGAAAAGAGAAGTATTTCGAAACTGTCACATCGTCCGTTCTTCAAGCGAGGACGAGAAAGAAAGCCCACAACATCGAACCTCAGATCTAAACCCCCAGGCCGAGGCAGAAAATGCATTAATTCTCCGCATGTCAGTTTACCCAGATATAAAGGCAAGCAATGGACGCGGAAGCAAAATGCTTCATAGTTATTCCAGCTGCTGGCCAAGTTTGTGCAAACTGTTCGGATGCCAAAACAAACATGAAAGCTAATGTTTACAACACGGCTTACTCAAAAGTCATGAGAAAAAAAATACCAAAACTAATCAAAATACACGGCGGCGACCAAAGTTCTAGGTTCAAAACCCTCTGTTCTATTTAAGCATTTCTCTCAGATCACCAAATATTCAGCCAAACAACCTGATTTAGACAGAAATTAGATACCATTCTGATTATTAGATCATCATAGCTCTCTATAGTCTCTGTTTCTATGAAGATAATAAAAAGAGCTATCATGGCGGGGTTAGTACCTTTGTTAGTTGAGGGTTTGATTAACAACGTAGGAGTCCCTGATGATACCCCTTAGAGGCCTCCTCGGTTAAGTTGCTTAAACAGGGAACTTCCAGAAGTAGAGAGCACGCTGTGGCTATCTTGTCCTTGCTATGTTGCAATAGCAAGCAGAGGGCCACGGAGGCTCATGAGGCCGGGGCGCTGGAGCATTGCAGGCAGCTTCTCGATGACGGGACGATGATAAGCAAGCGCAAGGCTTCAGCTCTAATGAAGGCTTTGGAGGACTTAAGACATGGTTTTGGGGGGTATGAAAGATGGGGAAATCAATACCCACCACCACGGGGTAATAAAGAAGCAATAATATTTGTCCTCTCGAAAATCAACTTTCAAAAACAGATCAGGGGCATCAAACATACAATGTGCCCTAGAAAAATCATCCAAAATTATTGGCACAGGACTATGCACCAAAGAAGCATAAATATCATTCACGTCTAACTCAAGGGATCACCAGCAGCAAGCATAAAAACATTAAATTAGGCACAAGCCGCAGATGCTGAAGCTTCCACGTCATCAAATTTGAGCTTGGGCCATTCATTTGCTCATGGCGGATCATCAAGAATCATTGACAGTCACCCATCATCATCCTTTGCCCAGGGTGGCTTGGCCACCTCCCGCATCCATTTATGCATTGAGAATTGTTCCTGTTTATTATGGCATATTCTCATTCAAATTGCACAGAACTGAATCTTAAAGTCCTTCCATTATTTATGTGACATCTCAAGGTTCACCGTCTGCTTATGTTGTTGCTGCCTGATGCACCTTTTTCTTGTAGCCAACATTATAACTGGACACCCTTTCTGTCTCGTTGACATGTAAAACCCTTTTAATTGGATTTTTTTTTTGCTATAACATTGCCTTGCATAATCCTTTGGTCAGGTTTAATTCATAACAGATGTGTTCCTTTTTGAGAATGAATTAAAAATGAGTTCTTGTAGTTTTGCACCCTCATGCAGACCTCTGTCACTGGAAAATAAGCTTCATGGATTGCCAATTGCAATTTTTTTTTTTGTTGGAAGTGCTCCAAGAAACAGGCACTGAGGCAATGCATGTACAGGGCACACTTCCTTTAAATTAGATTCCATGTTTGACAGGTAATTATTCTGCCAAAACTACCGGGGATTTACACTCAGCTTTATCCCTTTGGAATACAACCTTCAGGTGTGGCAGGTCAAAGTGAGAATGGAACCACAGTGGATGGCTTAATATTCTGTTAACCCTACTAGCGAACCAAAGTCTGGCTGGCCTGAATTGCAAGTTTGAAGCTTAGAAGCTTTTGCTTATGGTCATGTGAATTTAAAAAAAGGAACAGTTGATAATATTCAGATTTATGTTTAAAAAGTAAAGGTGTCTCGGTGGAGCTGACAGGAACCATGCAATCGGAATAATACTCTGATGTTCTGTGCTCAAGTCCTTTTTTTCTTATCTAGGATGCTAGCATGTTGTGATATCTAAGATAGGTTCCTTTGCAAGAAAAACTTTAGTTCCGAATCAATTTAAGAAAAATGACTTTAGTATAGGTGATATTAGTACCTTCGCTTCACCACAACTAAAGTACTAAATATTAGTAACTAGACAACAAGGCGTACCTTACTGAAACCCAGTACTAAATATCCAGTGTTGTGGCGTCTATTGGTTGAAAGCGATGCTCTTATCAAATCAAAAGCTCAGTCTAGTCCATCCACCGATCCAAGATTCTTAAGAAAGATAAGCTGAAGGGTACTAAAAGCAAATGAATTAATCAAATCAAAAGCTCACTCTGAGCTATTCACAGATCCCGTGCTTATTACTTGCAGAGCTTAGAAAATGGCGGGGATTTTGCAGAAAGAAAGAAATAGCGCCAAACTACTAGTGGTCCTCCCATCCACGACTTTCCTATCTATTCACAAAAAAAATGAATGACCTCGTTCTATGAGAAGGAGAAATACATCTAAACGCACGCATGCTTTTTGGGTAGTCTAAATGGAAATCTCGACCCCTGATATGTATTTACGGTGGTTATAATATAAATCTTGGAAAAATAAAATCTGAAATTAGATTAAAAATTAGGAAACCTCTTGCTGTATTATTAGAACAAAAAAAAATCCAAGATCCGCATTAGGTCAAGATTATTATCACTCAAACAGATTTGTAGATCTGGAAGTCACACTAAAACAACAACCCATTACCAAAAACAATTAGGCAGGGAAGGAATCACATGGGAAATTTTGTTCAGAAATGTTGACGGCTTCCCCAAAAGAAATCGATAAATCATTTAGATCGAATTTTTCTATATTACAATGTTTATAGGCCCTAAGAGTTGAACTTGCTCTGATACCATATGTAACAGTCCAAAAATAAATATCTAATTTAACATTAAATTTAAATGAGAGTGGCACTTACCTAGCCCAATAAACATGTAATTAATAAAACTAAATTCAACTATGAATAGTGCTTACCTGTGGTAGAAGTAGGCTTACCGCAACAAGGTTTTGGGGACGACTCTCCACCCAACCGTAGGCTCAATTGTGCAAAGAATTGCTACAACTGGCCACCCTCGAGCCCTCAATCAACGTACTACTGCCAGTGACTCCTATGCCTTAGACCACCATTCTCCCAAGAGAATGAAAGCTAGAATCTCGGAAACATGGAATGCAGGAATGCCTCTCATCTTCCTCACCATGTATTAAATAGAACAAACATTGGAAGGGGAACCACATGCACACACTCCATGTGTCTACATGCAACTTTCTTTTGGTTTTTAGCTTTCTTGTTTTATTTGTTTACTTTTTTTTCTTTTTTTTTAGCTTTCTTGTTTTATTTCTATTTATTCTTATTTAGAGCTTTAGTATAGTTATTAATATTTTTTATTTTTAATATCATTTATTATTTAACATTTAGGATTTATTATTTTTATTATTTATTATTAAGTGATTTATTTATTATTATTTATTCTTTATCTTATTAATTATTATTTTTGTATTATTATTATTTTTATTATTTATTATTAAGGGGAGGGATATTACACACCACACTGGGTATATTGATGTGCCCCTCACCATCTTGCATGTCCTCTTGCTCAACCTCCTCTTGAAGCTCCTGACATCTAAATCCCGGTCTCTCCTTGGTCTCACCCTCTAAATGTCCTCATCCTGCCCACTCCCTTTGAAGGGGTCTAGCGTCCTTTAGGTCAAATCTCTCCACGAGCCTTTGTGTGAACTTTGTGTAGGATGTGATATGTGCATGACCCAAAGGAATCAACCCTCGGTACCACCACTCCATAACATCTCCATCCAAGTGCAAGGCGGCATGTCTAATAGTGTTTGCCTCCCTCATGGGGTTTAGCCAGAAATATGTGTCCAGTTCTTTTACCGAATTTCTGACAGAACTCCTAGCTAAACCATCAATGTGGGTGAGGGTCATTTTTCCCTCAGTGCTACTCACTCTCCCTTGAGCCATGGGTTTGTCTATGGTTCACCCATCGGAGTGCATACACACCCAAGCCTTCCATAATCTTGTTGGGAGCCCCACAACTGGCCAATATCATGCTCTAATACCACTATAGTATTCCTAGTGGAAATTTTACAATGATAACAAAGACATGCAAAAATAAATAACACAGAAAATTCAGAAATGCATACACATAAACCAGAAATTTCTGCAAATCCCCAAACTGACCAAATTTTATTAATAATATATGTTGTGGTACAAATGAGTTGGAGAAAGTGCACCTGGGCTTGCGCAAGGCAAGCTACAAGAACAAGGTGATGAATACAAGAAAGCCCAACGGCTGCAATAACCAACTCCTCTAGAAAACTGTGTTGTTGCTCCAAAACTACACTGTTGCCTGAATTTGCCCCTAATTTTCCCACTCTAGAGTGCCCAAAAAATTCTAGGAATTTGGGATTGTGATCCTTGCCCAAAACCCATAAAGGGTTTCCCCTGGTTCTGTTGGAAAAAGTAACTATGTTTAGTCTTCAATAATGTACTTGAGTCATTATGTAATGTACTTGTCAAAAGAATAAAGAAAAGAATTATTATTATTATTATTGTGACTTATTAAAGCACATGTTTCATACTTGGGTCACTATGTTTTAGGTCAAAGTCCCCTTTGAGGACTTTTAGGATTTATTTTGAGTCTAGAATTATTGTACATTTAAAGAGACCATTCTTGGGCTTTTGAATCATGTAAATCAATTACGTATTGAGTCAAATATGAATTATGGAACCTCAACACCATATCGGCCTAAGAGAAGATCAAGTTGGCATAAGGACCCATTCTACCCCACAAGAAGCCTATAAAAGGAAGGTCTACGAGTACATTTGGAGCATCACTTCTCATTCTTTCTCTTCTAGGCAGAGGTGCGAAGTAGGAAGCTGGGAAAGTCTGTTGTTGGAAAGCTGAAGTGAATGCGAGATTGGGGGAGTCAAGAAAATTCAAAATTTTGGTGGTGGTCTCTCTCCGTTTCGTGTTCTGGATTGGGAGAATGAAGTCTCCCAAGTTGGATTGCTGCAAGAAGTCGTGAGCTGGCACAAGTTGCTACATATCCGAAGTTGCCGGAAAGAGATCAATCTTCTAGAGGCTGACTTGGTGTGGAGGGAAGGTCTAGTCAAGGTCTAGGGTGAAGAGTCTCAAAGAATACTATTGAAAGGAAGAATTACTTTGACTGGGTTTTCCCCTGGAGGGGGTTTTTACCCTAGCATGTGCCTACATCTTGTGTTCATTTTTTTATGTGCTACTGCTTTGTGTAATTGCTTGATGAACTAGGAAAGAAGATATAAAGAATCGTAATAACAAGTAACATCACAAGTAATTATCAATATCGAGAAAATCTTTACTGCCTTTCTGATTTTCCAACATGGTATCAGAGCTTTGGTGAAGAAAGAAGAAAAAGGCAGATCCATTCATAGGCACTATCTCAAGGAAGGAATCTATCATATTCAAGGAATATGTTTAACTCTATCAAGGGTGAGAACAAGCTTGAAGGAGCATCTAACTTCAGACCCTGGAAGAAGAGAAATGACCTAATCCTCGAGAAGAACAAGGTATTAGATCTGGTAAAAGGAAATGTAAAGAACCCTACCGAAGAAACCAATAATGCCGACAAAGCAAAATTCAGGGATATAGAATTGGTGGCTATGACTTTGATGGTAGAAAGGATATCTATGGCTGCCAATCCCGAGGAAGTATCAAATGCTTATGCTGCTCATCATAAAGAAAAGAGATCGAAGGGATGAAGAAAAAAAATTGACATGTCTTAGATATAGTGCTATTTGTTGATTTTGGGTAACATCGGATGTGATCTAGCCTTGAAAATTGGTGGAGAGGCTAAGGCACATGAGATATCCAAGACCCAAAAGTCGTTTGGAGAAATTCCACCCGAATGAGGAGTTATTAAAATAATTAATATTTTTAATGAATTCCTAAGTCTAAACTTAGGAAAATAAAAATATTAATGTGTATTAATAAAATATGGGTGAGAAAGTTCTAAGTGACGGGATCAAGTCAGTTCTAATCTTAGCCGTTGATTAGGGACTTAATCTCAACTGTTGATTCATCAACAGGAAAAGTACAAGAGGAGGCTTGAGGGTTAGTTGGAGATACACCAAGTGATAAAAGAATTCGATTTTCTGGGGTGAAGTTTGTTGAGGAAATCGAGTTAGTGATCAAAGTTGTAGCGAGGGGAAGTTCAACAAGGGATTTTCATCCGAGGCTGAAGAATACATAACAGAGAGGCAACACAGTGTCGGGAGAGACAACGCAGTGCCGAGAGAGAAGGGCTGACACAGAGGCCGAAGAGCTAATGCAGAGGATGCAAAAGGCTGACGTGGGAACCGTAGATGCTGATGCTGGGCCTCAAAGGCAGCGCTGGGGAGATTCTGTGGGGCAGACTGGGAGCAGATCAGTAGATTCTGAGCCCAGAGAGGGTGACACAACTCCTGGAGGAGTGACGTAGTTCCTGAGTAGTGCTTGGAGCAGCTTTCGGTGTCCAACATAAGGAACAACCGAAGTCGTTGTGGGGTTTGATCATCCAGTTGTTGATTTGTCGGAATATATTTGCCGGAATATCTGTCTCCGGATAGAGGTATTGTTGCCGAGGATATTCTCTGTTGGGTGAGCCATTTCTAGCACCCTAGTTGTATTCACGAAATCTATTTAATAATACAAACCCTATATATGTTGCACTGGTTTTTCCAAATTGGGTTTTTCCGGGGACGATTGTCCAAAAATAACGGTGTCCCTTGTCTTATTGTTTCTGTTTATTTCAGTGCATGATTTGTATGTTTGTGAAGGCTGCAATAGTGTTTACTTCGATGTTTATGCAATTAAATAACTTGTTAATCTAAAGAACAATTAGGAGATTGTAAACCAGTAATCACAATAGGGCTTTATGATGTTTTAGATTCAGGAATTTTCACACTAGTAATGCCACGAGAAAGGTCACTACAAGAGTGATTGCCCAGAGAATCCAAGGAATAAGAAGAGAGGATGAGATCAAGCCAACTTTGCTGAAGAAGGAGACTCAAATAAATTCAAGCCTGAAGAATCCGACATTAGGGACTTTCACTATTAAGTCATTTGCTTTACATAACTTGTTTTATATATAACTTATAGTTTTTTAACATATCTTTGGAAAATACATTTTTGTATTGCTTTAAGTTTGTAGGTTTATCTCAAGTTTTTGGAGGGAGCTCTCAACAACTCTCAAAGATAGGTATCTCATGTCTTTTCAGTTTTGGGTTCATGTACTCGTTTAGTTTTGTTTATATTAAAGTACTAATCACCTTTCTCCCTCTGTTGTCTTGATTAGGAAAAACATCTGCAAGAAGGAGGATCTCTCAAGACAAGGTTAGTCAATAAACAAATGTATGCTTTGAATTCATTGATTGAAAGTATTATTCATTTGATGATCTATTACTAACCTTGTTATGACTAGCAGTACTAAATCATAGTGATTCTTGTTTGGGTGATTCATCTCTTGATAAATCTACCCACCCCACTCTTATCTGATTTGGTAGAACCCTAGATAGGTTATGGAAAACCCTAATCGAAGGGTATGTTGTTGTGAATGTCTGAAGCCCTAAACTAATTAGGGATATTGTGAAATGCTAGTTGGAGTTTTTATTGATGATTTCATGTTTAGGATTTTGGTATGATCGGGAAATCCTAACTTGTTAGGATGGAATTATAATATCTAAAATCCCTGAACCTTTGAAGTTTTGCTAATATAGGGTTTGATATGTTTCCACGTTGGAACCCTAGTTCATTGGGGTTTGGTGGAATGTGTGAGAAAGACCCTTATATTGTCTTAAAATTGATTTACTTGGTATGTGTGATCAAACCCTAGTATAATCAACATGTTCGTGTGTCTAACTCTTATTGATATATGTGAAGTTGGGTTTGACTATCTCATGATATGAAATGTATTTGAATGATGATGAAATCTAGGCATATAGAGATATGTCCTTTTGGTTGAATCCCTTAACTTGGTCTAGGTCAGATGTATTTATATTATTAGACATATGATGTGCTTATGTACGGTTATGAATTCCTAGATATGTGTGATGACCTAGTCATTGATGGTCACGAGTCTTAGGATTTACTGAAGCCCTTGTGTAAGATTCTAGGATGTTGATGTTTGAAAATCTAGGGCGTTGTAGCTGAACCCTAGTGAAGTTAAAAGTTGCTTAATATGTGTGAAATATAACAATCTGAGATTTATGCATGTAATGATTGTTGAGATTGGAATTCTAAGGTTTTGGAATTAAACCTTAGTCAAAGTAAAATCTCTGGAATATGATGATTTGAGATTTGTATAAGATTGTTGAATTTGTGAAAATAAAAATATAGGGTTTGCAAGTAACCTTAGTAGTAGTTGGTCATGTTAGTGACTGATTGAAGGTTGATTGAAAATCTAGGGGTTTGGAACTAACCCTAGTGGAAGCTAGTAAGGTTAATGGCTTAACCGTGTTTGACTTTAATTGATTCTTTTGTATGAAATCTAAAATTTGTATGAATCCCTAGTGAGAAGTCTAACACATGTATTTTGGAAGTTTTTTAGATGATTTGTAGATCCATATTCATGTGAATGGTTTCTAGGGTTTGCTATATGTTGTAGTAAGGTATGTCATACCATTGGAAGACATATTGAAACCCTAGATGGAATGAATGATCTTATGAAGGAGTCTAGGGTGTATAAAGTCCTTAGCAAGATGTTGAAGAGCATATGTCCCTTGTTTATAGTTAAATTTGGGTATCTAATATGAATAAATTTGAAATGCTTTCGTGATTCTGATATGGTTAACATCATGCTTCTATAGTTTTGGTTGTACTTGTTATTTAAGTTGTGCAGGTACACAATCTTCAACTTGGTGAATATGCTCGATGTGACAAGAAAGTTGTGCAGGTACACAATTCAACTTGGTGAAGATGCTCTATGTGACAAACAAGATGTGCAGGTACACAATCTTCAACTTGGTGAAGATGCTTGATGTGACAAGCAAGCCTTGTTGATACATAATCTTCAACTTGGTGAAGATGTGATGAGCATGATGTGGATGATGATAACTCTAATGAAATGGTTGGAAGCCACAAAAGATTCTTCGATTTCGAAAAGAATAAGTGATCTCCTAGAGGAAGTATGAATAGAAAAAGATCTCCCTAAGATTAAGAGGGAGTCCGGATAAAGAGGTGCTTCCTGGTTGAGAGGGAGTGACAGATATGGTTTTTTGCTTCATGTGACATGTACTAGACCAGGACCAACAACCGTAAGTCTAAGTGAAGGCCATGAGTAGGAAAAGGAAATTGGAGAATGCATTTTGTAGTGTTGCTTAAAGAAGGAAAGCAAGATCCGATTGAAGAATATGTTGTTGCATCTGAAGTAGGAAGGAAAACATATGATCAAGGAATCTTCTATCAAAGATTCGGTTGATAGTCCTACTATGAAAAGATGAGAAGCAACATCTGTTGTATGTAAGACCTCGAAAGTTTGTATTTGATTATGTAGATGTGAAAGATTGAGTGATGTAGGAGCATCTGACCCCCCCTTAATCAAAAGAGGAATCCAAAGCGGAGCAAGGACGACGTGGACTATCGGAGCAAAATAGGGGGCAAATTATGTTTAAAATAGATCTTAAATGATGGAATAGATAAATTCTCTTGAAGACTTAATTAAATGTAATCCGCCATATGTATGTATGCATATAGAGAGATTAGTTGGGAGATTTGAGGAAAGGATGTGATCGGATCCTTTACAGTGATTCGATCCAATCTTCCCTTTATATATATATATATATATATATATATGATGAACCTGCGTGTTCAATAGGGGGTCGAGACAGAGAGCGAATAATAGAAATTGTGTAATAGAGATAGGTACAATGTAGTCAAGAGGGAGTTTGTTCCTAAGGCTAAAATGCCTTAGATTTGTAACTATGTCGTGTATAATATAAAGTGTGTTTAAGTGTTGAATTGTGCGTTTGTGTGTTGTTCGTAGATAGTCTGAATATTCCGTGTTGCAGGTTTGATCGACCATCAATCATTGTAAGGATCGATGGAGATCCAACGATATTGATTTAATTGTTGTGTCGTGTGTTATCAAAGTATGGCAGGAACCCTGGGAAAGGCGTAAATCCATCAATCGCATGAGAGATCAAGTCTGAGAGGAGGTTGGAGAAACGATGCATGAGATCTGCTGGATCTCATAGATCGATGGTCATCACATGGTGAAGGAGCGCGAAAGATAATCGGCGAAGAGTGGGTTTTAAACAGTAGAAGTGATATTTCGGGCGGCTTCAAACCCATAAGCGTTATTGAAGGGTGAGCACCCGATTCCACTCATCAAGTGACACGTAGCAGCGAGGAGGAGAGAGGAAACCACTTTATCGGGCAGTTAATCCTCGTGCTTTTTGTCTACCCAAAATTATCGTGGACTGTTGGATCCGCGAAGTATAGATCAACGATGGAGGATCAACGGATTGGTTGAGACTTCGGAGTGAATATTGATCGTTGGATTGGAGAATACAATGGACGACAGAGATTGATTTGATTGGTGATTGGAGATCAGGGAATGCGAAGGACGGTGTAGCGGAAAGGCGATGGACTGGGAAAGTAGACCCGCCGATATTTATGAACGCGGGTGTAAAATATTTGAAGTCTGGCCTTATGTGTTTCGCGTCGGGTTTCCATGTTTCCATGTGTATCCTTGTGTATTTCTGATAAAGTGTTGTGGTCCCGATTTATAATGAAAAATCGACTAAGTCGTATGGTTTCGAGTTTTAAAGGTTTAAAGCCGTTAAACTCTTTCGATAGGGTTTGTGGGCCATAATCCACAGGCCTCAGGATCGAATTTTCTAAATGAAAGGGGAAATTGGTATACCCCAAAATCTCCTTTCATCATTTGGTATCGGAGCAGGGAAAGGTTAAAGGGAAAGTTTTCATGCGAGAAGGAAGAAGAGTGCAAGTAGAAGGAGAAGAGGTACATGTGTTGATGTATGGTGAGCTTATGGTCTTTACTGTCATGCAGATAGCGGCAGCAGAAGGTGAGAAGACTTGCAGCAACCTAGAGCAAGGAGTGCTCAATTGGTTCCAAAGAAGAGAGAACCAGAAGGATGCCAAAAGATTAAGCTCGGAAGAAGAAGCTGGGTGAGGTATTGTGTAGCAGAGGAAGACTGTTACTACAGAGGTTGCTTGCAGCTCATAGAAGATCATGAAGGAAGTTCCACTGAGAAGTGGGTAGAATTGCTAAGGATAAGGAGAAGCATATGAGCAGGAGGTCATAAATTTTTGTGGCTCGGGAGTCTGATGTAGGAGCATCTGATCCCCCCTTAATCAAAAGAGGAATCCAAAGCGGAGCAAGGATGACGTGGACCATTGAAGCAAAACAAGGGACAAATTTTGTTTAAAATAGAGCTTAAATGATGGAATAGATAAAGTCTCTCGAAGACTTAATTAAATGTAATCTGTCATATGTATGTATGCGTATAGAGAGATTAGTTTAGAGATTTGAGGAAAGGATGTGATCGGATCCTTTACAGTGATCCGATCCAATCTTCTCTTTTATATATATATATATATATATATATATATATAAATATATGATGAACCTGCGTGTTCAATAGGGGGACGAGACAGAGATCTAATAATAGAAATTGTGTAACAGAGATAGGTACAATGTAGTCGAGAGGGAGTTTGTTCCTAAGGCTAAAATGCCTTAGATCTGTAACTATGCCGTGTATAATATAAAGTGTATTTAAGTGTTGAATTGTGCGTTTGTGTGTTGTTTGTAGATAGTCTGAATATTCCGTGTTGCAGGTTTGATCGACCATCAATCACTATAAGTATTGATGGCGATCCAACGATATCGATTTAACTGTTGTGCCGTGTGTTATCAAAGTATGCCAGGAACCTTGAGAAAGGCGTAAATCCATCAATTGCATGAGAGATCAAGTCCGAGAGGAGGTTGGAGAAACGATGCATGAGATTCGTTGGATCTCATAGATCGACGGTCATTGCATGTTGAAGGAGCGCGGAAGATAATCGGCGCAAAGCGGGTTTTAAATAGTGGAAGTGATATTTCCGGGACTTCAAACCCATAAGCGGTATTGAAGGGTGAGCACTCGATTCCACTCATCAAGTGACACGTAGCAACGAGGAGGAGAGAGGAAACCGCTTTATTGGGCGGTTAATCCTCGTGCTTGTTGTCTACCCGAAATCATCGTGGACTGTTGGATTCGTGAAGTATAGATCAACAACGGAGGATCAACGGACTAGTTGAGACTTCAGAGTGAATATTGATCGTTGGATCGGAGAATACAATGGAAGGAGGAGATTGATTTGATCGGCTATCGGAGATCGGAGATCGGGGAATGCGAAGGACGGTGCAGCGGAAAGGCGATGGACCGAGAGAGCAGACCCGCCGATATTTATGAACATGGGTGTTATCACTCAGAACTATAGTTCATGTATATAAGGTTGTCCATAAGTTTCATATAAAGGTTTTAAGTCTTGTGAATAGGTTTATTGGTGTATGTCAATTTGAAATTTGAATTTCAAAAGGTATTGATGTGAATTCGTGTAAAGAAAAGATCATTAGATAGCCTCCATCATTGTTAGTTAAAGCCTGTCATGTCATTAGTACTTTGCGCAGTTTCGCAGCGCATGTTTGTTTGGTCCATTTAGCTGCGCAATGATGATTCTGTCTTTTCGCAGCGTACTGTCAGCAGCCATTTCGTAGCGCGTTTTTTTAAATTTGAACTGTCCGCGCTACGAAATCGGGGTTTCGGGGTGTTTGTAGCGTTTTCTCTTGCAATGTCAAATCCGGGACGGGTGAGTCATAGGTCCGGTCATGTTTGTCAGTTTACATCCTCTCCAGGTCTTGATAAACCATCATTCCGTCATAAGGTCCAGAGTCATGCATTTGAGTGTCAGTTTAAGGGATTTTACAAGGGATGGTTATATCATAATGGGTTTTTCATAATGTGTAAACATGATTGCTGTATGAGAAGCCCAAGTTCTTATTTAAAGGGACCATTGCAAGCGAGCCTGCACTCCAAAGTCGAAGTTTGTTTTCGTGCTACAAGCTACCATTAGTTTCCTGTGTGAAAATATTCAAAGCAAGATGGAAAGGAGGGAACACCGATCCGGTAAGTGTGTGAGGACAGAGCCGGAAGGGTTAGATGTTACTCTCAGGAATGAAGGTGTAGCAAGAGCCTTTCGAAATGCTGGCTGCTGGCGGTTTTGCGAAAAATTGAAGGGAGGACATGCAGAGGTGACGAAGGCTTTCGCATTAAATTTCACTGGACTGAATTCGAAGGTGGCAATGTTAGATTTTCCAGTGTCTCCTGAAGCTATTTCCACTGTCACTGAAATTCCGAGGGGTGGCCGAGAATGGTTCAAAAACTTCAAGTTCGACATGAGTCCCTGTAAAGAGTTTTTGAAGGAACCTTATGTAGATGTAGACCTCACCAAAGCGGTGCCAAGGAGTTATATAAAAGAGAATTATGCTATGCTCCTCACATGCATCCAGAAATACCTGACATGCGAGGGTAGGTACAATAAAGTTTACTCCTACCACTTCAAACTTCTGTTACATTTCACAGGTAAGGTTTCAATAGACATACCTTTCTATTTGTTCAGGAGCATTAGCAAAATGTGTGATAAAATTCAGTTAAAGAAAGATAGTTGTGAAACATCCCTTTTTCATCATGGTCTAGTAAAGTTGCTGGTGTTGGATAGTTTACAAAAAATTGGTAGAGATTGGGATTCATTTGTGTTTATGGCCGGCTTCCCAAGCAAAACAGGCCTCACTCCATTGCCTGTGAGAGAAAGGGAAGAAAGGAGTGAAGAACCCACTTTGGCTGAACTTAGAAGAGAAGTGACAGACCATAAGCAGCCTAAAACTAAATCAAGGAAATCAGAGAAGTCTGTGGCAGCTAAAGAGACACCTGAAGCATCAGTGAAGAAAACTCCTAAGTCATCATCTAAGGAAACACCTCAGTCATCAAAGCAGAAGATTTAGAAAAAGAAGGATGAAGCTAAATCAAGTGAAGTTGAAAAGATTTCAAGGGTGAGAACCAGAGGTCAAGTAAACAAGGAGAAAGGAAAGTCAGTTACTGTGGAAGAAAGTCCTATTTCAAAAGGTAGTTTAAATGACTTACTTGAAGCCATTGAACTAGAGCAAGATCAGCCAGTACAAATTGAACCACTAGAATTTGAGCAAGATCACTCGGTGCAGCCAATGCATATTGATCTCACTCAGTCCTCACCTGAAAGTTCTAAAAAATCAAGGGCTTCTAAAAGGTTGAAATTTGAAGAGCCAAGTAAAGAATATGCTTTTAAGCCACGCAGACCAGTTACAAGAAGGCAAATCAAAGAAGTGGAGAAAGCGCAGAAAGAGAAGGCACCATTAGAAGTGCCTAGGACAGAGGTACTTGAGGTTTTCACCGGAATAGTTCAAGCAGCCAAAAGCAAGAACAAGAATAATAAGGTTATCATCAGTCAAAGTGGAAATGTTATTGCTATCAAGAAACAAGCTGGAGTAACAAAGGAAGAAATACCTCAGATTAAAAATGTTTCTAAGGAAAGGGCAGTAAGATATACAAATTATAAAAAGGCTGTAATGAAAGGCAGGACAAGTTTGATTAGCCAAACTGACTCAGTATCTGATGCATATGTGTGGACAGTGCCAGCTCTGAAGCAGGCAAAAATCATGAAACAAATGAATACAAGCTTAAGAGCAGAAAACAAGGTGTTAAAGGAAGAAGTTAGCAGCTTGAAAAGGAAGCTAGGCAAACTAGCTAATTGATCCAAGGGGAAATTTGCCTTCCAAATTTTGGTAAATTTTGGCTGTCATCATGTTGAAACTTTTTGAAACTTTTTGAAGTCCTTACACCTGTGTAAAATAGCTGAAGAGATCACAGAGTTAAGTCATTGTTGCTTTAAGGTTCATATGCTTAATTTTGATTACCTACAGCAGTTTCGTAGCGCGCTACGAAACTGCTGTAGATGACTGTTTATATGAAAAATTTGAGATTGATGCTGAGGTCAGCGAATCTTAAAGGGATGACTCGAGGCTAGCATGGAGATCATATAAAGCCATTCAGATGTTTAAAAAGGTGCCAGGTGTAAGTATTTAAGGAAAAGGTGAAATTTTGTCTTTTGTTAAAGTTTTCACTTTATATCCGAATTTTTAGGGTTCTGGTAGGGTTGCCGAGGTGTTGAGTGGTACACCTGTTCAGTTTATGAGATGGCCAGATCATAAGGTCTCTTCCATCATACGTGACTATTAGAGGATTAAATGGCTTGAAGCATAATCTTAAATGCATGAACACTAATGGGAGGCAGAGACCGTGAACATAGGGCACAGATTCTTATCAGTTGATGAATCATCCATATATCAGGCATCCGAAGCTGCTCATTCAGTGAATGCTCTTCCAGCTTGGCTTGGCTATTATTGAAGTGCTACAGGTGTCAAATTTCAAGAACGCATCAATGCACACGAGGAGATAGACTTGAAGTTTCAATGGGAATGGAACCCTCTGTTTTCGCAGCACAATACCTTTGTAATTAATGAGTTTGTTTAAGATATAGATAAGATAATTAATGATAGAATTCCGAGCTCCCTTCATGCTTGTTGAGGAGTCTCAGTTAGTAGTATTTTGGTTTGCTATATATAGAAATGACTCTGATGTAAAAAAGGTTGGACATTTTATACAAAAACAGAGTTATTTGGGCCATTGTAAGACTTGTGACAGTAATAGTAAAACAGTGTTGATTTCTTCTCAAGATTCTCGATGGATTATTGTGTTCAAATATAATGGTGGTGTTTTATATTATATGTTCTTTTACAGCCTTGTTATAGTACAATCACTCAGAATTCATATCCTATGCTCTGACTTCCTGTGTATTTGGCAAGCTGTGGTTTTTATGGAATATGTTTGGACATTTAATGCAAAGAGCCTTGACTTCCATGAAATGACTATGTTTTCTTGTTTATTTAGTGTATGAGACTCCATAGCCCAATGAAGACCAGTTTGATATGTATCCAACCAGCTTTTGCTTTCATGAATGAGTAAAGAGTTAGCCATCTGTTGTAGTGAAGGATTTTTATTAAGAGTTTGTGAGAGAGCCCTCTCTGATCAAAGAGGCTAATCTTTGATCTAAAGTTAGGTTGAAAGAGTTACATGAAATCTTGCTTGGTTGCAGCCCTCAGTAGTGATTTTGTGATAACAACGGGTGTAAAATATTTGAAGTCCAGCCTTATGTGTTTCACGTCGGGTTTCCATGTTTCCGTGTGTATTCCTGTGTATTTCCGATAAAGTGTTGTGGTCCCTATTTATAAAGAAAAATCGACTCAGTCATATGGTTCCGGGTTTTAAAGGTTTAAAGCTGTTAAACACTTCCGATAGGGTTTGTGGGCCATAACCCACAGGCCTCAGGATCGAATTTTCTAAATGATAGGGGAAATTGGTATACCCCAAAATCTCCTTTCATCATTTGGTATCGGAGCAGGGAAAGGTTAAAGGGAAAGTTTTCATGCGAGAAGAAAGAAGAGTGAAAGCAAAAGGAGAAGAGGTACAGGTGTTGAAGTATGGTGAGTTTATGGTCTTTACTGTCGTGCAGATAGCAGTAGCGGAAGGTGAGAAGACTTGTAGCAACCTAGAGCAAGGAGTTCTCAACTGGTTCCAAAGAAGAGAGAAGTAGAAGGATGCCAAAAGACTAAGCTCAGAGGAGGAAGCTTGGTGAGGTATCGTGTAGCACAGGAAGACGGTTACTACAGAGGTTGGTTGCAGCTCACAGAAGATCATGAAGGAAGTTCCACTGAGAAGTGGGTAGAATTGCTAAGGATAAGGAGAAGCATATGACCAGGAGGTCATAAATTTTTGTGTCTCGGGATTCTGATGCAGAAGCATCTGACCCCCCCTAATCAAAAGAGGAATCCAAAGCGGAGCAAGAACGACGTGGACCATCGGAGCAAAACAGAGGACAAATTTTGTTTAAAATAGAGCTTAAATGTGGAATAGATAAAGTCTCTCGAAGACTTAATTAAATGTAATCTACCATATGTATGTATGCGTATAGAGAGATTAGTTGAGAGATTTGAGGAAAGGATGTGATCATATCCTTTACAGTGATCTGATCCAATCTTTCCTTATATATATATATATATATATATATATATATATATATATATATATGAACCTGCATGTTCAATAGGGGGACGAGACAGAGAGTGAATAATAAAAATTGTGTAACAGAGATAGGTACAATGTAGTCGAGAGGGAGTTTGTTCCTAAGGCTGAAATGCCTTAGATCTGTAACTATGTCGTGTATAATATAAAGTGTGTTTAAGTGTTGAATTGTGCATTTGTGTGTTGTTTGTAGATAGTCTGAATATTCCGTGTTGCAAGTTTGATCGACCATCAATCACTGTAAAGATCAATGGCGATCCAACGATATCGATTTAACTGTTGTGTTGTGTGTTATCAAAGTATGGCAGGAACCCTGAGAAAGGCATAAATCCATCAATCGCATGAGAGATCAAGTCCGAGAGGAGGTTGGAGAAACGATGCATGAGATCTGTTGGATCTCATAGATCGACGGTCATCGCATAGTGATGGAGCGCGGAAGATAATCGGCAAAGAGCAGGTTTTAAACAGTGGAAGTGATATTTCAAGCGGCTTCAAACCCATAAGCAGTATTGAAGGGTGAGCATCCGATTCCACTCATCAAGCGATACGTAGCAACGAGGAGAAGAGAGGAAACCGCTTTATCGGGCGGTTAATCCTCGTGCTTGTTGTCTACTCGACGTTGGATCCGCGAAGTATAGATCAACGACGGAGGATCAACGGACTGGTTGAGACTTCAGAGTGAATATTGATCGTTGGATCTAAGAATACAATGGACGGTGGAGATTGATTTGATCGGCGATCAGTGATCGGGGAATGCGAAGGATGGTGCGGCAGAAAGGTGATGGACCGAGAGAGTGGACCTGCCGATATTTATGAACGCAGGTGTAAAATATTTGAAGTCCGGCCTTATGTGTTTCGCGTCAGGTTTCCATGTTTCTATCTGTATTCTTGTGTATTTCTGATAAAGTGTTGTGGTCACGATTTATAAACAAAAATTGACTAAGTCATATGGTTCCGGGTTTTAAAGGTTTAAAGCTGTTAAACGCTTTCGATAGGGTTTGTGGGCCATAACCCACAGGCCTCAGGATCGAATTTTCTAAATGAAAGGGGAAATTGGTATACCCCAAAATCTCTTTTCATTATTTGGTATCGGAGCAGGGAAAGGTTAAAGGGAAAGTTTTCATGCAAGAAGGAAGAAGAGTGCAAGAAAAAGGAGAAGAGGTGCAGGTGTTGGAGTATGGTGATTTTATGGTCTTTATTGTCATGCAGATAGCGGCAGTAGAAGGTGAGAAGACTTGTAGCAACCTAGAGCAAGGAGTGCTCAACTGGTTCCAAAGAAGAGAGAACCAAAAGGATGCCAAAAGGCTAAGCTCAGAGGAGGAAGCTTGGTGAGGTATCGTGTAGCAGAGGAAGACGGTTACTACAGAGGTTGGTTGCAGTTCACAGAAGATCATGAAGGAAGTTCCACTGAGAAGTGGGTAGAATTGCTGAGGATAAGGAGAAACATATGACCAGAAGGTCATAAATTTTTGTGCCTCGGGAGTCTGATGCAAAAGCATCTGACCCCCCCTTAATCAAAAGAGGAATCCAAAGCGGAGGAAGGACGATGTGGACCATTGGAGCAAAACAGGGGACAAATTCTGTTTAAAATAGAGCTTAAATGATGGAATAGATAAAGTCTCTCGAAGACTTAATTAAATGTAATATGCCATATGTATGTATGCGTATAGAGAGATTAGTTGAGAGATTTGAGGAAAGGATGTGATCGGATCCTTTACAGTGATCTGATCCAATCTTCCCTTATATATAGATATATATGATGAACTTGCGTGCTCAATAGGGGGACGAGACAGAGAGCGAAGAATAGAAATTGTGTAACAGAGATAGGTACAATGTAGTCGAGAGGGAGTTTGTTCCTAAGGCTGAAATGCCTTAGATCTGTAACGATGTTGTGTATAATATAAAGTGTGTTTAAGTGTTGAATTGTGCATTTGTGTGTTGTTCATAGATAGTCTGAATATTCTGTTTTGCAGGTTTGATTGACCATCAATCACTGTAAGTATCGATGGCGATCCAACGATATCGATTTAACTCTTGTGTCGTGTGTTATCAAAGTATGGAAGGAACCCTGAGAAAGGTGTAAATCCATCAATCGCATGAGAGATCAAGTCCGAGAGGAGGTTGGAGAAACGATGCATGAGATCCATTGGATCTCATAGATCGACGGTCATCTCATGGTGAAGGATTGCGGAAGATAATTGGCAAAGAGCGGGTTTTAAACAATGGAAGTGATATTTCGGGCGGCTTCAAACCCATAAGCGGTATTGAAGGGTGAGCACCTGATTCCACTCATCGAGCGATAGGTAGCAGTGAGGAGGAGAGAGGAAACTGCTTTATCGGGTGGTTAATCCTCGTGCTTGTTGTCTACTTGAAATCATCGTGGACTGTTGTATCTGCGAAGTATAGATCAACGGCGGAGGATCAACGGACTGGTTAAGACTTCGGAGTGAATATTGACTGTTGGATTGGAGAATGCAATGGACGACAGAGATTGATTTGATCGGTGATCGGAGATCGGGGAATGCGAATGACGGTGCAGTGGAAAGGCGATGGACTGAGAGAGTGGACCCGCCGATATTTATGAACACGGGTGTAAAATATTTGAAGTCCGACCTTATGTGATTTGGGTTGGGTTTCCATGTTTCCGTGTGTATTCCTGTGTATTTTCGATAAAGTGTTATGGTCCCAATTTATAAAGAAAAATCGATTAAGTCGTATGGTTCCAGGTTTTAAAGGTTTAAAGCCATTAAACGCTTTCAATAGGGTTTGTGGGCCATAACCCATAGGCCTTAGGATCAAATTTTCTAAATGAAAGGGGAAATTGGTATACCCCAAAATCTCCTTTCATCATTGAGGTTGTGTTTGTAGAGATTAATCTCTCGAAGGAAAGCATGCTGGTTACCAATAAGTTTGATTGGGAGAGATTGGTTATTCATGATTTGCTGGGTCAAGGGGTGTTGAGGCTTTGTGAGTGAAGCATTGCCCAGGGAGACATCTGGTTGACACTTTGTGTCAATGTCTGAGTCCTCGAAGTTGGAAAGGTGGCGTTGGTCATTGAGTTCTAACACACCTGGATTTTTGGGTTGGTGTTTAGCAAGTAAGCATGATGGTACCTAGAGGGGCTAAAAGCTTGAGTCCACCTTAGTCCCACTTGGATAGATTTCCCTGGTCATGAATCTAATCCATGGAATTGCGGTGCCGAAATTGTTGAGTGACTAGTTGGATAGATTTCCCTGGTCATGAATCTAGTCCATGGCATTGCGATGCATAAAAGTTCTTCATGGTTCATATAGTTTGAGATCTTCCATTGTATATGTACATTATGAATACCTCCTTAGTTAAGAGGGAGTGTTGGAAAAATTAACTATGTTCGGTCTTCAATAATGTAATTGAGTCATTATGTAATCTACTTGTCAAAAGAATAAAGAAAAGAATTTATTATTATTATTGTGACTTATTAAAGCATGGGTTTCATGCTTGGGTCACCATGTTTTAGGTCAAAGTCCCCATTGAGGACTTCTAGGATTTATTCTGAGTCTATAGAATTATTGTACATTTAAGGAGACCCTTCTTGGGCTTTTGAATCATGTAAATCGATTAAGTATTGAGTTAAATATGAATTATGGAACCTCCACACCATGTTGGCCTAAGGACCCATTCTACCCCACAAGAAGCCTATAAAGGGAAGATCTACAAATTCATTTGGAGCATCACTTCTCATTCTCTCTTCTGGGTAGAAGTGTGCAAATCTGTTTCCCGGGCAGAAGTGCGATGTAGGAAGTTGGAAAAGTCTGTAGCCAGAAAGAAAAAGTGAATGCAAGTTTGGGGGAGTCTAAGGAGTCAACGAAAATCGAAATTTTGGTGGTGTTCTCTGTCTGTTTCATGTTTTGGATTGGGAGAACGAAGTCTCCCAAGTTGGATTGTTGTTGGAAGTTGTGAGCTGCCACAAGTTTCTACATAGTTGAAGTTGCTAGAAAGAGGTCAATCTTCTGGAGGCTGACTTGGTGTGGACGAAAGGTCTGGTCAAGGTCTAGGGTGAAGAGTCTCAAAGAATACTATTGAAAGGAAGAATTACTTTGACTGGATTTACCCCTTTAGGGGGGGTTTTCCCTGTCATGTGCCTACATCTTGTGTTCATTGTTTTATGTGTTGGTGCTTTGTGTAATTTCTTGATGAACTAAGAAAGAAGATATAAAGAATCGTAATAACAATTAACATCACAAGTAAGTATCAATAT
Organism: Pinus tabuliformis; assembly: GCA_031772625.1. Taxonomy (NCBI): domain Eukaryota; kingdom Viridiplantae; phylum Streptophyta; class Pinopsida; order Pinales; family Pinaceae; genus Pinus; species Pinus tabuliformis. Next base: position 987,571,267 of record CM062814.1, read on the forward strand.
CTAGAAAATCTTTACTGCCTTTTTTATTTTCCAACCTTCAAAAATTGGTCTTTCACATCTTAACCCTCCTCCAAATACGAATTTTGTTGCTATCACTGATTCTATCAATATCTACACTCCCAACTCCAACAATCCTCCTCAAATGGTCGTTCAAATGATCTCCTAGCTCCCGAGCTCCAAAATCCTTGGGATAATGCTGTGCCAACAAATCTCACTCCAATGATTGCGCAGTGATGGAGGAGATGATGCAGTCCTGTGTGCGATGAAATGAGAGTTGCATATGGGATGGCCCTATTTTTTGTAGCTACCCTCTACACCCCTGAAAATGGTGAAAGAATGCTCTTGTAGCTTCTCCGGACAATTTTCCTACAACCCTGCTCTCCAAATGGCCAGTGAATTCTCCCTCTACGCAGTGATGGCTCCTCGACTACGTGTTATTCTCCAGAAATCATATGATCTGCAACTGATGCTTCTTCCGGTCTCAGTGGTGAAGGAAAGCATTCCTTGGGTGGCACTCGAAGTCCACCGAAGAAAAGTTGAGCTTCTCTCGTTGGGAAGATCTTGTGCTAAACATCACAATGTTGGCTCAACTGAAAAACTAAGGAAAATTCAATTTTCGAATAGAAAAAAGACCCCTATTGCTCCCTCATTCCTTCCTTTTATAATTGCTGGCCATGCATTCCTTGTGGGTCTCTCCACCAATTCGATTTGCCATAAGGAATTCGAATTCCTTCTTCCCCAAGTGCATACTCTATGTGGGCCCCATATTCCACTATTAATTTAATCTTTCATTTTCTCTAATGTTGGTGGCCTCCATCTCTCCAAAAATTATGTGGGGACTCCCTCCACCCACTTTTCCTAAGTTAACATGCCAAAATATTTCCCAACACCCAATTGCAAAAATAGAAATTCATCTTAGCAAAATTAATTTAATTGGGGACATTTCTCGATACACTGGATCACATCTTTTTGTAGGGGTGATGATGAGCTTTTAACTTGCAATTTGGATTCCACTTCCTTCATTTTCTTATTAAGATTCACATGTCGTCGCTCAAATATTGCCATTAATTGTTCTATATCTCTTGCTAATGATTGTTTTTGTGCATCACTTAGATATTTGACTAAAGAAAAAGTTTTGGAACATTTTGTGCAAACCACATTTTGATTTCTGAATGACTCTTGACAATTAAAATATCTTTCTGAACAAAAATGACATTTTGAAAACCCATCCTTACACTTCCTTTTCTCTTTTTTTTTTTCAATTTTATTTTTATTAATAATTTTTCTAATGATAATTATTTTTCTTCCTTTTACTTCAAAATATAGTAAGTCTCTCTTAATTATCCTTTTACACTATATGATAGATATGGAATATTATCTTATAAATCTTCAATTAGTAATGTATCACTCTTATTGCCTTTTTTTTAATAACTATCTTTCATAACTTCTCAAACCTTATATGAAAGAATCTTATTTTATTTAATAATTTCCTTTTCTTTTATCTCTCTTGCATCCACTTATATATTCAAATTTGTCTCTTTATGCTTATTGTTACTGCTCAAACTAGCCGGGGTCCTAAAGAGGGATCCTTGAAGGGCAACTACTAGGCTAATGACAAAAAATGAAGCAATAGCCCACTGTCACCTCAACTAAGGCTCCATTCTCTTTACAAACTTTCACCGATGGGAGGAGACCCGTTATGATGAGGATCACTAAATGGATAGAACAATGATAGGGTGATGGGTGATCCTAGAAGCCTGTTCACAAGAGAGGCTCAAATATGTAGCTTTCTTTCTTTGGAGGTAAGGTTTAAAGCTCTTAAGGGCGGGCTTGAGGGGAATTTCAAGGTTTAGGTTTAAGGTATGTATCTTATAATTGAGGTTCCTAGGTTTGGAATTCTTGTCAAAGCTTGGATTTCCAGTGATCTTTGAAGAATTAACCTTGATAGTGCATAGGACCACACAGGACCTGAGATTCAGTTAAGGGGATAGGATTTAGCAACCAATGATATGCTTGAACTAATTAGGGAGGGGAAAGGAATCAAGGAATGAATTTTCAGTGAAAGACAATGCAAGGATCCTAGTAAGGTTTCTAGCCTAAGGGAAACTAAGGGCAAGAATTGGTCTTTGAGCTAGGGATTGCGATATCTCAATATCCCACCTTCAAAATCTCATGAAATTTGGATGGCTTCTTGAGGACACAACAACGCAGTTGCAGAACATAAATTGAATTATTTGGATGGCTAGATTGTGAGATAATTGATGCCCTAGGTGATCTAGAGGACTAGACATACAGGAGAGGAAATGGGAGAAGGAAAATAGTTTTAAGATGATAACCTTTGGGTGGACTAGTGCCTAATCCTTTGGGGAGATTAGAGTCAAGTAGAATTATGACTATGGACCTTTGAATTTTCTAGGTCAAGGAGGCCTCAATGACAACTTCGCTTGGCACTAGGGAAGTAGCAAAAGCAACTTCAATGACTTTATACTTAGTTTTGCTAGGTAAATGGCTTTTCAAAATGAATTTCAGTAATGAAACATCCCTAGGAACACTCATTCATTATACATGGCCCATACATGAAGCATTCACTATCCAAAAACAAAATTTCCACAACTTCGCATAATAGGTGCAACAAATATGCCCTAGTATAGCGAAATCCCAGCAACAATGTATGTGAAAAAATTAGAAAGAAATAGTAGCATTAAAATGTATTTACATGTATAAGAGTATATCCAACCATCCAAAAACTTGCCATTAAGAAGCTACAAGACATATGAAAATTATCCAAACATCAAAATTCATTCCATGCTCCAAAAATCCATCCTCCAAGAAGGATAGCGAAAATATCTAAAGAAATACTAGTTCTAAATCCAAGTGATGATGCTAAAATGAATTCACATCACTTGTATTTATACACTTCTAATGAGCTTGATTTAGTTAATTAGGCCAACATTAGCCCCTAGAATAAAATAATGTGCAAAATAACTAACTTTTGGCGACAAGCCAACTAAACTAACTCATAAACAAAAGAACAAGCCTCTCAAGAGGTTGAATGATCAATAATACAAGTTGTTGGGCCTTCTAAGAATCCTAATGGAGTCCATAAGTGCCATAATGATGAATAAGACTCCCAAAAGTAGTGGATAAGGGGTTGGTCCCTTGTTCTCCAAATAATAAACCTGTGGTGCTCTCAATGAGTATGAGGGAACAAAAGTAACCTCATGGGTCTCCAAGTAGGTCGAAGATGCCTATAAACCATTTGTAACGGCTCAGATGATGGTGTAAGTGGTGCCGCATCAGCATACAAGTCTTGGGTTATCTGCCAACTGCATGATACCACTGTGGGGCCGACTGGGCATGGTGAACCAGGTGCATTTTCCTCATCCAATAGGTGAATCTCGAGCAATCTCTGAACATCTATGGGGATCCACCGAGTGTTTTCTATTGTTGTAGAGGCCCATGGCTCTCAACACACACCCTACATGTGCCAATTGTTGAAGAAAGTGTAACGAGGTTTGGTCTTCATAAATGCAATTTTGATCTTTGTACTTGTAAAAAAAAAGAAACATTATTTTTGTCAATTATAGAAATGAGTTTCTTGCTCATTGCATAGCTCTAGCACATGTCAAAGTGTTATAGGGTAGTCAAAGAATCAAAAGAAATATTGAAGACCCTTAAGGGCATGCTACACCATGTATATTTATGCATTAGAGTCCAAGAAATACCTCCAAGCAAAGTCACAAGCCTCCTCTATATGTCGGCATCATAAATGGAAGCAATCCAATTTATAGGGATCAAGTCAGCCGAATAGGAGGGGCATACTCCTATATAAAGGGTCATACGACATCACAAAAGAACCATCATCTCATCTCTAAAATCAGCGAAGAAGGAAGATGAGTAAAGGGTATAAGAAGGACGAAGAAAGGTGTCTCTAGTGTAGCACAAAAGGAAGGAAGAAAACCGAGTTTTATAGGTTTGTCTTAAGGCCTATTACAGTCACACGTGGGAAGGAAGGGAGGCTCTCTGTATTGTCATTATAGCCCTCCTATTACAGTCATACAAAGAGAATTCATTGGGATATAAAAGAGTGTCTATTAGGCCTCTTACTCGAGCGAAGAAGGAGACTAATCAAGCAAAGGAAAGAGAAGGATTCAAGCACCATTTCGTGAAGAAATCCTCTCACATGTGCGAAGAATTAGGGCCACATTGCTGCCACATCAGATCTGCAACTATATCAAAAGAAAGAGCTTGATTGGATAAAATATAAGGTCCTCTTCCTAAGTGAGAAATTCTATAAAGGAACAAAGAGAAATATTTCTTATAAGGCAAGCATAACTAGGGCTGCTATTTGTTGCCAGAAGAAGTACATAGTGAGAGGATGAAGTGCCAGAAGAAGGAGGACAGAGTGCTGGAAGGAGGACAAAGTGCTGCAAAAGGAAGTGATCTCAGGTCAAAGGAAAAAGGATTGACTTGTGCTTGGAGGGTCTTCTTGTCAAGGGTCTAGGGTTTGGCATTTTTCAATTGAAGCTTCAATAAGAGAAATTTGAAGAACGGTTTTCCCCTCTAGGAGAGAGAGGTTTTGCCTTAGCTGAGAGCCAACATCTTGTGTTCTTGTCTCTTATGGTTTTGGTAACTGTTTGATGAAGTTAGACAACACACAATAATAATAACAAGAAGAAGAACATGTTAACAAGAAAAGTAAAAGTACTTCACAAATTGATATCATTGTTAGAAGAATCTCATCATAACTCAGATGCCCTAGATACTTCAACATGGTATCAGAGGTAAGTTGATGCATTAAGTGTAATGTTCCTAAACATGAATGTAAGTGATATATAAAGCATGCAAACAATCCAGCAACCAGAAAAATGAAATATACATTAAACACCCATGGAAACACTAGAAATAAAGAATTGTTGAGCCATTTTATTACTTCTTTAGGAGCAAATACAATAGTAAAATAGAATGATGCACCTGGGCTTGTCTCAATGGACAAGCATGAAAAAAACCAAGTGAGAAAATGTTGGACTGAACGCTGCTACAACTGCTGCACCAAACTGAATTGCGCTACCCCAGAAAACTACACTGTCTGCGATCTTCAAAGGGATGGAATCATTACTTCCCGTGCTCAGAAAATTATGAGATTTCAGCACCTTGCTCCTTGGCATAAACCTAGAAAAACCAACGAAGTAATTGGCCAAATGTTGACCTTGGAATTTTGGCCCAAATTCTCCTTAAATCCTCTAACTGCTAGCTAAGTTGGGACCCCTGTTTGACCCCTTAGATATGCCCATAAAATTCTTTAAATTTAGGAGTGTGACCCTTTCCCAAAACCCAGAAAAATCCAGAAAGGGCTTCCCTTGGTTCCAACCTTCAAAAATTGACCCTTCACAGCTTGGCCCTCCTCCAATTTCAAATTTTGTTGCTTTGACTGATCCTGTCAATCTCTTCTCTCCCAACTCCCTCAATCCTCCTCAAATGGCCCTCTAAGTGATCTCCTACTTCTCCCGGCCAGCTCTAGCTCTACAATTCCTTCCTCCAACTCCTATGTGAGCCTAGTGATGGCTATCTGCGCAGGCCCAAGTAACTGTAAATCGGACTGTTGGGATGCTGGCTCCAAAATCACAAGAAAGGATGGCCCTTTGTTGCTCTCCCCATTCTCTAACTCTTTCGACAAATGCTTGATCACTGATAGCTCCAAACTCCCCTTGCATATTCTCTAGCTAGCCAGAAATACGCACTCCTTGTTTTGGCTGAATGGTAGTGTTGTAACACACTCTTGGAACTCCTAAAATACTTATGGAACTGCCTCTCTAGGGCAGGCACAGATGGTCCCATAAAGTAGAGGTTGAATCTCCCGCTTTAGAGATTCGTGGCTAAACAGCTAGCCGACTTAGCTAAACAGCAAAGCGAATAGTCAAGTAATTTTAATTGCAAGGTGTAAGAATGAATCCAAAATGAGAGCTTCTCCCTCCTTATAATTCCTTGGGCCTCCCTAGCCTCATGTGGGCCCCTCCATCCACCTATTCAACTTTCCCTCCAATCTATTCGAATGGGCCAATTCGAACTCCCATGTGGGTGGCCCCCACATTCCATTAGCAACCAAATAAAGTCAAATTGCCTTCTAAGTCCCTAAGTCGAAAATGATGGGTTCTCTTCCTTAGCCAAAATTGTGAAAAATTGTGTAGCAACACCCTGTTACAAATGTGTTTGAGAAGGGACATGACATTAAGGAAGGGCATCTCAAGAAAACATACAAGGTTGAAGCATTAGATCTACAAGCTAAGGGTTTCAAATCCATCAAAGACAAGGAGGTCTACCATCTACCATTCTAGATCCATCAAGAAGGACTACAAAGAAAGAAGAAGAGCCTTTCATATAAAGGCACCTACAAGAAGATCCATTCAAAGAAGAATTTACATCAAGATACATCATCTTCAAGAAAAGGAAAGCACTCCAATTCAAGCCTCACACACTAAGAAGTCTTCATCACCAAGCAATCTCTTTCAAAGCACCTTGAAGGAGGCAATTTGAAGATCTCTAATATCCAAGAAGACAAATCATCAAATCTTCAAGGAAGTAGCAAGACTTCTTCATCACCAACAATATCAAGTAAGTATTTTTATGTCCTCTTATGAACACATCAAAATGTCTTTTTGCAAGGAAAGCAACAAATTGGTTGGGACTGCTAATTTCCTTGCATGGAAAAAGAGGATTGATTTACTTCTCAAGGAGAATGAACTTCTAGACCACATCAAAGGGAGTATCACTGTCCCTGCTAAGGAACAAACTCAAGCCCTAGAAAAGTATAATAAGGATGAAACAAGGGCTCAAAGAGTTCTAATAGAATCCATTAAGGACTCTTTCATTCCTTATGTTTCCAAACTTGAAACATCGAAAGAAATCTATGATAAACTGGGTGGAGCTATTCTCAATTAGTGCAGCTGGAGAAGTGATATCATTGCATAATGAATTGTATAAGATGAAGATATCCAAGGAAGGAATAGCTCCCTACTTCATGAAAATCTCTGAGATGAGAGATCAACTACAAGAGCTAGGAGAAGTTATGTCTGATAGAGAAATGACAACTGTACTAGTCAATGCTCTACCTGAGAAATGGGGAAACTTCACATCAAGTATATATGCCAAGAAGGAAGCTACTAGACTAAATGAACATTGGTATCTATGAAAAACTAAGGAGACTAGACTCAAAGCCAAAGATGATGTGGGATCAAAGGAGCAAGCATTTGCTGCTATGGTCAAGAGAAGAGGAAAATTTGGCAAGTTTGGTCCACGAAGGAAGGGTAACAGAGATATGTCCAAAGTCCAATGCTTTGGATGTCAAGAATATGGACACTATAAGAGGGATTGTCCCAAATTTAAGAAGGACAATAATAAGAGGAAACAAGAAGAAGCTCACATTACCCAAGAAGTGAAAGAAGAAGAGAAGAAGCAGAAAAAGGAGGACCCTCCAGATCTCTACTATGATTAAAGTCAACTTCTTCACATAAGTCTTCTTTCAAGGTTTTGGGTATCATAGGAACATGTAGAAATAGGATAGAATGCATGGTTTATGAAAATTGGCATCTTCAAGAATATAGGAGCATTATGTAGAGATAGCTCAAATAAAGATATTCATGTAGGAAGGATGTAGCTATTGAATGACCTCATTAATGCAGAAAGGAATGATCATAATCAAATCTTAGAAATCCATTATCATCATCAAGAAGGAGAATTTTCAGGATGAGGACTATTAAGATCCTTCGGTGGAATCTTCAATAGTAGGTTCATAAATTTTAGGAAAATTAGATGTCTCGATAGGAATTCCACTCATACGGATTCAAGAAAGGATGATATGTAGGCAAGAAAAGATGAAGAAAAACAAAGGGAATTGAAGCAATCTCATTCTAGGAAGTCTTTAAAGGAAGCTGAGATGATTAAGAAAAGAACTAAAATGAGATATATATGCATCCATTTTTTCAGTTTAAAAGTCATGTCATCATATGTATTAATGAGCATGGTTAATGGTGTTGATTTGGAGTAGCATCGGATGTGCTCTAGGCCTCAAATTTTGCAGGGAGGCTTGGGCACATGTACTCTAAAGAACCCAGAAAGCGTTTTGGGAAATTCCACTCAAAAACAATTTTATTAAAATAATTAATATTTTTAATGGAGTTCCTAAGTCTAAACTTAAGAAAATTAAAATATTAATGGGCATTAATTTAATTGTGGGTGTAACTTCTAGAAGAAGATGAAGATCAAGACAAAACGATTTGAGCCTTTGATTAGAAGTTAATATAGGCTGTTGGTTGTCCAACAAAAAGATATAAGAAGGGACTTGAGGGTCATTTGGAAAACACACCGAGAGATAAAGAGATTGATTTTCTGAAGTGAGAAGTTCTCAGGAGGAAATTCGATTGAGTAAATTTCTTGTAGTTGAGGGCAGGGATAGCATTTGGAGGGAGAGAGAGATTTTCTTAGTCAGAGAATTATCAACAGAGAGAGGCAGCGAGTAATCCAACAATGGCGGCACTGAGCTAGAGGGGCCGGTTTAGAGCCACACAGATGCAGCGCAAAATCCAAGAGGGAGTCTGAAATTTGTAGAGGGAATTCGAATTTTAGAAACTGGGAGCCGGGGTGTGAGACCAAGAGGCATAAATCGAATCTCCTGGGCAGCAAATCGACCAACCAGAGGATTAACGCTTTCCCCAGAGAGCTTGACGCTAGGCTCACACAGAGGCAGCCAAAAAGGTCAGGGGCAATCATTCTGTGGCTGGATCAGCCATGATTTCCAGTGATAGCGTGAGGTAATCTCACAATTATTTCTGCTAGTATTTCTCTATCTGTAAATGAATAATTTGAGAGGTATTCAGAGATGTATTCAGAATTTGCTACTGCTTAATAATAATAAACCCTCAGAACTACTGCACCTGTTTTCCCGCATTGGGTTTTTTCGGGGACATTTTTCCAAAAATAACGGTGTCTATTGTGTTTTATTTTCTTTCTTGCTCAGTATCTTGTTTCTGCTTATAATTTAATTAAGTGAAGGCTGCAGTTTATGTATTACTATATTTTTCGTAGAAAACTGCAAGTAATTTGTTTAAAGGAATTTAACAAATAGGAGTAATATCATCAGTTGCTGCAGTAGGGATTCCAGTTGTGGAATTTTCACATGGTATCAGAGTTGTAGGTGAAGCAAGAATAGTAGAGCCGGTAGATCCAGCACTGAGCAGAAGAAGAGAGTTCGAAAAATTTGCAGGAGGCAACAGTTCGAAACCCCCAGTGGGTTGACGCAGTTCCAAGCTGGGATCACATATTTTTGAGGCAGTTTCTCTCCGAGTTGGTAGATGGAGAGAAGGAATTATAGTTTGAATTTTTGCAGGGGCAGAGGGAGCAATGCTGAAGCCTTAGCGTGAGAGAGCGGGTGGTACACAGATTTCGAGCAGGAAGATTGCTAGGCTGAAAAAATGTCAAAGGAAGGAAAATAAGCACTTTGAGGGAACTTTTCTTTAGTAGACTTCCCGCCGAAAAGTTCGTTTTCTCATTGGCTAAGCAACAACAGTGAGAAGAAGAGGGGATTTTCGACATTTTTGGCAGATAAGGAAACTGGTGGATTGAGAGATCAGGACAGGTTGGATGAAGTATCCAACTACGTCATCTGGAAGGCTAGAATGTCTTTATGTCTAGATGAGCATGCCCTCAAGAAGTACGTCGACAACATGGTAGCTAAATGTACAGATGTAGATCTGCTGAAGAAGTACAGAGCTAAGATGGTGAAAGCTAAGAGGATGATCCTGGATGAAGTCAAAGATCATGTGGTGTGTCACGTTTCTAGCAGAGGGACTGCTAAGGAGATGTGGAATGCCTTTCCCACATTATATCAGGGATCTTCTAAGCAACGAAAAATGTACTTGGAGCAGAAGCTTAGATCTGCTCAGATGCAGAAGGGAGAGCATGTGGATCCATTCCTCATGAAGCTGAAGGAAACCCGTGATGAGTTGTTTTTTATGGGGCATACCCCTCAGGATTCAAAGTTAGTTAGACTAGCCCTCAATTTTGTCTCAGATGAGTGGCAAGTCTTTGTCCAGAGCATCCTAGGCAAAGTAGCAATGCCAAATTGGGATGAGATGTGGGCTGCTCTAAAACAAGAGGAGCTGAGGAAAGACCTGGTCAAGGTCAAACTTGACGAAAGCAACAACAACAGTGGGTCGAAGCCCAAGGCGGAGGAGGATAATGGAACCCTTGCATCAAAGGGACAACAAGAGCAGCGAAGACATAAGAAGGATGTCTCAAAGATCAAGTGTTTCAGATGTGGTGAGATGGGTCACTACGCTACCCAATGTCCTCTCAAGAAGAATGATAAGGATGAGAAACATGATCCAAAGACTGCACCTGCGAAGATCAAAGAGGAGGAGTTCGCCATGACAACCGAGATACCTCTAGGAGGGAGGTGCGATGATTTGGAGTTGTAGTTCAAAAGAGATACATATGGGTAGGATCCTTGAGGAGTCCACCTCTTGGATCAATACCTTTCTATGGGAGCCCACATCAGTAGTAGTAGGATGGACAAGCGTCGGTTGGTGCCGACGAGTGTCGGGGAGACAATTGCAGTGGATAGGAGCACCATAGACTGAGCAACACAGAGAAGAGTTGGCAACAGTGAAGGTAACACAGAGTAGAGGTCAGCAATAATGTAATAGATTCAGAGGAATAATACTAAGACTAGCAGCAGTCAGTTTCAGCATTCACATGGTATCATACTGAACACAGTTAGTTCAGTAATTTTGGATGTTTGTCAATTGCTTCGCTCAGCAACTGAGTTTCAATACGAATGCAGTGTTAACAACATAGCAAATGCAGCATTTGAGAGGGAGTTGTAGTACATATGTAGCATTAGCAGTGGCAGTGTCAAAAGCAGCAGTACAGTTACAACAACAACGTAGTAGTTGGTGGAAAACATGTCAGACATTAGCAACGTAGAGGACAATGCTTCAGAGTCAGAGTAGTATGCAACAACAGTGTATTGCTAGAGCACATTCCTTACTAAGAGGGAGTGCTAATTTTGGGTAGCATCGGATGTGCTCTAGGCCTCAAATTTTGCAAAGAGGCTTGGGCACATGTATTCTAAAGAACCCAGAAAGCGTTTTTGGAAATTCCACCCAAAAATGATTTTATTAAAATAATTAATATTTTTAATGGAGTTCCTAAGTCTAAACTTAGGAAAATTAAAATATTAATGGGTATTAATCTAATTGTGGGTGTAACTTCTAGAAGAAGACGAATATTAAGCCAAAACGATCTGAGCCTTTGATTAGGAGTTAATGTAGGCCATTGGTTGTCCAACAGAAAGATATAAGAAGGGCCTTGAGGGTCATTTGGAAAACACATGGAGAGATCAAGAGATCGATTTTCTTAAGTGAGAAGTTCCTAAGAGGAAATTCAATTGAGGAGATTTCTTGCAGTTGAGGGTCGGGGATAACATCCACAGAGAGAGAGAGAATTTCTTAGCCAAAGAATCATCAGCAGAGAGAGACAGCGAGTAATCCAACAATGGCGATGTTGAGCCAGAGGCGCTGATGCAGAGTCACATAGAGGCAGCGCAGAAGCCAAGAGGGAGTCCGAAATTTGCAGAAGGAATTTGAGTTTCAAAAGCCAGGAGCCGGGGTGTGAAACCGGGAGGCAGAAATTGAATCTCCTGGGAAGAAAATCAACCAGCCAGAGGATTGACGTTGTCCCCAGAGAGCTTGACGCTGGGCTGATGCAGATATTGTGCAGAGGCAACCAGAAAAACTGGGGGCAATCATTCTGGGGCTGGGTCATCTAGGATTTCAAGTGATAGTGTGAGGTTATTTCACAATTATTTCTGCCAGTATTTCTCTCTCTATAACTGAATAATCTGAGAGGTATTCAGAGATGTATTTAGAATTTTCTATTGCTTAATAATAATAAACCCTCAGAACTGTTGCCGATTTTCCTGCATTGGGTTTTCAGAGACATTTGTCCAAAAATAACAATGTCTATTGTGTTATATTATCTATCTTGCTTAGTATCTTGTTTCCGCTTATAATTTAATTAAGTGAAGGCTGCAATGTGTGTATTACGATATTTCCGTAGAAAATTGCGAGTAATTTGTTTAAAGGAATTTAACAAATATGAGTAATATCATCAGTTGTTGCAGTAGAGATTCTGGTTGTGGAATTTTCACAAATGGCTCTAAAAACATGGTCAATAATAGGGAAGATCTCTTTCGTTAATAAATGCTCAAAGGCATGATTCACACACCAATAAAGGTCAACATGAGAAATGTCCTCATAAGGAGTATGAGGTGGTTGACTAAACAACATATGAAGAAGCATATGGGAAAAGAGATCAGAGATGAAAGGACACCATGGTCACTAGGAATCATCATCTGACATATTTGTTGAAGACATCTCCCAGAAGAAGGCACGAGAACTCTGACAAAGGAAGAAAAAGATCAAAGGACCCTTGACACCTGGAAAGGCCTTGGAGATATGAAAATGCAGGATACTGATTCAAGCCAACAAGATGACATGATGGAAAGCCATCTAGCAAGGTACTATTTAATTTAATTTTTGAGTAATATCTAGATGAAGTCATGCAGGGCTACTAGAACAAAGAATTGTAAAGTGCAAGTACAACTAAGCATTCATATGATGAATGGAAATTCCGGAAAGAAGCATGATGAAAAAGAAGTAGCTATATGAAAAAAGTTCCAGACATGTACCAAGAAGGCCACTTTCCATGAAGAAAGGAAGGACATGACAAACCAAGAAGGAAAGTGATCAATGGCTGATGCCCTACAAGGAAGAAGCACGACAAAATTCATGACATCAAGAAAATAAATTGATCAAGCAGCTGAAGGACCCACGAAGAAGAAGTTGTTGATGTAAGAAGAGTCCCTAGTTCAGAAGGAGCTCGGTCAAGTCCCTAGTCAGAGGGAGCTTGGATACATTCCTTCACAGGAATGGGCTTATCTTCCCTAGTTGAGAGGGAGAGATAGACACAACATTCTTGTTTTCACTTGGGAAGAAAGAATGGAATGATTGGGTAATCATCTGGTATCTGATGTTCTTTGAGGATGTGTAGGGCATCTAAGATAAGAGTAGGCAAGAGGACCAATGTTCTTTGAGGATTGGGAACCCAAGATAAGAATAGTCCTACCTTGAGAGACAATGGTGAAGGTGTCTATAGTCATTGGTCTTGCCAACATTGTGCTCTGATCTAATGAGAGACAGAGCTGTCAGTCAAGGCCTTGCTATGGAAACAATGTTGGTTGCTATGATGATATAACAAATAGATTTCCAATTTGATTTCTCTTATGTGAATTATTCATATTGAAAATGGCCAAACACCTTGTAATGATTTATGAATACCTCCCTAGTTAAGAGGGAGTGTTGAAGAAAGTGTAACTATGTTGGGTCTTCATAAATGTAATTTTGATCTTTGTACTTGTAAAAGAAAAGGAATATTATTTTTGTAAATTATAGAAATGGGTTTCTTGCTCATTGCATAGCTCTAGCACATGTCAAAGTGCTATAGGGTAGTCAAAGAGTCAAAATAAATATCGAAGACCCTTAAGGGCATGCTACACCATGTATATTTATGTATTAGAGTCCAAGAAATACCTCCAAGCAAAGTCACAAGCCTCCTCCATATGCCGACATCATAACAATCTGAATTATAGGGATCAAGTTGACCTAATAGGAGGGGTAGGCCCCTATTAGGTCGACTTGAAATCATCAATGAAGAAGGAAGACGAGTAAAGGGAATAAGAAGGACGAAGAAATCAATGAAGAAGGAAGACGAGTAAAGGGAATAAGAAGGACGAAGAAATGTGTCTCTAGTGCAGCGAAGAAGGAAGGAAGAAAACCAAGTTTTATAGGGTTGTCTTAAGGCCTATTACAGTCACACGTGCGAAGGAAGGGAGGCTCTCTTTGCTGTCATAACAACCCTCCTATTGTAGTCATACAAAGAGAATTGGTTGGGCTAGGAAATAGTGCCTATTAGGCCTCTTACTCAAGAGAAGAAGGAGACTACTCAAGTGAAGGAAAGAGGAGTCAAGCACCATTTCGTGAAGAAATCCTCTCACATGTGTGAAGAATTAGGGCCACATTGCTTCCACTGCAACTATATCAAAAGAAAGAGCTCGATTGGATAAAGTATAATGTCCTCTTCCTAAGTCAAAAAATCTACAATGGAACAAAGAGAAATATCTCTTCTAAGACAAGCATAACTAGGGCTGCTATCAATTGCTGGAAGAAGAACATAGTGAGAGGACGAAGTGCGGGAAGAAGGAGGATGAAGTGCCAGAAGGAGGACAAAGTGCTGCAAAAGGAAGTGATCTCGGATCAAAGGAAAAAGGCTTGACTTGTGCTTGGAGGATCTTCTTGTCAAGGGTCTAGGGTTTGGCATTTGTCAATTGAAGCTTCAATAAGAGAAATTTGAAGAAGGGTTTTCCTCTCTAGGAGAGAGAGGTTTTTCCCTAGCTGAGAGCCAACATCTTGTGTTCTTGTCTCTTATGTTTTTGGTAACTGTTTGATGAAGTTAGAGAACATACAATAATAATAACAAGAAGAAGATCATGTTAACAAAAAAAGTAAAAGTACTTCACAAATTGTTATCATTGCTAGACGAATCTCATCATAACTAAGATGCCCTAGATTCTTCAACATCAATGTAGCCTTCTGGAGGGTTAGGAACCCATATAGGGATACCAAACCCAAAACAGAGATCATCTGCAATCTTACATAAGATCCAATGCGTCCCCTAGCCTTCCAGTACAACAAATCATCAAAGGAAATCGAGTAAAAGAGCTTACAAACCATGGACAATAGATGGGCACTTCATAATGGCATGCCCTTCCATAGTGGGCTTTGGCATGTGTTAATGTCTCTAAGCTACAAATGGGGTTAACCAAGTATCCTATTAGGTGGTTTCTACTTTTAAAAGGGATAGTATGTCCAAGGTACATCCTTTTTAAAGGTGGTGGCATGTGATAAAGAGCTGAATGGAGTAGGGAGTGAAAGGGGATGCTTTAGGCCACATGCTAGGGTACAAGGGTAGCTAGTAAAAGGGAAGCCTATACCTGGGTATATAATGTATAGGAGGGAGAAATTATGTTACATGAGGTGCTCCAACCTTGATTTTTCCACCCTTCTTTATGTGTCTTTTGCCTTTTATGATTTTTATTTAATTAACTGCTCGGGGCTGAAGGGATAAGAGCATGTTGTGTAAGATATAGCAATAGATACACCCTTTAAGGTAGGGCAGTTCATTGCCTACCAGGGGTTGGGACAATCACGGGTTCTTGAATGATCAAGGAGGCTCATTTAGGGCCTATAGGAAGCAGGGTGATGACCATGATGATGGGGTAGAGCTCATGTATTGGCTTTTGCCCACGTGCTAAATGTGTTTGTCCCGACCATCTTTTGTATTTTGTGGTACATTTTTCTTGTTGAATGTGGCCAATTATGCTTTTACTTTTCTTTTCGGCTGCATCAACCTCCGGGGCATCATTTCAGGCATGATCGAAGGTGTGGGCAAGTGGAGGGGGAAGGCTAACCCTATGTGGACCCAGGTGGGAAAAATGACGAATGAGGTTATAATGAGTGGAAGGGGAGTGATCTATGTAGATGAGGGAGTGGGACGATGCAACCAAAATCAGGGTTTCCCATGCAGTACCCATCCCTAAAGCCCAAAGGTCAATGAAAGAGATCCCACGGGACTAGGATCTAAGGGTAACATCCAAATGAAGTATAGGGGAAAAAACATAGACCTAGCCCACTCTTTCCACCGAATCCCTCCATTAATCCAAAAGTGTCCATGATAAGCAAACTACAATACTCAATTACCAAATGACAAGCCATACCTTGAGGTTCGGGAGGCCCACCTTCAAACATACGATCATGACAGATGGGTGAGAGACCACATGGTTGGCTCAAGTGGCAGAGAAATGACTCAATGAGCTAGTTGGTGGCTGCAAGGGGCTTCTGGTTGTCGACTGAGAACCATCTTAGAAATTTTCTTCCTAGAGATATCACTTACAAAATGGTTAATAACATTTATATAAAAAAATATACTTTCAAATAACCTTCTTAATTTTTAATTTTTAGTTTATATACTTTTTATATTTTTTCCTTTATAAAAGATTAAATTACACCTTTTAATAAAATACCTTTATTTATTTTGATTTTGACTTTGACTTCTCTCTTTTTCTTTGAAGGGAAAAATTGAATTTCAATAATTATGCCTCGCAATATTATATAATAAGAACACCTCCCAATATATTAATAGTGGAGTACTTTTTGACACTTGAAATTGAGTCGTGATTCGAACTTGACATTTAAATTTTGATTTACATGACTGTACACTTTGACCTATGTTAATTTAATTGATATTTTTTTAGCCCAAGGATTTACGCCCGTTTTCCCTTTCATACCAACTCTAGTTAAGACTTGATTAATTAATTGGCCATTTAGTTTATGGAAGATTCCAACGCCTGGAGCGAAATGTTTGGAAAATAATAACAAGGGTTTCAAGCGATTCTCGAGCAGGGTTTGCTTGAGATGCTGTCAGAGTTTTTTTTTTTTGTCTAGCAATGGTGGCTAGATCGCAATGGCACTCGACGAAGGGTTGGTACAGGTTGAGGGGGACGAATTTTGTGGAGACAACGATTGCTAAAATAGTGAGGTGACGTCAGACGTGGGGATGTTACAGTAGCAGTAGAGGCGAGACGTTGCAGCGGTGGTG
This sequence comes from Pinus tabuliformis, assembly GCA_031772625.1. Taxonomy (NCBI): domain Eukaryota; kingdom Viridiplantae; phylum Streptophyta; class Pinopsida; order Pinales; family Pinaceae; genus Pinus; species Pinus tabuliformis. The sequence goes on from CM062814.1 coordinate 987,588,037, forward strand.
TATGGCGGGGTTGCGCGATTGTTGCAGTGCAAACAGTCTGCAGTTGCAGTGTAGGGTCAATGGGGCATGATGATGTGCGGGGGGCCACCAAAGACGAACGATGACGACTAGCCACGATTGTCTGCGTTTTTTTCTTAATCTAATTTTTTTTCTCAATTTTTTTTGAACTTTCTTTTTTTTTACATATATTTCCCTTTTTTCTTTTAATTATATATATATTATTTTTTATTTTTTTGGTTATTAATATTTTTTTTTTTTTTTTTTTAAATATTTATGGTAGCGACAAGGTTGACGACTTTTGACAACCAAGGATTAGTTTACACTGGTTCTTTGCAACAGTTGAGTAGCAAAAGGATCGAACAACTCTGGTATCAATGTAATGAACAAAGTTCGTATATTCAGAGGAATGCTTTGATACCAATTTAATGAACAAAGTTCGTATACTCAGAAGTTAAACACTTTAAAAGACTTGGAATGTATATATGAGAATGATGTGAATGTTATAAATGAGACATGCTTACATACCTGGGCAGGTGCCTCTCCATGAAGGGTCATGTCTTTAAGACATGTCTTTTCATTACTAATGACTATTTAGTTAATATGATTATTATTAAGGAATTTAGACTTCTGTGATCCATAACATTGTTTTGAAAATCTTCGGCAAAATCACATAATCAATCTTTTGTAGACGCGTTTCGAACCAACTAGTGTGGTTCATCGTCAGGACAAGTTGAAAAACAGATCTAGCTTAGCCTGTTTAAATAGTTAGAGCAGAGACACCAACGGTTACCTGACTAAGGGAGCAAGGTCAAATTCAGTTAATTTAGGTATAAAATAGATAAATTATAATAATAATAATAAATAATAAATATATATATATATATATATATATATATATATATATATTTATATATAAATATATAAAATTAGTTATATTAGGTGTAAGATAAAAAATAAATATATGAAGAATTATAAAATAATAATAATAAATTAATTAATTATTAAATAAATATATAAATGAAGAAATATAAAATAATAATAAATTATTTATTTATCTATTAAATAAATAAATGAAAAAATATAAATTAATAAATATAATAGTATAAATTATTTATTGAAAAAATTAAAATAAATGGTATCATTAGTAGGTAATTTTTTTTTTTTATATATAAATTTAGTTATATTAGGTGTAAGATAAATAAATAAATATATAAATATCTAAATAAAGAATTATAGATTAATAATAAATTATTTATTTATAAAATTATAAATAAATTATAATATAATAATAAATAAATAATTATATATAGATTTATATATAAATATATAAAATTAGTTATATTAGGTGTAAGATAAAATAAATATATGAAAAATTATAATAATAAATTATTTATTTATTAAATAAATATATAAATATATAAATGAAGAAATATAAAATAATACTAAATAAAATAATAGTATTTAGTATTATTTATAAAATAATAGTATTTATAAAATAATACTAAATTACCTACTAATGATACCATTTATTTTTATTTTTTCAATAAATAATTTATACTATTATATTTATTAATTTATATTTATTAATTTATTTATTTAATAGATAAATAAATAATTTATTATTATTTTATATTTCTTCATTTATATATTTATTTAATAAATAATTAATTTATTATTATTATTTTATAATTCTTCATATATTTATTTTTTATCTTACACCTAATATAACTAATTTTATATATGTATATATAAATTTATATATATTTATTTATTTATTATTATATTATAATTTATTTATTTATCTATTTTATACCTAAATTAACTGAATTTGACCTTGCTCCCTTAGTCAGGTAACCGTTGGTGTCTCTACTCTAGCTATTTAAACAGGCTAAGCTGGATCTGTTTTTCAACTTGTCCTGACGATGAACCACACTAGTTGGTTCGAAACGCGTCGACAAAAGAATGATTATTATTGTTTACATTAATTTTATTATTTTATATAAATTATATTCATAACAAATTTCATATAGAGTAAAATTTTAGATCCCATTCCAAATTCAACGAACTTAACAATTTTTAGGATTTCAGAATTAACATGATTGCAACATTTTCATTGGCTTATGTCATGTATGAGGGTATGGAACTAGCATTTAATCATGATCACTAAGCCCTTTGTTGAGAAATCAATGCAAGAAGATTAAGGTTTGATTCCTCTTACTTGATAATTACTTGTGAGTTATGTTGGCTTATTTTACTTTTTTATTATCTTATCTTTCATCAAGGAATTACCATATTATATGTGTATGAAGATCACAAAAACACAAGACACAAGATGTAAGCACTATGCTAGGGAAAACCCAATAAAAAATTATCTCCCTTCAATAGTTTTCTTTGAGACTCTTCAACTTAGACATATACCAAACCTTCCATCCACACCAAGTCAACCCTTCCAAATCTTCGACCCCTTTGCAGCAACACTTCCACTCTAGCAACTTCGACTATGTAACAATTTACGACATCATGCAACAATTGGTAGCAGCAACACTTGGAAGACTTTGATCTCCCAAACTAGGGTGCAAAAGAGAGAGAGTAGCATCATCACTTTGATTTTTTCCTTCTCTTTTACCTTAACCCAACTCGCACTTCTTTTGGCTTCCTTGATCCACTTCGCACTTTTTTTGGTTTCTAGAGAGATATCAAAATAGCTTGAGATGAGATCCTCCAAATGAATTCGATATCCTTCATTTTATATGCTGCAAGTAAGGTCGAATATGTGTTCTTTAGGATGACTTGATCTCCATTAGGTTGACTTGGCGTGGAGGTTACATAAATCATATTTTACTCAATAATAAACTTGTTTACATGATTCCAAAGCCCAAGAAGGGTTTCTTTAATTGTATAATGACTCCATTGACTCAATATTAATTCTATGAGTCCACAATGGAGACTTTGACTAATATAATGATGACCCAAGCATGAAACCCATGCTTTAATAAGTCACTGATACAATAATAATATATTTTTTTCTTTATTCTTTTGACAAGTAGATTACATAATAACTCAAATACATTTATGAAGATCGAACCTTGTTACATTGTTCAACACTCCCTTTTAACTAGGGAGGTATTCATAATATACAAATATAATGGAAGATATCAAACTATATGAACGATAAAGAATTTAGGCACTGCAATGCCATGCACTAGATTCCTAACCAGGGAAATCTGTCGATTGGTTTCTCAATAGTTTAGGCACCACAATGCCACAGACTAGATTCTTGACTAGGACAATCTATCCAAGTGGGACTAAGGTGGACTCAAGCTTTCAACTTGTCTATGTACCATCAGGCTTACTTGCTAACCACCAACCTAAGGACCTAGGTGCGTATCTAAGGTCGAAGCTCTATGACCAACGCCACCCTCCCTACTTCGGGACCTAGAGATCAACACAAGGTGTCGACCTGATGTCCTCCCAGGAAATGCTTTACTCACAAAGCCTCAACGAATCTCTTCTGATCAAACTGGTCGATAACAAACATGCCATCAAAACTTTGAGAGATTTACCTGTACAAACACAACCTCAATCAATCATATACTTTCAAATGTATATAATCAAATACAAACCTCTGGGGTCTTTTAGAAAACTTGACGTTGCTTCTCAACTCTCCATAGTAGGACTTAGAGATTTTCCAATGAATCTTGACAGAGGATTCCTCAACCATGCAACTTCCTTTCCTACTTCTCATGCAACAACATATTTCATAAAACTATATGGCTTTTCTTATCTTAGTAGCCTTTCCAAGTACATTCTCCAATTTTCTTCTCTCACTCATAGCCTTCACTAAAACTTACAGTTGTTAGTCCTAGTCTAATGCATGACACATGAAGTAGAGAACCATATTTGTCACTCCCTCTTAATCAGAGAGGATCTAATAACTCTTGTACAAGGAATATTCTCAACCATCCTCTTATCCTAAGGAGATTTCTTTCATCCATGCTCCTTCTCAGTCTAGGGAGATTTCTTTCATTCAAGCTCCCTCTTAACCTAGGGAAATTTCATTCAGGTTCCCTCTTAACTTAGAGAGTTCTACTTCTTCTTTACGACATCAGAGAATATCCCATGGCTTCCATCCTTCTCATCAGAGTTATCATTACCATCACCATTCACATCATACTTATCACACCAACTTTTCTTTACGAATATCTTCACTATCTTGAAGATCACATACTTGCACAACTTAGATAGCAAGTACAACCGAATCTATAGAATCTTAACCATATCAAAATCACATAAGAAATTAACTTTATATATCAGATGCCCAAACACAAACAAGAGACACATACTCTTCAACTTCTTGGTAGGTATTTTGTCATAAACCCTAGACTACCTCATCAAGGCTTCAAGCATTTCATAACAACTTTCATTACCTCAAGGGTGTCAATGTTTCTTCCAAAGGTATGACATACCCTACTACAACATATAAAAAACCCTAGAATCAACTCAAAAAATATAGATCTACAAAGTGTCTAACAACTTTCAGAATTCATATGTTAGACTTCCCACTAGGGTTTCATACAAACCCTAGATTTCATACATGATATTTAACAATCAAAACCAATCATAGCTCGATCAATAACAACAACACAGTCCCAGGATCAACTATCAGTGAAGGAAGTATTAGATTATCAAGTCAGAGGATCAGTGAGCAGTTGAGTGAATTACTAAGAAAAAGAGAGATACATCTTCATCTGCTAGTTCATCTGCCAGCACAGCCACAAATTTGGATCCACATCCTACCTGCTCCCACTTCCACAACAACAACATTTGCACAACACATTCCACCAGAACTATTAATCTGCAGCAGTTAGAACTTTTAGTTCATCTATAGTCTAAAAATGTCCTCTCTGTTAGAGACAACATTTATTGTAAACAATTTGTAAATTTTGTATAAATACTTCTGCTTTTAAAGTATTAGAGGTGGATTGTTTGAGATCAGAAATATTAGTGATCTGTTGGAGCATTGTAAGTTTTTTTTAAAGCACTGGAGCATCAATACTAAGCAGACCATTCATAGGATTCTTGTGGCTTAAATACTGGTGATGTTTTTCTTATGTTAAAGTGTTTCACTGTCATCTCTTCACTGTAATCATCTAAATTCCAATTGCAAAATAGAAATGTGATGAATAGGATTTACTTTTGAGTACCTTATTCTAGATGATTTTGCAATCTGTATGTTTTCTACTGAAGGCCACACTAAATAATTATTGACTGCTCTTTAGTTCTGCCTGATTGACTGAATGCCACACTAATGGATTAGTAATTTCTCTTTAGTTCTGCTGAAGGTTTTCATTGTTCTGCCATCATCCACTTATTATTCTAAAAGATCCAGTAAATATTCCTAACTTTCCCTGAGTTTACTTTGTGAAAAATTGATGCAACCATCCAGTTTACCTTTTGACTCTATTGCCCAATAGATGCTAATTAAATTGAATACAATCAGTCTTCCAAAACCCAAAACCCAAGTACAATAATAACTAGTCTAATATTTTCAAGCAACACAGATAAATTTTACAGAGAAATCCCTCTCTAGGATTGGAAGGGCTAGATTCCCATCCCGAAGTTGGTTTGCTGTTACATTCTTGTGATTTGTCCTACAACCTTCAAATTACAGGGTGATAACATAGTGGCGACCATACTGGGGACATAACATTTTATCTTCCTCAAAAAAGTGCATCAAAGTTCAGATATGATTGTTGATGGTGAACAACGATTAGACACTAGAAGGTTGTACCTTTCACCTAGCGACTCCATTGTTCAAGATCCAAAGTTTCAAAGTTCAGAGCGATTCCATAACCAAATAATCCATATTCCAAAGCATTAATGGTGATATAGGATGAAAGGGTTTGTGGCAAACCTTTGATTTCATGAAAATTTAAATGAATTCAGGGATGGGTTATTAGAATTTCAGCTTGATGAAGATTTTTTAAGAGATGTGTTTCTTATTTTCAAATCAAGAAAATTTTCTCCTGAAGTTAAAATATGTGTTCTTGAGTTAGTTGCTGAAAAATATGAAAATGGCATTAAACTTTTGCATTCTCAAATTCAGTCATATAATTTCCGAGATCTTAAAGAATTCTTGGGAAATCTTCCTTTTCCAAAGCAAGAGGAAATTGTAGTAAATTTTGACTGGCAGATTGAAGATGATTATGCTTTCAAGTACAAGACTGAAGAAGTAGTTTCAGGGTTTAATATTGAGGATACAACTGATCAATTAGTCATTGAAGGCCTAGAAGCAAATATCATACATTATGCTTTTGTTGATCCTATAGTAGATTACATGTAGGTTCTTTTCAACTCAGTTTTCAAACATGTTTTCTCTATAAGGACCAAATACATCAGTAGTTGCCATTATATATCACAACTTTGATTATGTGGACACATGATCAAATTATACTTTTGAGTTTACTGACAATCGGTCAAGCAATCAATTTGTTTATGCAGCTGCTTGACTAGCTTCATTGGCATTTATGCATTATCTAAGTCAGCCTGATTTTCAACAATATAGGGTAGGTAGCAGGGTGCAAATAAGCTTAGGACTCTAAGTTTCAAATCCAGTTTGCTTCTTAACTTTCAGTTCAGTGTGTAGTTCAATGTCCAGTATGCAGAGTGGTTTTGATTTCAGTTTGAGAGTTGGCAGAACAAGTTGCAGATTTGGGAACAACCCAATGGAGAAGGCACAACTCTATAAACTTAGAGATCTACGGTTCTTGGAACCTCCAAGGAGACTGCCATCCCCAAGCTGGAGTCGATGTTAGGGTCCTATAATTATAGGAAATCTGATGATTCAGATATTATTTGTTGCTCTCATGATGAAGCTTTTGGCTTGCTGACTTTCCCCCCTTCCTCTCCATTTTTCATCATCCTTTACTCAGCGTCCTGCTTTATCACCCACTTTCCTCATTAATTCATTTGAATATTACCCCAGCATAAGCCAAGTACCTGGTTTCAAATCATTAAAAATAGGTTTGTGTGACAAAAAGGTTATATATTGCAGAGCTTCTGGTTTTAAAGCCTTGGATTTTATTGAAATTTGCATAAAAAAAAGGCCCCGAAAGCTTAGCTCCCACTCCATCTCCATGGAGCTTGCATTCACAATACCTAAGCCTGCACACCTAACACCAAGCACAAGTGGGTAGCCTTGGGCTTATTTTGTCGAAACACAATGTAATTATGGGCTTATATAAACCATCATGAAGAATGTTCCCTTGTGAATGTGGGATAAATCCCATAAAGTAAAATATATATATATATATATATATATATATATATATATATATATATATATATATAATCCCTCTTTTTACCCCTTACTTCACAAAACCCTATTAATATAAAGTTTTGGACTTTATATTAATTTCTCCCTGCAAGCCTATACTACTTCTTCCCCTTGCAAATGCAACGAATGACCCACCTCGCACTAAGAATTAAACCCCCTTCATTTGTATTTGCCTCCAGATTCGTAAAAATAAATGAACGGTTAAAATTCGATATCGCGCGCTAAGCTCATCCAACACTTAACACTCAAAAAGCATGAGAGGTTAGTGGTTTCCCCGCCCACTAGCTCATCCAACACTTAACACAACACTTAATGCTCAAAAAGCACGAGAGATTAGTGGTTTTCCCCGCCCACCAGCTCATCCAACACTTAACACTCAAAAAGCACGTGAGATTAGTGGTTTTCCCCGCCCACCTTTTTGCTACATGGCAGCCCCACATTATATCACGTCCTCTAAAATAATACCACCTACCACTTTAAAGCGGTGCGATAAACCATTAACTGTTTTGGTTTTGAATCTTATAAATGTTACGGGAATATAGGGTGGATTAATTTCAAGTGAAATACAAAGATATGAGAATGCCACAATATTTTAGAGCTACGGGTGAAACCATACTTGAGGTAAAATTATATAGCTACAGGCAATATGAGACTAAGGTTGTGGAATGAGATTCAAAGGTAAAATGGTTTTACAACAACACATGAAATAAAATTCATGGATGCCATGAATTTATCAGAGAAAATAAAAGGGAAAATTTCACATGAAATTAATGTACAAGAGAGCAAAGATAGCATTCATGATAGAAGATTAAGGTGAAATCAATTTACAGGCATGGTGAAATCAATTTACAGGTGTAAAATCATGTTGCAGGTGAAAGTAAAAGAGTAAAGTGAGAATACTCTTCCAACCATACAAATCAACAAATGGTTTTGCAAAACCATCTAGGTAGTCTACAAGGGTAAAAGGAATTTACATTGGTGAAATCAATTTACAGGTGTAAAATCATGTTGCAGGTGAAAGTAAAAGAGTAAAGTGAGAATACTCTTCCAACCATACAAATCAACAAATGGTTTTGCAAAGCCATCTAGGTATTCTACAAGGGTAAAAGGAATTTACATGCAGATAAAATGAATTTACAGAGGAAGGAGTAATAGGAACAAAACTACACATGGTTTTGTGAATTCATGGAAAGAGAAAATAAAACCACGGATTGGAAACAACACACAGTTTTGTAGAAATTTAATTATAAATTTCATTTAAAATATTTTGGAAATATTATTCAAATATATATATTATTATATATTTTCCAAAATATTTTGTGACACTAATGAATGATAAAACAACAGGGCAGTCACAGGATCAGCCATCATCAGTGAGGGAAGTCTCAGAAGTCAGAGGATCAACAAGCAGTTGAGCGAATTACTAAGAAAAAGAGAGATATATCTGCATCTACTAGTTCATCTACCAACACATCCACAAATTTTGGTCCACATCCTACCTGCTCCCACTTCCACAACAACAACATTTTCACATCACATTCCACCAGAGCTATCAATCTGTAGGAGTTAGAGCTTTTAGTTCATCTATAGTCTAAAAATGTCTTGTCTGTTAGAGACAACATTTATTGTAAACAGTTTGTAAATTTTGTATAAATACTTCTGCTTTTGAAGTATTAGAGGTGGATTGTTTGAGATCAGAAATATTAGTGATCTGTTGGAGCATTGTAAGTTTTTTTTAAAGCACTGGAGCATCAATACTAAGCAGACCATTCATAGGATTCTTGTGGCTTAAATACTGGTGATGTTTTTCTTATGTTAAAGTGTTTCACTATCATCTCTTCACTGTAATCATCTAAATTCCAATTGCAAAACAGAAATGTGATGAATAGGATTTACTTTTGAGTACCTTATTCTGGCTGCTTTTGCAATCTGTATGTTTTCTACTGAAGGCCACACTAAAGAATTCTTGACTGCTCTTTAGTTCTGCCTGATTGACTGAATGCCACACTAAAGAATTCTTAATTGCTCTTTAGTTCTGCTAAAGGTTTTCATTGTTCTGCCATCATCCACTTATTATTATGAAAGATCTAGTAAATATTCCTAACTTGCCTTGAGTTTACTCTGTGAAAAATTGATGCAACCATCCAGTTTACCTTTTGACTCCATTTCCCAATAGATGCTAATTAAATTGAATACAATTAGTCTTCCAAAACCCAAAACCCAAGTACAATCATAACTAGTCTAAGATTTTCAAGAAAAAAAGATAAATTTTATAGAGAGAGCCCTCTCTGGGATTGGAAGGGCTAGATTCCCATCCCGAAGTTGGTTTGATGTTACATTCTTATGATTTTGCCTACAACCTTCAAATTACAGGGTGATAACAACTTCCACTAGGGTTTGTTGCAAACCCTAGATTTTCTCAATCACAACTAAAACTCATATTTACACAAATATCAGATTATCACATTGTCATCATACATCAAATATTTTTACTTCTACTAAGGTTTAACTCCAAAAACCTAGATTTCACAAATATTATCATCCAAGAGACACAAACTTTGACTAGGGCTTAGGTCCAAACCTTATGCCTTGCGACCATCGGCAAATAGGTCAACTCATATATCTAAGACTCCATCATCATGCATAGGCATTTCATATCATGTGTTAGTCAAACCTAGTTACACAAATACCAATAAGAGTTAGACATATAACATACTTGATCAGACTAGGGTTTGATAAAAAAAACACACACATCTCAAGGAAATCATTTTAAGACATTATAAGGGTCTTGCTCATACATTCTACCAAAACCTTAGGGTTTTAATACAAGAACATAGCAAACCCTAAATTACTAATACTTCAAAGGTTCAAGATTTCATACATTACCATTCAACCTTAACAAGTTAGGGTTTTCATAACCATACCAAAATCCCAAAAAAAAAAGCACCAGTTAGTTACTTTAGACTTCATCAAAACATCATATATTTTCTTTCAATAATAACCCTAAGCAGATTAGGGTTTCACACATTATCGTTAGCATACCCTTAAGTTAGGGTTTTCCAGAGAACCTTTCAAGGATTCTATAAACACAATCAAATATGTAAGGAGGGTAGATTTATCAAATGATGAATCACACTAAACAAGAATCTTTATGATTCAATTCAACTAGACATAACAATGTTAGTAATGTAACACAAATTTCAAATATAAGATGAACATACTTTTAAGTGTATAGACTAAGACATACCTGGAGATGTTTCTCAAAAAACCTTGTAGGAAGTGTTATCTTTGTATTAAGCCATGATATTTTATACCTGTAATACATACTTTCAAGTAGAACATGCTTTAGTTTCTCAAGTTAGATCTCCTACATAACCCTGAAGGAAGGAATCCCTTGAAAAGTTATTCCTTCTTTCAATTAAGGAATTTTGCTTGAAATCCTAGATTACTCATAAACCCTTTAAGATTAGATACATTGAAAATTTAAAAGCTTATGAACATGCGTACCTTGTGTTTACATACTTGTTGTAGTGACAATACTTACTTGATTTCTTATAAGATGGTTCCTTATACTCAAAGAGTGCTTTCTTTGGACAGACTTCAGATAGTCTTCAAATGAATATTTTTGCTTTATCAAATCCTTACATTGCTAAGATGTACCGAAATTTATCACGGTAATATTGTTGAACCTCCCTTTGAGATTTTCACCGTTCCTGCACTTTGTCACTTATTGAATTCTCACGAGTTCATCTTTCTGAAGTTGATCTGAACAGTTCATTGTATAATTTCGAAACCTTGTTACTTAAGTCCACCAAAAGTCTTCTTTGAAGTTTGTTCGAGATTTTACATCCTCATTTTCTGAAAATGATCTGAACACGTCTCCTTAAGGTATACTGAAATCCTCCTTCTACTTCAAGGTGTCTTTACTATGGTGAATAAAGACTGAACTAGTTCACTGTAATTTTCTACCTAGCCTTTCAAGATACCTCAGAATCTTAATTCCATTAGCCCAAAAATTTCCTTGGGATCTTGATCTAACTGACTTGATCTTCAATTCAAACAAAACCTTTCACTAATAATACTTCAAAGATGTATAAGTGATCTTCAAACTGCCTTTGATCATGACCTTAGCTCTAATACCATGTTGAGAAATCAATGCAAGAATATTAGGCTTTGATTCCTCTTACTTGATAATTACTTGTGAGTTATATTGGCTTCTTTTACATCTTTATTGTCTTATGTTTCATCAAGAAATTACTATATTATGTGTGTATGAAGATCACAAAAACAAAACACACAATATGTAGGCACTATGCCAGGGAAAAACCGCCCTCAAGGGGAAAACCCAATAAAAAATTATCTTCCTTTTTCCTTGAGACTCTTCAACCTAGACATAGACCAAACCTTCCATCCACACCAAGTCAACCCTTCTAGACCTTCGACCCCTTTGCATCAACACTTCCACCCTAGCAACTCCGACTATGCAGAAACTTATGACATTAGGTAGCAACTGGCAGCAACAACACTTGGAAGAATTCGAACTCCCAAACAAGGGCACGAAAGAGAGAGACAGTACCATCAAAACTTTGATTTCTTCCTTCTCTTTGATCTTGATCCAACTCACACTCCTTTTGGCTTGCTTGATCCATTTCACACTTTTTCTGGCTTCTAGAGAGATATCGAACTAGCTTGAGATGAGATCCTCCAAATGAATTCAAGCCCCTTCCTTTTATAGGCTCCAAGTGAGGTCGAATAGGTGTCCTTTAGGCTGACTTGGTGTGGAGGTTAAATAAATCATATTTTACTCAATAATAAACCTTTTTACATGTTTCCAAAGCCCAAGAAGCGTCTCTTTAATTGTATAATGACTCTATTGACTCAATATTAATCCTGGGAGTCCACAATGGGGACTTTGACTAATATAATGATGACCCAAGCATGAAACCCATGCTTTAATAAGTCATTGATACAATAATAATATTTTTTTTTTCTTTATTCTTTTGACAAGTACATTACATAATGACTCAAATACATTTATGAAGATCGAACCTAGTTACATTCTTCAACACCCTCAATGTACATTGATGTTTGCAGCATTGATTGTTGAACTACTCTATCATAGCCTTAGTAAAAATGTACCCATCATCCAAACAAAATAACTGGTTTGACATGTTAACCTTTTTCTATCTTAATTTAATAACGTGAGGATGATATTAATGACGAGGAACCCAATATAGGTAATGGCTTTGATGATATGTAGTTATTTGTTATAGCATGATTTTTTTTTACTTTGGAGGCGATTTAGAGCCTCTTTGTTGATGCATTTTTGGTTCAAAGATGGATTGTAATGAATGTTGTTTTCATTTTATGCACTCTTGCTATCTATATGAGAAACTTTGCATAATTTTTTATGATGGTTTGGATGCACTTGATTTTGGTTTGATTCATATTTTTGGGGTCGATTGGTTTGGCCTATCTTATTTGATAACATGGGGCTTACCACCTCAACTGTCACGTATTTTGACTAGATAATTGGAGGAAAATCATGTTTTATCCCTTCCTTGGCTAGATCTAAGGATCTTGCGTGAGATATTGTTACTTTATTGTAAAAGAAGTAGATAAACACTCCATATAAAGGGGTATCCTTCCTCATTGTTGCTAATGGTTGGATTTTTAAGGCTTAAACTCCTTGGAGTTTGATTGTTGTATCTCTCTTGGAGCATATGATTGTAGAAAGGTTTCTTTCTTTGTGGATGATAGGTGTCCATTCTTGAATATTCTCTATCTTGGTTTTTATTTGGTGCATAAATATTAATGATAAATCGTAAAACAATTCAAGTATTCTACAAATAAACTAGATTAATCCATTGAAGGGATTTCTCCACCATAAGAGGGAAGAGATTTTAGGGTAAATCCTTTCCTTCTCACTTTGTTCGTTTGATATACATTTGGTGCCTTGCTTTGTCTATCCATATTGGAACCCTAGCAAGAAGTATTGGGTAACTTTATTAAGCTATAGTTGATCTTGTTATTGAAGGTTGCTCCCTTGAGGACCCCTTCTTATAGGGCCTCTATCTCCATTGTTAATCTTGATTGGATGAGGGATTACTATTCCTCTTTGGTTTTGATCTCTTATTCCTACTTCTTGTTGGATTTGATATTGTTATCTACTTCCTTCCATCACGTATTTGGAAACCCTAAAAGACCCCCAAAAAAATTGTTATTGTAAAGGTACTCTCACTTCACCTTGTACCTCATTGTGTTGAAAATAGCAACAAGAAATACTAAAAATAGAAATGCTAAAAATAGCAATGCTATAAATAGTAGTTTAGCTAGTGTTGAACATAGCAACAAGGGATGAAAAATGGAAGTGCTAAAAATAGCATTTCGAGATACCTTCCTATTTTAGTCAGTCCCTAAACTAAAATAGTGAAGTAAAATTCGAATTTGATCTTAGCAGCTGTTTGTAAAATAATTAATTAATTCATCTTGAGTTAATTAGTTAAAGAATATCAAACATGAAGTCTATTTGGGGACATGCAACAGTTTCTCCATTAATTGAGGAATTTATCCATCAGTTAAAGAGATAGGGATGAGTTGTAATTAGTTGGCTCAGTTAACTGAGTCAAGTCCAGTTAGATTAATTCAAACAGCTTGTTGAATTAATGTAAATTTAGTTAGTTAATGCTTGCATGCATGTAACTACTGCACTTCAGATAACTGAGTGTTCTCTCATAAATAACTCATGCATGTCAGTTCAGACAGAGACCCAGTTGAGATCAGATGGAGGGACAATGTACTATCACTTGTTAGAATATTCCATTGTGAATATTCCTCGCATGTAGAAGGAGTTCTTTCCTTGAGGATTGCGCAATTACTTCTTCAATTTTAGTGAGTGTGATGAGGCCAATTCAGATATGTGGCTTCACTGGACCCCAAGAAAAACTGTGCAAGGAAATAGGAGGCTTGGAGGGCTTGAGGAGGACATATACTATGTCTATTCAGTTTATGAGCTATATTGTTTGATTGCAGAGAGAGCAGGATAGCTTGAGAGCTGGTTCTTTTTGTAACTTGAACAAGATTTCCACTTGTATGATAATACAGAGATTGGGGTTTTAGGTTCAGGCTTTCCCCGGGTTATTTCTTCTGTGTTATGTATGATTGATTTCTCATTCTCAGTTATATGTGTTCTCTTGATCTTACTCAATTCGATTAAGCTTCCGCAAAGTGTTGTAGAAGTAGATCTTGTATTGTGTTTTAGTATATTGCATAATCTGTTGATGTACAGTGGGAATTTCTACACATTGCTCAACATTAGTAATCCTCTTAGGGATATCCTCCTTGAGCCAGAAGACAGCCAACCTAAAGTGAAGAGGATAGGTTGTTAAGGTGATAGTGGTGACCATCCTCTCAATTGCCCCTTGAGTTGTGCCTTTGTAACAACTTTGGTGGTAACTTCTTAGCACCATTTTCGTGAATAAATTCCATTCTCTTGGAATTTTTGAATATTATGTGTCATGACACATTTGTAAGAGTGTTGTATTGAAGATCTTCTCACAGGGAAACTCCATGAATGAACACAACCCGTCTTCCTTGTAAATTTCAAATACATTTATTGGATGTAGAGGTGAGTGTTGATAGGTGGTTGTCATTGATGTCAACCCAAGTAGCACCAAGAGCTACCCCGATATTCTATGGCACATTTGACATGGAAATTCATGGAATCTCATGTCAGGATCCTTGTAGATAGATTCTCCTCGGTGATATGTTTCTGTTGATATATGGTACACCCCGTGGTTCCTTTTGGTTTAAGAGAAATTGAGTTTGAATTTGAAGACCCAGTTTTGTGGGCTAAAACCCCAGGGGGTAGATACATGACACCTTATTCACCAATGATTGTCCATATATGACAGGGATACTCACCATAACCTCACCACGTATATGTTCAATAACTTCAAGATCTAAAGGTAGTAAACCAATCATTGACTTTACGCATGGGTAGACCATATGCACTAGACCAATCATTGGTTTGCTTGCTATTAACATCAAACTTAAGGATTTTATTAAGAGTTATTAAGGGTATTCCACTAATAAGAAATAATTTAAGTCAATAAGTATTAATACACATATTAGGAAAAATATTAAAATAATCCACTTACCTTAGAATAAAAAGATACATATTCTAAAATATTTAACATTTTAAAATATTAAGAATTACTCCTCCAATGTACATTAAGAAGGCCTCCTTAACATCCAACGGTCAACTTTTGAAGCCCTACTCTTCTTATCCTATACATTCACCCATCACTATAAAAACTACTCTCTATCTCACAAATGAATGGTAGTTCTTAACATCTAATAAAAGGAGGAGGTCACCTCTGAATTTCAGGCTTCATTGAAGTTTAATTATAAATATCTATGGTAGTGTGAGGAAGGTTTTTATATCACTGTTTGGATAATGTTTTATGCTGACTTGAACTATTGTATGCCTTGATCGAGACCTGTAGAATATCCTTTTAAGGCACCATATGCTACAACATTTTTGGAGTAGGAGCAACAAAGTTATTTAGAGGCCAACAAAGGCCTAAACTGTGTTGACTTTACCCAATGATCATGGACCGAGCTCTTATCTTGATGAACCAAGACCTGTATGGTTTTTAAAAGACTTCTGTAGGCAGCGAGGTGTTTGGAAGGCTACCCAAGCTCTCAATCAATACATGAAGACCTAACCGTAGGCTGTAACATTCATTCTAGGGCAGCGAATGACATTTTAAGGAAACCTTTGTGACGTTTGAATGATGTTTGGTGCATAAAGTTTGGAAAGAATCAATCAACAAGCAGTGAGGAGCTAGCACCAGTTGGAAGGCCATCCGAGCTCTTAAAGGTATCATCCACAAGCCTGATTCAAGTGTGAGGTATGTAGAAGGTTTAATCAAGACATAAAATTGTGAGTATTCTTGAGGTCTGAGGTGTAAACAAGTGTATTGTTTAGTCTTCTTTAAGGTCTAGTTCAATAAGGCTAGGGCATTGTATTCTAGGTCTGTTGTATAGGTCTTGTTGTAATTAGGATTGTGGTATAAATTCTTGTGCCATATTCTTGTTGCATGTGTATTAAATCTTGTGGGGATATGCATTAGGACTATTGTGTACATAAGCATATGTTTCTAAGGCTCTTAGGGCATTCCACTATAGTGAGTAGTTTATGTTGTCTAGTTGTGTGTGTGTGTCATACATTTATGATAAGTTTGTCACACACCTTGCATTAAAATTTGTCATACATCTTGCATTAAATTCTGTCACACACACCCTGCATTAAATATTGTCACATAATTATTGCAAGACCTGTCAAATTGATTAGCGTCTGCATTAAATGTGTAATTAAAGGTTATTAGAACTCTTGCATAGTTTTCATGATTTGTGGTAAGGTCTAGGTAGAATTGAAAGCATTCATTAGGTCTGTCCTAGTCAACCGTTTTGTCCAATATTAGATTGTTGATAGTAATTGAACAAGCCAAGAACAAAACAACAATACGCAAGTCTCAAGCACAATCTAGGTAAGTTTTGAATCATTCAATTAGTACATTCATTACTTTATACTCACACTTGTTTTGTAGGCAATGGTAAGTGAAGGGTACTTTGTTTTTCTTTGGGATTCGGTTGCATTTGGGCAAATTGCATGCAGGTAGAAGAAGATTCAAGGACATCACCAAGAAATCATTCAAGATTCTGAAGTGTCAAATCAATATCTCTTAAAGGAAGCATTGCAACAGGACATTCTTTGAAGATAGAACAACCATCATCAACTGTTGTCTATATATTGTGAAGCATTGTCAAAGTCAAAAGTCAAATAATTGTAACTAGGGGCATTATCTCTGGTATGAGAGCCCATTTTGTAAAAAGAGTCAAATTGCCTAGATTTGTAAAGGAATTATTGGGGAGAGTCTATTCTATTGTCAAGTGTTTCGAGATAAGGGTAGGTCCTAGTATTGTCTATCATTTATTGAAAATCATTGTAACATGGATCATTGTCCCTGGTATGGGAGTCCACATCTTTTATTTTGTTTTTTTCTTTCTAGGGTGGTAGGGTGGTGTTAGGCTGGTAAATGAAGTCACCTTCAGGTTGGGGATTGTAAACACTTCAGGGTGGTAGAGTGGTGTTAGGGTGAGTTGTGGCTCGCTAGGGTGTTGGGGCATCCATTCAGCTGACTGCTAATAAAACCAGGACGTTGGAGCATCCTTCCAATGGAAATTGGAGAAGACTAATTTTCTAGAGTTCTAGGACGTCATAGCTTTCTTTTTAGTTGGAGATGAAGTTTAAAGAACTTATTAGAAAATCGTTCGGTGATTTTTGACCCCGAGGGGGTTTTCCACCTAAAAATCTTGTGCCCACTGTCTCTATTTTTGCATTGTTTTTTACTTCTCTTACTGAAAAATAATAATAATAACTAAAGATTAAATAATGCTCTGAAAATATTAATAAAGTGATAATTGCTAAGAAATACTGATTCACCCCTCCTCTCAGTATTCCAACAACGAGCACTATAATATTCCCTTTCCGGAATATCTGGGAAAACCCACAAAATTTCTGACTTTATTTGGTTTTGGTCACTGTGATGTTTCGTCAAATAGTTGGTATACACTATTATGTAGGTATTTTCTTTATATGTTTCATGTGAAATAACATATGTAGTGTTAGGAAAACGTAATGAAATTACTTCAATAGTTGATAAATAATTTGCAATAAAATTAGAGGGTACACATAAATTCATTTGACACTTTCCTACAAACAGTTAGTGTGCATGCTCTGGAATTTAATGTCAATAGATAACACTGAACTTTGACAAACAATTTGATGACGCCTTAAAAGGGAACCTCAACCAATAGCATAGGAAAAACATGATTCTTTCATTGATAGTAATATTCATAAAATTACAATGGCCACTGCAAGATAACACCTGGAAAGCACTCCATGCTGATAAGGAAATTTGATTTGAAAATTCGGCCCTTCTTAATTACCAGCTACTACCGATCTAATAAAGTTTCTTGGTTGCACCAAAATCATGGACAAGCTGTTATAGGATCACAAAATTTGGCTCAATTGAAGATCTTTAATTTTTGAATGAATATGTAGTCAATACAAGATGTGTTTGGGCACCAACAGCTATAAGATGAAGAGCTTGGATCAAGAATAATCCTTAAGATCTGGGTCTAATTATAGTTGTGCAATAGTCGGCCTCCTTTTTGATAGGAAGAGGAATTCGTCCAGCCTTAATACCCATTGTAATGGCGTCCTCATTGCATAGTAATTATGTCATCAATACTTAGGCTATTCGGTACTTGGGTGCTGGAACTTGTCATAAATACCACAAATTCTTTTAAAGTGATTTGACTTGCTTTATAACATAAATTAATCTCTGTGAAATGTTGATCACACCTAGTAGAAATGATGAGAGGTCTCAGCCATCCTTAAAGACACTTGGGTCACTGAAATCAAACTCCCTTTGGCACCTATACATCTGAAGATGAACAACTCCTTCAAAGATGAAATTTGATTTAAATTTGAAGATGAAATCTGATTTAACTCGAACCTCCAATAATCTTAATGAATTTGACCTGTGGTACTATCACAAGATGAAATGCGAATTGCTCCTTGGCACTTTCTGATGTCAGGGTATTAATTCTTGAATGAGCAAAGGAATTGGTTCCCAATTTTGTACTCTCGATCTAGGAAAATTTCCTTCAAATTTCAACCTTCAAAAGCTTGGTACTCGACCCTCTTGGAAGAGATGAAATCGACACTCATGGAAATGATATAACTTTGCAAACAACTGATGCAAATGATGTATATTCTCCAATAAGCACAATGGAAGATCTGAAATAATCTTCCCAAGGAGCTAACTAGGGTGACACTTGAAGTCCACCGAAATTAGTTTTGAGTTTCACATGAAACTATTGAAACTCTCTTGTGCTTCTTTTCTATGTTAAGAGATAGATACAAACAGAATGCTTTGAAATTGAGTCCATCTTCCATTTATAATTATCCATTGAACCTCCTTCTAGATTCTAGATTCTCCTAGGAAACTTTCCACTAGGAAACTTTTTGTTGCCATTTTAAATAAAATAATAATTTGCCTCCCTTTTCCAATTAAATATTATTTTTCCGCCATTATCTATTTAAATTATAATTTTTTCCTTTTTCCCACAAAATAATATATTTTCCCTTCTTATTTAATATTACCAAAAATTGGCAAAACTCCTTAGTGACTTTTGCACTCACAAAATTGGGAACATTACAGTCTTCGCTGCCGAAAGTTGCTTGTCCTCAAGCAATATCCATATTTTGTTGCTCTGCAAGTTGACCTAGCTAATGTTAGGGCCCCAAATGTGCCATTGAACCACTCCTCACTATTGCACCACCATCACATGAACAAATCCTATGACACCAGGGTCCCAAACCATCCTGATCCCTGTGAAGCCCCCTTCGTGTGAAAATTTCATCTATCACAACAGCTGAAGATCATTCTCCTAATTGTTAATTTATTTAACAATTTATTTGGAGTTTGTTACAACAAATACCAAATAATTCACACTATGATTTTCACAAATAAATTTTGCAGAAGAAAATAGTGCTGGAAACTAAGAAAATACGAACACACACATAAAAATATGACACAATTATTTTTGGACAAACGTCCCCAGAAAAACCCAACTTGAGAAAATCGATGCAACAACTGAGGGTTTTATTGTTATGTAGCAGTGAGAAATTCTGAGTATAATAATCTGGATACCGAAATATGGCTATCCTGCAGAGAAAATATTGGCAAAAATAACTAGCGGGAAATTACCTTCACTCTGGGAAATTCCGACATTGGATTGCCTCTGAAAATCAAGTCATCCAATTGGGCCTGCATAGGTTCTCCATCAACCTGATGCTGCCTGCTGGAATTGCTGCTCGGATTGCTTGCTAGTCTAGCTATCATACCTGCTGCTGATTAGGAAAATGTCTCTCTGGCACTCTGGAACGTCTTAGCCTTTGGAACTGAAAATGTCTTCCTTCCCAACAAATTGAACTGCCTTCTTGAGGCTTTGCATTTCCTCTGTGTAACGTCCTAAAGAAATCTCTGCCTCTCTACAAATGCACTTGCTAGATCTAGAAAACATCCTCCAACCTCACTGACTTTGGCCCTCATTGTCTCTACTTCGATCTCTGGCTCTCTGGCAATTGCTGCTGCTCTCTGGAAATCGACTTGCTAAGGAAATTGAACTATTGAAGTGTTTTATCCAAGTGCCCATCGACTTCTTCTTATAATCCTTTGTTGGAGCACCAACGACCAAGATTAAAACTTAATCAAGGGCTAAGATCATTTGAAGTCGATCCATGTGAATTTTTAGACTATTATCGCCTTGAATTAATTAATTTTGATTAATTAACCAGCTTTCCTAAGTTTATTAGACTTAGGAAATATTAAAAAATAGGTTAATAATCTAATTAAGTCATCTCTAGGTGGAATTTCCAAAAATGATTTATGTATTTTAGAGATCTCATGTATTGTAGCCTCTCCACCAAGTTTCGTGACTAGGAACACATTTGATGATACAGAAACTAACACTCCCTCTTAGTGAGGAATGTGTTCTCTCTAGTGTTTCACATCCTGCCACAACACCCCGTCTTTGTATTACCTCTTGTCACATTGTTGATATCTGGTTGTTGTTGCACACCAATTACTCCACAACTTTGATGTTGCATTTGTGTTGTTGCTAACACTGTTGTACTACTACCAGCTCTGCATCTGCACTACAACTCCCTCTCATTTGTTGTTGCTACAACTACAACTACTGCAACTGAGAAGCATCCAAAATATTGAATCAATTGTGTTTAGTATGATGCATTTGTCTCTCGAGTCTCTCACTGCTACTAGCATATACACTGTCATTAAAGAATTTGCACTGCTTTCAACTCTACATTGAACCACCTGCTCTACTCTTGACAATGCACTACACTTCTCATCACCTAACTGCAACTTGTATGCAAGTGTCACTCTAGTACTTACTGCACCAGCTGTCACTGATCCATCCTGCTACTGAAGACTCTAGGCCCTCGTAGTCGGGTAATGATCCATGAGGTGGAATCCTTAAGGACCCCGCCCAATCTCTGTAGCTCTTTGGGGAAACAACTCCAAGTCACCCACCTTACTCCTGGAGGTATGGATGTTATCATCACGAAGTCTTCCTCCAGCTTGGAGGAAAACTTGTCGATCTCAACTGTTGTTGCTTGTTGGTCCTAATTCTCCTTCTTTTTGAGAGGACACCAAGTACTATAGTGGCCAAACTCGCCACACCTAAAGCACATGACCTTTGAAAAGTCTTTCTTCTTCTTCTTCTATTCCCCCTGCCCCTAACTGGGACCCTTTGATGCAAGGGCCACATTCTCCTCTTCCTTCTCACTCTTCGTGGCCTTTCTACTGCTACCGTTGATGGTGCTCTTTATTATAGCTCGCCTTAATTACTCATGCTATAGATCAGCCCACATTCTGTCCCAACTAGGCAAGGTATCTCTACCCAATATGCTTGGGACAAACACTTGCCAGTCCTCTAAGACACTATTTAGTTCCAATCGTACAAGCTCTATGAGTTGGGGCACCTCACCAACAACTGACAGTTGATCACGAACCTCTTGAATTCGAGTGAGGAAGGGATCTATGCCTTCACCCTTCTGCATCTTGATGGTTCTCAAATTCTTTTGGAGAAACATCTTCCGCTACTTGGAAGAACTTTGATATAGCTTGGAGAAACTACCCACATTTCCTTGGAAGTATTCTTGTCAGAAATATGTTAGACTATATGATCTCTAACTCCATCCAAAATGATCCACTTCGCCTTCACCATTTCCTTTCTGTAATCCTTTAGTTGATTTTCATCCTAGGGAACTACTACCGCATTGTCCACGTAGGCTTTTAGACCATATTCATCTAGAAGGAAGGACATCCTATCCTTCTAGATGGCCCCTCTGTGGCCATATTTGAAACTGTTGAAAAATCCATCTTTTCCTCTTCTTGGTTGTTGGTTTTGCTATACACACTCCCTTCTAGAGTGAGATAATCTGCACCCAATTACTACCAATCTCCTATTGGAAAATCAGATTTCTTGGCTAGAAACCCTCAGAGACAAATTTTCCCTTTGTTGTGTGTTCTTTTCTCTTCCACTCGACATGGATTTTGCTGCCGTAAAACCCTCTACGTCCAACCAAAAATATTCTTAGGGAAAATATTAACTTTTGTTGCTCCCTCTAATTGTTGGAATCACAATCTTGGGAAACTCAACTTTTCTACAACCTTGCAACTGAAAATCGATTTTTTTTCCCTAGAAATTTTCCTTCCTTTCAATGAACTGCACAACATCTAGGAATTTTAGCCTGTTGCTCCTTCTGAGTAGCAAAATTCTCTCCTTTGCTTACGAGTTTCCCAGCTAATCACTCACGCTCTGATACCATGTGAAAATTTCAAGTCTGAAATTTTATTGCAGCAATTGGAAATTATTCTTCTAATTGTTAATTAATTTAACAATTTATTTGCAACGAGAAATTCTAAATAAATCACACTGCAACCTTCATAAATAAAACTACAGAAAAAAATAGCATTGGAATTTGAGAAAATCTAGCACATGTAAAAATGACACCATTTTTTTTGGACAAATATCCCCGGAAGAACCCAACTTGGGAAAAACAGTACAACAACTGAGGGTTTTATTATTACGTAGTAGTGAGAGAAGTTTTGAGTAGATGCCAAAATCTGTCTATCCTGTAGAGAAAATACTGGCAAAAATAACTAGAGGGAAATTACCCTCATTGTGGGCAATTCCGACATTAGACTGCCTCTGAAAAGCAAGTCATCCAACTAGGCCTGCTCAGGTTCTGCATTAACCTGACACTGCCTACTGCAACTGTTGCCTGGACTGATTACTAGTCTAGCCATCCTACCTACTGATGACTGGAAAAACATCTCTTCGACACTCTGGAACCTTTGCTTGGCCCCTGGAACTGAAATCTCGACCTCTCTGCAAATACCCTCGCTGGATCTGGAAAAATTCCTCAACCTCGCTATCTGTTCCCCTCACTGTTTCTTCTTTGATCTCTGGCTTTCTGGAAACTGTTGTTGCTCTCTGGAAATCAATCTGCCAAGGAAATCGAACTATTGACGTGTTTTCTCCAAGCTCCCATTCAATTCTTCTTATAATCCTCTGTTGGAGCACCAAAGACCAAGATTAAAACTTAATAGAGGGTTAGGATCACCTTGAAGTCGATCCGTGTGAGTTTCTAAACTATTCTCGTCTTGACTTAATTAATTATGATTATTTAACCAGTTTTCCTAAGTTTAGACTTATGAAACATTAAAAAATAGGTTAATAATCTAATTAAGTCATCTCTAGATGGAATTTCCAGAAAGCATTTTTGGGTTTTGCAGATCTCATGTCTTCTATCCTCTCCACCAAGTTTCTTTACTAGAACACATCTGATGCTACAGAAACTAACACTTTGCTCCACTTGCGATCCAACAAGATGGAGTCACTGGAAGCCCTCTGCATATCACTAGTAAGTATAGCACCATGGTAAGGTTAAATCTTGATCAAGTCCTTGATTAGCTGCCCTACCGAGTAACCAATCTCATGCACTTCAAGAGTAGACTCTCGAAGATACAGTCCAACCCTTGTGGAGACGAATCCTCGCCCACATGTGCTCCCCCTTATCTCTCCTAGCCATACTAGTGAAGTCCCCCTTATTATGAGTGAATCACTAAAACCTAATGGAAGATATGAATGGTATCCCCCTGTAGAAACCAAATCATCCCTAAGGGTAGTTGAACTGCCAAGTCTTGTGATGCTAGGATCCCATGTTAGTCTCAAATGGGTGCTACCATGTTGTCGTTGTGCCACTAACTATGACAAACTTCCAATCACACGTATCATGTATCCTCCTCTCCTAGAAATTGATGGCGAAATATCGTTCAAGGCCAAGCTCATCTTGCCCAGGCATCTCCATGTTGTCAACATCTTCCCATCCACTGCTAATCCCAATCTTGAGTAGTAATAGGAAAAATCTGCCTCGCCATACAATGGAGGTCTCAGCGATCCCTCATGTGTCAACCCCAAAGTGAGCTAGATCACCCTCTGCCATGATCCTTATCATCGCGAAATGGAGTGACCTGTCAGCAAACTGAATCCATGAATCCCATAACTAGATCTGCTGTGACATATACTAGAATCCACCTGTTCCACGTCTCTTCTCCTTGCATGCAATCAATATATAGACTCCATGTGAAAATTCTTACATTCAAGGAACCCTTACTGCAGCAAAACTGAATTTACTTCTCCTACTTGAATTTAATATACATTATCAAGTTATTTTCTGAATACTGAAGTAAATTACTTCTACAGCCTAGACTACTTCAAATTTTATTACATGAAACAAAAAACTGAGTAAAGAACACGATACATAGGACATAGTTACTTTTGGACAAAATAGACCCCGAAAAAACCTAATGCGGGAAAACCGGTGCAACAGCTCTAAGGGTTTTCTATTTTCAAGCAGTAAGTATGAATACAATGTTGGATGCCCTCCCAACAATCTAGTGACAGAGAAAATTTAATGGCGAAAAACTGAGTGAGTTTACCTCACTTCACACTGCAGATTCTGGATGATCTGACAACAAAACTGGCCAACCCCGACTATCTCTACGCTGGCCCTACATACGCCCTGTGTCAACCTTACAGGCTTTGTGTCAGCTTTTCTGTTGTCTCTTATACCTCTGGAAATTTTGCGTCAACCTCTCCCGGATGTTCCGGCAGCTCCCCGATAGTTTCAAATTTATGCATGAGGGCAACTTTTGCTCTGTGTTGGCCCTTCTGGCTCTACGTCAGGCCTGCGTGGGCCCAGAATGGCCCAAGTCAGTCCCTATAGATGTTGTGCTACCTCCACTAGTGTCTCTCCGCCTTTCTGCCTAGTATTCCTGAACTAACCCTGCACCTCTGCTGTAGAATGATCACTCAATTCAAATTATCAACTTCCTAGCCCCAGAAATCGAACTCCAAATCGATTCGTTCTCTCCGAGTGTGTTTCTAAATGAACCCCA
Organism: Pinus tabuliformis; assembly: GCA_031772625.1. Classification (NCBI taxonomy): domain Eukaryota; kingdom Viridiplantae; phylum Streptophyta; class Pinopsida; order Pinales; family Pinaceae; genus Pinus; species Pinus tabuliformis. The sequence goes on from CM062814.1 coordinate 987,613,498, forward strand.
AGCCTCATTCTTATACTTTTCTCGTTGACACTTCAATGACCGAGATTAAGTCTCTAATCAACGACTAAGATTAAAAACTTGACTTGATATGCTTTCTAGAACATTCTCACTCATATTTTGATTAATACCCATTAATACTTTAATTTTCCTAAGTTTAGACTTAGGAACCCCATTAAAAATATTAATTATTTTAATAAATTAAAATTCGGGTGGAATTTCACCAAGCGGTTTCTGTGTTCTGTATAACTTATGTGCCTTAGCTCTCCACCAATTTTCATGGCTAGAGCACATCCGATGCTACAAAAAACTAACACTACCTCTTAGCAAGGAAAGTGCTCTAACAACAATGTCCAACCACATGCTGCTCTCTTTCTGAAGCATTTCCTTTCTGAATTGTGCTGCCACCAACACTGTGTTATTGTTGCTACTGTACTACTGCCCATGACACTTCCACTTCCACTGCTGCATCTATGCTACAACTCTCCTCTGCATCTCTTGTTAACACTGCCACTTCTAGCTCTACACTGCGTCATTTTCCTATTGTTATTGCTTAGCAACGGAAATCATCCAAAATTTCTGAACTAACTCTGTTCAGCATAATACCATGTGAATGTTTGGAATCTAATTGCTACTAGTCCTAACCCTCTTAATCTTTTGTGTTGATGCTGACTTCTACACTGTGCCATCTGCACTGCTGCTAACCTTTATCTGCACTGATCAGTCTCTAGTCTCAAGCTACTGCGTCTGTCTCTCCAACCAACCCACTACATCATCTGACACTAAGTCCATCTCGCTACTGCTGAATCTCGGGCTCCCGTAGCAAGGAATTGATCCAAGAGGTGGACTCCTCAAGGATCCTGCCCACATGTAGTCCTCTCGACTATAGTTCTATATCGCCCCATTTCGCTCCTGGAGATGCATGGGCACTCATGGCAAACTCATCTTCGTCAATTTTTACTGGAGCAACCTTAGGATCATGTTTCTCATCCTTATCCTTTTGCTTCAAAGGACACTGGGATGCAAAGTGGCCCATCTCGACACGTTTGAAACATTTCACCTTCGAAATGTACTTATTCCGCTTTTGCTTATGCTACCCCTTTCATGCTAGAGTTGTGTTCTCCTCCTCCTCCTTGGTCTTCGTGCCACTCCCACTACTTCCATTGAGGTTGACCTTAACCAGATCACTCCTTAATTCTTCTTGTTGAAGGGCTACCCACATCTCCTCCCATGAAGGTAGTCTTTCCCTACCCAATATACTTTGGACGAAGACTTGTCATTCATCCAAGACTCCATTCGAGGTCGTCCTTACCATCGTGATAGATTGAGGAGTAGACCCCACTTTAGCAAGTTGGTCTCTGGTGTCCTGAAGACATTGAAGATAAGAGTTAACCCCTTCTCCCTTCTGAATCAATGTCCACTACAACTTTTGTTCTAAGTACATCTTCTGATGTTCAGAAGAACCTTCATACAGTGAAGACAAAGTTTCCCACATTTCTCAGGCTGTATCTTTGCCCTGCAAGTGTGAGACCACATGATCTCGAACTCCATCGAGTATGAACCTTTTCGCCTTTCCCTGCTCAGCCTTGTACTTACTCTTCTGATCATTGTCATCGGGAACATCCACAACACTCTTAACTAGGCTTCAAGATTGTATTCCTCTAGAACAACTAAGATTCTAGTCTTCCATATGACATAGTTGGAAGCTCCTTCCAACCTGTCTTGATCCCTCAGCCCATGTGATGCCATCTCACCCAAATTGTCGAATTGACTCCTCTAGTCATTGCTCAACACTGGTGTGTTGCACGACAAGTGAAAAATTCAGACTTTTGGTGAGAAAAGTCGTATGAGGAGAAAAATTCCCTTCTATGTGTCTTCGCTCTTTTCCGATGGATTTCTACCTCTGCAGAAACTGCATCCTTCAAGCACTACATTGAGGCTCTACATCACTCCCTCTTCTTCTGCAAACTCACGAATTGGAAATTGTACCTCTCTATCGACTCTCTCAGAGAGAGATTTCCTCAGAATCTATAATTTCTCAACAAGGATTGTGTAATCCCTTCAAGGGGATTGGAATTGTTGCCAAATGCAGCTATTGGCCTCTGTGCTTAGTGCTGGATTTTCTCTTCCTATTTCAAAAGCAATGCTTTGATACCATGTGAAAATTCCTACACTCAAGGAACCCTTACTACAACAAAACTAAATTTACTTCTCCTACTTGATTTTAATATAAATTATCAAGTTATTTTTTGAATACTGAAGTAAATTACTTCTACATCCTACACTATTTTAGATTTGATTACATGAAACAAAAAATTGAGCAAAGAACAAGATACATAGGACACAATTATTTTTGGACAAAATAGTTCCCGGAAAAACCCAATGTGGGAAAACTGGTGCAATAGCTTTGAGGGTTTTCTATTATTAAGCAGTAATTCTGAATACAATGTTAGATGCCCTCCCGACAATCTAGTGATAGAGAAAATATAATGGTAGAAAAGTGAGTTTATCTCACTTCACCCAACAGATTCCGGCTAATCTGACAAAAGAACTGGCTAACCTCGATTATCTTTGCGCTGGCCCTGTGTCAGCCTTACAGGCTCCGCGTAAGCTTTTGCACTGTCTCTTATGCCTCTGGAACTTCTGCGTCAACCTCTCCCAACTGTTCTGACAACTCCCCGATAGTTTCAAATTTCTGCGTGAGGGCAACTACTGCTCTACACTAGTCATTCTAGCTCTACGTGGGCCCAGACTAGCCCAATGTCAGTCCCTCTAGATGCTGCGCTACCTCCACTAATGTCTCTCCTCCTCTCTGCCCAGTATTCCCAAACTATCCCTACCCTTCTACTACAGATTCATCACCTAGTTCAAATTCTTAACTTACTAGCCCTAGAAATCGAACTCCAGATTGATTCATTCTCTTCGTGTGTGTTTCTAAATGAACCCCAAGCCTCCTTCTTATACTTTTCTTGTTGAGACTCCAACAACCAAGATTAAGTCTCTAATCAATGGCTAAGATTAGAAACTTGACTTGATCCGGTTTCTAGAACATTCTCACCCATATTTTGATTAATACCCATTAATACTTTAATTTTCCTAAGTTTAGACTTAGGAGCCCCGTTAAAAATATTAATTATTTTAATAAAATAAAATCTGGATGGAATTTCACCAAACTATTTCTGGGTTCTTTACAACTTATGTGCCTTATACTCTCCACCAATTTTCATGGCTAGAGCACATCCAATGCTACCAAAAAATAACACTCACTCTTCGTGAGGAAAGTGCTCTAGCAACAATGTCCAACCACATGCTGCTCTATTTTTGAAGCATTCCTTTTTGTATTGTTACTATCACCAACACTGTGCTGGTACTACTACTGTACTACTACTCATGACACTGCCACTGCCACTGCTGCATCTGTACTACAACTCCCTATACATCTGCTGCTAACACTGCCACTACTAGCTTTGCACTACGTCATTTTCCAATTGTTGTTGCTCAACAACGGAAAAGCATCCAAAATATCTAAAATAACTGTGTTCAACATAATACCATGTGAATGTTTGGAATCTGGCTGTTACTAGTCTCTGACCCTCTGAATCTTCTGTATTGCTGCTGACTTTTACCCTGTGCCATCTGCATTGCTGCCAACCTTCCTCTGCATTGATCAATCTCTAGTCTTAGGCTATTGCTTCTTCCCTCCAACCCACCCACTGCATCATCTGACACTAAGTCCATCTCGCTACTACGGAATATTAGGCTCCCATAGCGAGGAATTGATCCAAGAGGTGGACTCCTCAAGGATCTTTCCCACATGTAATCCTCATGACTACAGTTCTATATCGCCCCATTTCCCTCCTGGAGATGCGTGGGCACTCATGGAAAACTCATCTTCGTCAATTTTTGTTGGAGCAGCCTTAGGATCATGTTTTCCATCCTTATCCTTTTGCTTCAAAGGACATTGGGATGCAAAGTGGCCCATCTTTCCATGTCTGAAACATTTCACCTTCGAAATGTCCTTCTTCCACTTCTTATTTTGCTGTCCCTTTGATGCTAGAGTTGCATTCTCCTCCTTCTCCTTGGTCTTCGTGCCACTCCCCCTACTGCCATTGAGGTTGACCTTAACCAGATCCCTCCTTAATTATTCTTGTTAAAGGGTTGCCCACCTCTCCTCCCATGAAGGTAGTCTTTCCTTGTCCAATATACTTTGGACGAAGACATGTCATTCATCCGAGACTCCATTCAGGGTCGTCCTTACCATCATGGTAGATTGAGGAGTAGACCCCACTGCAACAAGATGGTCTCTGGTGTCCTAAATACATTGAAGATAGGAGTTAATCCCTTCTCCCTTTTGAATCAATGTCCGCTACAACTTTTGTTCTAAGTACATCTTCCATTGTTCGGAAGAACCTTCATACTGTGATGACAAAGCTTCCCACATTTCTCAGGCTGTATCTTTGTCTTGCAAGTGTGAGATCACATGATCTCGAACTCCATCAAGTATGAACCTCTTCACCTTTCCCTGTTCGGTCTTGTACTTCTTCTTCTAATCGTTGTCAGCGGGAACAACCACAACACTCTTGACGTAAGCTTCGAGATCGTACTCCTCCATAACAACTAAGATTCTGGTCTTCCATATGACATAGTTGGAATCTCCTTCCAACCTATCCTAATCTCTGAACCCATGTGATGCCATCTCACCCAAGTTGTCGAATTGAATCTTCTAGTCACTGCTCAACATTGGTCTACTACTTGACAAGTGAAAAATTCAGACTTTTGGCGAGAAAATTCCTATGAAGAGAAAATTCCCCTTCTATGTGTCTTCGCTCTTTTCTGATGGATTTCTACCTTGACAAAAACTATGTCCTTGAAGCACTGCATTGAGGCTCTACGTCACTCCCTCAACTTCTGCAAACTCACGAACTGGAAATAGTACCTCTCTGTCAGCTCTCTTAGAGAGAGATTTCCTCGAAATCTCTACTTCCCCAGCAAGGACTGCAGAATCCCTTCAAGGGGATTCAAATTACTGCCAAATGAAACTATTGTCTCTCTACTCAGCGCTAGATTTGCTCTTCCTATTTCAAAATCAATGCTCTGATACCATGTGAAAATTCCTACACTCAAGGAACCCTTATTGCAGAAAAATTGTATTTACTTCTCCTACTTGATTTTAATAAACATTATAAAGTTATTTTCTGAATCCTGAAGTAAATTACTTCTACAGCCTAGACTACTTTAAATTTGATTACATGAAATAGAAAACTGAGCAAAGAACAAGATACATAGGATACAATTATTTTTGTACAAAATAGTCCCCGGAAAAACCCAATGCGGGAAAACCAGTGCAGCAGCTCTGAGGGTTTTCTATTATTAAGCAATAATTCTTAATACAATGTTGGATGCCCTCTCGGAAATCTAGTGACAAAGAAAATATAATGGCATAAAACTGAGTGAGTTTACCTCACTTCACCCAGAGGATTCCGGATGATCCGACAAGAGAACTGGCTGACCCCAACTATCTCTGCGTTGGCCCTGCATGAACCTTACAGGTTCTGCGTAAGCTTCCACACTGTCTCTTTTGCCTGTGAAACTTCTGCGTCAACCTCTCTTGGATGTTCTGGCAGTTCCCTGATAGTTTCATATTTCTGCATGAGGGAAACTTCTACTCTACGCTACCCATTATGGCTCTGTGTCAGGCCTGCGTGGGCCCAGGCTGGCCCAACACTAGTCCCTCTAGATGTTGTGTTGCCTCCACTAGTATCTCTCCGCCTCTCTGTCCAGTATTCCCGAACTATCCCTACCCCTCTGCTACTGAATGATCACTCAATTCGAATTCTCAGCGTCCTAGCCCCAGATATCAGGGTATTAATTTTGAAAATGAGTAGAGGAATTGGTCCCTAATTTTGTGCTCTCGGTCTTAGAAAATTTCCTCAAATTTCAACCTTTAAAAGCTTGGTACTCATCCCTCTTGGAAAATATGAAATCAACCCTCATGGAGATGATATAACCTTACAAACAATTGATGCAAATGATGAAGATTCTAAAATAACCACGATGGAAGATATGAAATAATCTTCCCAAGGAGCTAACTAGGGTGGCACTCGAAGTCCACCGAAATTAGCTTTGAGTTTCGCTTAAAACCTTGAAACTCGCTTGAGCTTCATTTCTATGTCAAGAGATAAATAGGAATAAAATGCTTTGCAATTGAGTACATCATTTGTTTATAACTCTCCATTGAACCCCCTTCTAGCTTCTAGTTCTTATTTTTCCCTATTATTTTATTGGTGGGGACCATTTTCCACTAAGAGACTTTTTACCGCCATGTTAAATAAAATAATAATTTACCTCCATTCTCCAATAAAATATTATTTTCCCCCATTCTCCATTAAAATATTACTTTCTGCCTTTTTCCCATAAAATAATATATTTTCCCTTTTTATTCAATATTACCAAAAATTGGCAAAAGTCCTTAGTGACTTTTGTACTCAAAAAATTAGGAACGTTACATTCCTCCCCGCCAAAAATTGCTTGTCCTCAAGCAATATCCATATGTTATTTCTCGACACATTGTCCTATATGTGCCACTAAACCACTCCTCGTTGTCGCCCCACCATCACATGAACAAATCCTATGACACCAAGGTCCCAAACCATCCTGATGCCTATGAAGCCCCCTTCGCTCCACTTTCCATCCAACAATATGGAGTCACTAAAAGGCCTTTGCATATCACCAGTAAGTAGAGCACCCTGGTAAGGTAAAATCCTAATCAACTCCTCGAGAATTTGCCTTAATAAGTAAATAGTCTCATGCACTTCAAGCGTAGACTCCCGAAGATACAATCCAACTACTGTGGAGACGAATCCTTGCCCACATGTGCTCCCCATGATCTCTCCCTGCCATACTAGTGAAGTCCCCCCATGTCATCAACGAATAACTAAAACCCAATAGAATATATGAATTATCTCCCCCTGTAGAAACTATCTCATCCCTAAGGGTAGTTGAACTGCCAAGTCATGTGATGTTAGGATCCTATTCTAGTTTTTAAAGGGTTCCACCATGATGTCGTTGTGCCACTCTGGCTGTGAAAAATTACCCATCGTGCGTATCCTATATCCTCCTCTCCTAGAACTTGATGGTGAAATATTGGTGAAGTCCAAGCTCATCATGTCGAAGCATCTCCATGATGTCAACATCTGCCCATCTACTGCTAATCCTCACCAGATAATGGAGGTCTCAGTGATCCCCCATGTGCCAACCCCAAAGTTAGATAGATCACCCTCCACCATGATCCTCACATTAGGGGAATTTTGAGGTCTAAAATGGGTCTCCTAAGGAAATTATAAAATAATAGTGGAAATAATAAGATAAGATTAGATTACATCATCAAATTTTAGAGGGAAAAAAGGAAAACTTTTTTTTCAACTTATCTCCTTATGAGTTTACTCAAATTTCGAATGGTTTACTCAAATTTTGAGTGGAAACACTTGTTGGATGCAAAATTTGATTCCTCATCCAAGGACTACCCATGTTGCATACTTTCGATGGACCCTTCTACACAAAAATGAAAAATACATGAAAAATGTCATTGCAATCACGTTTTTTCATGTATTTCTCATTTTTTGTGTAGCAGGGTCCATCGAAAGTATGCAACATGGGCACTCCTTGGATGAGGAATTAATTTTTCATCCAACGAGTACTCTTGCTCGAAATTTGAGTAAAACCTTAGGTGGATAAGTTGAAAATGTAAGTTGAAAAAGTAGTTTTATATTTTTTAATCTTTTTACTTTTTTACTCCAAAAATGGTGAATCATCCCCCATGGTTGACATCATCATCTTGAATCCTATTGGTTCTTATAAAGTTTATTTTCGTTGTACATTTTTCTTAGGATGCCCATTTTAGACCTCAAAATTCCCCTAATGTCACAAAATGGAGTGGCCTGTTAGCTAATTGAATCCCCAGATCCCATAACTAGATCTCTTGTGGCATAGTCTTGACGACTACTCAAATCCACCTGTTCCACGTCTCTACTCCCTGCATGCAATCAATATCTAGACTCCACATATCATGAATCAATTTGGGGCATACAAAATTGCCTTGCACCTGCCATACCATAGTGAGATCTGTTATCCTGTCTCCTGAAGGCGCACCCCAATACTTCTTAGAGTTTAAACATCCGCCTGTAAGAAAGGTCCACTGCCTTCTGTACATGCGCCTGTGACACATAGGAGAACCTTCCCCAAAATGTGTCATTTATCTACCTAAGTGTGAGAGCAAGGGTGGAGCACGTGTTTCCTCTGCAGCAGGTCGGTGAAACCCAAGCCTCATCTGCCAACTCGCACCCTGACTGTATGAAACTACTAGGAAGTCTCTCCCCTGAGGAACTAACTCCCATCCAACTATCTCAGGTGAGATCCTGACACCTTGTCGCTCACGCTGAGAGTATCAAATGAAAACAACCAAATCCTCGGAGACTGTGCACGACATGATGGAGGACTAGGCATTTGATTCCTATGGAATATGGCCGAGAGATGCTCACTAGTGCCCTTGTCGATCCTAGGTAAGCCAAACCTAATGGAATGTTAGTTGTCCCCGATAGGATATCTCTCTAGAGTAAAGGATACAACAACCTATTGTGCATCATCATACTATGTTGTACACAAACACGTACCCCTGTACTCATGTGCATAACACTGAGCTTCATGGCACAACTTTGTGCACTGTTGGACACCAAGACGCACTATCGTACCACCAAGTATCATCTAGTATCCCACATGTTCAAATTCATCCACCACTAGGCTAGTGTACCCATCATAATGTGAGCTACACCTCCTCATTTTCCTTGGTTAACCTGAGCGACCTAACTCTGCACATTCTAATGGGAATAACACTGGCTAAATTGAGGCTTCAGTGATCCATAACATTTATAAGAAATATTTCGGCGTAAATCACATGCAGAAAATAGTTGTCGACGCGTTTCGAACCAACTAGTGTGGTTCATCGTCAGGACAAGTTGAAGAAACAGATCCAACTTAGCATGTTAAATAGTTTGAGCAGAGACTCCCATAGCCGCATTTCTGCTTCTCAAAATTCCGGTCCTCCGTTCTTGGTTATTATCGGTTCCTTCAGGTGGTTCTATCTCCTCACCCCCTTGGCCCACAGCGCTAGTGCTGATAACCCAAGCAACGGTGCAATCTCTCCTTTGCGTGGTCAGACTTCACTGCGTAGCGTGCCCTGGCTTGATAAATTGTTGGCCGGTGATAAGAATTATGTGTCGGTCAACATTGATAATTTTAATAATATTAATATTAATAAAAATTATATAATTTTAATAATAATAATAATAATAATTATTATTATTATTATTATTATTTACGTAATTTTAATAATTTTATTAATAATAATAATAATAATAATAATAATAATGAATATTATTATTATTTTGATAACAATAATTATAATAATAATGATTTTAATAATAATTTATGTAATCTTAATAATAATATTAATAATAATATTAATAATAATGGTAGTAATAATAATTTATATGTTAATATTAATAACCAGGTTAGTATTAGTAATATTATGAATAAACAAAGCGAGGACATAGAATCTATTAACATTAATGATTCGGACCTGATTGCTCATCCCCCTCCCTCCTAGAATAATAGAGTTGTTAACTTATCGAGTTTTTCCTTTTCCCCTTCTGTTTTTAGACTTTTAAGCAAAGGCCTAAACTTTGCCCTTGCCCCTAGAAAAATCCCAGTTGTTGACATTATTTGCGACGTGGAACACGGGATTAAAGATCTTCTGGATAATATAAAGGACACCATCAGGCAGGATTGTGCTGTTGTCCTTAGAAAAGCTAAGCCCCCTTGGAAGAACCTCAGCAACGAGGAATTCATTGCCCTTAAGTCCTTAAACCAGAACAATGATATCGTTGTTCTGAGGGCTGACAAAGGAGGGGTTGTGGTCATCCTTAACAAGGATGATTACCGTAAGAAGATGTTAGATCATCTTTACAATAGTGGCAGTTATAAACAATTGCCCAAGAACCCTCTTAAGAAATTTTTTAGGACGGTGGCTCTCACCATCAAGTCCAGTAACTCTGTGAGTTCCCTTTGCCATAAACTCATTGAGAGTAGTCCAATTACCCCTAGGATTTATGGGCTGCCTAAGATTCACAAAGAAGGGGCCCCCTGAGGCCTATCTTCAATACCATTGGTGGTCCGACCTACCTTCTAGCTAAGTTCCTTGCCCTTAAGCTCAAACCCCTGGTTGGCCGTACAACGTCCTTCATAAAAGACTATGCTTCCTTCGTTAAAGAGCTTAAGGACATAAATCTTGACCCTCAGGACATTCTAGTCAGCTTTGATGTGGTCTCCCTTTATATGTGTATCCCTATAAAGGAGGCCATGGAAGTGATCTATTGCTTAACAGATCCTGATACCACGCATCTAGTTGAGATCTGTCTCACTTCCACTTTCTTCTGTTTCGAGGGTGAGTTCTTTGAACAGACCTGTGGTGTTGCCATGGGCTCACCCCTATCCCCTATTGTTGCGAATTTTTTTATGGAAGATTTCGAAGCCAAGGCTTTAGCCTCAACTCGTCTCCTTCCCAAGCTGTGGAAGAGGTATGTAGATGACACTAATGTCATCTGGCCCCATGGACAAGAGGAGTTGGATCTCTTCTTCAATCACCTCAACTGTCAGTCCTCTGACATTAAGTTCACCATGGAAAAAGAGGTCAATGGTTGCCTCCCTTTCTTGGATATTCTTATATCTAAGAATATGAACGGTTCACTCTCCCACTCAGTGTTCCAGAAGAAAACACATACTGAGCACTATCTTCATGCTGATTCCCATCATTTCCCTGCTCAAAAGTTGGGTGTTCTTAACACCCTCGCTACTTGTGCCCTGAGGATTTCTGATAGGGAGAAATCCCATCTCCTTAATGTCTTTGTGGAGAATGGCTATAGTAGGCGCCTAGGTCAGAAGGCTTTCCTTAAAGCCTCTAAAAACTTGTTAATTAAGAAAGAACCTAAAGAGCGTCGGCTAGGTGTCCATCTTCCCTATGTCTAGCGAACCACAGACAATATTGCTCGGATTCTTAAGAAGTATGATATTCCCTCAACCTTTAGGCCCCTCAACACTATTCGCAAATCCCTCCGATCGGTGAAAGATCCCATTGACCCTAAAGACATGAAGGGTTTCTACTTGATCCCTTGTTCTTGTGGGACCCCCTATATCGGGGAAACAGGGTGCTCCATCCATCAAAGGATCAGTGAACATGCAGCTGACCTAAGACATGGGAGAACCAAGTCTTCAGTGTTAGCAGAGCATGCGGAAAAGACCAAGCATCAGGTTTGTATTGAGGAGGCCAAGGTTCTTGCCAAGGTTGCGCAGTTCCATCATCGTAAATTTAGGGAAGCTATTGAAATTGAAAGAAGACCGAACAATCTCAATAGAGATGATGGTTGGAAGATCAGTCGCTGTTGGATCCCTGCCCTTTCTTCCTAGTCTTGCTTTTTTTAGCTTTCGATGTTTCCCTTAATTTCGCAGATCTTTTTCCTTGGAGCCTTGTTTTTTCCTTCCTCCTAGGGTTTCTCTTTTTAGCTTTGTAGTTTTCTCTTTATCCTATTCTTCTCCTTCTTCTTTTTAGAATTTGTCGCTCGTTTTTTTTTTTTTGGTTAAGTTAACTTGATAGTATTTTCTCGCTATTTATTTATTTATTATTATTATTTTAATATTATATATATCTGCATATTTATTTATTTTATATTATTCTATTTTATTTTATTATTTATTTACTTTATTTTATTTTATTTTATTTATTATTTTTTTTTTTAAACCTTCTACTTTCTTAATATATTTATTTAATTGGTTTTTATTTTTATTTATTTATTTATTTTTATTCTTTATTTATTTGTATTTGTATTTGTATTTATTTATTTTTTTAAGATATTTGAGTTGACTTAATTTTCTCGTTCCTATATTTTTATCGATTCTAACTAACTTTTATCTTGACTACCTATGAATATTACTTTTTATTTATATATATATATATATATATATACATATAATTTATACATATATTATAAGATAGGTCATTTACATAACTAATTCCCATGTATATACTATATAACTTATAATTTTTAATTATTAATACCTTTTTAAGTAACCATTAACACCATTTAAAATTATTTTAAATATTTATTGGGTACCTAATATAACTAATTTCCATAATAATTTTTTATGACCCTGGTCCTAAAGTCAAAATTAGCCGTTGGTCAAGTTAGCCATTGGAATCTCTGCTCAGACTATTTGACATGCTAAACTGGATTTGTTTCTTCAACTTGTCCTGACGATGAACCACACTAGTTGGTTCGAAACGCATCGATAGATATTTTCTGCATGTGATTTACGCCGAAATATTTCTTATAAAAGGGAATAACACTACTATGTCAATCCTCAGTAACTCCTATGTCCAATACAACCATGAGAGAGCATTGTCTCCATAAAATTCCCTGTTTGGTGGTCGACCAATGCCACCTCCTCCTAACAACTCCTGCTAGAGTATGCTAACCATCCTACGACCCCGCGCACAATCAACATGCCAAGACATCTCATGAGGTCTGCTTGCCCCCTGTCAATCCAATGGGTCACCAATAATATCTGGCCATCTGATGAAGACCTGAAAGTGTACGTGCGATCAGTGACCGGATCCATCATACCTCTAACACCATCACTAACCAAGTCCATGACATGACAGGGAATCCCGCCTAGATCCCAACAACAATCTGGCCCCTCTGGTAACCCATGACCTCTACTGAATTGTGGCCATGGATGTATCCAAACACCTAGCCCGCTCCATCGGGTACCAACTCAGTACCTCTTGACATCTAATCCCAAAGGAGGGATCGAATGTGTAATATCCTATGTACGGAACAAGTCCTCCATGTCGATGTTGTTCCATACTCAGCTCATGTTGCTCAATCGTGCTGACCTGGTCATCCCCTAGGGTTTGTCTAGATAACTCCGCCTCTTTCTATCCAATGCATAGAGGTAAGCTAATAATGTTGTAGGCCTCGTCAGTTTTTCTCTGAAGCGATCTGTGCTGAAATCCTAACATGTGCTCTCTTCGCTGCTCCTCCACCAAGGGCTCAAATTGAGCCTCCAAGTGCTTCTCCGTAGGCAACCCATCATGCAAAACATCCTCATAATTCAGTAGTAGGTGGATGTCATTTGTAAGCTCTGTCATGGATAAGTATGCCTCTGTGAATATTGGCATCTCATCAATGGATGGTCCTATGGGTGTGTGCTCCACTCTCTCTGTCACTATCTCAACCCATGCCATTAATGTGCTCTCCAATAGTGGTAACTCTGGAGTCACACTAGGATGATCTATGTCCTCCTCACAACCACCAGTGCCATCTTCCTCTTGCGCAACCTCCTCCTCAGACTCACTCTCAGAAAGCACCTCCAGGTAGCAGGCCTTTCCCTTAGTGTACCTCCGCCGTGAGATCCACGACTCCTGACCTGCGAAACAAAATTTCCTCCTAGTCTCATCATCTAATTTTTCCTGTCCTGATCTGTGCTTCTCCTTCAGATGTAAAAAATATCCAAATGATAAAATCCTCATGATCTTGGGGTCCAATGCATCATACTCATCAATCCCATGTGCGAAAGACCTCATCAAATCTGGAAAGGCGTCTTCCTCTCTCTCCCTCGCCCGTTCATCCAAAAAATGAGGCATAGTAGGATAGCTAGTCTAGCCATATGTATGGGTGTTGTTTGGTTGAAATGTGCAAGCATGTGCATGGCTCCCTTCTCCTACCCGGGAACCACCTTCTCCATCGTGGATTGACTCTATTGGTTCTGTATTTGCATTCACATCATTTTTTGTATGCCCTGCTTTGGTTGATCTCCCATGAATGATGTGAATGGATTCACCCCTATGACATTCTTATCTCTAGCGTCTCTGTCATATAAATGAATATGGTTATGGTTTATCCCCTTAATGCTACTCATTTGGGCCCATAATTATTTTAGTTTCTCATTGTTTCTGTTGATTTCTTTCCAGGTCCTCTGTGTACTCCATCTTTCTCGCGTCATTGGAATGTCCAAAGTTTCACTAATCATTGTACATGCATGCCTACACCTTCATGATCTTGCTAGCTACCCACAATTGGCCAAGATCGTGCTTTGATACCATTGTTATGTTCCCTTTCCATAATATCTGGGAAAACCCAAAAATTTCTAAGTGTATATGGTTTTTGTCACTGTGTTGTTTTGTCAAATAGTTGGTATACACTATGTTGTAGGTATTTTCTTTATATGTTTAATGTGAAATAAAATATCTAGTGCCCAACAAACATTATGAAAGTACTTCAACTGTTGATATATAATTTACAATAAAATTAGAGGGTACACATAAATTCCTTTGACATTTTCCTACAAGCAGTTAGTGTGCATGCTCCAAAATTTACTGTCTAGATAACACTGAACTTTAACAAATAGTTTGATGACACCTTAAAAGCGAACCTCAATCAATAGCATTCAAAAAATCTGATTCTTTCATGAGTGCATTGTACAAACTTCGGTATTCCTTGGAACATAAGTTTGTTGTTTATGTTCCGAGTGCTATTAGTACATAGATTGATAGTGGTAAGTGATGTTGTTTATGTTCATTTATCTTCAACTTGGACTGTTAAGAATGGAGACTTCAATACTTCTTCACGAGTAAGTTGTTCTAATTTGTCTTTTAGTGAATTCTTGTCACTTTTAAGCTTCTTTATTTGTGTAAGAAGGTTTTGATTATGATTCCTTAGACGTGAAAGTTCTTTGCTTTCTGAATTGTTGACTTTATGCTTAGTATCCTTCTCCTCATCTTTTAAACTTTTGATTTGTTCTATTAAATTTTTATTAATGTTCTTTAAATGTAAATTTTCCTCTTCTTGTTTTGATAAGTGCTTCTTGAGTTCCTTCTTTGTGACCTTAATATTCTTGACTTGTGCAAGTAATTTTTCAATGTGGTCCTCAAGGCAAGAAATTTCTTTGTCTTTTTCCATTACTTCCTTGTCACGCATATGAACAAAATCTTTATATTCTTGTTGTAATGCTTTTTTGTTTTGTTGAAGTTTGGCTATTTTGTCTTTCTCTTGATCTTCCTACTGCAATTTCTTAGTATACTAGATTACGTCTTTTTGTAGGGGTGATGATGAACTTTTAATTTTCAGTTTGGATTCCAATTTCTTCATTTCCTTATGAAGATAAACATGTTGTCATTCAAATATTTCCATTAATTCTTCTATTTTTTTTGCTAACAATTGTTTTTGTGCATCACTTAGATATTTGACTAAAGTAAAAGTTTTGTAACATGCAAACCACATTTTGATTTCTGAATGACTCTTGACAATTAGAATATCCCTTTGAAAAAATGGACATTTTGAAAAAAATCATTGTTCTTTGTGGAAATCATCTTTTTACTTTTTCCTTTCCAGTGATTGACTCTATATTTTCTATCAAATAATACTTTTGACTATGAACCTTATGTATCCCTTTGTAACGAATGAATATGAAAAAGCCATTTTCTTTAATATACCTTTACATTTGTTTATTTTATTTTATTTTTATTAATAATTTTTCTAATAATAATTATTTTCTTCCTTTTACTTCAAAATATAATAAGCCTTTAATTATCCATTTTACACTATATGATAAATATAAAATATTATCTTATAAATCTTCAATTAATAATGTATCACTATTATTGCTTTTTTTTTAATAACTATCTTTTATAACTTTCTCTTCTATAAAATAATATTATTTTATTTAACAATTTCTTTTTTTTTCTCTACATCCACTTATATATTCAATTTTTCCTCTTTAGGCTTCTCTAAAAAGATATGCTTTCAATTAACCTTCTCAATTTTTAATTTTTCACTTTATATACTTCTTATATTTTTTCTTTATAAAAGATTATATTCCAACACCTTTTTAATAAAATACCCTATTTGATTATATTCCAACACCTTTTAATAAAATACCCCTATTTATTTTTATTTTGATGTTTTTTTTCCAAAAAAAGAATTGAATTTCAATAATTATGCCTCTCAATATTATATACTAAGAACACCTCCCAACATATTAAAAGGGAGTTTGACACTCGAAATTGAGTCGTGATTCCAACTTGCCATTTAAATTTTGATTTAATTGACTGTACACTTTGAGTTTTATTAATTTAATTGATATATTTTTTAAGTCTCACGTTTTATGCCCGTTTTCCCTTTCATACCAACTCCAGTTACGACTTTGATTAATTAATTGACCATTTAGTTTATGGAAGATTGCAACGCTTCGAAAGGTTTGGAAAATAATAACAAAGGTTTTGAGCGGTTGTTGAGAAAGGTTCGCTGGAGAGGTTGGAAAAGTGAATCTAGCAAGTGTTTTTTACTTTTCTTTTTTCTAGCAATGGTGGCTAGTAGCATCATCATTTAGTAAGTTCCTCCCATGCACCGAAAATTGCTTGTCTTCAAGCAATGTCTGAGTAAACATCCTCTCTAACTGTGTTTCTTTATCGTCACTGTAAAATGTATCAGGGTCTTAGATGTGTCACTAGATTTTGCCTGACCTTTGCACTGCTCTGATATAAAAGAATCCTTCAATACCAGGATCCTAGACAATCTTGCCCAACATGAAGCTCCCCTCGCTCCACTCACTATCATGCTCGGTGAAAGTACCAAAAGTTCCCTACTCCATCAATGACTTACTAAAGCCCAATGGAAGTTATGTATGATCTCCCCCTGCAGTAGCCGGTGCATCCCTAAAGGTTATTGAGTTGTGAAGAGTTGTATTGCCCCAGTTCCTTGCTAGTCCTAGAGTGGTGCCACCATGCTAATGTTGCACTAGTTTGACTATGTCATACTCCCCATCGTGTGCAGTCAGTATCCTCCTCTCCTAGAACTCAATGGTGGAATACTGAAAGAGGCAAGACACATCCTGCCTAGGCATCTCCATGGCACCAAGGCCTACCCATCCAAATCTAACTCTAAACCTGTACAACAATAGTGTAATATCCCTCCCTTAATAATAAATAAAAAATAAATAATAAAAATAATAAATAATAATATAATAATAAACAATAAATAATACAAATAAATAATAATAATATAAATAATAAATAACAAATCACTTAATAATAAATAATAAAAATAATAAATCATAAATGTTAAATAATAAATGATAAATAAAAATAATAAAAATATAAAATAGTAATAACCATAATAAACTCTAAATAAGAATAAATAGAAATAAAACAAGAAAACTATAAAAAAGAAGGAAATAAAACAAGAAAAGCTAAAAATCAAAAGAAAGTTGCATGTAGACACATGGAGTGTGTGCATGTGGTTCCCCTTCCAATGTTTTTCTATTTAATAGATGGTGAGGAAAATGAGAGGCATTCCTGCATTCCATCATTCCGAGAGTCTATCTTTCATTCTCTTGAGAGAATGGTGTACTAAGACTTAGGAGTCACTAGCAGTAGTACGTTGATTGAGGGCTCGGGGGGTGGCCAGTTGTAGCAAAGCCTTGCGCAATTGAGCCTATGGTTGGGTGGAGAGTCGTCCCCAAAACCTTGTTGTCATCTGGCAGACATCGATCACAGGTAATATAGATATGTACTTATTTGTTGATTCTGATTTTAATTAGGAAATTAATTTTATATTACTTTGGGCTGTTACAAATAGAGAATGTTTGCCTCCCCATATGATGAAACCCTCTGTGAACCCCCATGTGTCATCCCAAGAGAAAATTATATCACTCTCTGCCACAACTCCGCTCATCACAAGTGATCTATCAATCAACTGAATCCTTGCATCCCATAGCTAGACCTGCTGCGGCATAGCCCTGTCAACCGATGGAATCCCTTTGGCCCTCATCTCTAGTCCCTGCATGTGATTACTATATAGGCTCCATATATCGTGGGCTAATCTGATTCCTGCTACTCCGCCCTGTGCATGCCACTGTGTAGTACTAATGATCGCTGGGAGCCACATGTGCCAAAGAGATACCCCGTAAATGTAACCAAAAGATGGGTATCCGATACTCGTAATCGACTCGGGGTATGTGAATCCCTCCTATCCCTGCCAACCATATCCCCTGGGTTTGCCATCCGCCCTCTCGATAATGAGCCAATATAAGGTTTGGAGCCCAAACACATACTGGGAAACTACCTCAGTCATACCTGCTATCCTTTACTCATGCTTGGTCCCGACATGCCCTGAGAAAAGATTGAAACATGTCTCCCTCGGGACTAGCTCCCTAGACGTAGGCTTAGTGATGAATGATATGCCACCCCTGCAAATGATCACCTCATTCCCCAACTTGTGGCTATCAATTGATGCACCAATGCTATGCCACTGTTGAAAATTCTCCCCCCCTAGTGCACTGAGTGTCACTCAAATATCTCGGGTGAGCTCCTCATCCCCCGCTGCTCATGGCCAGAGTGCAGAAAGTCGACAGCAAAATCGACTGCTCTCGTAGGGATGTAGAAGAGGTTCAAGCCTGTGAGTACCTGTGGATACCATCAAGTATCGCTCATCTGTGTCCCCATTGATCCTGGGTGAACTATGCCCAAAGGTATACCACTAATCAACCCAGTACTCCTGGACATGCCACTGTACACCGCAACATACCCCTGTACATTGCTTGATACCCTCAGCTACGACTATGCCATCTTGTACCATCATGTGCCCCGCCTATGTCACTGCACTTGTCAGTCCCCGCATGTACTTAATGCGATGTGAGGCACTCCCACTCCACAATGTTGTCCAACATACTATGACACACCTCCATGCGTCTCCACACCCATTTGCAGACCACTGCTCTACGCTAGATTTTCCTACCCATACCTGAATGAGATGGCCTAAAGCTTTGTCCATATGCATCGGCCCACATCCAACCTAGATCATCACCTCCACTGTCGCATCACCATGCCCTTCGATGAGGGGACCTCCCCTCCAAGTCCTCCCTAAGGGATCCAAGAAGTGAATCTCCGTAGGTGTCAGCAGTGATGCCACCATTGCTCTGCTCCTCTATGTCTCACACAAATGCAAAGAATCCCCAGCTCCATACAAGGCACTATTTGGTGGCCTGCCAATGCCACCTCCTCCGACAAAATCCTGCCAGAGTATGTTAATCATCTAGAGACCCCGTGTACAGTTATCATACCAAGACAACCCAAGGAGTCTGCGCAAAAACTCATTGGCCATTGGTGCTAAGCGAAACTCTCCTAGCGGAGGTGCACGCTCGACTGCTAGGTCAACTACACCCTCTAGGTCGTATTCAACCGGTATACCTAGGAGATGATAAGTGGTCCCTCCCGGATCCCAAGTCCAGTCGGGGTTTCCAGCATCCCCAGTGCCTAGAAACTCTTACTGAGCTCCATCGGGTACCAACTCATAATCTCTCGCCACCCAACCCCAAGAGAGGGATCGAATGCAAGAACTCCCGCACATAGAACAACCCCTCATGTGGGTGTTGAAACCTGTGCAACTTAGGTCATCTCATCTTGCTATCCTGGTCAATACATATAATCTGTCTAGGTAGCTATGTCTCCCTATGTCCAATCGGCCAAGGTAACCTAACAGTGTTGCCAGCCTCATCTATGTATACCCGAAGAGGGTTGCTGTGACGCTCTAACGTGCACTCTAGATGCACCAGTACATAATCCCACTACTCCCCAACGTGAGTCAATTTGTCCGTGGACTCAGCGCACACCACTCTCATGCCCTCTAGCTCCTCGTTCTACTACAGAATCGCCTCTCGCACTAACGTGGCCTTCCTTTTTAATGCTAGAAGGTCGGCCTGAAACTAATGGAACTATTGTGGGCATCTATCACCTGTAAACTCGGTCACGACTCCAGATACCTCAACAACTGTTGGCATCTCATCCATGTGTGGCACCCCCTCAACAAATGGCTCTATGCGAGTAGGCTCTATCCTCTCCACCAAGGTGTTAATTGGGGCTATCAAAGAGGTATCTAATAAAGGTGACTCCTGCACCACACTAGGTATATCGATGTGCTCCTCACCATCCTATGGGATCTCAGTATCATGCTCAACCTCCTCCTCAAGCTCTTGATATCTAAAGCCAGGTCTCCACCAGCAAAAGCACTCCTTGGTCTCACCCTCTAACTGTTTTTGTCTTGTCTGCTCCTTTTCAGGAGATTTTGTGCCCTGATCTGGTCAACTTTCCCCACATGATGTAGATGGATGGGTTTGGTCTTTCACCCTCCTCAACTAGGCCAACCTCTCATCGTCCCAATGAATTCTACCCCAGAATTTTTGCATATTGGATTTCCCTTGAGCCATGGGTTTATCTCCAGTTTCACCCGTCACTGTGCATTCATACCCAAAGCTTCCATGATCTTTTGGCTAATTTCCCACAGTTGGGCCAAGATCATGCTATAATACCATTATAATGTTCCAAACTAAGGAAAATAGTGATATGCAAAACAAATAATAAAAACAACGCCATAAAATTGAAACATTTAGTGCAAACCCATAACAAGTCCAGGAATATCCAATAGTTGAGCCATTTTATTATAATCTGGGAGAAATGTACAATAATATGGAAGTGGTGCACCTAACTTGCTTCAATGGCAAGCGTGATCTGTTAGGTCCCTATACTGCTAGTGTAACCCCTTGTTGTTATTAGTACAACCACCTTATTATATTGTTGTGCCCATGTAGTCCCCATATTGTTATTATTGTGCCCCATAGAAGCCCACTATTATTATTACTATGCCCTTACATTATTATTGTTATGTCGGCTCTGATTATATTATGACCCCTTACACTCCTATATACAGAAAGGAGGTCTTGTCATTTGTATCATCCAATAATTATTCATTTGTGTAATGTAAAGGAGGTTGCCCCTTCGAAGAGGCTTATTTCTAAGGCGTTGATCTATCTTTTCTATCTTTTTGTGAGCTGGTTTCATAAGATTTGGTATCAAAGCTTTGGATTCTAGGGTTTCGCTACTCCAAACAGGTGATCGTGGAATTTTCGCTATAACTTTTTTGCTACGAAGTTTCAGAAGCTAAAACAAAAATCCATTTTACCTAAAATCATTCTAAACCTCGAGTCCAAATTTCAGATCTTCGCTTGCTATATTGTTATAGATATGATCTGAGGAAGTTAGGGTTTTGGAAAACTCTAGAATTCCATCGCAAATAGGTCATTGTGGAATTTTCGCTATAATTGTTTTTCTGTGAAGTTTCAGACTCTGAAATTAAAACCCATTTGAGCCGCAATTTTGGTGAAGCTTGGGCCCGAATTTCACATCTTGGTTCACTATATTTTTGGATATACAGTCGAAGACATTTAGGGTTTCTATAGACTCTCGAATTACATTGTAAACAAGTGACCTTGGGAAATTCATCATAACTTTCTCTCTAAGAATCAAATTGAAATTTCGTAAGAAGTTGTAGAAAGAGGATGCACTGTAGTTTTCTACATATCGGTTGCAGGTCCTAAGGTTGAAATAATGACACGTGGCACTTCGTACAGTTCTACTAAACCAGTTTATAATCAGGTCATCGTGGGAGATTTGACATAACTCTTCCTTGCAGAATCCAATATTGATCAGACTTGTGGGGTTAGAAAGAGGACTCAGAGGGCGACCATAAGACACAATTTCATAACTTGGATATCTAAAATTATAGAGTTACAATTGTTTCAAGATCGAGCTCCTAAAATCAAGAAAAGGCGATATGAGGAAGTTTGATGGCAAGGATCCAGTAAATTGGATACTAGAGATGGATCAATATTTTGATCTACATGAGGTGCAACTGTTACAAAAGGTACGTATTGCATCTTCATATCTAGAACCTGATCAATTTTTATGGTATAAAGGGCTTTGTTCTCGTAAACCACTTGTTATGTGGTCAATTTTCAGGGAGGAAATGATAGCACATTATGAGGATACAAAGAGCAACACCTTCTTTAGCCAATTGATAAATCTCAAACAAAAGTGTTCAATGGCAGAGCCTATTGAGGACTTACAAAAATTGAATATAAGGGAAAATTATATTCCAAAGAAGCAGAGGATTGATGTCTCCATAGGGACTTTAAAGGATAACATTCAACATGAGGTTAGTATTTGGGAACCTAGTTCATTGGAGAAGGCATTCAGGTTGGCAAGAAAAGTGGAAAGTAAAATTATGGCAACAATGAAGTCTACCTCTCACAACTATAAAGATGGAAGTGTTGTATCTCCTAGCCCTCCACAACCTACAAGGTTGACACCACAACAATTGGAAAAAAAGAAGAGAAAAAGGGCTTTGTTACAATTGTGATAACAAATACATTAAAGGTCATAAGTGTGTTGAGAAGAAATTATTTTACATTGATTGTGGAGAGGAGGAAGAAAAGGATCAAGAAACGTCAAAAGAAGAGGATATACACCAGGAACAAACCCCAGAGAAAGAAGAAATGAATCCAACCATATCTTGTAAAGCATTGGCAAGAATTACCACTCCTTAAACTCTCAAGATAGAAGGACATATCAAGAAGAAAAAGGTTCAAGAAGTGAAAGATCACATCGAGCATCAAGAAATGAATCTGACCATATCTTGTAATGCATTGACATAAACTACCATTCTTCAAACTCTCAAGATAGAAGGACATATGAAGAAGAAAAATGTTCAAAAAGTGAAAGATCACATCGAGCATCAATAAATGAATACGACCATATCTTGTAATGCATTGGAAGAAATTACCTCTCCACAAACTCTCAAGATAGAAGGACATATCAAGAAGAAATATATTCAAGCAGTGAAAGATCACATTGAGCATCAACAACAAGTTCTCCAAAATTTAAAGGATAACGCCACTTTGGTGCAGATCAAATGAAATGACAGGCATATCAACATCGCAGTGAAAGAAGTTTTGATATAGGTGATTGGGTATTTTTACGACTACATCTCAAGAAAGCTATTTATGAGAATGAAATGTTGGCAATACTACATGCACTTAAGAAATGGCGACCTTACCTAATGGGAAGACACTTCAAGGTAAAAATGGATCATGATAGTATTAAATACTTTTTAGAACAAAAATTATCTTTAGAAGAACATAAAAAATGGGTCACAAATATGTTGGGTTATGACTTTGAAATCATCTACTAAAAAGGGAAGCAAAATGTTGTTGCAGATGCACTCTCAAGAAAGGATGAGGATGTGGAAGCATTGTTTTGTGCTATTTCTATTATCCAACCAGATTGGATAAACGAAGCAAGGGATGAATGGAAAAAGGACGAATAAGTGTGGCCAATCATTCAAAAGTTGCAAAAGATCCCAGTTCAAACAATATTGCTAGAACTTGATGAGGAAGGAAAAATCATATTGGAACCTGGAGTAGTCACAGAAACAAGAACCCGACAGCTATGAAATCGATCAATTTCAGAGTATTTCATCAAGTGGAAGAACTTACCCATTGAAGCTTCCACATGGGAGAACAAGAATTTGATACAGAAGCATCAAGAACTACTCAAGCATTCATGACAAAACTTTTTGAAGGAGAGGGGCATGTTAGGTCCCTATACTACTAGTGTGACCCGTTATTGTTAATAATACAATCGCCTTATTATATTGTTGTGCCCAAGTAGTCGCCATATTGTTATTATTGTGCCCCATAGAAGCCCACTATTGTTATTATTGTGCCCTTACATTATTATTGTTATGTCAGCTCTGATTATATTATGACCCCTTAGACTCCTATATATAGAAAGGAGGTCTTGTCATTTGTATCATCCAAGAATTGTTCATTTATGTAACGTAAAGGAGGTTGCCCCCTCAAAGAGGCTTATTTCTAAGGTATTGATCTATCTTTTCTATCTTTTTGTGAGCTGGTTTCGTAACATGATAAAACCCAGGTGGTAATATGTCAATCCTAGATGGCACAATAACTGCTCCAATGATGCCCTGCGCTGCCCCTGTGAAACTATGTTTTCTGCTGCAAGGATGCTGCAGGAAACCCCACCTCTAGTGCTAAGAAAATTAAGGAAAATTAACCCCGAACTCTCCACCAAATACCCAAAATAACCCACGAAGGAATTGGCCAAATGTTGACCTCAGAATTTTGGCCAAAATTCCCCTTAGCTTTTCTCGTTGTTGGCTGAGTTGGGACCCCTGTTTGACCCCTTATATTTTTCCAGAAAATTCTATAAAATTTGGAGTGCGATCCTTGCCCAAAACCCAGAAAAATCCAAAAAGGGTTTCTTTTGGTTCCAAACATAAAAAATTGACCCTTCACAGCTTGGCCCTCCTCCAGTTTCAAATTTTGTTGCTATGACTGATCATGTCAATCTCTACTCTCCCAACTCCAGCAATCCTCCTCAAATGGCCCTCCAAGTGATCTCCTACTTCTCCAGGCCAACTTTAGCTCTACAATTCCTTCCTCCGACTCCCACGTGAGCCCAGTTATGGCGCTCTGCCTAGGCCTAGGTGATTGTAAATCGAACTGCTCCAATGCAACAACCTCATGCTCCAAAACTCTCCTGAAGGTTTATCCTCCATTGTAGCTTCAATGCCCAAACTCCCCAAGCAGTTTATGCCCGAATGAACCCACAAGCAACACTTGCGTGTTCCCCTTCTGCGTCCTCTAGAAACATGCACTGACTGAGACAAATGTTGAATGATATGACTGTGAAACTCCGTCGACTCTCCTCCAAGGTAGTACGAATTTCCTTCCTAGGGTAGCACTCGAATTCCACCGAAGCAAGGGTTGAGATCTCTAATCAAAGACACTTGTGTGCTAAACAACACATTAACTCGGCTAAGCAACTCAAGTAACTAAGGTTGAGTTCATTATGTTAAAAGATAACATGCTGAAATGAGGAGAGTTGCCTTCCTTGTATAGATTTCGTGGAGTACTTTTCTCTCCATTTTTCCTCCATCGTAGGTCCCTCACTTAACCATTGATTTCCTCTCCATGCAAATCGAACTCGGGAATGCATATTATCCTAGTTTGGGTTGCCCCCATGTACAAATTAACCACATCGAAATAACTTCTACTAAGTCTAGCCTCCTAATAAAATCGAATGGGCTCCTTCACCTCCAAAATTGGCCCCAAAATGTAGAAATTAATCATGTTCCAAAATAATTTAGGAAGGGACATTTCAAAATCTGAGTCTTTCATTGATAGTAATATTAAAAAAATTACAATGGCCACTACAAGATGACACCTGGAAAGCGCTCCACGTTGATAGGGAAATCTGATTTGACAATTCGGCCCTCCTTAATTACCAACTTCTACTAGTCTAATAAAGTTTCTTGGTTGCACAAGAATCACAGAAAAGTTGCTACAAGTTCACAAAATTTGGCCCAAATGAAGATCTTTAATTTTGGAATGAATACGCAGTGAATACAAGATGTGTTTGGTCACCAACAACTACAAGATGAAGAGCTCATATCAAGAATAAGCCTTCAATCCTGGGTTTGATTATAGTTGTGCAACAATTGGCCTCCTTTGTTACAGGAAGAGGAATTTGGGAAACCTTAATAACCATTGTAATGTTGTCCTCAATGCATAGGAATTATGTCCTCAATACATTGGCTATTCAGTCCTTGAGTGTTGGAACTTGTCATAAATACCACAACCTCTTTTAAAGTGTTTCGACCTCCTTTATAACTGAAATTAATCTCTGTGAAATATTAATCACACCTAGTAGAAATGATGAGAGGTCTCGACCATCCTTAAAGACACTTGGGTCACTAAAATCAAACTCCCTTTGGCACCTATAAATTTAAAGATGAACGAATCCTTCAAAGATGAAATTTGATTTAGATTTGAAGATGAAATCTGATTTAACTCGAACCTCCTATAATCTTGATGAATTCGACTGGTTGTAATGAAAAAAGTTCGTATACGTAGTGGATATCTTCATTATACTTCAAAGACGTAAACATCTATTGTAGGAAAAATAATATATAAATAATATATAAAATAAATTGATATGAGATGATTACAATGAGGTTGAGAGTCTGCTTTTATACCCTAGGTAGGTACCTCTTCACCAATGGTTATGTCCTTAGGGACATACCATTTCATTAACTAATTAGTAATTTATCATTTTTTATTATCATTAGTGTTTTACATTATAGGTAATATTTTATATATATTTTTGTTCATAACATTGTCTTCCTTGATCTGTTTTTCAGCTTGTCACAGAACTACCATCTTCGTTGTTACAAGGTGATATGATCCTTGGAGCAATAAATAAAATTGTCAAATCGAAAATGGATCTCACCATCCTAAATTAATTCTTTGTGAAATCTCCTTGTCACTGGAAATTTGCAATGAATTGTTATCATCAGACTGGATTTTACAAAATTCAGTATTATTTGGAACATAAATCTATTGTTTCCATTCTGAGCGATATGAGTACGTAGATTGATTGGAAAGTCTTCTCTTGTGATTCAGATGTCGATAAGGAGTTATTATGGTTGGAGTTTCCCTTATCATGTTAATGGTAATTCCATGATTTCCTTCAGGTGTTGTTGTTGTTGAGTTGGCATCATCATTTGGAATGTCCATTGTTTGAACTGCAACTTCCAAATATGTTTTAACTTCTTTTGGTTTCTCATCTCCTTAAGTTGTGATATTAACTAGATCAATATTTATTATTTTATCTTCAACTTGGACCGAAATGACTCGAGACTTCAATACTTTTCCTTGAAGTTGTTCTAACTTGTCATTTAGTGACTTCTTGTCACGTTTAAGCTTCTTAATTTGCATAGGTAGGGCTTGGTTATGACTCCTTAGACGTGAAAGTTCGTTATTTTTTGAATTGTCGACTTCGACTTTAATATTTTTCTCTTTATCTTTGATTTGTTCTAATAACCTTTGATTCAAAGTTTATAAATGGAAATTTTCTTCTTCCTTCTTTGATAGATTCTCGTTGAATTTCTCCTTAGAACTTTCATTTTCTTGTTTTAATTTTTGTTTCTTAATTTTAAACTTCTTGATCTATTGAAGTATTTTTTTCTTATGGTCTCTTAAGTGTAAAATCTCTTCATCACTTACTATTGATTTTTTATGAAATTGATCTTCGAGATCTTTATATTTCTTCTTTGATGCTTCATTCTTTTGTTGAAGTTTTTCGATTTCTTTCTTAGATCTTTTTATTTGCATATGTTCATTATTGTTATGCTCTTTGGTACTAAATAATCTTTCACACCTCGGACATCTTAAATTGCATTTTTTTGAATATAAGTATATCCAATTTCGTTTAAACAACATGGATATTTAGTCGAAAATAATTATTGTTGTGTGGAATTCATCTCTCTCTCTCTCTCTTATAATTCTTTTGTACTTAACTAGTCCATAAGATTGGGTCTTAAACCTTTAATCAAGGTTTTATTAAAATTTTAAGTTTAAAACTGATTTTTTTTAATATAATTTTACTTCAACTCTTTAGGCCTTCTGCTCTTAATTTTTTTGAATATATACAATTTTTTTGGGTAACCTTGTACTTTGATATGTTATTTTTTAATAATTTTTTTCTTTTTAATTTACTTCTAGGTTTTCTACTTATATAACCCTTGAAGTATAATTCTTTTAACGTATTTAAATATTTACCACCTTGTCTCTCTCTCTCTCTCTTGTTCATATATATTTATCTTTGGATATACTTAATCACTTTTTCTTATATATATCACCCTTATGTATGAACTTTATTAATATTAATAGGGAATTAATTTGGCTTCAATCATCTTGACTCCTTGAATAGTTGCTCGTGTCATTGTATGGATCACACATTGATTGCAATGATTGGTCGGTCGTATAGATGAGATAGCGGTGACTATAACGAAATAGGGATTAGTGGATCAAGCAAGGGATGACAACTCTAGTGGAGGAGGTTTTCATCATGGTAACAGTTGGTGGCTTAGGGTTGATGATTGGAGGATGGTGGATGAGATTCAGCTAGCGGTGGCTAAAGACTGGGTGTGTGAGTAGCTGAATGTGGAAGATGGTGCAGGAGCAATTGATCAATGGCGAGAATTGACAAAGCGGTGGTGGGAAGAAACTGTGGCAACAATGTTTGTGGTGTTCGAAAACAACAGTGGCATAGTTGTTGTTTGTAGATGTCTTGTTGGAAATTCGGGAGACGACTGAGTATAATTGAGTGCAAAGTTTGCCCAAAGTTTGTAGCAACGGTCAGGACAACATCTGCAGAATAGAATGCGAGGTCAGGACGGCGTCTGCAGTATGGATTGCGACTGGCTACGCGTAGCAGGTGGTTGGTCGAGGGTTTTAGTGGTCTGATCGGTGGTTGTGGCGACCTGTCATTGCATGTTGTGGCGGCAAAGTCGTGTTTATATATATATATATATATATATATATATTATTTAACTCTTGTTTTTTATAATGTGTTTTTTTCAACTCTTATTTTTTTTATATGTATATTTCTTTTTCAAATTTTTTTTATCGTCTATTTTTTATTATTATTATTTTTTTTTTTTTTTATTATATATATATATATATATATATATATATATATATATATATATATATATATATATATTTCTTTGGGATTCTTTTGTTTTTTATATTTTATTCCTTTTATTTTTATTTTTTTAAATGGCCAATGGCCTGACGTAAACCTTGGAGAACCTCCAAAAGCTTCTTGTGGCTAAAAGCCTTAATTCCAACGACAACAAACAAAGGGTTGATGACCAAAGGCTTGGTGATCAGCCAACATTTCTCTGATACCAATGTAACAAACAAAGTTTGTACACGCAACAAAATCTTCATAATACTTCGAAGACGTAAACATCCATTATAGGATAGGTAATATATAAATATTATATGAAATAAATTGATATGAGATGATTACAATGAGGGTGAAGGCCTACTTATATACCCTATGCAAGTACCTCTTCACCAATGGTTATGTCCTTAGGGACACACGATTTCATTAACTAATTACTAATTAATCATTATTTATTATCATTATTGTTTTACATTATTTGTATTATGTTATATATGTATTTGTTCATAACAACTGTGGCACTATCACAAGATGAAATGTGAATTCCTCCTTGGCACTTTATGATTTCAGTGTATTAATTCTTGAATGAGTAGAGGAATTGGTTCCCAATTTTGTGTTCTCAGTCTTTGGAAACTTTCCTTCAAATTTCAACCTTCAAAAGCTTGGTACATGACCCTCTTGTAAGAGATGAAATCATCCCTCCTGGAGATGATATAACCTTGCTAACAACTGATGCAAATGATGTAGATTCTCCAATAAGCACAATGGAAGATCTGAAATAATCTTCCCAAGGAGCTAACTACGGTGGCACTTGAAGTCCACCGAAATTAGTTTTGAGTTTCACTTGAAACTATTGAAAATCTCTTCACCTTCATTTCTATGTCAAAAGATAGATAGGAATAGAATGCTTTGCAATTGAGTCCATCCTCCATTTATAATTCTCCATTGAACCTCCTTCTAAATTCTAGATTCTCATTTGCCCTATTATTTTATTGGTGGGGCCCATTTTCCACTAGGAGACTTTTTGCCGCCATTTTAAATAAAATAATAATTTTCCTCCCTTCTCTAATAAAATATTATTTTGTTGCCATTCTCCATTAAAATACTAATTTTCTCCTTTTTCCCACAAAATAATATATTTTCCCTTTTTATTCAATATTACCAAAAATTGGCAAAACTCCTTAGTGACTTTTGCACTCAAAAAATTGTGAACATTACAGTCCTCCCTGCCAAAAATGATTGTCCTCAAGCAATATCCATATGTTGTTGCTCCACATGTTGGTGTAGCTAATATTAGGGTCCCAAATGTGCCACTGAACCACTCCTCATTGTTGCGCCACCATCACATGAACAAAGCCTATGACATTAGGGTCCCAAACCATCCTGATCCCTATGAAGCCCTCTTCGCTCCACTTTCCATCCAACAAGATGGAGTCATTGGAAGAAATTTGCACATCACCAATAAGTAGAGCACTCTAGTAAGGTAAAATCCCGATCAACTCCTCGAGAAGTTACCCTATCGAGTAACCAATCTTATGCACTTCAAGAATAGATTCCTGAAGATACAACCCAACCCCTGTGGAGGTGAATCCTCACCCGCATGTGCACCCTATGATCTCTCCCTGCCATACTGGTGAAGTCCCCCATGTCATCAGCGAATCACTAAAACCCAATGGAAGATATGAATGATCTCCCCCTGTAGAAACCAGGTCATCCATGAACTTCCAAGTCTTGTGATGCCGGGATCCCATGCTATTCTCAAAATGGTGCTACCATGTTGTCATTGTGTTGATCTGACTATGAAAGACTACCCATCATATGCATCTTGTATCCTCCTGTCCTAGAACTTGATGGCGAAATATCAATGAAGGCCATGCTCATCCTGCCCATGCATCTCCATGATGTCAACATTTCCCCATCCATTTCTAATCCCAATCCTGAGCAACAATAGGAAAAAAATTCCTCACCATACAATGGAGGTCTCAATGATCCCCCATGTGTCAACCCCAAAGTGAGCTAGATCACCCTATGCCATGATCCTTCTCATCATGAAATGGAGTGACCTGTCAAACAACTAAATCCATGGATCCCATAACTAGATTTTTTGTGACATAGTTCGGAGTGACCTGTCAACCAACTAAATCCATGGATCCCATAACTAGATTTGTTGCGACATAGTCCTGATGACTACTAGAATCCACCCGTTCCACGTATTTTCTCCTTGCATTCAATCAATATATAGAATCCACATATCATGAACCAATCTTGGGCATGAAAAATTGCCTTGTGCATGCCATACCACAGTGAGATATGTCATCCTATGTCCTAAAGGTGCACCCTGATACTTCCTAGAGTTTAAACATCTACCTGTAAGAAAGGTCCACCACCCTCTGTACATGCTCCTGTGACACCACGGAGCGCCTCATGCCAAAATGTGTCATGCACCTCCCTAAGTGTGAGATCGAGGGTGAAGCACGTGCTACCTCTGTGGCAAGTCGAGCCAAACCCAAGCCTGCATCTGCCAACTCTCGCCTTGACTGTATGCCACTACTCGCAAGTCTCTCCCTTGGCACACTGAGTCCCATCCCACTATCTCAGGTGAGTTCCCCACACCCTGTCGCTCGTGATGAGAGTGACAAAGGATAACATCCAAATCCTCAGAGACTCTGTGCAACATCAGTAGGAATGGGCGTGTGTGTCCGTGGAATATGACCGAGAGATCCTCACAGTGCCCTCATCGATCCTATGTAAGACAAACCCAATGGTATGCCAATTGTCCCGACATCAGATCTCTCTAGAGGCAATGCTCCAACAACCTATTGTGCATCATCATACATTGTTGTAGACAAACACGTACCCCCACACTTGTTTGCATAACACTGAACTTCGTTTCACAACTCCATGCATTGATGAAACTAACACCCACTATCGTACCACCTAGTATCATATAGTATCCCACGTGAAAATGCATCCACTGATCTTCTAACGATCATGCTGTGAGCTATATCACCTTATTTTCCTTGGTAGACCTAAGTGGCCTAACATCGTGACACATGATAATGGGAATAACATTATTATGTCGATCCTTAGTAACTTCTGCATCCAATACACCCATGAGAGATAACCATATCCATACAATTCCCTGTTTGGTGGCCAACCAATGCCACCTTCTCCTACCAACTCCTGCTATAGTATGCTAACCATCCTGCAACCCCATGCACAGTTAACATGCCAAGACATCTCACAAGGTCTGCTTGCCCCCCTACCAATCAAACCTATCACCAGTATTATCCAACCATCTGATGAATACCTAAAAGTGTGCATGCAATTAGTCACCCAATCTCCCCTAACACCATCACTAACCAAGTCCATGATGTGATAGAGAATCCCACCTGGATCCCAACAATGGCCTAGCCCTCAAGCCCCCCTGGTAACTCACGACCTCTATTGAACTGCGACCATGGATGTATCCAACCACCTATCCCACTCCATCAGTTACCAACTTAGTACCTCTCACCATCCAATCCCAAAGGAGGGATCGAAGGTGAAATATCTTGTGTATGGAACAAGACCTCCATGTCAATGTTGTGCCATACTTAGCACATGTTGCTTAATCCTGCTAACCCGGTCATCCACTATGGTCTATCTAGATAGCCTTGCCTCTTTTTGTCCAATGGATAATAATGTTGTAGGCCCCTTTAGTGTGCGTCTGAAGCGAATTGTGTTGAAAACCGAACATATGCTATCTACACTACCCCTCATCAATGGCTGGCCCAAATGATGGTTGCTCATCCTCCTCCACCAAGGGCTCAACTTGAGCTTCGAACTGCTCCTCCATAGACAACCCATCATGCAAAACATCCTCACCATTCAGCCATAGGTGGTTTTCATCTGGAAGCTCTGTCATGGATCTAGATGCCTCTATGCATACTAGTATCTCATCAATGGATGGTCTAACGGGCGTGTGCTCCACTCTATATGTCATTGTCTCAATCCATGCCATCAATTTGCTCTTCGATAGTGGAAAATATGGAGTCATACAAGGTTGATCTATGTCCTCCTCACAACCACCAGTTTCATCTTCCTCAAGTGTAACCTCCTCCATAGATTCACTCTCAGGAAGCACCTCCATGTAGTGGGCCTTGTTCTTAGTGTACCTACGCCCTGAGATCCACGACTCCTGACCTGCAAAATAAAATTTCCTCACAGTATCATCATCTAACTATCCTCATCCTGATTTGGGCTTCTCCTTTAGATGAAAAAATCTCCAAACGATAAAACCCTCCTGATACTGGGGTCCAACACATCATACTCATCAATCCATTTGTGAAAGACCTCATCAAATCTACAAATGTGTCTGGCTCTCTCTCCCTCTCCAGTTCATCTAGAAAATGAGGCATGGTAGGACGGTTATTCTAGCCATACATATGGGTGTTGTTCGAATGAAATGTGAAAGCATGTGCATGGATCCCTTCTCCTGTCCAGGAAACACCTTCTCCATTGTTGATTTTACCTTGTTGGTTTTGTATTTTCATTCCCATATTTTTTTGTATGCCATGCTTTTGCTATTGTCCCATGAATGATGTGAATTTCTTCACCCTCATGGCATGCTTATCTCTAGGTTCTTTGTCATATAAATGAAGATGGATCTGGTTTATCCCTTTAATGCTACTCAATTAGGCCCATAATTCTTTTAGTTTCTCATTCTTTCTATTGAGTTCTTGCCAGATCCTCTGTGTACTCCATCTTTCTTATGTCACTGGAATGTTCATAGTTTCACTAATCATTGTGCATGAATGCCTAGACCTCCATGATCTTGCTATCTTCCCCATAGTTGGCCAAGATCATGCTCTAATACCACTGTAATGTTCCCTTTCTGGAATATCTGGGAAAGGCCACGAAATTTCTAAGTTTATTTGGTTTTGGTAACTGTGATGTTTTGTCAAATAGTTGGTATACATTGTGTTGTAAGTATTTTATTTATATGTTTCATGTAAAATAATATATGTAGTGCCAGGTAAACATTATGAAAGTACTTCAACTGTTGATATATAATTTTCAATAAAATTGGAGGGTACACATACATTCCGTTGACACTTTCCTACAAAGTTAGTGTGCATGCTCTGAACTTTACCGTCAATAGACAAGAATGAACTTTGACAAACAATTTGACGACTCCTTAATAGGGAACCTCAACCAATATCATAACCAAAATTTTATTCCTTCATTGATAAAAATATTCATAAAATTACAATGGCCACTACAAGATGACACCTGGAAAGCGCTCCATGTTGATAAGGCAATCTGATTTGACAATTCAGCCCTCCTTAGTTAGCAACTGTTATAGGTTTGATAAAGTTTCCTGGTTGCACCAGAATGATGGACAAGCTCCTACAAGATCACAAAATTCGGCCAAAATAAAGATCTTTAATTTTGGATTGAATGCACAATCAATAGAAGATGTGTTTGGCCACCAACAATGACAGGGTGAAGATCTTGAACAAAGAATAAGCCTTCATATTTGGGTTTGATTATAGTTTTACAACGATTGGCCTCCTTTGTTACAAGAATAGGAATTTAGCCAACCTTAATACCCACTGTAATGGCATCCTCAATGCATAGGAATTATGTCCTCAATACATAAGCTATTCAACCCTTGGGTGCTGGAACTTGCCATAAATACCACAACCTATTTTAAAGTGATTCAACCTCCTTTATAGCAGAAATTAACCTCTATAAAAGGTTGATCACACCTAGGAGAAATGATGAGAGGTCTTAGCCCTCCTTAAAGACACTTGGGTCACAGAAATCATACTCCCTTTGGCACCTAAAAATATGAAGATGAACAACTTCAAAGATGAAATATGATTTAACTCAGAGCTCCTATAATCTTGATGAATTTAACTTGTGGCACTATCACAAGATGATATGTGAATTCCTCCTTGGCAATTTTTGATCTCAGGTTATTAATTATGGAAATGAGTAATGTAAGACCCAATTTAACAAATTAACTAGAGATCGAAAATATGTACTCTAAATTTTAGAATTAAATCAAAAATTGAATTGAGATCAAAATTTACATATAAGTACTTACTTGGATATTCTGTTTGGA
This sequence comes from Pinus tabuliformis, assembly GCA_031772625.1. Taxonomy (NCBI): domain Eukaryota; kingdom Viridiplantae; phylum Streptophyta; class Pinopsida; order Pinales; family Pinaceae; genus Pinus; species Pinus tabuliformis. The sequence goes on from CM062814.1 coordinate 987,648,162, forward strand.
TAATTATGGTTGTTGTTGCTCCTAATATGATCCTGTTAGCAAACTGACTGAATCCACCCTGCCAATCTGGGTTCAACCTCTTCGGTACCCAGATCCAAAGGACTTTGAAATTAAGGTCCTCTGCCCCCGTGCCCAAAACTCCAAGAATAGAGGCTCAAATTTTCCAGATCTCCAGCTTATTTCTCGGTTTCACAGTATTCTCTCCAACTCCCACAGTTAGAAGAAAAATCCAGTCCCTTCAGTGTCCCCTAGAGTCCCTTATATGCATAAAATCCACCAACTCTCAATCCTTCGGGTGTCGGTTTCTTACCTTCTAGCATCCTCCTCCTTTCTTTTTAGAGTCGGTTACCTTCATAATGATATGATGCATAGGTTGAATCTATTCATTTAATTTAGTTAGAGTTAACCTTATTTTGTTTAATTAAAATTTTTAATTAAATTAATTTACTTTATTTATAATTTTAATTAAATTACCTTATTTAGAATTTAAATAATTTATTTTATTTATTTTTAATCAAATTAAATTGTAAATTAAATGAATTTACTTCATAATTCATATATTTCATATTTTCTTTTGATTAAGGATTATCATACATATGTCAAGGACCCCATTCAATATATTCATTATAATTTTGGTGAGTTAGGAATTTACTTCGATAAACGATTCATTAACCTAAACTTAAACATTTTCCAATATTAGCTAGTACGTATACTAGTGCAATACATGTGGTTCATGCATATGTAGCTATCATATGGATGTCCCGTATGCATGCTAATATTCACATTCTATTTGTAATTATAGGCGGGTCATTACAAGTAGAGGAATTGGTCCCCAATTCTGTGCTCTCGGTCTTGGAAAATTTCCTTCAAATTTCAACCTTCAAAAGCTTAGTACTCAGACCTCATGGAGATGATATAACCATGCAAACAACTGATTCAAATGATGTAGATTCTGCAATAAGCACGATGGAAGATTTGAAATAATATTCCCAAGGAGCTAACTAGGGTGGCACTTGAAGTCCACTGAAATTAGCTTTGAGTTTCGCTTGAAAGTCTTGAAACTCGCTTGAGCTTCTTTTCTATGTCAAGAGATAGATAGGAATAAAATTCTTTGCAATTAATTCCATCCTCCATTTATAATTCTCCATTGAACCTCCTTGTAGCTTCTGGATTCTCCTTTTTCCTTATTATTTTATTGGTGGGGCCCATTTTCCACTAGGAGACTTTTTGCCACAATTTTAAATAAAAAAATAATTTTCCTCCCTTCTCCAATAAAATATTATTTTGCTACCATTCTCCATTAAAATGATAATTTCCGCCTTTTTCCCACAAAATAATATATTTTCCCTTTTTATTCAATATTACAAAAAATTGGCAAAACTCCTTATTGACTTTTGCACTCACAAAATTGGGAACATTATGGTACTCTTCGCCAAAAATCACCTATCCTCGAGTAATATCATATGTTGTTGCTCGACAAGCTAGCCTAGCTAATGCCAAAGTCCCAAATGTGCCACTGAACCACTCCTCTCTATTGCGCCACCGTCACATGAGCAAATCCTATGACACTAGGGTCCCAAACCATCCTGATCCCTATGAAGCCCCCTTCGTTCCACTTTCCATCCAACAAGATAGAGTTGCTAGAAGAATTCTACATATAACCGTAAGTAGAGCACCTTGGTAAGGTAAAATCCTGATCAACTCCTCGAGAAGCTACCCTATTGAGTAACCAGTCTCATGCACTTCAAGAGTAGACTCCTGAAGATACAATCCAACCCCTATGGAGATGAATCCTTGCCCACATGTGCTCCCCCTAATCTATTCCTGGCATATTGGTGAAGTCCCACTTGTCATCAATGAATCATTAAAACCCAATGGAAGATATGAATGATCTCCCCCTATAGAAACCAACTCATCCCTAAGGGTAGTTGAACTGCCAATTGTTGTGATGCCAGGATTCCATGCTAGTCTAAAAAAGGTTCCACCATGTTGTCGTTGCGCCACTATGACTATGATAGACTGCCCATCGTGTGCATCTTGTATACCCCTCTCCTTGACCCTAATGGTGAAATATCAGTGAAGGCTAAGCTCATCCTGCCCAAGCATCTCCATGATGTCAACATTTTCCCATCCATTGCTAATCCCAATCCTGAGCAACAACAAGAAAAATATGCCTTGCCATACAATGGAGTTATCAACGATCCCCCATGTGTCAACCCTAAACTGAGCCAGATAACCCTCTGCCATGATCCTTCTCATCACGAAATGGAGTGTCTTGTCAGCAAACAGATTCCCTAGATCCCATAACTAGATTTGTTGCGGCATAGTCCTGATGACTACTGGAATCCACTTGTTCCACATCTCTTCTCCTTGTATGAAATTAATATATAGACTCCACATATCATGAATCAATTTGGGGCATGCAAAACTGCCCTGTGCCTTCCATACCATGATGAGATCTGTTATCCTGTCTCCTAAATGCACACCCTGATACTTCCCATAGTTTAAATATCTACCTATAAGAAATGTCCACCACCCTCTATAAATGCTCATGTGACAACTTGAAGCGCCTCTCCCAAAATGTGTAATGCATCTATGTAGGGGGAGCTCAAGGGTGGAACACGTGCTACCTCCATGGTAAGTCAGGAAAAGCACAAGACTCATTTTCCAACTCGTGCTCTTACTGTATGACACTACTAGGAAGTCTCTCCCCTAGCGCACTAAGTCCCATCCAACTATCTCAGGTTATCTCCCCACACTTTGTCGCTCGTGTTGAGAGTGTCAAAGGACAACATCGAAATCCTTAGAGACTATGCACAACATGGGGGGGGGGGGGAATGGATGTGTGAGTCCTGTGGAACATGACCGAGAGATGCTCACCATTTCCCTCATCTATCCTGGGTAAGCCAAACCCAATGGTATGTCAGTTGTCCCTGACAGGAGATCTCTCTAGAGGCAATGCTCCAACAACCTATTATGCATCATCATACTCTGTTGTACACAAACATGTACCCTCGCAGTTGTCTACATAACACTGAAATTCGTGGCACAATTTTGTGCACCAATTAGCATGCCAGCGAGTATCATCTGGTATCCCACATGTGAAAATGCATCCACCACTCTACTAGTGAACCCATCATGATGTGAGCTACACCTCCTCATTTTCCTTGGTAAACCTGAGTGGCGAAACTCCGAACATGATGATAGGAATAAAAATAATATGCCAATCCTCAGTAACTATTGTATCCAATAAAATCATGAGAGAGAATCATCTCCATACAATGCCCTGTTTGGTGTCCAACCAATGCCACCTCCTCCTGCCAGCTTCGTCCAGAGTATGCTAACCATCCTGTGACCCCACACACAATGAAGATGCCAAAACATCTCACGAGCACTGCCTGCCACCTGTCAATCCAACCTGTCAACAATACTACCTGATCATATAATGAAGACCTGAAAGTGTGTGTGGGACCAGGCACTAGATCCATGACGTTGCTAGCACCATCTCTAACCAAGTCCATGATGTGATGGGGAATCTCACCTAGATCCCAATAGTAGTCTGGCCCTTGGCCCCCTTTGGTAACCCATGACCTCTACTGAACTACAGCCACGGATGTATCTAACCACCTAGCTCACTCCATTGGGTACCAGCTCAGTACTTCTCTCCATCCTATCCAAAAGGAGGTATTGAATGTGCAATCTCCTGTGTATGGAACAAGTCCTCCATGTTGATGTTGTTCCATACTTAGCTCACCTGCTCAATCATGTTGAACTAGTCATCCCCTATGGTTTGTCTAGATAACTCCATCTCTTTCTATCCAATGCATAGAGGTGGGCTAATAATGTTGTTGGCCCCATTAGTTTGATCCTAGGGTCCAACACATCATACTCATCAATCCCATCTACTAAAGACCTCATAAAATCTGCAAAGGTGCCTGACTCTCTCTCCCTCTCCAATTCATCCAGAAAATGAGGTATGGTAGCACAACTAGTTTGGCCATACGTATGGGTGTTGTTCGGTTGAAATGTGCAAGCATGTGCGTGGCTCCCTTCTGTTTGTGAACCATCACCTCCATTGTGGATTTGACCCATGTTGGTTTTGTATTTGCATTCCCATCATTTTCTATATGGCCTGCTTTGGATGATCTCCTTTGAATTATGTAAATGGATTCACCCCTATGACATGCTTATCTCTAGGGTCTCTATCATAGAAATGAAGATGGCTATGTTTTATCCCTTTAATGCTACTCAAATGGGCCCATAATTCTTTTAGTTTCTTAGTGTTTCTATCGATTTCCTTCTAGATCCTCTGTGTACTCCATCTTTCTTGCGCCACTGGAATGTCCATAGTTTCACTAATCATTGTGCATGCATGCCTGCACCTCCATGATCTTGCTAGCTCCCCCAGAGTTGGCCAAGATCATGCTTTGTACCACTATAATGTTCCTTTCTGGAATATCTGGGAAAACCCACGAAATTTCTAAGTTTATTTGCCTTTGGTCACTAATATTTTGTCAAACAGTTGGTATACACTGTGTTGCATGTATTTTCTTTATATTCTTCATGTGAAATAACATATGTAGTGTCAGGAAAACATTATGAAAGTATTAAGGAATTTAGACTTCTGTGATCCATAACATTGATTAGAAATCTTCGGCAAAATCACATAATCAATCTTTTGTCGACGCGTTTCGAACCAACCAGTGTGGTTCATCGTCAGGACAAGTTGAAGAACCAATCTGGCTTAGCATGATTAAATAGAGTGTGCAGAGACTCCAACGGCTATAAGGCCAACGGCTAAATTTGACCAAAAAATCTTAGTCAAACCACTCATTAGTTACTAACACCCTTAGAAAACGCTAAAAAAGATATAATTTATTATTATTAAGAGAATTCATAATATAATTAATATTTTTTAAATTATAATGGTCATTAATAAATTTAAGAAAAATTATTCAATATTTATTAATTCTTAAATACCATTAATATAATGGTCCGATTATTCTCATTCAATAATACTTTGTTAAACTTTTTTTATTTACTTAATAGAAATCATTTTTATTGTTTTATTTTATTTAAAATTGTTTTCATTACCATATATATTTTAAAATTCGGCCTATATTTTATTTTCATCATTTTGAACTTAAATCATTATAATATCCATATTTAATATTATTTCAAATAAAAATTTACATCTTGTATAATTTCTATCATTATTCCAATATTATATAAATTACTATTATTCTTAGAATTTTATTACATTAGGTAATTGTGTCTTTATTTAAAAATAAATTAATTAATGGTCCATTGGTAAAATGTATCGTTTTTATTTATTAAATATAATGGTCCATTCGGAATTAAAATAATAAGTCATATATAATAATATATGTATATTAACCAACCTGTATTTACTTTAGTATTTTTGTTAAATCATTATTATTCTCTAGTTACCTTAGGTAAATATCATAATTGAGGGCAGTTAAAGTTAATTAATCATAGCATAACTAATATTCTTGGTATATCATAAAATTATTTATAAAACTTTCCTATTTATCCTTTAAACCTAAAGGTCAAACAATTTATATTCATTAATAATCACTATTAATTTACTATTTTTTATTATTCCAGTAAAAGGTTAAAAACGGGAATTTTATTTCTAAGGTTATAGTAGAATTAAATATAATGCATAAATAATCGAAATTAAGGCAACACAAACCTGATTATAATACATCCAATAAACGGGATAAGGTCAATATAATAATTAGCCCGAAATTAATCGAAATAACTCAAACACTCTATCATAAGAGGACTAACCCGCCAAAAGCAAACCTAAGGGAAAGGGAGGACAGAAACCCTAAGACCTAGGAGGACAAGGCTGGGACCCAGCAACTGCTAATCTTCCAGCCATCATCCCTATTAAGATTGTTCGGCCTTTTCTCAATCTCCAGGGCTTCTCTAAATTTGCGATGGTGAAACTGCGCAACTTTGGCGATGACTTGAGCCTCCTCTATACATACATGATGCATAGTCTTCCCCGCATGCTCAGCCAGGGCTGAGGACTTGGTCCTACCATGTCTTAAGTCAGCCGAATGCTCGCTAATCCGCTGATTGATAGAGCGACCTGTTTCACCAATATAAGGGGTCCCACAGGAACAAGGAATGACATAGACGCCCTTCATGTCCTTAGGGTCAATCGGGTCTTTCACAGACCTGAGGGAGCCACGAATAGTATTGAGAGGTCTAAAAGTTGCGGGCACATCATACTTCCTCAGAATCCTCGCAATCCTGTCCGTGGTCCCTTGGATGTAAGGAAGGTTCACACCCATGATATGATCTTTAGGAACCCTTCGGATTGAGGGCTCCTTCTTGGCCTTGAGGAAGGCTCTTTGACCGAGGTGCCTATTGTAACCATTCTTCTCAAAGACTTCCAGGAGATGAGCCTTCTCCGTTTCTAGGCTCTCCTCATCCGAAATTCTAACAGCACGGGTGGCAAGCGTGCTGAGAACCCCTAACTTCTGAGCTGGGAAATGATGCGAAGAAGCATGTAAGTATTGCTCAGTATGCGTCTTCTTTCTGAACACCCGATGAGAAAAGGAACCATCCACCTTCTTAGAGATGAGAACATCCAGGAACGGAAGGCAACCATTATCTTCTTTTTCCATCGTGAATTTAATGGCGGCGGATTGGTTATTGAGGTGACTGAAGAAACGATCCATCTCGTCATGACCATGAGACCAGACAACACCAGTGTCATCAACGAATCTTTTCCAAAGCTTCGGTAAGAGACGAGAGGAGGCCAAAGCCTTAGACTCAAAATCCTCCATGAAGAGATTAGTGACGACAGGGGATAAGGGGGAGCCCATGGAAACTCCGCAAGTCTGCTCATAGAATTCTCCCTCGAAGCTGAAAAAGGTAGAATTCTCCCTCGAAGCTGATAAAGGTGGGGATGCCGTTATCCTGGACAGAAAGCTTCGAGGGAGAATTTTATGAGCAGACTTGCGGAGTTGCCATGGGCTCCCCCTTATCCCCTGTCGTCGCTAATCTCTTCATGGAGGATTTTGAGTCTAAGGCTTTGGCCTCCTCTCGTCTCTTACCGAAGCTTTGGAAAAGATTCGTTGATGACACTGGTGTTGTCTGGTCTCATGGTCATGACGAGCTGGATCATTTCTTCAGTCACCTCAATAACCAATCCGCCGCCATTAAATTCACGATGGAAAAAGAAGATAATGGTTGTCTTCCGTTCCTGGATGTTCTCATCTCTAAGAAGGTGGATGGTTCCTTTTCTCATCGGGTGTTCAAAAAGAAGACGCATACTGAGCAATACTTACATGCTTCTTCGCATCATTTCCCAGCTCAGAAGTTAGGGGTTCTCAGCACGCTTGCCACCCGTGCTGTTAGAATTTCGGATGAGGAGAGCCTAGAAACGGAGAAGGCTCATCTCCTGGAAGTCTTTGAGAAGAATGGTTACAATAGGCACCTCGGTCAAAGAGCCTTCCTCAAGGCCAAGAAGGAGCCCTCAATCCGAAGGGTTCCTAAAGATCATATCATGGGTGTGAACCTTCCTTACATCCAAGGGACCACGGACAGGATTGCGAGGATTCTTAGGAAGTATGATGTGCCCGCAACTTTTAGACCTCTCAATACTATTCGTGGCTCCCTCAGGTCTGTGAAAGACCCGATTGACCCTAAGGACATGAAGGGCGTCTATGTCATTCCTTGTTCCTGTGGGACCCCTTATATTGGTGAGACAGGTCGCTCTATCAATCAGCGGATTAGCGAGCATTCGGCTGACTTAAGACATGGTAGGACCAAGTCCTTAGCCCTGGCTGAGCATGCGGGGAAGACTATGCATCATGTATGTATAGAGGAGGCTCAAGTCATCGCCAAAATTGCGCAGTTTCACCATCGCAAATTTAGAGAAGCCCTGGAGATTGAGAAAAGGCCGAACAATCTTAATAGGGATGATGGCTGGAAGATTAGCAGTTGCTGGGTCCCAACCTTGTCCTCCTAGGTCTTAGGGTTTCTGTCCTCCCTTTCCCTTAGGTTTGCTTTTGGCGGGTTAGTCCTCTTATGATAGAGTGTTTGAGTTATTTCGATTAATTTCGGGCTAATTATTATATTGACCTTATCCCGTTTATTGGATGTATTATAATCAGGTTTGTGTTGCCTTAATTTCGATTATTTATGCATTATATTTAATTCTACTATAACCTTAGAAATAAAATTCCCGTTTTTAACCTTTTACTGGAATAATAAAAAATAGTAAATTAATAGTGATTATTAATGAATATAAATTGTTTGACCTTTAGGTTTAAAGGATAAATAAGAAAGTTTTATAAATAATTTTATGATATACCAAGAATATTAGTTATGCTATGATTAATTAACTTTAACTGCCCTCAATTATGATATTTACCTAAGGTAACTAGAGAATAATAATGATTTAACAAAAATACTAAAGTAAATACAGGTTGGTTAATATACATATATTATTATATATGACTTATTATTTTAATTCCGAATGGACCATTATATTTAATAAATAAAAACGATACATTTTACCAATGGACCATTAATTAATTTATTTTTAAATAAAGACACAATTACCTAATGTAATAAAATTCTAAGAATAATAGTAATTTATACAATATTGGAATAATGATAGAAATTATACAAGATGTAAATTTTTATTTGAAATAATATTAAATATGGATATTATAATGATTTAAGTTCAAAATGATGAAAATAAAATATAGGCCGAATTTTAAAATATATATGGTAATGAAAACAATTTTAAATAAAATAAAACAATAAAAATGATTTCTATTAAGTAAATAAAAAAAGTTTAACAAAGTATTATTGAATGAGAATAATCGGACCATTATATTAATGGTATTTAAGAATTAATAAATATTGAATAATTTTTCTTAAATTTATTAATGATCATTATAATTTAAAAAATATTAATTATATTATGAATTCTCTTAATAATAATAAATTATATTTTTTTTAGCGTTTTCTAAGGGTGTTAGTAACTAATGAGTGGTTTGACTAAGATTTTTTGGTCAAATTTAGCCGTTGGCCTTATAGCCATTGGAGTCTCTGCACACTCTATTTAATCATGCTAAGCCAGATTGGTTCTTCAACTTGTCCTGACGATGAACCACACTGGTTGGTTCGAAACGCGTCGACAAAAGATTGATTATGTGATTTTGCCGAAGATTTCTAATCAATATTATGAAAGTACTTCAACTGTTGATATATAATTTTCTATAAAATTAGGGGGTACACATAAATTCCTTTGACACTTTCCTACAAATAATTAGTGTGCATGCTCCGAAATTTACTATCAATAGATAAAATTGAACTTTGACAAACAATTTGATGACACCTTAAAATAGAACCACAATCAATAACATATGCAAAATTTGGTTTTTTCATTGATAGAAATATTCATAAAATTATTATGGCCATTGCAAGATGACACCTGGAAAGCGCTCCACTTTGATAAGGAAATCTGATTTGACAATTCAGCCCTTTTTAATTACCAACTACTATAGGTCTGACAAAGTTTCTTGGTTGCACTAGAATAACGGACAAGTTGTTACATGATCACAAAATTCGGCCCAAATAAATATCTTTAATTTTGGAATGAATGCGCAGTCAATACAAGATGTGTTTGGCGACCAAAAACTGTAGGATGAAGAGCTCAGATAAAGAATAAGCCTTCAGATCTAGGTCTTATTATTTTTCTACAACAATTGGCCTCATTTACTACAGGAAGAGGAATTCTTCCAACCTTAATACCCATTGTAATGCGTCCTAAATGCATAGGAATTATGTCCTCAATACATAGGCTATTTGGTCCTTGCGTGTTGTAATTTGTCATAAATACCACAACCTATTTTAAAGTGATTTGACCTCCTTTATAGAAAAAATTAATCTTTGTAAAATGTTAATCACACCCAGGTGAAATGATGAGAGGTCTCGAACCTCTTTAAATACCCTTCGGTCATTGAAATCAAACTCCCTTTGGCACTTAGAAATCTAGATTTGAACAACTTCAAAGATTAAATATGAAGATGAAATTTGGTTTAACTCAGACATCTTATAATCGTGATGAATTCAACCTATGGTGCTATCACAACATGAAATGTGAATTCCTCCTTGGCACTTTTTGATATTAGGGTATTAATTTTGGAAATGAGCAGAGGAATTGGTCCCCAATTCTGTGCTCTCGGTCTTGGCAAATTTCCTTCAAATTTCAACCTTCAAAAGCTTGGTAGTTGACCCTCTTGGAAAATATTAAATCGCCCTTCATGGAGATGATATAACCCTACAAACAACTGATGCAAATTACGTAGATTATGCAATAAGCACAATGGAAGATATGAAATAATCTTCCCAAGGAGCTAACTAGGGTGGCACTCGAAGTCCACCGAAATTAGCTTTGAGTCTTGGTTGAAACTCACTTAAGCTTCATTTCTATGTCAAGAGATAGATAGGAATAAAATGGTTTGTAATTGAGTCCATCCTCCATTTATAATTCTCCGTTAAAACTCCTCCTAGCTTCTAGTTCTCTGTTTTCCCTATTATTTTATTGGTGGGGCCCATTTTCCATTAGGATACTTTTTGCCGCCATTTTAAATAAAATAATAATTTAACTCTTCTTGACAGTGTTAGAAATCCATCAACCAAGGGGGTATCCCTGATGTAAAGTCCCAATTAGACCTCACATCGTTTGGAGTAGGAGCCCCATCGGGAGTATCAACCCGACTACTATGTTATCCTTATAGATTTTCCTTGGCTACAAAGTTCAACACAAGAGAGTAATACATAGATATCCTCAAATTATGAAGTGATTCTACCTTGTGAAATGTTCAACTACGGAAAGTATCGAGGTCCTTCTACTGAAAGGGAAGAGAAAGGTGGGCCCTTCAAAGAAAAGTAATAATACTAATCTAGAAAAGGCACACAAGCATATACATATGAATAAATCATTGACCAACCAGTGAAATATTTCACAAGGAAGTAAAAATTGTTGAATCAAGTACAACACACCTTCAACAAGATCAGTACCAAATCCCCCAAAATAATTCAATTTCCTTAGTACAGAGAAAAACAACATACATCACAAACATTCAAAGAATAGTGTTACAATATTCATGACATATGCATGGAAGGTGTTGGCTCAACGAGCTTTTGAATTAAGTAAAAGTTCCAAGATACATCAAGACAGTGAACACCATTAGCCCCAATAGTGGAGCATTAGAGAAGTCACTTGTTCCTCCAAAAAAACTATCTTCCTCTCCAATGCCTAGTAAGGTGAAAAGTTCGTTGCTTGTACAACGAGGGTGTATATATAACAAATGAGGTGACCATTCACCCCCCTTTTGACTCTTTGACTACCCTCATTATTGTTTGAATTCTCCATGACCCTTTGACTTCTTCATGACTTTTCACATTATATGGATGACTCTTGGAATTCCACTTTACATTATATTTTGTATTTTTATTGTGATATTTACATCATTACATCCACAAGAGATGTGGAAGGACACATGGACACACATGAGATTGTGGTGACACTTGCATAGATCATAGTTTGAGAATGATTATATGGACTTCATGAAAAGGTGGTAGTGCCAAGTTGTCACTCTTGTTGCTTTGTCTTCAATAAGAGGTGTATCCAATAATTCATCTTCATGAGAGATATACTTTGTTTTCATATCCATCCTCAAAAGGGTTGTGAATCAAATGGAGAATTCATGTGGTCCTGATCTTTGATATTTTGTTGTAATCAATTATTCCTTCGTCTTCTTACCTAATGACCATCTTATTCAGCTCCATAGGTGTCTTCTAGCATGGTCTCCTTCTCCTTCTCCTCCATCATCATCCTGCCATGAAAAGATAGAGTACCTGCAACTGAAAACCATTCATGACAAGCCAACATCAGTCTGAAATCCTCTAATTTAACATTTTCCATGAAATCACTTGTTAGGGCTGGAACTGGTGCCTAGTTGAGAGTCTGATTTAGGGATTGCACAATTTCAGAGGCTGGGGTTCGGGACTGAGGCTTGAGACTACATAATGCGCTATTCAAGATGGCTAGGGTCAAGATATTTCACAGTTGAGGGGCTTAAGAGCTCAAGGATGAGGCTTGAGGGTTGAGACTGCACAATGCATAATTTAGGATGGGATGGAGACAAATACTGTGCAATTCTAGAGCTCAGGGGCTCGGCTTGAGCATTGAAATTAAGCAATGCGTAGTTTTGGAGGGAAAAGACTATGTAGTGCGCAATGCCAAGAGCCAAGGCTACTGCTTGAGGATTGATACTACGTAGTGCACAATCAAGGAGGGCTGAAGGATTCCAAGTGGCTCGATCAAGGAGTTTTCCAATTTTGACTAAGTGTGGAATCAATGAAATGAGATTGGACAAAATCAATATCTGAGCATGATCACACACTTAGATCACATGAAGATATGACATAGAACACCCATAACTAATGAACAACATACATTCCTCAATGCGACGACATTGCGACAGCTCACTCCAAGTGCGACACTAATGATACACTTTACGACGACATTGACGACACTTGTTCGAAAGTGCTTGGAAATTTAGGAATGAGTGTGATATGTGTTACATGATAAGAAAAACTCATTAACATAAATATTACCCCTTGAAACAACCAGAACTAGAGTTTGTATAGTATACGACACTCAACATGTTAAAAGATGACATTTGTGATATGAAGAAAAAAGTGGGAATGACACTGGTGATGTGCAAATGAGGGTGGAGGTGAACATGCCAGAGCAAAGATAACATGAAAATTCCACTCGTTAAGGTGAAAGCAAGGAAAAGAAACAACCAAAAACATAAGAATGACACTTGTGAAAGTGAAAGTGAGCAAAGGTGACAGTTTGAAAAACTCAATGAAATAGAAGTATAAACACAACCAAAAGTGAGAGACTATCAACAATTGTGCGCACTGACTGTCGACATGGATTGAACATGGTACATGCATTGTCTTGATGGAATGTGCCATGTATTTTCAAACTTGCATGAAGGAACACGTTCATGAATGCATTACAGAATGAGCATGTATGAGCAGGTGACTTCGACACTTACAATCAAAGCATCAATCAGCCAAGAGGTAACCACGGACTAACCGATCGTGAGAACCATAGTAGGCTCCAAAATTCAAGTTTAGGAAGAATTTTGGAGGGTGTTTGTCACAGCAATAACATTTTGCAGCACACTGGTAGAACTCCAACTTCTTTGTTTGGGTTTTATTCTCAAGTATAAGGTCTCAATCTTTCAGGAAGTATTGATTATCCATGTAGATTTCCCAGACATTGCTATTTATCCTGGTTAAATATATAGTCTCCTATTTTCATTTCTCAACTTCAAACAAATCAACATAAGACTATGCATACATCCATTGTTTCGATAGGAGAGAAGGATAATAAGTATACCAAGATTTTAAAGCATATTCCCCAGTGTCGCTTTGTTGCCAGTGAGTCTAAAAAGTACCCTAACAGAGTCACCTCACGGAACCATAAGCATTGCTTCTCTTCCAGCGAGCCTAAACAATACCCCAGTGAAGTTACTTGCTTCACCTCTTTATGCAAGAAGAATTTCAATTCTTCACCTTTTATTTAACTACTAATAGAATGTCCAAAGGAACTTATTTATTTTGATGGTGGAAGAGGGATCCTAACTTATTGAGAGTAGAAGAGTTTGGTTCATTTTTTTAAGGAATTTGAAAGATAACCAAATTTATATGTTTGTTTAAAGTTTTTCTCCTTTCCCTTCTCTACTCGGTTGGGTTGACATGTTGAAACACTATTCAATAAAGGTTTGAGTCAGGAATGAAGATCCTAATGAATACAGGCTTCATGGTTCAACCAAATGCTTTATGTCTGGAACAAATCGTATTTTCTGTCCAGACATCATTGACTCTAAAGATATGTAAACCCAAGATAGAGAAGAGGATAACAGATAAGCCAAGCATTGTTCGTCATCACAATTTCCCTTTTCAAGTTTTGCCACATTTTTTTTCGAGCCCAAATGGGACACCTTTCATGTAGAGTTTCATTAATAGAACAAAAAAGAAAAGACATAACACAACAAGAGAACAAAACCAAAGCACAAGAAAAGGAAGTTAAACCAAAAACATGAAGCAAGACCAAAGTCAGAAAACACAAGACAAACGACAGGAATTGAGTGCATGATGAATGTATAGGTAAACTAATATGAAACTAGAGCTACTCCTAACCTAACCAGTTAGAAGGTCAGGGTCATGTATAATGAAATTTCTAATGTAGCCACCGTAGTTTCTCCCAACCTGCATCCGCAAAGGTACGAGCAATTAAAATATATATAAAGTAATGTGCAATAGAAAAGATGAGTGCTTGAATAACTTGCACAAAAATAAATAGAAGGTCTTTCCTATCGACAAAAATATGTCATAACCACTACTTCTAACCAACTCACAATCTTACCTTTTTGATAAAAACCATAATCAAACAAACCTCGAAGACTTCTTGTGAATGTATATTAATCTACATTGTACTCCCTAGCAAGCACGAGGAAAGATCGAAACTTGTTATTTTCGATGGAGCTTTCCAAGTAAGATTGTTCCAACCATTCAACGATTGGATCATGAAACTTGAAACAATCCTCTTGAAAACCCCAAAATCCTTGACAACATGAATTTTCCATTAGAAGCACAGGGTTAGGATGAGAATCGCATGAGGGAAAATGGATCTGATCATATTCAGTGGGCATGCCAAGATAATGAGGACCTGACATAACCATTAGTGAGCGTGGAAGTGCCTCAACTGCTTGACAAGTACTTTGATAGTGAGATGTTAAACCATAAATATCGAAGGATGTAAAACAATTGTCATTGGATGTGGTGATGGGAAAATAATAATCTAAATGACAATCATCAAAGATAGAATATTGATCAGATGGGTTGATTAAAGCATCATATTCCCAATTTATAATTAACAAAGATGAATCAATTTGAACAAATTCACAAATTCTCTAAAGAATATAATCATTTTCCTCACGTGATAAGTGTCACAAACCATTTTCTTGTAATTGGTTATACACTGCACTAACATCATAATCGTCAAATGAAGTGAAAAGGAATGCTAGCATAGCAAACACATGAAACCAGTTAGGGTAAAATGAGTGAAGAAGAATTTGATTTGTTATATAGCCCATGCATTCACTAGTGCTCAAGAGGATTTAAGGTGCGATGAAGAAACAGATTGGCAGTATAACATTCACAAAAAAACCAGGAGTTGACTACTCTAAAATGCATTTGATAGACATGATTCCTTCAACCAAAGACAATATTTAAAATAATCAACTTCAAAGTTCCATGCTTCTATGAGAGATACACACTCCAAACCTGGGTTAAGCACAAGAGCCTTGCATGGAGATGAATGAACTGAAGTATAATCTTGAATCCGATAAAAAAATCGAATATTGAAAGTTTGAAAGATTATATCCGCAATGCCCAACATATTTCAAGAAGGAATTTATGTCAAGTGAAACCATGAAAAAATAAGAATTTTGCGACGAAAACCAGATCTAACTTAGTTCAGGGATCTTACCAGAGTCACGAGATCCTGACATAACTATCAACAAAAGTTGAAGTGCCTCGACTTCCTGACAAGTCCTAGAACTTTCAAGAATTGTAAAATCACATTCTGAAGATTGAATCAGATCATGCATCGTGTGAGGATAACTTCTTTCATTGATTTCAACGAGACTACCACTAACTAGATGGAAGCCATCTCTGTCACTGGTTTGAGCAAATTTTACAAATTTGACAACTAGATTACTCAAGTCGACATATTCTTCTGATCACAAATCTAGAGATGTATAAGTCAGAGAAATTTCATGAGCAAGCTGATTTCAGAGTTGTCTTCATGAAAAATAAAAACTAAGAGATGATACAGGATGGAAAGGATATTTAATGATCTTATTATTCTTTCTTACATCATGGACAATTATCCAGGTGGATATTGGTGGCCACCCTCCTATTCCACCTAGACCTCTAGCCGGTTTCCTTTGTTTCCTTGTTTATTTCAACATTTACTATTTTTAGCAGTTTTTTAGGTCCTAAATGTCAAGAGCAGTTTTGACCCCCCACACGATGTTTTTTTAGGTCCACAACTTGACCATTTCCGCTGGAAACGGCTTGCTACAAATCATGTAGTACTTGGAGAGACTTTTCCAACAAGGTATTGTACATGCCAAACAAAAATAATATGACCAAGTTATGAGCCTGGGAAGTTGGCCACCCAACTAACCCCAATGGGGCCCACACAATCTTGCCATTACATCTCCTGGTGTTAGGGTTTTGGTTGTTTAGGGTTCTCCCTTATTGTTCAATAATAGATAGGACCTTGAGCCTCATTGTAACACAGTTCAAAGGCATGTAGCCGCCACATCTCTTCTCGGAGATAAGCTACCATCGCTCGAGCTAGTCTATTTCCATTTTGTTTATAAGCATATTTCAGTATTTTGATATTCATGAAATGAAGTGTTATTTCGGATGTATTTCTATATTTATTGTTATATCTATAATTTGTTTCATTCATGTTTAAGTTCATATTAGTGGTATCAGAGGGGTCTGCTCTTTCTTTATTTTTCTTTTCATGTCCACAACAAGGTCAGGGTATAAGGAGTTAGGGCTCAAACTGGTTGAACCTTTGTAATATTAGTCTCGCAAACCTCGATGACCTCCCATGGCGTAATAAAATAAAGATGAGGGTGTAGGAGATCCTTTCAAAATATTTCTCGAGGAAGCTCTTGAGCGAGTGATAATAGATACCGTTTCCCATATCCTCCGACGACTACCCACAGACGACACATCTTCATCCAACGACTACTGTGGAGGCACCATTTCTTTTAAGGTACAAGTTAACTTTGATATTTCCATATTTGAGGGCCATATAGATGTAGAAGTAGTAGATAAATGGTTGAATATGTTGGAAAGATATTTTTCAGTTCATGACTTTTCCAATCAAGAAAAGATTACTTCTGCACTTCTCTAAGCCACTCCACACGTCAAGGACTGGTGGGAAACCTACTGTGAACAAAATGACTAGAGGGAATCCTCACTATTTTTAGTCGCGCCCACTTGGGATTCTTTTAGAGATGCCATCAAGGAACAATATTAGCTAGATGGGAGCTATGAAGATAAATACATAAAGTGGACCATGCTACGACAGGGAAGGGACCAATATGTGTCGGAGTTCACAAATGTTTTCCATACCTTCTGCACAAAGTTAGGTATCAAGGATTCTGAGCAGAATTTGGTATTCAAGTACTATGACTGTCTACACAAGTACATCTAGGACAAGATGGCATTCCTAGACATCTCCTCGTTCGGCACGGCATACTGATACGATGTCAAGATTGAGTAGAAGTTTAAACAGAAGAAGAAAGAATTTGGATGTGAATTTGAAGCAAAGAAAAGGTGTCCCCAAACCATTGAGCAAAGGAAAATCCAAGGCAAGGTGACCCAGGACAACCTGTCGAAGCTGTAAGCAAAGAAAAAAACCATGAACAAAGAAGGACACAAGAAAATAGTGTGAGTTCCATAAGAGCTCCACTCAAAACACAAGTGAGTGTTGGGCCAAGCAGTCACTAGTGGTCGAGCTGAAGGCTTTCGATTTAGATGCGTGTTTCAATTCTGAGTTAGAACCTGAAAAGGGGAATGAAAAAGGGAAGTAGATCATTTACACGAAGCCCATTGCCACCGTGTCCACCACCAAGATCTAGAAGAATGAGCCTCAAGATCCAGAGGAGGGGGGACGCCTCTTCCACTCATAGATTTGGGTGAAGGTTTCTCCGCTGCAGTTCATTATCAATAGCGAGAGCTAAAAGAACCTCATTTCAGTAGAGGTCATGAAGCAGTTGGGCCTACGGATTAAAACAAATCTGTAACCGTACACCATCGGGTGGCTTCACTAAGGACAAGATCACTACATCAACCAATAGTGCTACCTTCCCTATAACATCAAGCCCTTCACGGATGAGGTACTGTGTGATGTTTCTCCTCTTGAAGTTTGTGATGTATTCTTAGGACAACCATACTTGTGGCAAAAATTTGTTCTATATGAGTCTAAACCTCGCTCTGTGATTATTACTTTGGGAAATAAGTTGTACAGGATACCGGAGGTAGCCCCTTCTGCTACCATATCTTTGATCACTGCAAAGCAATACAGTAAGATCATTTCCCAAGATTAGGAAATTTGTATTCCTTATGATTTGTCCTTAGGGAAAGAAGAAGGTTGTGGCACGACTTCTGGACATGGCTCCTCCACAGAGCATCAGAATATGGACAAGGTCATGGAGGAGTACATGGACATTTTCGCCTCACCTACAGGGGTAGCTCTACACTGCCAGGTCAAACACTCCATCGGTTTGACCCTGGGCACACCGCTACTAAATGGAATAATCTATCTACGGTTTTTTCAAGAGAATGATGAGTCCAAGAGGCAAATTCAGGAGTTGTAGAAAGGGCACATCAGGCCAAGATCATCACCCTATGGGAGACCGATTGTATTGGTATAGAAGGACGGGACCTAGAGACTCTGTATTGACTATGAGGCACGTAACAAGATCATTGTCTGAAATAGGTACCCAATTTTATGGATTGATGAACTTATGGACCAGCTCAAGGGGGCCAAGTATTTCAGCAAGACTGACTTGAAGTCCAGTTTTCATCAGGTGCCTGTCAAACCCTTTGATGTGTGGAAGACTGCCTTCAAATCCAAGGAGGGCCTTTTCGAATGGTTGGTCATGCCTTTTGGGTTAACGAATTCCCCCAAAACCTTTATTAGATTGATGGACGACATATCATGACCCTTCACCAATGCAATCATGGTGGTGTATTTAGATGACATCTTGATCTTCAGCCAGAGTTGGGAAGAGCACCTCCATCATATTCGACAGGTCCTTCAAACCTTGCAACAACACAAGTTGTGTGCCAATTTGGAGAAATGCACTTTTGGCATGACCTAGGTTCAATATCTGGTGTACATCATTGATGAGAAGGGTGTGCATGTGGACCCAGCCAAGATATAATTCATTCAAGATTGGTTAGCCCTAACCACTCTAATAGAGCTCTACAACTTTCTGGGCCTTGCTAATTTTTACTGCAGGTTCATGTTGGGGTTCTCTCATATCACTTGGCCTTTAAGTCAAGTCCCTAAGGGTAGAGTGAAAGCAAAGTTTTTTTGGTCTGAAACCCAACAGAAGGTGTTTTCTGAGTTGAAGCATCGCCTCTTCTCTGCACTAGTGCTCACATTACCTGACCAGAAACAACCATTTGAGATTGAGACAAACGCCTCTGACTATGCTATTGGTGCAGTTCTTACTCAGTAGAGGCATCCAGTGGCTTACCATAGTGAGACACTTTCAGACACAACCTGAAAGTATCCCACTTATGACAAAGAAATGTATTCCATTGTGCATGCTTTCTTTCAATGGAAGCATTACATTTTGGGGAAGAAAACGATCATCCACACAGACCATCAACCCTTGCAGTTCATACAGACACAAGGGAAGTTGCAGAATGACTGCCATTAGAAATGGTCCACCTACCTGTAACAGTTCCATTTTAACATTAAGTACAAGAAGGGAAGAACCAATAATGTGGTAGACTACCTCAACCGATCACTAGTCATGGCGCTGATCACTGTGCTTGACTCCTGTGGGCACGAGACTTCAGGGTGGACGCATCTTTACTAGAGCGATCTAGAATTCGGCAACACATACCAGACATTCCTGGAAGGGAAGTAAGTTCCAAATTTTCACCTTCAGGATGCACTGTTATGCCACCTGGGACACATCTGTTTTCCTTCAAGCGATCATGCCAATATGATTTGGGAGGCACACTATAGTCGGGTCGCTGGACATTTCAGAGTAGAGAAAAAATTGGCGGTACTGCAGAAGTATTTTTATTGGCCGAAACTTTGCCAGGTCATTGGGAAGTACATTAGATCCTGCATCGCCTGTGCCATTGCCAAACCAACCATCAATAATCAAGGTCTATATATTCCTCTACCTACTCCTAGTCGACCTTGGGAATCTATCTCCATGGATTACATGTCGGGCCTTCCTTCTACTAAGCACGACAGCAACTGCGTTTTTGTGGTCATCAATAAATTCTCTAAGATGGCCATCATGGCAGCCTGCAAGAAGAGTATCACATCATATTCCATTCCTAAGCTCTTGTTTGAGCGAGTGTGGGCACAATTTTGGATCCCGCATTCCATTATCTTAGATCAGGACAATAGATTCCTAAGTGCATTTTGGTCAAGTCTCTGGTCAATGTTAGATACCAAACTTACAAGTCCACGACGTTTCACCCCCAAACTAATGTCCAAATAGAGGTTATCAACATGATGATCGTACACATTCTACACATGTACAACTCGAAGAATCCATGCACATGGGATGAAATCCTCCCCTATATCCAACACAACTACAAAAAATCTCTCCATAGCTCAACCGGCCATAGCCCCTTTCAAGTAGGGCTAGGATTTCAACCATTATGTCCCATTGATGTGGCATACCATTTGCAGCTACTCAGGTAGATTCAGCTCATGCCCAGTCCAAAGCCGACAGGGTTAACAACTTCATTGAGTGCATTCAACACATCTGCCAATAGGTCCATGATATATTGGACAAAGCCAATGCTAAGTACAAGTAGCGCCATGATCAACATTGAGTGCCACAAAAATTCTAGGTGGGCAACAAAGTTTGGCTACATTTGCATAAGGAGCGTGTCGTTGGAGCCCACTACAAGATTCACTCACTCTAATATGGGCCATACACCATCACCAAGGTTGTAGGGGACATTTCCTTTTAGCTCAACATCCCACCGTTCCTTGGTCTGCACCCAATGTTCAATGTAGACCACCTTCGGCCATATTTTCCACCATTGTTGGACACTTCCGACATTGCAGAACAACGCACACCAATAGAGCTCAACCCAGACTACATGGAACAGGCCACCACTGATCAACTCATGGACACGCTGATCAAGAACACTCACCAATATAGGATCCAACTATATTGATTTGTCAAAGCAATCCAATTCCTTCATTAGGGCAAGTGGTTCACCAGGGACAAGGTTCAACAAAAATTTCCTCACCTCATGGAGGCTTTGTACACAATGGGGACCATTTCTTCCTAAGTGGGGAGGAATGATCCAAGTGTATATTGGTGGCCACCCGCCTATTCCACCTAGACCTCCAGTTGGTTTTCTATTTTTCCTTGTTTATTTCAACATTTACTATTTTTAGGATTTTTTTGGGTCCTGAACTTCCGGAGTAGTTTTGACCCCCCTAAACGACGGTTTTTTTTTTTGTTTTTTTTTTTTTGTTTTTGTTTTTTTTTTTTTTTTTTTAGGTTTGCAACAGGCTTGTATACATAGATAGAGGCATTCCATAACTCATATAGTACTTAGAGATACCTTTCCAACAAGGTATCGTACGCGGCAAATGGAGATAATATGACCAAGTTACGACCCTGGAAAGTTGGCTGCCCAACAAACGGTTACATCTCTTGGGGTTAGAGCTTTGGTTTTTTAGGGTTCTCCCTTAGTGTTTAATAATAAATAGGCCCTTGAGCCTCATTGTAACACAATTCAGAGGCATGTAGTCTCCACATCTCTTCTCAGAGATAAGCTACCATCGCTCGAGCTAGTCTATTTCCATTATGTTTGTAAGCATATTTTAGTATTTTTATATTAATGAAATGAAGTGTTGTTTTAGATGAAATTTTGTATTTATGGTTATATATGTAATTTGTTGCATTCTTGTTTAAGTTCAGATTAGACAACCTCACTACCTTGTGCCACTTTATAAGAGAACTCATCCAATGAAGACTTGAATAGCACAGAGTATCTTCATTGCATGCAGATGCATCACAAACAAGAGAGCGCAAAGGATAGTGAGATGAAGAGGAGGTTTCCATAAGAAAATCTTCTTCGGCTAGATCAGATTCCATATCTAATTTTTTCAAATCGGCATCTTTTGAAGGAACCAAAAGATCATTTGGTGCACTTGGGCATTCATAATCACATATATTAACAAAGCCATCATCGTCAGAATGATTGTTTCCCAATACTACATGTCTAAAAAAATGATTTCATTTGATTCACTATCGATATTACGATATTGCAAGTCATCTAAGAATGTAAGAGCATCATCTTAACATGGGGGACTTAGAAAAGAGAAGAAATATCGAAATAGGCTTCACTTTTCTGATCCTCTACCTATGTAATGTGAATTTTTTGTACCAGATCGCAATTTGAACTAACAACTTGAAAATCAAGAGAGAGTGAAGAACTAGTTGGTGGAGTAGATTGATCAAGCGGATCATGGTACAATGAGTCATGGTATGTAGATGACAAAGGATGGTAGATGTCCCTTGAAGAAGTAACAATTTCAGTGGAACCATATTCAAGATTGAAGTTAAGAGCGCTAATGTAATCTTGAGGAATGAAAGGATTAGCCTTCACCCCAAGCTCCATGAACCACTCCAGAATTTCCTCCATTGGATCTGAATCATGGAAAGTGGAAGGAGGATAAGAAGATGGATTAGGAATTCGATTTTCAGATTCCCCAACTTCGACATCATCGCAAGGAGGCACCCACATCGGAACTTAAAAAGGATGAGGACAAGGAACAAAAGGAATAATAGGTTCCTCCTTTGAAATTAGGGGTGTGTTATTGTTTACAAGAGTTAGGGAAGGGAAAAACATGAGGAGGTTTAGATTCATCGTGTAAAGAGATACAAACCAAACTCTCAAACTTTTGTTTAAAGAAATTCCAATTTGTGTCTCCTTTAGGAAGTTCATAATAAAGGTGAAGGAATCAATTATAAAAATCCTCAATTGATTCATTAGGCTTCATTCTTAGCTGATTGATTCTTTTATAAACATCTCGATAATCATACCTATCAAAGGCTTGATGAAGCTCCTTGAGGAAATGATGAAAATAATGGATGGAAACAGGTGCAAAGGTATGACACCATAGATTAACACGTTATTCAAGGGTGAGGAAGAAAACGATTCATGAAAAATATTCATCATCAACTTCGTAATATTAATTTTTTTTAAGAAAATCAGAGATGTGCTCGATTATGGATGTTCCATCCTCACCAGAAAAATTTAATTGAGACAAATGATAAAGAGGCTTATTGGGGATGAAAATTTTACCAAGGTATAGGTTAGAAAAACATCCCGACAGTATGATTTGAGGATGAGCCATTTTAGATAAGAGTCTCAAAACAGAATCAACGGGCACAACTTGTCATTTGGCCCTCCTTCTAGCACCATTTTGTTGATGGTGCTAGAAATATGTTAACCAAGGGGGTCTCCCCGATGTGAAGTATCAATTAGACCTCACACTATTTGGAGTAGGAGCCCCATTTGGAGTATTGACCCAACTACCATGTATCGTTATGGATTTTCCTTGGCTACAAAGTTTAGCAAAAGGAAATAATACACAAATATCTTCGGATCAACAAGTGAGTATGCCTTGTGAAATTTTTATATGCGGAAAGTATCAAGGTCCTTCTACCAAAAGGGGAGAGAAAATTGGGCACTTTAAAGACAAGTAATAATAATAATCTAGAAAATGCACACAAGCATATACATATGAATAAATCGTTGATCAACTAGAAAAATAGTTCACAAGGAAGCAACGATTGTTCAAACAAATAAAACACACCTTCAACAAGATCACTACCAAAGCCACCAAAATAATTCAATTTCCTTAGTACCGATAAAATCAACATACATCGCAAACATTCAAAGAATAGTCTTACAATATTCATGACATATGAATGAAATTGTGTTGGCTGAATGAGCTTCTGAATTAAGTAAAATTTCTAAGATACATCAAGACAGTGAACACCACTAGCCCCAACAATGGAGAATTAGGGCAGTCACTTGCTCCTCCAGAACAACTATCTTCCTCTCCAATGTCGAGTAGGAGGAGCCAAGGTGAAAATTTATTTTCTTGTACAATGAGGGTGTATATATAACAAATGAGGTGACCATTCACCTCCCTTGTGACTCTTGGACTACCCTCATGATTGTTTTACTTTTCCATGACTCTTTGACTCCTTCATGACTTTTCAGATTCTATGGATGACTCATGGACTTCCACTTTACATTAAATTTTGTATTTTTCTTGTGATATTTACATAATTACATCCACAAGAGATGTGGTAATACACATGGACACACATGAGATTATGGTGACACTTTCATAGGTCACAATTTGAAAATGATGATATGGACTTCATGATAAGGTGGTAGTGCCAAGTTGTTCCTCTTGTTGCTTTGTCTTCAATAAGAGGTGTATACAATACTTCATCTTCATGAGAGATATGATTTTTTCTTCATATCCATCCTCCAAAGGGTTGTGAATCAGATGGAGACTTCATGTGATCATGATCCTTGATCTTTTGTCTTAATCTATTGTTCCTTCGTCTTCTTACTTGATGATCATCTTATCTCTTCAACTCCATAGGTGTCTTCTAGCATGGTATCCTTCTCCTTTTCATCCATCATCATTCTTTCATGAGAAGTTAAAGTACTTGCAATTCAAAACCATTCATGGCAAGCCAACATCAGTCCGAAAAATCCCTAATCTAACATTTTCCATGAAATCACTTGTTAGGGCTTGAACTAGTGCTTGGTTGAGAGAGTGACTTAGGGATTGTGTAGTTTTAGAGGCCAAGGTCCAGGACCAAGGCTTGAGACTATGCAATGCGTAGTTTATGATGGACAAGGTCAAGGGATTGCACAGTTGAGGGGCTCTAGAGCTCAAGGTTGGGGCTTGAGGGCTCAGATTGTGCAGTTTAGGCTGGGCTGGAGACAAAGACTGCAAAATTCTAGATCTCAGTGGCTGGACTTGACCACTGAAATTGTGCAATGCACATTTCTAGAGGGTAGAGACTGCGCAGTTCACAATGCCAAGAGGCAAGGCTACTTCTTGAGGATTGAGACTACGGAGTGTGCAATCCAGGAGAGCTGAAGGATGTCGAGTGACTCGGTCGATGATTTTTCCAATTTTGACTAAGTGTTGAATCAATGAAATGAGATTGAACATAATCAAGGCTTGAGCATGATCACACACTTATATCACATGATGACACGACATAGAACATCCAAAACACATGAACAACATACATTCCTCAATACAATGACTCACTCCAAGTGCGACACTAATGATACACTTTGCGACGACATTAATGACACTTGTGCAACAGTGCTTGAAAATTTGGGAATGAGTGTGATATGTGTTTACATGATAAGAGTAACTCATTAACACAAATAATACCCCTTGAAACAACCAGAATTAGATTTTGTACCATATGCGACATTCAACATTCTAAGAGATGACATTTGTGATATGAAGAGAAAAGTGAAAATGACACTTGCGATATGCGAATAAAGGTGGAGGTGACACATGTTATAACAAAGATAACATGAAAACAACACTCGTTAAGGTGAAAGAAAGAAAAAATTCCAATCGGAAACATGAGTATGACACTCGTGAAAGAAAAGGTGTGCAAAGGCGACAATTTGAAAAACTGATCGAAATTGAATTATAAACACAACCAAAAGTGAGATACTATCAACGATAGTTTGCATTGACTATTGACATGGGTTGAAAATTACACAAGGACTATTTTGGTGGAATGTGCCATGCTCATTCAAACTTGCGTGAAGGAATGTGTTGATGAATGCCTTATAGACTGAGCATAGGTGAGTAGGTGACTTCGACACTTACAATCAAAGCATCAATCGGCCAAGAGGTAACCATAGACTAACTGATCACAAGATCCACAATAGGCTCCAAAATTCAAGTGTAGGAAACTTTTTGGAGAGTGTTTTTTGCAGTGACAACCCCTCCCTTCTCTAATAAAATAATATTTTTCCGCCATTCTCCTTTAAAATAATAATTTCTACCTTTTTCCCATAAAAAATATATATTCTCCTTTCATTCAATATTACCAAAAATTGTGAAAACTCCTTAGTTACTTTTGACATACTCACAAAATTGGGAACATTACAGTCCTCCTCGCCAAAAATTTCTTGTCCTCGAGAGATATCCATATTTTGTTTCTCCAAAAGTTGGCCTAGCTAATGTGAGGGTCCCAAATGTGCCACTAAACCACTCCTTGTTGTTACACCAACATCACATGAACAAATCCTATGACATGAAGTTCCCAAACCATCCTGATCCCTATGAACTCCCCTTTGCTCCACTTTCCATCCAATAAGATGGAGTCACTAAATTCCCTTTGCATATCACCAGTAAGTAGAGCACCCTAGAAAGGTAAAATCCTAATCAACTCCTTAGAAGTTTCCCTAATGAGTAACTAGTCTCATGCACTTCAAGTGTAGACTCCTAAAGATACATTCCAACCCCTGTGGAGATGAATCCTCGCCCACATGTGCTCCCCCTAATCTCTCCTTTCCATACTGGTGAATTCCCCCATGTCATTAGTGAATCAATAAAACCCAATAGAAGATATGAATGATCTCCCCCTGTAGAAACTAGCTCATCGCTAAGGGTAGTTGAATTGCTAAGTCTTGTGATGCCATGATTCTATGCTAGTCTCAAAAGGGTTCCACCATGCTATCGATGTGCCACGTTGACTATGATATATCTCCCATTGTGTGCATCCTATATCCTCCTCTCCTGGAACTTGATGGAAAAATATTTGTGAAGGCCAAACTCATCCTACCCAAGCATCTATGTGATGTCAACATCTACCCATCCACTCCTAATCCCAATCCTGATAAGCAACAAGAAAAATTTTCCTTGCTATACAATGGAGGTCTCAACAATCCCCCATGTGTCAATCCAAAAGTGAGCTAGATCAACCTCTACCATGATCCTCATCATGACACTACAAGAAAAAAGGAAATTGGTGAGGGTCGAAATATGTCACCATAAGCTCATTGTTGTATGTCAAAAGAGTCTTTGTCACCAAAAACTGAACGTCACCAAAGGTGGCATTGCCAAAAGTATAGGTGTTGTGGTGACATTCAAGGTCCATCACCAATAATTATTTATAATGATGGATAGTGACCATCACCATTTCGTATGAACAATGGTGACGGATCTTAGCCTCCGTCACCAAAAACTTAAACATCACCAAAAGTGGCATCACAAAAGTTTTAAGTGTTGTGGTGACATTCAAGGTCCGTCACAAATAATGATTATAATGATGGATAGTGACCACCACCATTTCATATGAACAAAAATGATTTATTGTGATGGACCTTTCATGGTCGTCACTATTGATGCATATATATGGCGACGCTCGTTGACCATCACCATTTCATATTTTGGTGAGGGTCGAAAAATGTCACCATAAGCTCATTGGTGATAGCCAAAATAGCCATTGTCACAAAAAATTGAAGGTCACCAAAGGCCACATCGCCAAAAGTGTGGTGTTGTGTTGACATTTAAGTTCCGTCATGAATAATGATTATTATGACAGATAGTGACCGACACCATTTCATATGAACAAGAGTGATTTATGGTGATGGAACTTTCATAGCCATCATTATTGGTATAGATATATGGCGACATCCTATGACCATAACGATTTCATATTTTGGTGAGGGTCAGAAAACGTCACCATAAGCTTATTGGTGATGGTCAAAAGAGCCTCCACCAAAAATTGATCGTCGCCATTCCATATGAATATCGGGGCACAATGGAATCGAACCACCAACCTCTTGCTTGTAAAGCAGGTGCTCTTCCATTGAGCTGACACCCTTTGAAGAATTATACTTTAAAACTTCATAAATTTTAAATTCTACAAATTTTAATAAATTATAAAACTTTGTAATGTCCTGGCAAATCTTTTACTAAACAAGCAAAATAACATCGAAGTTGCAGGTCCCTACCTAATTGTTATGGAATTTATGAAAGTGGGTGGAGTGAAAATAGTTACGTATAAGATACTCAATATGTTCAGTTGAATCCTCTATTATAAGTGAAACTTTGAATACATTTATAACCTATAAATGACCTATAATTATTAAACCTAAAATATGCAATTACACCACAGATTGATTTCTCACTTTGTGAATCATGTAAATTTGTTGTAAATGTTGGGTTGTGTTATATTCTTTCCACGACTAGCCCACGTAGTTAACCGGGGGGTTACAGGGGGGGAGCATCCCCTTCGTTGTGCCAATTGTGTAATGGGGGTAGTCATAGGGAGTTTGAGGTGTACCCATAACCCCACTTTATGGGGTCCGGGGCAGCGCCCCAGAAAATTTTGGTTTTGGACCCTATGTTAGGTTGGGCGGACCCACCTATGGTTTTGTGCATGATTTTCGCACATGTTTTTTGGACGTGATGGTTTTCGGTCCATGGTATTGGATGCGATGGTTTTTCGGTCCATGGTATTGGATGCTTCGACATGTATAAATATATATTATTACATTGAAAAGAACATAATGAAAAATCAAGCTGGTAGTCCCGGTTTTGGGATCCAGGGGAAAATCTCTGTGTATATGTGTTTTATGAGTTATGCTCTCACTATTGTCACTATTGTTTATTTTATGTGTTTTAGAATTCGTATGTAGCTAATTTCTGTACAGGGTTAAAACCTCCATTTGGTATCAGAGCTATTTTGGCTTCAAGGGGATGCCTTTGTTGCTGAGGGGTTTCGCTCGGGCCTGTGGTAGACCCTGTTCAGTGGGAGATCTGCGAGATCAATTCTGGTGGTGAAAGAAGATGGCGAGCAGTGGAAAGATAGAGATTGAGAAATTTAATGGTCAGAGTTTTGAGTTGTGGAAACTCAAGATGGAGGATCTGTTGGTGGATAAATATCAGTGATTCGCGGTAGATCTGGGTACTAAACCAACGGGAGTGTCCGATGAAGAATGGAAGAAGTTGGATCGGAAGGCAAAGAGCACAATACAATTGTGCGTCTCAGATTCAGTATTGTTGAATGTATTAGGGGAAGCTACGGCGAAGGTTTTGCGGGACAAGTTAGGGACTTTGTACCAATTTAAGTCTCTAGTGAATAAATTGTTCCTGCGGAAAAAGCTGTATAACCTAAGGATGAAAGATGGAGACTCGGTGACAGAGCATCTGAATGCATTTAATATTGTGGTAAGTCAATTAGCATCTGTTGATATTAAAATTTCAGATGAAGATAAGTGCATCAGTTTGTTGTGTTCTCTACCAGATTCGTGGGATAGTCTGGTTATTGCAATAGGTAGCAATGCAACTGCCTTGCAGTTTGATGAAATAGTCTCAGCCTTGCTGATGGAGGAGATGAGACGGAAAAATATGGAGAGCCAGAATGGTGATGCCTTGTCTGTACGAGGATGGTCCTAGAACAGAAACAAAAATAAGTCATTGAGTGGGAGATCTAAATCTCCAGGAAAACCTGTAAAGGTGGTGTACTGGAAATGTGGAAAGGAAGGCCACTT
Source organism: Pinus tabuliformis (assembly GCA_031772625.1). Classification (NCBI taxonomy): domain Eukaryota; kingdom Viridiplantae; phylum Streptophyta; class Pinopsida; order Pinales; family Pinaceae; genus Pinus; species Pinus tabuliformis. Next base: position 987,677,691 of record CM062814.1, read on the forward strand.
TAAAAGGGACTGTAAATCTAAAGCTCCCGACAAAGGAAAGGAATTTGATGAGGCTCCTTCTACAGAGGCGAAAACCACCTCAGATGAAGGTGGGGATGTGTACTTGGCTTCTTTAAGTACACATGTAAATCATGAGGCATGGTTGATTGACTCAGGTGCATCATTTCACTTCACTCCCCATAGAGAGTGATTCTGCGAGTATGAGAAGTATGATGGTGGTGATGTCTTCTTGGGGGATGACACGAAGGCTAGAATCATTGGTCACGGAAAATTAAAGTTGAAGTTGCAAGGTGGAAGGGTTTGAATTCTTCTAGGTGTTCTACATATTCCTGCATTAGCCAGAAATATGATTTTTGTAAGCAAGCTAGATGATGCAGGTGTAAAAACAGTGTTCGAGAAGGATACCTGCAAAATGGTTTGGGGAGCACTAGTATTGATGAGGGGAGTTCGGATTGGAACTCTGTACAAGCTGCAAGGTAGCACTGTTATTGATGGGTGCAATAGTTCTCTGGTTCCTGAAAGTGGAGCAGAAAATCTAGTGGTCTTTGGAGAGAAGACCATGCTGTGGCATCAAAGGCTTAGACATATTGGAGAGAAGGGCCTTCGAATACTTCATGGTAAATGTATGGTAGAAGGTACGAGTAATAGCTCTCTGGATTTTGATTTCTGCGAAAATTGTGTATATGGGAAGCAGAATCGGGTGAGTTTCACCTCTAGTGGTAAGAGGGCGAAACAAATATTAGAGCTTGTGCACAGTGATGTGTTTGGACCTATGAATGTTCCATCACTGGGTAAGTCTGTGTACTATGTATTTTTTATAGATGACTTCTCAAGGAATACATGGATATATTTCCTTAAGAAGAAATCTGAAGTCTTTGACAGGTTTAAATAATTTAAGGCTCTGGTGGAAAACCATACAGAGAAGAAGATAAAGATGCTGAGGATAGATAATGGTGGAGAGTTTTGCAGCAAGGAATTTGAAGAATTCTGTAAGAAGTGTGGTATATCACGGCAGACGACTACTCCATATACACCTCAACAAAATGGAGTTGCAGAAAGAATGAACAAGACATTGATGGAAAGGGAAAGAAGCATGCTCAGTGGTGCCGGGTTAGGATAGGAATTCTAGGCAGAGGCGGTGGATAATGCATGTTACCTGGTCAACAGGTCACCTTCATCTTGGAGGATAAGACTCCACAAGAGGTATGGACTAGTAAGAAACCCTCTCTTTCACATCTAAGGGTATTTGGATGTGATGCATATGTACATGTTCCAAAGGAGAAAAGAACCAAGTTGGATAGTAAATCTGAAAAGTGCATCTTTATTAGGTATAAGGATGGTTTAAAGGGTTATAAGCTTTGGAACCCAGTAACAAGGAAGGTTGTGTACAACTGAGATGTGGTGTTTAGAGAGGTGAAAGATGTTATTAAACATGAAGTCCAACCAAAGGAACCTGAGAAGATAGAGTTTGAGCTAAAGGAGGAAGAATCAAACTCTACAACAGAGGAGGAATCAGAAGATGAAGAGCCACAAACTCCAGCTGTGAGAAGATCAGTTCGAGAAAGATGGTAGCCAGAACGGTATAGTCCATTTGCTTTCTGTTCAAATTTTGCTTTGTTTGTTACTGATGATGATCCCAGAACTGTGAAGGAAGCAGTGGATTCAGAGGATGGAAAACTCTGGAAAGAGGCCATGGTTGATGAAATGGCATCTTTGCACACAAAAATGAGGCTTGGGATCTCGTGGAGTTGCTGGCTGGAAGGAAACCCATTGGCAGCAAATAGGTGTTCAAAAAGAAGACAAATGGAGAAGGAAAAGTGGAGAAATACAAAGCTCGGTTGGTAGCAAAATGTTATTCCCAGGTGTTGGGAATTGACTTTGGTGATATCTTTTCTCCTGTTGCCAAGGAAACTTCTATTAGATTACTTTTATCTGTTGTTGTTGCTTTTGATTTTGAGGTAGAATAGATGGATGTAAAGACAACATTCCTTCACAGGGATCTGGAAGAGGAAATATACATGAAGCAACCTGAAGGCTTTGCGGTGAAGGGTATGAAAGCACTGGTATGTAAGTTAAAGAAGTCTGTATGGGTTAAAACAGTCACCAAGGATGTGGTATCATAAATTTGATACATTTATACGGGGACTTGGCTTCACCAGAAGCAAAACAGATCACTGTGTGTATTTTAAATTAATTGGTGACCGTGTTATTTATTTGGTCTTTTATGTGGATGATATATTGCTAGTTGGAAATGACAAAAAAATTATATAGGATTTGAAGACCCGACTGTCCTCCAAATTCGACATGAAAGATCTTGGTGCTGCAAACTATATTTTGGGCATGGAAATTAAAAGAGATCATACAAAGAGGAAGCTCTGGTTAAACCAGAGGAAGTATGTCGAGACAATACTGTAGAGGTTTAATATGTAGGATAGTAAACTAGTGAAGGTTCCTATTCCTGTAGGTGTGAGGTTATTTTTTGAATAGTGTCCCAAGACACAAGAAGAGGAAGAGGACATGTCTCATGTTCCATATGCAAGTGCAGTCGGTAGCCTGATGTATGCAATGGTCTGTACTAGACCAGACATTGCACATGCAGTGGGAGTATTGAGCAGGTTTATGTCAAAACCAGGGAAGGAGCACTGGACAGCAGTGAAGCGGGTTTTCAGGTATTTGTGTGGCACTAGTGATTATGGTTTGTGCTACCAAGGAAGACCAAGATTGAACAGAGTGTTGTATATTCATGGCTTTGTTGATGTAGATTGGGCTGGAGATCTAGATCAGAGAAGATCTACAAGTGGGTATGTGTTTAACCTATTTGGAGGTGCAGTCAGTTGGATGAGTAAGAAACAATCTGTAGTGGCACTATCAACTACAGAGGCAGAATACATGGCAGCCACTCATGTAAGCAAGGAAGCAGTTTGGTTGCAGAGATTGTGTTAAAGTATGGGGTTAGTACAGGAAGCTATAAGGATAGACTGTGACAGCCAAAGTGCAATTTTCTTGGAAAAGAACCCTGCATATCATTCAAAGACAAAGCACATTGATGTTTAGTATCACTTTGTGAGGGAAATGATAGAAGACAAAAAGGTGTTGTTGGTAAAGGTGGACACTTTGAAGAATACTGCAAATGCATTAACAAAATCTGTGAGCTCTGATAAGTTCTCTTGGTGTAGAGAAACAATGGGCGTTTCAGGGTTGGAAAAATGACTAAGCTCTCTTGTGCCCCCCTGTGGAAAGAAAACAACAAGTGGGACAATGTTGGGTTGTGTTATATTCTTTCCACGACTAGCCCACGTAGTTAACCGGGGGGTTAGAGGAGGGGGGGGGGAGCACCCCATTCGTTGCGTCGATTGTGTAATGGGGGGAGTCACAGGGGGTTTGAGGTGTACCCGTAACCCCACTTTATGGGGTCTGGGGCAGCGCCCCAAAAAATTTTGGTTTTGGACCCTATGTTAGGTTGGGCGGACCCACCTATGGTTTTGTGCATGATTTTCGCACATGTTTTTTGGACGCGATGGTTTTCGGTCCATGGTATTGGACGCGATGGTTTTTTGGTCCATGGTATTGGATGCTTTGGCATGTATAAATATGTATTATTACATTGAAAGGAACATAATGAAAATTCAAGCTGGTAGTCCTGGTTTTGGGATCTAGGGGAAATCTCTGTGTATATGTGTTTTATGTGTTATGCTCTTGCTATTGTCGCTATTGTTTATTTTATGTGTTTTAGAATTCGTATGCGGCTAATTTCTGTACAGGGTTAAAACCTACAGTAAAAAGTGGTTGGAGGGAGAAATAGTTACATATAAGATACTCAATATGTTCAGTTTAATCCTCAATTAGAAGTGAAACTTTGAAGACATTTATAACCTATAAATGACCTATAATTATCAAACCTAAAATCTGCAATTACACCACAAATTGATTTCTCACTTTGTGAATCATGTAAATTTGTTGTGATAGCATAAAAATATGCCTCTAGAAAACTGATTTGCATGCCAAAAAGTTAAAAACAATGAGTATATATGATGCAATTATGAATAATGAGCTACATGCTTGAATCCTACTGGCTATGGGGTCTAGAAAACTAATTGAGAGTGCTCGTTATTAATTAATTCAAGATGTCAAAATACAACGATCAATAACAATGATTTTGAAATGTAACCACTAAACAGATGTTAAAATTGTAAGCATAAAGTTTGGCTAATATCCGTTACACCAACAAAATATCCAAGGGGCATTCAAACATTTACAAATCCACACTAACCACGAGTATCCAAAGATGAAATTTCATGGATACAAGGAAAGCACTCTCTACCCCTCAATGATAACTATGTCCTCCCATAAGTACTTCAACTAGAAAAGGGGTGTGAAGACAAGAACCTCAAAACAAAAAGAACTATACAATACAAGCATACACTTCATCCCCCCTCTACCTTTATAGAATAGATCTAGGGGGATAACAAAAAGATCCATAGAGAATAGGATTAGAGTGGGAAAAATAAAAATGATAATAAAAAAAAACAACCAGCAACAAAATCTACTAATTTGAATCCAACATGATTGATTATGCACTTGATAAAATGGCATTTAAGTCTTTAGTAAAAATGAAGAAAACCTCAACCTCTTTTCTATTGCCCTTTGGAATAAATCCTCTATGTATGGCATTGGGGTTTTGTGCTACACTCTATGCTTACTCTCCAACATTAAAACAAGATGAGTTGCGAAGCAGCAAGTCCCTGCCAATGAGATTGGCAGAGATTTTTCCAAATTTAGAAGCCTAGTTTTTTTCATGTTGGTAGAGATTCTGCCAAATTTAAAAGCCTAATTTTTTTTCATGTTGGCAGAGATTCTGCCAAATTTGGAAGCCTAGTTTTTTTCATGTGCCTAAAATGTAAGTAGAAGAAGATTATAAACCAGGTCACCTTTTTTGCAGATCAATAAACAAAAGTTTGAATGGGTATTAAACAAATAAATAAGTTGACTGAGTTAATCAAATATTTTATAATAATGGTCTCCACTATGAATCCCCCAATCCAAATGACAAGAGTTTCCTGCATCTCCACCTTGCATAATTGGAGGGTCACCAACCTAACCTGTATAACATTATCCATCAATATACCAAAATCATCAGGTATATTGTTCAAAAGATTATAGATTCCCATTTACCCTAATGTTGTCCACATAAACTTCATATTGAAATCACAAGTACGAACACTTTGATAAAAATGTTGATCATAGTAAAAGGTGGGAATCCAAATCATATCAATATTATTGGTGTGGTAACAAGAAAGAGAAAATAGGTAGAAGAGACAACTTAGCTACACATGTACCTATTTGTACATACAGCATACACAAATAAGCATTTGATTGAGAAAACAAAGAATTTAATCCTTATAAATTCAATCACATGAATGTCTGATGCAAGTGGAAGGTGTTGTCCTTTGAGATAACTCTAGGTCAATTTTTTATGCCAAAGCATCTATAATGTTTTATTGTTTCTAATTATTGGATGACCAGTGAACAAATTATAAACAGGTGCTTTAAACTCAGATAGATTTCCAAGTAAAATAAAAGGTTGTTCTTTAACTGCACATAGTTAATTTGATTTTAGTGGGGTGGAAAAGGAGAGCATGAAGAAGTATAATTCATTGAATATTCAAACTAAATACTTAACAAAATATAAGAAGAATTTAAGAAAATGGTGTTTTCTTAATATACAAAATATAGTTAAGTTGTTACAAATATCTGATGTAATTTATAATTAAAGAGGAACTTACACTAACAAATAGTTATGTAAATTATTCTCTTTTTATAAACACAATTTCATAGGGGATTCAAAATAAGACTAAAACTTAGTCAGATTTTGCCCAGATTACTGTAAAAGACTTAATTTATATGAAGAAAACATAATGAATGAATAACGTGAAATAAACTCGAAATTTGGCTTGGCGCAGCGGGAGAAAACACGTAGCCAGGGTTTCTGAAAGTTTTAGTGCTTGCTCCTAATGGAAGGCAGCAGAGGAGGGAACTCCACTCCCTCCTACAAGGATGTCGTTGCCTATAGAGGCAAGTCCCCACAGGGTAATGTCAGAGGTTCTGTGGAAGAAGAAAAAGGTAACAATGAAAACAAGACAGATGGGGTCAGGCCCAAGGAAAATGTTAGCACTAAAGATAAGGAGGAAGAAGACAAAAGCCAGGGAACAAGGGACAATAAACAAAAGGGACCGTGTAGACCCAAAATGGAGATCACTCCTAGAGCAGTGTTAAATGATCCTACACTGTAGGTGCACAGGGAACATATGGGGACTTATGCTATTATCTGCAAATTCATGGGATTATGGCCCATGGAAAAGGCTTTACAGATATGGATCAAGTACCATTGGAAACCCAAAGAAAGCATTGATCTTCATCTTGGGTCAAAGGGATTTTTCACCGTGGTGTTATCAAACATCGAAGACAAAGACATAATATTTGAGGGAGGACCCTACTTTTATGCAGTAGTTGGCGTCTATATGCGGCCTTGGATGATGAACTTCATTCTAGAGCGAGAGACTTTCACTTCGGTACCTGTCTGGGTAAGGCTCTATTCTCTACCTCTTAATTACTGGAAAACTGAATCTCTTGCTGCCATTGGCAATAAACTAGGTCGTTTTGTTAAAGCTTCAGAAGCAACAAGACGGGGCAAATACACTTCCTATGCAAGGATCTGTGTAGAAATGGATCTATCAGGAGCCCTTCTAGATGAAGTCATCCTGGAAGTTTTTGATGAGGAATGGGTGCAAACTGTGGACTATGAGCACATACCGTTCAGATGTCATAAATGCCACGAACATGGACACTTGTTCAGAGATTGCCCTATTAGTAGAGCAGACAACAAGAGCAAACCTAATGTAATGAAGGACACAAAAAGCTTTCAGAAAGTGGCAAGTAGAGGAAAAGGAGGCAAAAAAGGACCAAAGCAACATTGTAATGAGGGTCAAAAGGCCAGTCAAAATAGGTATCAAGCACTGGAAGAGAATGAAGAAATGGCTAATGAAGACCAATCTATGGAGGACGACCCTAAGGAAAAGGAAAAGGAAGAAAACTGCAACCCAACACAAGAGATTGGTAATAAGAAAGAAACTATGATGAGTGAAACAGAACTAGAGATGGATCAGGAAATGACCCAGAGTGAAACAGATCTAGAGGACCATGAACTTCAGGAAATTCTAGATAAGGAACACCTAGATCTGGAAGGGTTCTTGATGCAGGGAACCACGGGAGGGATAGATTCACTACCCCAAGAAGACTGCAACAGAATTCAACAGTTGTTTTTATGGAAAACTTAGGAAAGGGGCTTAGATAAAGGAAAAACCATTAACAGCTAGGAGTACAGAGGGGTGAAAAAAATGAAATCAACTCCAGGATTAGCTACTAGAAATGTAGGAAAGAAGAGGGGTAGGAAAAAGCAAAAGGACCTCTTAATGGAGTGTGGAAAGCTAATGATAGACTTGGGTAAGATGAAAGACCTAACCAGTTACTCCTTTACAAATATTTAATTATGAAGTTCACATCCTGGAATATCATAGGTCTAGGTAGTAAAAGAAAACAAAGAATGCTCAGTTATAGAATGAAACAAGAAATGCCGGATATGATCTTCATCCAGGAAACGAAATGTTCCATTTAGAAAATAAAACAAATTCATAGCAAATGGCTCAATAGATTTGAGTTTCTAGAGGTTAAAGCTAAAAACACAGCGGGGGGCATTCTAACCCTTTGGAATCCCCAGAAAATCAGCATAATAGATGCAGAAGCATCCAGAAATTACTTATCAGTGGTCATTCAACCAGTGGGGGTTTCAAAAACCTTCTTGGTCACAAATGTTTATGGCCCTCAAAGAATAGAGGACAAACTCAAATTGCTCGAATCCCTAAGAGATGTCAAGAACAGACAAGTTGGGATTCCTTGGATCATGGAAGGATATTTTAATATGATCAAATCTCTTTTGGAAAAAAGGAGGCACCAGAGCGCTAAACAAAGACTCCTTAGCATTCCAATCATTCGCAGATGATATGAAATTGGTTGATTTAGAATTGAGCGATGGCCTTTTTACTTGGAACAACAAAAGAGGAGGTGAGGCACAGGTAGCCTCTAAATTAGACAGGTTCATGATATCAGAGGAGCTCATGCTTATAGATAAAGAAATTACAACAAAGTCCTTCCCTTTGGAGGTTTAGATCACTGGCCGATTCAATTGGAAATCAAGGGTATGGTTTCTCTCGGGAATAGGCCCTTCAGATTCGAGAATATCTGGCTCTCCCACCCAGATTTCATCAGTAACATTGAAAAATGGTGGTCTGAAGACTTGCAAATCCAGGGATCGAAAATGTACCTCCTTCATAAAAGACTAAAGCATGTTAAGCTTAGGCTCAAAGAATGGAACAAGAAGGATTTTGGTAACATTTTTGTGAACAAAAAATCATTGGAGATCAAAATTCAGGAACTCAACCAGGCACTGATCAAAGATGGCTTTGACAAATTCAAAAGTGATCAGGCTGACAAACATCATCAAGAATGGGAAAATTTATGCAAACAAGAGGAAATATTTTGGAGGCAAAAGTCTAGAGTTCAATGGCTCAAGGAAGGAGAGAGGAATACAAGATTTTTCCACAGATCCACTATGGCTAACAGAGCATACAACAGAATCTCTACGATAAAGGATGAGAATGGGGAGCTACAAAACACTCATAAGAATATTGAAGTTGTGCTTGTTCAGCATTTTTGAAACATCACTAGGGAAAACAATCTAGACAGGGAACAATCCATCAGGGAAATTATAAGGCATATCCCTAAGCTGGTGTCTAGAGAGGACAATTTTAACCTTAATAAACCGGTTACTAAAGAGGAGGTTAGTGAGGTTCTCAAAGACATGCAGAATTGCAAAGCACCAGGCCCGGATGGTTTCAATGTGGATTTTTTTAAAGCTTGTTGGCATATTGTCAAACAAGATATTCTGAATGTGGTGGAGGATTCTAGGAGTAGCAAAACTATCCTGAAAGCCCTCAACACCTCCTTCATCTCCCTGATCCCCAAACAGGAATCAGCTCAAACTATAGATAAGTATAGACCCATAGCCTTATGTAATATGGTATGCAAGATAATATCCAAGGTTGTGGCTAATAGACTTAACCCGCTCCTTCCTTATTTAGTGTCAGAGGAACAGGCAGGTTATGTGGAGGGCAGACAAATCTTAAATAACATCATTCAAGCCCATGAGGTGGTTCACATGATTACCAGTAAAAGGCAGGTGGGGATGATCATGCAATTGGATATTTCAAAAGCATATTACAAGGTGAATTGGATTTACATTAAGAAGGTTCTCTCTGCTTTTTGGTTATACCACAACTGGGTCAGATGGGTCATGGCTCTGGTGACTTCTTCTAGCTTTTCAATTTTGGTTAATGGCTCTCCCTCAGAGATATTCCTTCCTTCTAGAGGCCTTAAGCAGGGAGACCCTCTCTCTCCCTTTATTTTCATTCTCATGATGGAGGGACTTGGAAGGTCCATCAAGCATGCCAAGGCAATGGGAAAAATCAAAGGTCTTCAATTGTCTGAGAATGGTCAAGCTCTGACTCACCAACAATTTGTAGATGACACCATGCTGCAAGGAATCCCCACAGTCAAAGAAGCTTTAGCCTACAATCAAATCCTGAAGGAATTTTCCATGGCTATAGGTATGGAAGTCAATATCTCTAAGTAAAAAATCTTCTTCTTAAATAGTAACATAGCTATTCAGATAAATATTTCAAGAATTCTTGGCTTCCAAAGGGATTCCCTCCCCACAAAGTATTTGGGAATTCCTCTCACAGCCAGACCAATGCACAAGAGTATATGGGAATCGGTGCTTAATAAGTTGTAGGACAGAGTCAAAAATTCGACCGTTAGAGTCTTGATCCTGGTAGGCAGGTTGGTTCTGACAAAGGTGGTTGTGCAATCTATCCTAGTTTTCATGTTATCAGCCCTTCCAGCTCCCCAAGGGGTTTTAGAACAATTCAGGAATATTCAAAGAGATTTCCTCTGGGGTAAGGAAGAAACAAAGAAGAAATGGGCCCTGGTCTCTTGGGATAAAATTTGTAAACCCAAGAGCTACAAGGGCCTAGGATTGGATGATCAGGAGATTCTTAGTAAAGTTCTAGGAGCCAAGCTTTGGTGGCGATGGGTTCAAGAGCCAAAAGCCTAGTGGGCAAGGATTTGGAAAGAGAAATATGCCATCTCTTGGCACACTAATGATCTTATAAGAATGTTTGGAAATGTAAAAGGTTCTCACATCTGGAATAGAGCCTGGGAAAATAGAAGCCTTGTTCAAAAAAACAGTTTTTGGGAAATCAAAGCAGGAGATCTTGCACTCTTTTGGGAGGACAAATGGCAACAAGAACCAATGCTGTTAACAGAGGATTTTTTAAGACTCAAGCGGGAAACAGATTCCTAGGGGTTAAACAAAGTTAAGGATTTTTGGGATCTTGCTCAGATCTCTGGAAAGTGGAGAAGCTGGAGAAAAATTGACTGCAGAGATGACAGCCCCATAAAAATTAAAGCAGAGGCTCTTGGGAGCTTGCTTAAACAAAGAATGATTTTAGTAATAGAGGGGCAGGATCAATTGAGATGGGGCAATAACAATAAATGCACCTTTAATCTTAAAGAAGCTAAAAGCATTCTCCTTGGGCTTGATTCCAGTGTTCTAGAAAAGACCTGGCAGCACCTCTGGAAGCACCAGGGTTGGATGAAGATCAAGATTTTCATGTGGTTGGTTCATCATAAGAAAATTTTAACTTGGGACAACATTAGGAAAAGGGGGGTTATGCGGCCTTCCAGGTGCCAGCTCTGTGAAAAGCAGGAGAATACTATGGAGCACATTCTCAACAGCTGCTCTTACACCACCTAGCTGTGGGATTCTTTCTCTACCATTTTCCAATAGACAGATAAGGACAGAAGTAGTATAACAAATACCCTAAAAAAGTGGAGAGGAAACTATTCAGAGAATGAGTTCCTTAACTTGTCCTGGGCTTTCAGGCCAGGCTTCATTATCTAGAATGTTTGGAAAGAAAGGAATAAAAGAATATTTAAGAATGAAAAGGCTATACCTCATTGTCTATTTGATTTGATCCTAAAATAGCTCTGGGAGACAGTTAGTACCACAGTACGCAATCTCCCCAAAAATCCCCCCTCTGAGACTGAGCTGAGAATTCTCAGACAACTGGGAATGAAAGGGATTATTCCCCAAGGGCTAATCAGGAAGGTCACAACTATGGATACAAAGAAGGATTTCTGGCAACCGCCATCGAAAGGCTATCTGAAATACAACATTGATGGGGCTTCAAAAGGCAACCCGGGAACAACTGGTTTTGGAGGAGTTTTAAGAGATGAAGAGGGCAGTATTATCTTTATCTTCCACTGCCATTTAGGAAGAGCCACAAACAATATGGCAGAATTAATGGCTTTGGAACAATGTCTAGAGTTTTTGATCCAGAACCAAGGCTCAAATGTCATTGTAGAAGTAGACTCAGAGATTACCATTAACTCTGTGAAAAGAATCAACTGTGGTACTCGGCCGGAGAAAGTCTCTAATCACTGGAAACTAATCCAGGCTTACCAAAGAATCCATGGTCACCTCCAGGGGCTTCGAACGGTTAGTTTCAACCATGTTCGACGATCTGCCAACAAACTAGCGGACCTTCTGGCCAACCAAGGGGTGAACAATGCAGATTGCGGGATGGCGAAAATGTGGCAGGAGATACCTCAAAACCGTTTAAAGGCTCTCTGTGATGAACAAGCTGCAAAAGATAGAGAAGTGTTTAGATATCGGGCCAGGATGACAAGCATGAATTGATTTTTCCAGCAAGAACATACACAACCTATCAATATGTACTTGGTTGATGGACAAGCTAAGTTGTATCTCATTTTACCCTGGAGTATGTTGAATGGGGTCCCTAATTTTTTGGAAGACATTTTGCTGGGTCTTTCCCCAAACAAGCACAGTATCGGATCCAGGCTCCATAGTAGGAATAGGCAGAAAGCGAGGTTATCTTTTCCGGTAGCCGGTAGTTTCCCCCTTTCAGCGTTCGGGCTTGGAAGCCACATCCTTGTTAGTTTTCTAGCGGTCGCATGATTCATAAGTGGTTTGTGGTTTTATAGTTTCGGGAGCAATCCCATTGGGATTGCAACGCGTGGCAGGTTGGTTGACTTTGAAACTGCCCTCGATTGCACATTATCTTTTAGTCATGTTAAGTTGCGCGATATGATTCTTGGTCATTGGATCCAGCAGCCAGGATCAACGGTTGGGATCGAAAGTGCAGTTTTGTGGGGCCAGGTGGGCTTTATCCCTCTTTAATGGGGTGTCGGCATTACGCGGTCAGGGGGTCAGTGGTCGTATGTCAGCTCCGGGAATTGTGTTTTTTCTGGAACGTCCCTAGTAGGTGGGGGTTCTTACAGCCTATCCATGTTTGTTTCTCATATGTCTGGTGATCACTGTAGTAGAGGGGGGGGGGGTCTTTGTCATTGGCAGGAATTCCTTTTTCCTGAGTTTTTGTAAAGGATCGAGCTTTATGTACATTATGTAATTTTACATTTGGCTTAATGAATTAGAAGGATTGGCGCTTGCTTCAGCAAAAAAAAAAAAGACTAACATGAAATAAACTCATTGAGAAACAAATCATATGAGATAAATCCAGAATCCTTTATTATTAAAAAAAAATGCTCCAGCTTAGTACAAATCTGCTTGATAACTCACTCAAGGGTTCAACCCACAATAACTCAAAGAAGGAGTTATTTATACAAAAACTTTGAAAAAGATCTAGATCTGTTGGAACAACATACCAAAATAGGACAAAATTACAAAAATATGACAATATTGTAGGAACCGAGAAACTGTTGAATATGTGTCTCTATATTTTGGGAGTATGTTGATGATCTGGCCTGAAAAAACTGATGAGCTATCATACTGTTAGGATCATAAATTACTCAATTGTTTCACACAATTGATCTCATATTTCTTCACTTTGGATTTCCAAATTCATCATCTTTCTAAGTGTTTCATCCACTTCTATGTACCTCTCGAGAGTTGGCTTGTTAAGGAACAAATGTCTAATTTCATGCTTGATGGTCAAATCAAACTCCAAGGCTTCCAGAAAGGCCTTCCCTATTATCTGTCCTTTGATTCCCACAAACTTGGCTATGCCACTACAATAGTATACAACTTCTTGCAATAATCTTCTAATTTGATCAATTTATCATTTAGAGCTACCAATCTTGGTAGTCCTTTCTAATTTGAAATATTAAATATTGAATGAAACCTTTGGACAACAATATCCAGGGTTTGACATTTTGTTTCTAACTAGTTACTCAAATTCTTCTTTTGTAAGACCTTCTTAATCTCTAAGATTGTAGCTGTTCTGTCAGATATATTTATCTCTTCTAGTTCTTCTATGATTTTTTAATTTATCACCTTTATCATATATGTGGCTTCAGTTGGTTTGGTCTTCAAAGCCGCTTTCTATTCTTCTATCACTGCTCTGCATCTGGTAATGAGTTCTTTTTGTTCAAAAATTATTTGTATGGATGGCCATACACCTGTCATAGATCGTTTGATGTGTGTCCAAATATATTCCTTGGCTTGGGCCAAAGTATCTGCCATTAGGGACTCACTTTCCAAATTTTGGATCTTAAGTTCCAACCTGTGGGACTTTTGCATCTCCTGCACATATAAAGTATCATTCTTGACTTTCTGCAATTATAAACTTTGGAATTTTTGCAGTAACTTTTCATTTTCTTGTTTCTGTATGGCCAATTCTTGTGATAATCTTGCTAGATCAGCTGTTGTTGATGTAGACTCAATGGTTGTTGATGATGAACTAGGTTTTGTACCTACTACTGCTATTGGGACTATTGTGACTAGAACCATATCAAGTTGTGCTGCTTCTTTCTCCTTCAGTTACTGTTCAACCTGCTCTTCCATTTTCTTTAGCTATATATTTTTCTCAATGATAAGCTTGAGCATGTCCTCCTTTTGTTGTTCATTTTCTTCTATGTCATTTGTTAGAGGATCTTAGCTTCAACTATTTTTTTAATGCAACAATGTCTACATCTTTCTTTTTGAGGAGTAATTCTACAACTTTGACATATTTGGGATCATATCCCACTTTAATCACTAAGTCCTCTAGTGCCTTTATCCTGTTATCTTTGGCTAAAGAAGAAACCTTTTCTATCTTGAGCTGAGATTGAACATTGGATAGGGAAGTCTTAATTTTGGAAAGAGACATAGCTATAGTTGTCATGGTGGAAAACAACATCTCACCAGACTGTTTGTGCATATCCATCTGGTCAATTGGATGGATTTGATTAGCATCAAATGAAAATATAGTATTTTTATAATCTGATGGAGACTTAGGAAATGAGATTTGTGCTTGCAATAAATCCATCTGAATTCTTCCTTTCTCGCTATCGAAATAAGAAAGAAGCCTATGTTGGGAAGTTGATGTTTGTTTCCAGAATTGGCTGTATACATTAGACTTCAAAGTCTCATTCTTCTGTTTAATTTCAAGGAACTCTGAGAAGATGTTCTGATTATCTGAGGAACTGGTTCCTGTGGACTGAATGATTTCTAGAGGTTCTCTAGAAGGTGAAGCTGTAGGAGAATTTATTGGAACACTAGCTCCTACTAATGTAGAATCTTCTGAATCTCTGAGATCAATTATCACTGGTTGATTCTCTTCTGTTGATATTGTCAAGCCAACCTTTGGATTCTTCTGTTGTAAAATGAATCCTTTCATAATCTCCTCAATAGATAAGGTATCCTCTCTCACCCTCTTTTGTTTCTTTCTTTGAGCAACTGGAGTTTGTTCATTGGGGGTAGATAAAACCTGTTCATCTGCCTCTTGAAGTGTCCCATCAACCCACTGCTCTTGATTCATGAAATTTTCTTTTTCTGGTCTTGGAGTATGATTATAAGGAGTCATTTTTAATTCAAATCTCAAGGTAGAAATTATACCAAAAGGGTCATAAGACTAGGTAAAGCTAGGCTGGAAATTCATTTTCCTTAACAATGCATCTGCCTCAACACCAATTGATTTGGTGTTGCAAATGAATGATCCAATATTTGATTTGATTTTAAACTGAGATTTCTTTTTGCCTGACACAAAGTGCAGGTCATCCACATTGATCATCTGCCTAATATATTCCAGAGAAATGATTCTCATAGGAACATACTTGGGAAACTTATATGGTGCAAGCTCACAACCATATACCCTTATCTTTGTATATTTCTAGTATAAATACCAGTCATTGGTTTTAGTCTGCTCACTTAAGTGTAAAATCCTCTTTATTTCATCTCCAATCCTTGGCTCTGTCTGACTGTTGAGAAGTTGTGCCACTGGATGTATGAATGTATCTATAAAATCTGAGAATGAAGAGCTTGTGGAAGTGGTCCTGACTATTTTGGTCCAATGAATCACTGATTGATTCACTCCTTGTTCATCCTATTTGTTGAGCTTGATGGGCAAAATATCTCCCTGCTAAAAAAGAAACATGTGGACAATTACAGAGTTGTAGCTGAACACTCCCTATATAGTATGATTCATGAATTGTTCATGTATATTATCAGCCAGGTTATGACTGTAATTATACATGAATGCTGGTTTCTGATCTTTGTTGAAGATGGAAAGGAATCCAAGGATGGGTTCATCAACAGACTGGTCATCTGGATATCCTAACAAGTAGGAAAGCAGAGAAATATAATGCTTGGAGGCTTCAGGAAATATAGAAGATGGATAGGGTGGATTCATTTTTGGTAATTCTTTACCCTCAGGTAAAAAGATTTCAAAGATTTGGGCTCTTTGTGGAAAGGTTAGATTATGGTACAGATCCATAAGTGCTGCTTGTGAAAAATGGCTGAGAGAGTCTAATTGAGGAATTAGGAGCATATGGTTAATGATTTCAGTAGAGATGGTGATCAAAATGTCTCCATTCTGAGCCACCACTACTCTTTTTACAGGGTCATATTTGGCTTGGCACCAGGTAATCAGGTCAGGGAAATCATGAGTTTTTTGGATGCTGAAGAAAGGAAATAGTGATTCCCAAATCTGATTGGGTCTCGCTGGTCAAGGCATTTTTGTTTGAGCCATAGGTGCATTTCATGGAATTCGAACTCACACTTGGCATTTGCAATATTGAAAAGGGAGTTAGCGAGGGGAACATGGTCAAGATCGACTAGGATGGTGGTAGCAAGACTTTCTTCTGTACTCTGATTTTTAGATTTCCCTTTTGGCGCCATGCTGATAAACAGAAGAATGGGTGACTCTGGTGATAGATTGATCAAATGGCAAGAGGTTTTGCACAGGAAATTGTTTCACCTGCAACCAACAATAAGGAGTCAGGAAAAAGTGACAAAGAGACGGGTTTAGGTTTATTTATAGCATGCAGTATTTGGTTAACGATTTCTTTTAGGGCCGTAGTGGCTTTAATGTTTAGGAATGGAGCTATAACAGATGAATAGGAACGGGTATGAAATTGGGCAATGGATATGTGGGGTGGCAGTGAATAGAACGACTGGGCAATGGATATGTGAGGTGGCGGTGTTGGATTGGTCAAAGCGAGGGATGGAGGACCGTTGGCAGATTTCAGAGGGGGTAGCAAATGGTTTGTGGTTTTGAGCCAGGGCAGGGGTGTGGAGTTATGAGATTATGACACATAGGGTTGGGGCATTCTCCATTAAAACTACTTTTTGAACCCCCCCCCTCTGTGTTAACGGGAAATGGTCATGTGGGGTGCAAAGTATCTCCCCTGCCATTGATCTGGGTGAGGAGTAGATCCACCGTATGATGATGCACATTCTTTATTTAAAGTCGACAAAACGTTTTGTCGGCTAGCGACTTTGGCCTAAACAAAGATATGTCCCATATAACATAAAGTCTAATGTCAGAGATTTATAAAAAATATTAATACCTTTTTAAGGGAAGTTAATCATATATTAATAAAAATTTAACATTTCTAGTGTGGCGCATTTAAACAAGAAACCTTTGAATTTATTCTTTTTGAAACTGAAGCTTTTATTTTCTTTTTGCTTCCTTGACATTTTTTGTTTTCTTTTGCCTCCATTCTTTAGGGAAACTAACTCCTAACATTTTATTTGATATGGATATACAAAGATGTACAACTGTCCTAACATTTTTTATTTTTCTTTCTTTTTCATCCATATCCTAGCTTAACATTTTGAATTTATTTTTGACATTACTAACTTATCAAAACCAAATAATGTTACAACACAAGGAAATGACTCTGAATCATCTCCCTAGTAAATCCTACTACAAAAATTGGAGCTACATCTCTTTAGTGTATCCAAGCTCATCAAGATGGCTTGCCATTGCGTTATGCATTGGTGGTGGACCACATCTCAAGATATTCAACCGAACACACATTCAAAATTTGCTCCACATGAACCTACTTGTACATACAACATACATAAATAAGCATGTGATTAAGAAAACAAAGAACTCAAGGCTTATAAATTCACTCACATGAATGTTTGATGTAGGTGCAGGGAAATGAGTCTGAATCATCTCCTTAGTAAATCCTACTCCACCTATCCATCCTTTAGGTGGCTGCCAGAATTTCATACAACAAAGTAAGAGGAAAGGAAATACATTACAGGGAAATAACAAAATTTGTTAAAAAAAGGCAACAAATTATTAAAAACAAAATTCCAAAGTAGTATCTATACCTGATTAAAAACGTGGTGGTGGTGGAAAGCGAAGATCTGTTGAGGTGAGTATAAATGCTAGACAATGGGGTGAGCAGACCTCTCCGACTTTGGGGGAGAATCTCAAAATATGCATGTCTGGCATAAAGAACAATTGAGCCAACCCTTGAGTCTAACTCTTACATCTATCTATTGCAACTCTAGAGTGTATTTGAATTTTGAAGTAGTATAAGCTACAATTTTTGAAAAAGAACAAAATTTTTTCACACTTCGAAATGCTATACATATCCAATATAGAATGGGGACTTTTAAGAGGTTTGTTTTTTGAATTTTATTACAAGTTCTTGTTGATGTAGTTGTTACAACTTGTCTTTCTTCTAAGTTATTTCACCATCATCCTCAGTCTTAATGATCTTCTTCTTCATATTTTTCTCATAGTGCAAAAGGAAAACTATCATGACATATCCTCAATATTTCCTAGAACTTGTCCTTGGGAATTTTTGGACAAGCTTTGACACTAAACCACTTTTAGTGAGAAAATGGGCTTTGGCTCTTTGATAGTCACCTTGAAACTCCTTGCAAACTACACTTGTACAAGTGGATGAAAAGGAAATGTGATTCACAAATTACAATAGAACTTTCAACTTTCAAGCATATATTTAAGCTTGAGGTTTTCTGGAAAAAGTGGCTTTGCTCGAGTGTTTCTGGTCAGCTGTAATGTATAATGTATAATGTTTATGTGAATGTATACATTTTAAGTTGGAAGGCATGAATCATTTATTATTTGTTGTGATTATTAATTAGAGTACTCTCATGTTCCTATGTTATATATGATTATAGTGAATTATACTAGAATTTCCATTATTTTATATACATCATTTTTGGAGTAATTTTTAATTGCAGATCACAGATATTGCCATGCTTCTTTCACGGTCAACTACTGATGCCATTGCTATTTCGAGCCAACTTTTTTTCCACCTTAAGTTGTTAAGTGACTTGTTAGCAAATTGTCAACACAGTTGCATGTTTCATCATTATGTTACTTTAATGGTTTAAGATTTCTACACTTATGGCCATCTAACCAATAAATTTATTTTCATGGAATAAAAGTTATATTTATGACCCTATAATAGAATTTTAAGACATTCACGTAGCTTAGCATTATTTCATTTTAGCATTTCAAGTTATTTATGGAAATTTAATCAATGAACTAGATTTTCATTGATACAATTTGTATTTGTGTCAAAGTATGGTTTATGGTCTCAGTATGGGCATTATTGCATCAAGGCTATAATTGTTTTGTTTATTTGGCTTTGTTATGATGTACAAGGGTAGCATGCTTCAATGCTAGTCATTGATACTTTGCATGAGTAGTAATGATTTTTGAGTTATCTATTAATTATGTAGTTAACAAATGCATTCAACGTTGATGGTTAACTAGTTGATATTGCTGCTTGGAAATGGGAAAAATCTCAATGCACCTCTCTGAATAAAGTCAAACATAACCTCAAAGGAAAAAGATGCCATTCTTTCAATTTTATTAAGTAAATAAGGTTTATTTATTACATAAGTCTAGCTAGAATTTATGTAACAACAATTTCTCTTGTGAAAGCCTTAAAGCAAGTAATAATATTTCAAATCATAATTTGAGTTTTGATATGCACAGCTAAATCATATTATTTTTGGGCCATGTTAATTAAAAAATTTAAATCTATTTTCATCCCAAGCTACTTGTGTTTCCATGACTTGGATCATAGTAGGCAGACCAGTAGCAAAAAAGTAAGTTGTACAAACAGAAGACTTAGATTTATTTTTTCCAACATTCATTGCTACAAAACATTGGCAAAGGATAACTCTAATAGAACACCCACAGTGGATAGATACATGACGAGACAGTATCATCAGATCATCTCAAAGATGTAGTTACCAAAAAGCACCTAAAATAAGATAATCAACATTAATACAACGGAGTTTCCGACAAGTGTCATTCTTGCAGGCTAGGAAAAGCGTCAACATTGGACTTGATAATGGCATAATAATGATCCAATGGAGTTAACGTCTCATAGAATCCAAACTTATTAGACAAATGAAATACTATATGCCTCAATCCAATAACTAAGCAAGTAAATTCATGCACAGTTGATACTTATCAAAATTCAAACTCTTCACGTGATGTGAATATTTGAGGCAAAATGAAATTGAGGAAGGACCAAAGTTACCTCATCAATGACTAAATATTTCCAATTATAGCGAGACAAAGCCTTGTTATCATTCAAAGCAACCTCATAAGAAGTGAAAATAACAGGGAATGTTGGACCCACTGTTTGAGGCATGTCGATTTTCCTGAGCTCTTATCGCTCAATTTTGGATCCATGATAGATGCATTCGTGCTCGGAATAAACCTACAAATATACCGTCCTTAGAATTTTTACATTGATAAAAATACGAACATGGTCAACATAAAAGAAAATCAATACTCCCAGAGATCTAAAACCTCACCTGTTGATTTCATTCACCCAATTTGAGAGAGTAGAAAGAGGAGCAACTATTAAAAGGGCCCATGTGTGCTCATCCCCTTCAGATGAGTAAGGAGACCAGTAGTCTTCACTTTCTTTCCACCCATTTGATTTGCCAAAATTCCATTGAGCCCATTTTTCCACAGATAAATCAACCACTTTACAACCTTAATTTGATAGGACTTTAACCTCCCCATGATCAATAGAGGAACAAGTTTCATCTGTTCTTTCCAATCCCTCTCCTACTCTATTGAATTATCAAAAGCTTGAACTGGGGTGTCGCCTATGCATTGAAAAATACAGTTTGGTTTAGTAACACAAATCTTGATTCATACCCCATCTACAACACTGGGATTCAGTTTCAAAAGAATGCAGATTCCAAACAAAAGTCCCCACCAATATATCCAGGCATACCAGATTCAAAAGTATGAAATGAAAAGGAATAAAATCCATAGTTATAGAATATCCCTACTGATATTCTATAGCTTTCCAGCTTGTGAAAAACGCCTAAAACTCAATACTAGATAGAAACCAAAGTTGACCACAACATCTGATAAAATTTCATAGGAAGTGACCACTTAATCTACATGCTCCAAACATTTCCCTATGCCTTCACTACCATTATTTATCATAGCCTAGCCTCAAGAAAGACACGTTTAGCGGGAAACTCCAACAAAAACCTACAATAGTCTTCTTTGTTGACATCTACCAAACATGCACATGAATTATTACACAATAAATCAGATCTGAAATAATACACTAGCTCATGTTTCAGGGTTTGCTTCGCTCTTCCATTATGTTGAAATTTCTGTAATGAAGCATTGATTGAAAACACAATTATCACAAACAAATTGCAGCCCCAAAGACATCTTCTAGCTGATTTTTTATCCATAAATTGGTCAAGAGCTGATAATATTAAGGGCTGGAAATTTTATGCAATTTTATTGCCATAAAAAATCCCTTTATCTTGCACTAAATCACGACGATTAGAATATACTTTTGTTCATTAATAATGAAAAATTGTTCACTTGCCTCCACTATGTTTGGCTCTCTAAGATCATCAAAGATAGACCCTGCAATGCTTTCTATGTGTTTCATGAGATGGTATTTGACGCTAACTGGAATTGGAGTAATTGAGTATGCCAATTAGATATTTCTCTATTAAACTCTCAATATCCATGTCAGAGATACGATCTCCACAAACAAACCAGCAATACAAATGCCATCTATACCTTCCAATAAAAAAAGTGTCAATTGGTCGTCATGTTCTTCATTACATGAGGGAATGATAAAACCTAAAAGGTTTTCATCTTCAGGGTTCTTTTACAAAATATGCCCTCTCCAAATCATTAAAAGAATCATTACTAAATTCAAAAACTTGGAAGGGAATATGACTTACAAAACCCTTGCCTTCATGCAAGTGTATATCATCATCACAATGTGCTTCATTTGAGACATGATGGCATGCATACTATTTAATAAAAACATGAGGTGCTACAACAAGGTCTTCGCCACACTTTTGTTCCTTTGGATTTGAAATCTCATGCATAGATGGTTTAAGTGATGAGAGAGAATGTTGGCCATCCTCATACAATTCATTTCCAAGCTTCCAATCATCTAGCACACCATACTTTTCTTTGATATATTTAGCCAAGGACATACATGCATCATATTTCTTATTGATTCAACCAAGAGACACAATGAAGGGTTATTCTCAAATGCAAGAATGTAGATTCCAAACAAAAGTCCCTACTAATATATCTAGGCATACCAAATTCAAAAGTATGAAATGAAAAGGAATAAAATCCATAGCTATAGAATATCCCTATTGATATTCTATATCTTGCCAGCTTGTGAATAGAGACTAAAACTTAACACTACATAGAAACCAAAGTTGACCACAACATCTAATAAAATTTCATAGGAACTGACCTGATTGAGACATGTAAAATTCCGAACTAACCACTTAATCTACAAGCTCCAAACGTTACCTTATGCCTTCGCTACCATCATATATCACACCCTCAAGGAAGGTACATTTAGTAGGTGACTCCGACCAAAATCTAAATAAGCTTATTTGTTGCCATCTACCATACATGTATGTGAAGTAGTAAACAAAAAATCAGATATGAAATAATAGATGAGTTCATGATTCAGGGTTTGCTGCCCTCTTCCAATATGTTGAAATTTCCGCAATGAATCATTGATTGAAAACACTATTGTCCCAAACAAATTTCAACCCTAAATACATCTTCTAGCTGATATTTTATGCATAAATTGGTCAAGAGCTTATGATATTAAGGGCAAGAAAATTTATGCAATTTTATTGCCATAAAAAAGCCCTTTATCTTGCACTAAATCACCCCAATGAATTTAAGATATGGTTGTTCATTGATAATGAAAAATGGTTCACCTTCCTCCACCATGTTTGGCTCTCTAAAATCAACAAAGATAGACCCTGCGATGCTTTCTCTATGCTTCATGAGATGGTATTCAACGCTGATTGGAATTGAAGTAATTGAGTATGTCAATTACATATTTCTCTATTAAACTCTAAATATCCATGTTAGATATAGGATCCCCACAAACAAACCAGAAATACAAATGCCATCTATGCCTTCCAATAATAAAAAAGTGTCAAAATCCGCATTCTCTTGGTTGGCATGCTCTTCATCACATGAGGGAATGATAACACCTAAAAGGTTTTCATCTTAAGGGTTATTCTACAAAATATGCCCTCTCCAAATCATCAAAATAATCATTACTAAATTCAGAAACTTGGAAGCGAATATGACTTACCAAACCCTTTCCTTCATGCAATTGTACCTCATAATCACAATGTGCTTCATTTGATACATGATAGCATGCATACTATTTAATAGAAACATGAGGTGCTAAAACAAGGTCTTTGTCATACCTTTCTTCCTTGGATCTGAAATATCATGCATATATGAACCTTCTTCCTTGGATCTGAAATCTCATGCATATATGACCTTCTTCCGTAGATCCGAAATCTCATGCATATATGGTTCAAGTGATGAGAGAGAATGCTGGTGATCCTCATACAATTCATTTCCAAGCTTCCATTCATCTAGCACACCATAATTTTCTTTGATATATTTAGCCAATGACATACATGCATCATATTTCTTATTGATTCAACCAAGAGACACAACGAAGGGTTATTCTCAAATGCAAGCATCAAACCACCAAGCTTCTCTTTCAATTTAAAACAAATCTCAACCAAAACATGTTGATCATGTAATCCTACAACATGCTCTTCTTCATCATAACCAACAACCTGAAATTTCTAATATGCTTTGATTAAACCTGGAAATAAAGATATCCTCTTGCAATCACTAAACTCTTCCCATGCATAACCTTTCAAGGTAAGGGAAACATTTTCATCATGGCATCCTCATGGATAACATTGTCATCTATTATAAGCTCAATGTTAGACATAATATGTTATGTGGTTAGATGAGGGCATCCATGAAACTTTGGAGCATGCTTAAACCAATTTTTGATAAGAGAGCTAATTTGGACATCCAAAAATGCATGAGAAATCCAAAAGGGGAAACATTTTGGCATCCCACCTTCCTGGGGATGGTGCCATACTTTTTACTTCAAATCTTCAAACTAATATGAAACTTCAAAAATGCACAATTTTTATACCTTATTTCAATACCAATGTAGTCACAAAGTGAGTCTTCAATGCCTCCAAGGATGTTGGATGTCCTCACCTCTTCTAACAATAAATCACTTCAAGAACCTTCAAGTAACAAGGCTTCTTTCCTTCGAGAAATCACTAGATGAGTGAAATATTTTCAAAGAGATGCCCTCTTGAAATCATGGTAGAAAAACTACCGAATAACAAGATCTACACATTTTCCCCAACTGTTGAAATGTGGCAACAAGAATATTCCAATTTAATTTGTCCTTGAATTAAATTGTGAATTAAAATTGAATCTAGTCTTAACAACTACTTGGAAATAATTAATTAAGTTATTTTGACTTAATTAGTTGGAGAAATTCAAGTTAGAAGTCTTTCTGAAGTCATGTAAGAGTTATCCCTTAAATTAAGGAGATAAGATTGAGCTATATTTAAGTTGTAATTAGTTAACTCATTTTACTGAGTTAAGTCCAGTTAAATTAGTTCCAAACTGTTTGAGGAAGTAATGGTAAGTTAATATTCAGTTGATGCATGCATGCACTCAACTAGTGTACTCTAGTTAACTGAATATTCCCTCATCAGAAACTCATGCATGTCTATTCTGAGAAAGACCCAGTTGATATTAAAGTCAAGGACATTGTACTATCAATTGCATGTGTTTTCTTATAAAGAAAACTCATGCATGCAGTCAAGGAATCATTCCTTGAGGATTGCGCAGTTCTGACAATGTGTGAGATCAGATGATCATCCACTTGGTAGATGAGTTTTCCACTTGGTAAGAGAGAATCAACCTAGAGGAACAATGCAAGGAAAGAGGAGCTTGGAGGGCATAGAGGAAGGTTGGAGAGTAGCCAAGATTTCCTGTGAGCATCTGTGAGGATTGTACTGAGAGCTGGCTAGCTGTGAGAGCTAAGGCTTTGTATAATTCCTATGTATTTCCTATGTGGGGTTTTTAGCTAAGGATTTCCCGAAAGTATTTTCATGTGTATTGTGCATTGGTTCTTCTTCTTTTGGTTATATTGTTCAGCTCGATCTTTAAGCTTCCGCAAATTGATAGTAGAAGTAGGTTATAGTATTTTGCTTTGATTTTATATTGCATTATTGGGTTAACCTAAATTCAGATTTTCTACATGGTATCAAAGCTGGATTTGTAGAGGATTTCTACATGGTATCAAAGTAGAATTTTTAGAAATTTTCTACATGGATTATCAGAGCCTTGAACAGTATATTGAGAAGAGAATTCGAAGTTTGAAGTTCGGGGTTGCAGGTGCAAATCGAATTCATATCATACTTCAAGGTTGGCCAATGGTGTTCTATGGCTTGAGACTTGAGTATGCCTTGGAAGGTAGGTCGAATTACATAGCATGGAAAGATAGAATGGAGGCTGTATTATAAGATAATGACTTGAAGGAATTCATTGATCAAGAAGTTCAAAAGCCAACTTCAACTAATGCACAAGAGTTGGCTGAGTGAAAGAAGTGTGTGGCGAAGGTGAGATGGATCATCCTTGAGGGAGCTCGAGACCATATTGTCTCGAGTCTTCGTGGGAAGGATACTCCATTTTAAATGTGGAAGGCATTGAAGGACCTCTACCAGAATAGTAGCGACCAGAGGAAATTGGCGCTCAAGGATAAGCTTCGAAGAATCAAGATGGAGAAGGGTGATACTATTTCCACATATCTAAAAAGCTCACCACCTACAGAGATGAGCTTGGAAGTGTGGGAATAACTATTGCTGATGATGATATGGTGAGCCTCGCTCTCCTTGGCCTTCCAAAGAGTTGGAATAGCTACCAGGACTCTGTGAATGGAAGGGAGAAACTGCCGGATTGGGAACGACTGTGGTCAGATCTCATGCAGGAGGAGATCAGGAGGAGCACATGAGATGGTTCTTCATCCAAGGATGATGATGAAGAAAATCTGGCCTTAGCAAGTAAGGCAAGGAAAGGGAAGGGGAAGGCTTCCCATTCCAAATTGAATTCTTCTCATGGAGGGAAGAAGGGTGACAAGTCTAAAGTGAGATGCTTTAATTGTCACGAGATGGGACATTATGTGACTAATTTCCCATCGAAGAAGTCCAAGAAGGGATCCTCAGAAGGATCAGAAGGTGAGGCATTAGCCTCTCAGTTCGAAATGGACTTTACCCTCATCGCATGCATGGTGTCATCGATGATGGGTTGTGTTTGGTATCTTGACAGTGGAGCCTCATTCCACATGACCAGTGATAAAAATTTATTCAGTGCCTTGGAGGAGAAATACCTCAAGATGCGCATAGAGATTGGTGACGACGAAAGGTATAATGTTTTAGGAGTGGGCACGGTTTCTTTTCAGAGGGAGCATGGAGCTCCTCCCACCTTGATTGATGTGATGTATGTGCCTGGACTGAAGAAGAACTTGGTATTGGCCGCAATGTTGGAGGATAAAGGCTACAATGTTGTCTTCAATAAAGGAAAGGTGTTCCTAAGACACATAGCCACGGGTCAGACCAAGAGGATAGGGATTCGGGTGAAGAATCTCTATAAATTAAAGGTAGATGATTGTGCAGCATTGAGTATGAAAGAAGAATTGGTGCAAAGCCAAGACATTGGCAAGTTGTGGCATAGGCAGTTGGGCCATTTGCATCATGGGGCTTTGAAGATAATGCAACAGATATCTACAGGACTTCCCAAAGGTAAACTTGAGAAAGTTGACACATGCAAAGGTTGTACCTTGGGAAAGTACACCAAGTCTTCCTTTCATGATTGAGATAGTCGAGTAGAGGCTATCTTAGAGTGAGTTCATACTGATGTGTGTGGACCATTCTCGACGGCATCCACAGTGAAGCAAAGGTATTATGTGATTTTCATTGATGAATATTCTCATAAATGCTGGATTTGTTTCATGCAGAAGAAGGACCAAACTTTCACAAAGTTTTGTGAGTTCAAAGCTTTGGTCAAGAAAGAGTCAGGGAAGAAGATCAAGGCCTTGAGAAGCAAAAACGGTGGAGAATATGTATCTCAATAGTTTAAGGACTTCTGTGTAGTGAATGGAATTAAATGAGAGTTGATAGCACCTCATAACCCACAGCAGAATGGGGTGGTCGAGAGGAAGAACAAAACTATTGTAGGGGCAGCACGAGCAATGTTGCATGACCAAGGCCTACCACTTCACTTGTGGGTTGAGGCATGCAACACAACAGTCTATTTGCAGAATATAAGCCCGCATCGCATACTTAGGATGAAGACACCAGAGGAAGCTTTCTTCGGTAAGAGACCTGATGTGGGTCACTTCAGGATCTTTTGCTGATTAGTATATTGCCATGTGATAAAGGATGCACGGAAGAAGCTTGAGCTGACAGCAGAGTTGGTAATATTTGTGGGGTACACTGATACCCCTCACAACTATAAGGTGTACTTACCTACTAATCGGAGGATAGTGGTTCACAGAGATCTCAAGTTTGATGAGCAGAAGGCCATGCGAATTTCCCTTGAGAGGGAGCTCCAACTACAGGCTGTGGAGGAACTGTTGGTTCCTAAGGAGGAGGAGCCTCAGACTGATGCGGAGCAGTTGCATGTAGAGGTTCCAGGAGTGGAGACATCCACTCAAGTAGAGTCTTCCAGAGATGGACGGAAGCACACAAGAGAAGCTGACAGATTGTTGTAGGATGCGAGAGAGAATGTGGGAGCACCATCTTCTCAGCGCAAACAGAGGAGGTCATTTGAGAAGTACACTGGATACATGGCCCTTGTTGGGGAATGTGTTGAGAACGAGCCATCTTACTTTGAGGAAGTAGTGCAGCAGCGGATTTGGGTTGATGCTATGGTGGAGGAGTATGACTCCATAGTTCGTAACAGTGTTTAGGATGTGGTTCTGAGACTGGAGAACAAATTAGTTGTGAGTTCCCGTTGGCTTTACAAGGTAAAGCAAGCTGCTGATGATGGGAGGATCATGTTGCTGCAGTATATTTCGACTGAGGAGTAAGATGCTGACATTTTGACAAAGACATTATCAAAGTGTAAATTCGAGTTCCATAGAGACAAGACCGGGGTGGCAGATAATCCCTTTCTTGTTGAGAGGAAGTGTTGAAATGTGGCAACAAGAATATTCCAATTTAATTTGTCCTTGAATTAAATTATGAATTAAAATCAAATTTAGTCTTAATAACTACTTGGAAATAATTAATTAAGTTATTTTGACTTAATTAGTTGGAGAAATTCAAGTTAGAAGTCTTTTTGAAGTCACGCAAGAGTTATCCCTTAAATTAAGGAGATAAGATTGAGTTATATTTGAGTTGTAATTAGTTAACTTAGTTTACTGAGTTAAGTCTAGTTAAATTAGTTCCAAACAGTTTGAGCAAGTAATGGTGAGTTAACAATTAGCTGATGCATGCATGCACTCAACTAGTGGACTCTAGTTAACAGAAGATTCCCTCATCAGAAACTCATGCATGTCTATTCTGAGAAAGACCGAATTAATATTAAAGTAAATGACAATGTACTATCAGTTGCATGTGTTTTCTTATAAAGAAAACTCATGCATGTAGTCAAGGAATCATTCCTTGAAGATTGCGCAGTTCTGACAGTGCGTGAGATCAGGTGATCATCCACTTGGTAGATGAGTTTTCCACTTGGTAAGAGAGAATCATCCCAGTGGAACAACGCAAGGAAATAGGAGCTTGGAGGGTAGAGAGGAAGGCTAGAGAGCAGCCAAGATTGCCTATGAGCCTTTGTGAGGATTGTACTAAGAGTTGGCTAACTATGAGAGCTAAGGCTTTATATAATTCCTATGTATTTCCACCTAGTATGATAATACAGATAGTGGGGTTTTTAGCTGAGGTTTTCCCCAAATTATTTTCATGTGTATTGTGCATTGGTTCTTCTTCTTTTGGTTATAATGTTCAACTCGATCTTTAAGCTTCCGCAAATTGATAGTAGAAGTAGGTTATAGTATTCAGCTTTGATTTATATTGCATTATCGGGGTAACCTACATTAGATTTTCTACACCAACCATGCCAATAAAATGCTACCTCTAAAACCCGCACTCAAAGTGGTAAAGCCCTAAAATACAAGTGCAAACATAGGGGAACATAGGAAGGTTTCCCACTATCATCACATCAACCCTTCCTCTCACTTTATGTTGGCTCTCCTCTAGCACAAGGGGGAATCCATTAGAAATGGATTAAGATTTCCTTCTAACTAAATGGGATGTTGGACCCATGGAATGCCTATCCAATGGGTGATGGAGTCAAGATCTACTAGCAAAGAGGGTTTGAATAATATGGAGAAGATGTGTTCAATCCATACACTAATGTGCCATGAATAGTTCAAAACAACTTTTCAAGTTATACTAGAGTAACTAATGAAGGCCTTCTACAAGATGCACTACCACAACCATGAAATTGTTGCCAAGGAATAGTCTTCAACCATAAATATTGGAAGAACCACCATAACATAGAACCATAAGTAAAGAGGATGCAATAGAATAGTTTCTATTAGAATGAGAAACATTAACAAATATCACATCTTCAAATACAATCCCATAACATCTACAAAAGAAAATATGAAATTATAATATAAATTTTCCCAAGATTCAAGGGTACAAGGACTAGCGAGGATTTACAACATCTACTCTAATCTCTTCTCATATGAAAATATACCTTCCAAAAGAGATTATTACTACAAAAAAAGTAGTGGAAATCCTTGTATAAACCCTCATCATCTACGAAAAAAAGAAGAGAAAGATGAAAACCTTACATCAACCCTTCCTCTCACTTTATGTTGGCTCTCCTCTAGCACAAGGGGGAATCCATTACAAATGGATTAAGATTTACTTCTAACTAAATGGGATGGTGGACCCATGGAATGCCTATCCAATGGTGATGGAGTTAGGATCTACTAGAAAAGAGGATTTGAATTTGTTGACGGTGTTGGACCCACCAACATGTCAAAGGGATCTCCCCGATAAGAATTCCCAATTATACCTCAGACCATTTGGTGTAGGAGTCCCAGTAGTGGGTCGTAAGGTAATGCCTTGACCACGATGTCGCAAAAAGGCAAGTAAGATAACTTTGTCAGTAACAAGGGTGTGACTGATGTAGTGATTCAAGGAATGATTTTGAGAGGTTCCAACACTTCAAAGGGAGGGAAGGTGAAGGTGAGTTCTAGGTTGAAAGGGATCAGTCCCAACTCGGCTAGGAACACACAACATAAAGGACATGCACAACTTCCAGCAAAGAAGTCGACACGGATGCGGTAGTCCCAACATACAAGGTAATATAACACGAGCAACACTCACGGATCAGTCCGAGATGAGTGTGATGGTTGATATAACAAGGTTTAGAGAAAAGTCTGTCTGATGTCCAGTAGAGCAGTTGACACGGACAGTGACAACATTAACAACATATGAAACACGTTAACAACAAGATTCATTTAATTGCATACAAATCAGTTCATATACAAGTATGTAAGTTAATCAACATATATCATTAAGGCAACCGGAGCAGTCCAACTACAATAACAACATGATGAAAATGTGTTGGCTTTTATTATATAAATAAGTGTAAGTCACAATCATACAATACACCATGTAAACCCGCTAGCCCTATCAGTAGAATGTTACAGCCACATCTGCCTGCCCCTCAAAAGAGATGTACTAGATCCATGCAGTGGAGAAGCCAAAGCGCATTACAATACTGTCCAAGCCTTCTTCAAGATAGTCTTAGTAGAAGGTCGGCTGACCAAAAGCCTATACAATGAGTTATGAGGGACTATTTATAGCAAAGGGTGGGGTGACCCTTGACAATCCCCTCTGTGACAGTTCAACTACCCTCATGACTCTTCACTTACTCTATGACTGTTACATCCAACTGTTGACACTTGACTTACACTTGACATGACTCAACATTACAATGCACATGTACTCATGTGAGACAACATGGCTTGAGTAAGCCTTGCAAGAAATCACTGACACTTGGTCCGCTGTGATGAGACCAACTCTTTGACATGCTTGTGATGGTGAAGGTGGTGAGCTGATGCCAAGCTTGGTCATCCGTGATGATGTGCGTGCACCTCATGGGGACATCTTGCTGAAGCGAACTCTTGCCCCCTGCAACCAGTGCATTGGTTCGGCCCCTTCATCCAACTCGTCTGCTAACATGTGCATGATCTTCTTGGGCATGATTGAACTAGAAACAGACTGATGCATAGTTTCCGTGCTGATCTCCAAGTGTGTGTTGGTGTTCATGCGCATCAACTTGCCGAAGTACATGTTCAACCCCAGTTGGATTTGCTTCTTGTCTTCACCTTGATGAGTGTGTTGAATGGGTTGGATTGCATGCGTGCACTTAACGAAATGCATGATGTTGGATCCTTTTCACGTGATAAACAACAATCCTCACAATTTTTTCTCTATGTCAGTTGCTGGGATGGATCCTTAACTTGTACTGGCTCAGTTTCATCCATGAGTGCATGTTGTACCCATTGTTGTTCATGTTCCTACAACAACTCATGTAGCTTCATGTTCTTCCAGAGTTGCTGCTTCAGCACATGCAACTCCTTCTTTGTTCCATCTTCTACCTTCGTGCGATTTTCATGTCCCGCCGTCACTTCACGGCCTGAGTCTCAAAAGTTTTTTTCATTTTCAGTGGATTTGATTGATATTGCAACTTTTCTCCGCCTCTATGTTGTTAACAACCTTCCTCTTGCATTCACTGCGTTCACTTCATTTGCTGCATTCCTTGCATTAAGTATGTTTCCTTCAGCCACTGTTCATGATGTTGCTCGATGCGATGCTGTTGCTTGATGTCCTTTTCCATGAACAACTTGATGTCTTCATGAGTAGGTAAGCCCATGGACACTTGATTGACTGCATCCGCAAGCGTGCTCTAGATGGTGTCTTCATCTCTGCTCTCTTGGAAACCATTATACCTATATTGTTGAGAGGCATATGAACACCTGTGATACCTGGAGACATGGCAACACTCATAGAAAGTAATCTGTCAGTCGAAAACCAAAATGAACTTGAGAACTAACTTTCAACATACTTGGGTGAATGATCATGAAGGTTGCGCAATTTCGGCTGAGAGGTTGGGAGACTGACTACCAAGACTGCACAAGGCACAATCCAGACTACTTGGAGACTAACTGACTACTAGAACTGCAAAATGCGTAATCCAGTTGGGCAGTTAGCTGCTGGGATTGCATAATGTGTGATTCTAGCTGGAAAAAACTACTAGCCCAGGGATAGATTTGCGCAAATTTTTGGGCCAAGCAGCCACTGACCTCCAGAAATGTGCAATTCAGTCTAGGAGGCCAGTGTTGGGCTAGAATGCACAAATCTGGAGGGGAAGGTGAGCCTTCATTATCTAGATTGTGCAATGCAGCCTTAGTGAAGGCAAAGACCGAACCAAGGTTGGCCTGACTTGCCAACGGAAAACTGAAAGCAAGTAAGTCGATGAAATGCATGGTGACACTAAGTGATAACATAAGTGATAAACAATGCATGCAAAACATGAATGGAAGATTGAGCAAACAAATCAACATGCATGTGGGTGAGGTCGTTCGCCGGTTGGGCGAACATCCATGCAAAACAGTTTCATGCATGCGACAACAGTGAGATAGCAACAAAAATTGAGACATAGCTAGGAAAAGCTAGAATACATGTAAATGACATGTATTCAATGAAATCAAGCAAACAACACTCACACAAGTGAATACACAAAAAGCGATAGAAATTCTAAAAAAGACAAGTTGAGGCCACTTACCCATGAATAACTAAGCTGGATGTGTCAAAGAGTCTTGGATGTGATGTGGAATGTCAGAGCTCCAAGCTCGATGTGATTGAATGAGCTCTGATGCGTCGAATAGATAAGTTTGGTCTCAGGATGTGCATGCCACAAATCTAGGAAAAAGCAACACTTGGAGGGAAACTTCTAAACCAAGTTTGCATGTAACCCCCAGCTGCTAAAAATAGCTCCCTGAACCATGGGATTCCTTTTGCATGTTGTCTCTTGCTATTCTGGGAAGATCAAGTCATGCATGCATGCAAGTCAAGTTTCCTTGGTCCTAGGTGGAACTAGTTGACTAGACTATCCATGCATGCTTGTGCTCAACTCCTTGGTGAAAATGTGCATTCCTGACAGTAAGTTGGATTGACTTCCCAAGGGCATTGTGCAATTTCTCGGCCCAACAGTTGACTGC
This sequence comes from Pinus tabuliformis, assembly GCA_031772625.1. Classification (NCBI taxonomy): domain Eukaryota; kingdom Viridiplantae; phylum Streptophyta; class Pinopsida; order Pinales; family Pinaceae; genus Pinus; species Pinus tabuliformis. The sequence goes on from CM062814.1 coordinate 987,710,790, forward strand.
TGCCTAGATTTGCGTAAATCCTGGGCTGAACTGCCTGTTGATGGGGAAAATTGCACAATCCTGGAGCCCAGCAGGCTGTCAGAGGGAATTGCACAATTCCTGGAGGGAAAGTTTGGTTTCTCTCCAGAAATGTGCAAATTTCACTGGGAAGTCGCTTAGCCTACAGCTGGACCAAGTCTGGGTGAGCAGCCCGTGAAGGGAAATGATCAAACTGTGATTGACATGATGCCTTTGAGCAGGAAAGGCACTGAAGCTTGAGGACTTGACAAAGCAAGGCATGCTGCTATGAAGGTTGGTAGGGAGGCTCCAAAACAGGCTAAGGAAAAATTTTGGAGGGTGGTTGTAGCTGCTACAACACTTGGTGACACACTGGTATAACTCCAGCTCTCTGAATGGACCTTGTTCGTGAAAATCAAGTCTAACACCTCCAGAAGTATTGTTTAGTCATTATCTCATCTTGGTTTCACACTAACTTGATTGTGAGATGTAGCATCTACTAGACGCTTGGTCGATTGACACACATTCCAAGCCAAGGCAACACAGTTGCTTCGATTGGGGTTGAGGGGTATATAGGTGCACAAGTAGCATAGTCGCCAGAGTCTTAGTTTCATCTCTGGTGTTTCTCCACTGCTAGCAGGCCTGGACATTACCCCGATGGAGTCACATAGGAACACAAGCATGGCTTCACTGCCATCGAGCCTGGTCAGTACCCTAGCAGAGTTACTTGCATCACCTCCCTACGTAGGAAGCCTTTCTCTTCTTTTGCCTTATTCATTTTTCATTTTGAATTTTTTGACTTTTCAATTTTATTGTGCATAGCACTTATTCATTTTAGAGGCAGAAGAGGGATCCCGAATTATTGAGAGAAAATGAGGTTTTTCCAACAGAGAAGTAGTTTATTATATCTCTAACGTGCCTATTAAGGTTTTTCCCCTCACCTTACTCTACTTGACTGAGATGACAAGGGTTAACCCAAAAACAATCGACTAGAGAAGGTGACACTAGTTAGCGCACAAGCGTTGTGTTTACACTGAGGTTCACTTCGAACAGTACGTATTTTCCTTCGACGTATCATGAACTAAGAGTAACAAGCTCATCATACAAAGGAAAGATGACAGATAACCAAGTAGTGATAGATGTACAAACCCTTTTGTACTTTACCCAACTCATTTCATGAGTCACACATGGTTTCATGCAAACTAACCTACAAACGAATGAAACAAACAATAAAGCAATGCAAGAGTAGAAGTAAAAGTGAAAGAAAAACAAGCAAGCACACAAACAAGAAAGTAAAGCATGTAAGCAAACAATCATGCAAGAAAACAAATGAAAGAAAACACTACTCCTACTCCTATACTAACAATGCATGGGCTTGATCACATGAAGTGATACTTCCAATGCAGCCACCAGTGCATCGGTAGACCCATGTGGGTGAAGGCTTGATCAACAAGTAACCCAGTTGTGCGGACCAACATACAAGAAATATATGACAATGAAGACAGCCACACTTCGTGTTTCAGAGTGCCCACGTGTTACAGGGAAAAGTGTCTACTCAGAACTGCTCTATCCCACTAAGGTGTGACAGCTGCCTTAGAAACAAACAGAGTAAAGCTACTTTCGTTTTTCCTTTATGAATTATAGATAGAGAGGAACAGAAAGACCAACCTCTGTCTTGCACTAATCTCCTGATTTGATTCCTCTCTTCCTTGATAGTCTTTCGCTACTTGTTCCCTTGCACGCCCAGCTTCACAAAGTACCTGTAAGATCACAGTAGCATAGCACTATACAAAGACATGGATCTATAATCATAAACAATCTAGGATCAGATGTAAATTGACCATACAAATGCAGCAAATATGAATGACACAAAAGTATGGAGGAAAACTTGAATAGCTTTTATTGATAAACAAGAAAGAGCCAAGAGGAGTTCCAACCAGTTGTTCTGACCCAGCATCAACCTCCTAGCAAGGAAGCCCCTCTTCACCTCATACAAAGCTTAGATCACCCAACAATCTGATGTTTGTCTCAAGAAACCAACAACAATTCCTTACAATATGCAAAATTCCAGCCTCTGGATCTCTGGGATGAGGGATCCATATATAGATATCTGTAATGGAGATGAGTCAGCTTATGATTTGATTAGTGTCTTCCCTCTGATAGTTCTTGCTTCCACTTGGAGATTGATGATCTCTTACTCATCCTTGGTCGAATTCAGAGAGGCAAGTGTCACATGAGAAGTTTCTGGAAGCTTCCATTGCCTCTCCACCTCGCGGAATGACACTGCCATTTGTCATTTCTTGCCCATCGCACCCCATAGAAGGGATTTTTGAAATGCAACGCACCCACACAGTGTACTTAGGTGAGATGTAACACACTTGGCCAGTGGAGCAGTTGAAATGATCCTGTTTTGACCAATTCTGAGCAGTTTTTCATGGAGAACTTCTGGGAGAAGCTGTAATCTATTGACCTTGTTCCCTTAGGGGTTAGAACAACACTTTTAGGGACTTAGGAGCCCTTGGTTTATGGACATTTCATGCTTGGGGTTGTAGGGCCCAAAAATGTCTATAACAGTTGCCCCCTAAAGCATGAGGTCGTTAATCTTTTGATGTCGGGTGAAATGCTTTATTATGAGGATCCGAAGTTCTTTCAAGCTGAGAGGAGACCTGTAATAAGATACAATACAATACACTATCTTCATAATATTTTCATGATCTAGCTGAGGTGGGCATTCCCATGCTCAGATTTATAAATTCATTTTCATGTACATAGGACAGACAATAGTCTGAGTGTAGACTGATGATTCTGGTAGAGCCATCATCCCTTTGATTGGATGATTATCTGTGCAGCAATGATGTACATTTGATGTCTTTATTTCCCTAAATATATATCGCAGCCTGGATGGATGAAACTAGATCCGGGGTCTTCAATCTCGTTCAATCTTCACTCGAAGTACAAGTCGATCCATGTGAGAGATGTTCTGGAGTTGAACATGGAAAGACATCGCCTGACTACCAGCCAATGATGTAAGCTGTTAACAGGCGCGAGAGGAATCACCGATAATGATAATGACCCTCAAGGTACTGCAGTACAATTCACGTGGTGTGAATAAAGGACTTGGCGTCGAACACCACACAAAATATTTCGGTCGAAGGTCATTGATGTAAACCTGTCGCCGGAAGTGAGAAACTTGACATTGAGGCATGCAAGCTTCAAAGTACTGAATGGGGTGTTCCTAGATCAACTTCTTGGATAATGAGCTGATGTCGACAAGAAGCGATCCATCACAGGAGGGCCTTAATGAATCCCACATCAATGACATGGAACGGAGCAAATGATTTTAATGGAGGTGAAAACGATCTGGTGATATAAGGTTCAGGGTGGCGGTCATGAAAGAATGGAGTATGAATGTATTGTAGCGGGTGAGACATAGGTGAATTCTCTGAATGACTTCTCTTGAACATATCGGCGACACTAACATGATGGATTGGTAGCATTACCCCAAATGTGGATGGTGTGATGGGACCATGGCGATGTGACCGGTGAATGAAACAACCCAACCCGACTTGGATGTGGAGTGAAAGTGTCATGTTCAAGAGCGACTTGCTACCAACAAAGTTTCTTCAAGTTTTCTTCCCAATTTCTCCCCAGTCATTGCTGACCAGTACCTCTTTATTTTTATCAAGCTTGAGGAGGATAACATATGCTTGTTCTATAATTTTCCCTTCGAGCAAACCCATCACTATGTTTTAACGAGCCTAGCGATAGTGAAACTCGTTCTCGTCTACAGACAAGTTTGTCGCTATTAAAATTTTAATGAGTTTAACGACAAAGATAACTCGGTCCTTTTCAATTTTAGAGAGTCTGAAAAGGAACGTAAAGGAAACTCCAAAATTCCTTTTTCATCATCTAATCCCTTAAGTCCGAAAAAGTATAAAACAATACAGAAGGGATGAATTTTCGATACTTTTAACGAGCCGAACAAAACAAGCGCTCGATCTTTTTGTGTAATAATCCCTCAGGTCCAAAAAGATTAAAATTTAGAGGACGGATAGCACTTCCGGTCCCTTTAACGAGCTGGAGAGGCCAATGGCTCAGCAATCTTTTCATATTTTACGAGTCAATTGAAAAGAGCTTAAAGGAGACTTGTCTTTTGAGGAACGAGTGATAAAATGGGTAGCAGCTGATTCCAGGTAAGGTTTGGAATTTTCCAATCACGGCAGTGTTACAAGGATGGCTAGTGAGATCACTCTTCACAGCTGTTCCTCAAAAAGGGGTAAACAATCAAATGGAGGTGAATGATTGGCCAATACAGAGTGGAGGTGATGATGAGAACACGACCAAGGCTTTTAAAGGCTGAAATACTACATTCGCGATGGTTATTTACCAGGAAATCGGTTCATTTTTTTTTATTGATCTTAAACACTGGGGGGAAACATTTGCTCATGGCTTATGTTTATTTTTTAACGAGCTTGAACTATGCGCTAAAACTGCTCGATGCGGGTTTATTTTTTAACGAGCTTGAACCCTGCAGTAACACTGCTCGTGGCGGGTTTATTTTTTAACGAGCTTGAACCCTGCAGTAACACTGCTCGTGATAATTTTTCATGCCCCCAGCATAATAACGCAAATCGAGGTGCATGCCCCCCAAGCTTCATTGCATTCAACTCGGTGGTTGGAATGAAGGTTTACCTTTGAGATTTGGAAAGGGGATTTGTTTCATTTTTTAATGAGGTTGACACAGTAAAAGACCTATCCTCATGACTCCTTATTTCATTTTTTAATGAGGTCGACACGAGATAAGAACCATCCTCGGAATCCACCATATTTACAGTATTTGATAGAGAATCAGAAACTGAAGGATGATTAAGGTTGCTGGAATAATCTTCGTGGTAATTTGGAAGACGGGAGCGATGGTGGTAATCTTCCCATGGTGCCTCTCCTATCATTGAATGAATGATTCCTTCGTCTTTTGAATGTACATGCGACGAAGGATTTGAAGAGGTGCCATATTCCTTAGACCTATCTATCCAAACACTCGATGAGCGCTGATTTGGGTTTGCCCCCCAGGCCAAGAAAACTGATTGCTACAATATTTCTAAAATGGCGATGATCCATGCTGACAAAATGTTTAGGAATCTTTTGAATCCATTAGATATAGAAGATTTCATATTCCACTGTGGCCACTTCCGCCAGATTACTCGGAGGCGGTAGGGAAAAAGTACCCATTAAGGCAGGGTCTTTTAGGAGACCTACTTCGATATTTTGGAGTGAATGATTGCTTCCATGGATCATTGGAATGCTTCCCGTAACTTGTGAACTGTTGGGGAGAAATGTTTGTTGGTCGACGATTGTAATTCCTCCTTGGAAGGGAAATGCAATCTTCCTGAAGTAGGTCGACACAACTGCGTCCATGGCATATATCCAGGGCCTTCCCAGTAGGATGTTGTAATTGAGGTTTCCATCGATTACTTCAACATCAATTTCTACTGTTTTACCCCCCAGTTCAACTTGCAAGTTACTTAAAATCCCGTATGGAGTGTATGATCATCCATCAAATGCTTTTAATGTCGTTGACGATCTCGACAAGGGTGGTGAGCCTAAATTTTTCCATCAACTCATCGACATAATACATGTAGATGCCCCCTCATCAATAATTGTTCGATGAACAATTTTGTTGAGGGTTTTCACTTGAATAAGGAAAGCTAGTTGAGCTGGTAACTGAGGGTCATATCCTTTATGATCAAAGGCCACAAGATTGGAATCCATTGGGTCAATCCCACCTATTGCTGATAATAAATCTTGCTTTTGGGAGGGGCAATTTTGTGGTACCTTAAGTGTCGACATAGTGGACGGCGATTGGGCCAGGTGCTCTATTATATTATAATTCTGTGCTACTTTTGCACTAGGATTAAATGTCGATTTGTGTACTACTCCCTTTGGCGATTTTATCATTGGTTCAGGAATGATGGGTGACACAACTTCGGTCAAAGTTGTTGTCGAACTATTAGGTTGTTCACTAGCCTTGTTATTCGACAGCTGTGGATTCCCGTAATCTTTATTCCTTGTCAAAGCATCATTTTGCTGCTTTGAGATAGACAACATAAGCACTTGGGATCAGGAAGCATTTTGATTAGCAACCAGTTTGGTTCCCGGGTTTGGAAACGGATCAGTCAATACTGCTGAGGTTTTTGAACTCTTAAAGAGTTTCTTAACTTCAGCTATATGTGGACAATCTCTCGTCTAATGATCCTCATCACATATATGACACCCCGCAGGGGGTTTCCTTTGCCCAGAAGGGTTTGCAGAAGGTTTTTCAGGAGATGACTCATCCTGCTTCTTTTTTCTCCCTTTCTTTTTCTTCTTGCCCCCTGGTTGCTTCAGTTGTATGCCCTTGTCGGTCGACATGGCATTTACTTCCGAGGCAAGAAGTTTCTCATTTGAATTTTGACTAGAAATCTTATGGGCCTTTTTAGATGTAGCCTTTGTCGATCTCGTGTCTATTGCGCCAATCACACCATCGCCGGCATGAGAGTCATTATTTGATTTAGGAGGAGGAGGGACTGAGAATTCCGGTCTATGAGCGTCAGGTATTTTATCGTAGAGCGTGCCAGACTGAGTGTAAATCAAGTCTAAATATTGTGCACGAGCGATAACTTGCTCTTCGATGACGACTCCCCCTTTTGCCACATCTTCCGTGATGGAAGGCAATAATGACTTAATAAACCATTCAGCTAAAAGCTGATCAGGAACATACGTTTTTACCATTCTACGACGACGTCGTTACTCATGTATATGATCGGATATGTGAGTGGCTGTTGTTTGCTTGAAATTGGTAAGGAGTTCTGTTCCCGTTTCGTACCTTATCGGTAACTGAAAATGGGTTAAAAAGGTTGTGGCTAGGTTACTGAAGTTGTCAAACGAAGCTCTGGGTAATTCGATATACCATTTTGCTGCCGGACCAGTTAACATCCTCTGGAAAAGGCGAAGCCTAATCGAATCATTGTTTAGGGTGTTTGATGAACACCACAGATGAAATGTCATCACATGATTCGACGGGTCTTCACCCGGATTTCCATTAAATTTAGGAATATCTGACGGAAGTTTATGCGGAATCGCTGGCCACCAAGGGGCATAAGCAATTGGATCATTCGTCAGCTGGTTTAGATCTAGTAATTCTAGAGTTGCTACAGAGGGCAACTGTTGATTCAGGTTAGGCGAAGCATACCCAGGATAAGATGTAATCGCCTGAGCAGTGGGTCTTTGCATACCAGCATAATGTATTTGATGCTGGCAACTTTGACAAGGTTGATGGGCATAACCATTATAATATGGTTGTTGATAACCACTTTGGAAATGCGGTTGCCCATTACTTACAAAGACTTGTTGCTCAGGTCCTTGATATGATTGCTGGAATGACGTTTGTTGAGATTGAATCAGCCATGGTTGTTGGACCATTTGCTGTTGCCCAATACTGGATGATTGACCAAGATGAGGAGTCATAGTACTTGTTTGAGCCTGAGTCGCTCTAGATAAGGAGGCACTAACCTGAGGTTGTGATTGAGTCGTTGAGACAAGAGGCTATTATATTGCAACTTGAGAAACTTGGGGTTGACATACAACAGGTAACGCTTGTAATTGTGACGCAGTTACCATAGCAGGTATAGTGGGAATATTCGACACAGGGTGGACTGGTTGTATTGAATATACAACCTTTGGTTGCTGAGGCAGTATTGGTACCCAACCACTGGATGTAATTCCAGTTTGACCTGAACTTTGCTGTAAACTCTCATATGGTTGTTCTCCGGGAGGGAACAATGAAAAGGCATATTGCCCTCCATATGGTGGAAATCCAG